>CM022704.1:77216687-77816687 GCA_012295165.1 Asparagus setaceus | reverse complement strand
AGACCAAACTTCACTATTTCATAGCTATAACCCACTATTTCTAGCCATTATTAGTTGTGCTAAGCTATTAGCAAATAATTTCACAGACGCGAAAATTCATATTTTCATGAGCTGTAACCCATGATTTTTGGCCAATTTTAGTGATTTCTACCCGTTGGCAAATAATTTCATGTGGTCTAAAAATCAGGATTTCAAGAGCAAAACCCAAAATTTGTGGCTATTTTTAGTTCTTGCTTCCCACTAGAAATTAATTTCACGTATTTCAAAAATTCCCAATTTCATGAGCTATAACCCAAGATCTTTGGCTATTTTTAGTTGTTTCGACCTATTGTCATATAATTTTGCGGTGGTCAAAATTTAGGATTTCATGAGTTATAACCCATGATTTTGACCATTTTAAGCCATTCCGAGCCATTGACAAATAATTTTGCGCAAATAAAAGTTTACGGATTCATGTGCTATAACCCACGATTTGTCACCATTATAAATCATTCTGACCCACTGAAAAATAATTTAGTGTAGTCCATAATTCATGATTTCATGAAGCTATAACCCATAATATTTTGCCATTTTTAGTCATTCCGACTCATTGGCAAAGAATTTTATAGAGGCAAAAAGTAATGTTTTATGAGCAACAACCAACTAACTTTTTGCCATTTTTAGTAGTTTCCACTCATTCACAAATTGTTTGATGGACTCAAAAATTCAGTATTTTATAAGCCATAATCCAAGATTTTTTTTTGCCATTTTAGTCATTATGGCCCACTGATAAATAATTTCGCAGAGTCCAAAATTAACGATTTCATAAGCTATAACTCACAATTTCTAGCAATTTTAAATCGTGCCTACCCATTGGAAAATAATTTAACAGAGTCCAAAATTCAAGATTCATGATCTATAACTCATAATTGTGGCCATCTTTTTCTACCTATTGGAAAATAATTTTGCATAGGTAAAATTCATGATTATATGAGGTATAACCCATGATTTTTGGTCATTTATAGTTATTATGACTCATTGGAAAATAATTTTGCATAGGTAAAAATTCAAAATTTCATGAGCTATAACCCATGATTTTTGGCAATTTTTAGTTGTTTCGACCTATTGTCATATAATTTTGCGGTGGTCAAAATTTAGGATTTCATGAGCTATTACCCATAATTTTGGCTAGTTTAAGTCATTCGAGCCATTGGCAAATAATTTTATAGAGGCCAAAATTCATGATTTCATGAGCTATAACCCATGATTTTTGGCAATTTTTAGTTGTTTCTACCCATTGGAAAATAATTTTGCATAGGTAAAATTCATGATTTCATGAGCTATAACCCATGATTTTGGCCAATTTTAGTCGTTCGATCCATTGGCAATAATTTTACATAGGTCAAAATTCACGATTTCATGAGCTATAACCCATGATTTTTGGCAATTTTTAGTCATTTCTACCCATTGGAAAATAATTTAACAGAGTCCAAAATTAACGATTTCATAAGCTATAACCCATGATTTTTGGCAATTTTAGTTCTTGACCCGTTGGAATATAATTTTGCGGTGGTCAAAATTTAGGATTTCATGAGCTATAACCCACGATTTTTGGCCATTTTAGTCATTGCAAACACTTAACAAGTTATTTCAGAGAGCGAAATTCATAATTTTATGGGCTATAACACAATTTGTGGCATTTTTGTTGTTTCTATTGATTGGAAAATAATTTCCGAGTCAAAAATTCACTCTTTCATGAGCTATAACAACCATTTTGGCCAATTTTAGTCATTTTGACCTATTGGCAAATAATTTTTGTGATTTTTGGCCAATTTTAGTCGTTCTGATCCATTGGCAATAATTTTACATAGGTCAAAATTCACGATTTCATAAGCTACCAACAATTTCTGGCCATTTTTAGTCTTTCTGAGCCCTTAACAAATAATGTTACGTAAGACAAAGTTCATAATTTGATAAGCTATAACCCACGATTTTTGGCCATTTTTAGTCATTTCTACCCATTTGCAAATAGTTTCTTGAGTCTCAAATTCATGATTTCTTGAGCTATAATCCGCAATTTGTGGCAATTTTTAGTTGTTTCTACCAATTAGGGAATAAGTTCGCTAATGTAAAATTTAAGGTTTCATGAACTATAGCCCATGATTTTTTTATCAATTTTAGACGTTCTAACTTATTGGCAAAAACTTTCGCAGATGCCAATATTCACGATTTCATGAGCTATTACCCATAATTTTTGGCTAGTTTAAGTCATTCCGAGCCATTGGAAAATAGTTTTACGGAGGTAAAAATTCATGATTTTATGAGCTATAACTCACGATTTCAAGCAATTTTAAATCGTGCCTACCCATTGGAAAATAATTTAACAGAGTCCAAAATTCAAGATTCATGATCTATAACTCATAATTGTGGCCATCTTTTTTCTACCTATTGGAAAATAATTTTGCAGAGTTTAAAATTCATGATTATATGAGGTATAACCCATGATTTTTGGTCATTTATAGTTATTATGACTCATTGGAAAATAATTTTGCATAGGTAAAAATTCAAAATTTCGTGAGCTATAACTCATGATTTCTGACTATTTTAGATGTTTCAGAGCCATTAGCAAATAATTTTGCGGAGGTCCAAATTCATGATTTCTAGTGCTATTATCCATGATTTTTTGCCATTTTCAGTCATTCCAATCCATTGGCAAATAATTTTATAGAGGCCAAAATTCATGACTTCATGAGCTATAACTCGTGGTTTGTGGCAATTTTTATTCGCTCTAACCCATTGGCAAAATAATTTTGCGGAGGGCAAAAATCATGATTTCATGACCTAAAACCAATGATTTTTAGCTAGTTTTAGTTGTTCCGAGCTATTGTGAAATTAATTTCACAAAGGCCAAAATTCAGGATTTTACGTGCTATAAACCATGAGTTTTGGCTATTTTTAGTCATTTCTACCAATTGGCAAAAATTTCACGGAGTCTAAAATTTAGAATTTCATGAGCTATAACCCATGATTTTTGGCAATTTTTAGTCATTCACTATTGGCAAATAGATTCGCCGAGTCTAAAATTCATGATTTCATGAGGTATAACACATTATTTCTGGCCATTTTTAGTCATTTCTACGCATTGGCAAATAGTTTTAAAGAGTCCAAAATTCAAAATTTCAATAGCTATAACCCACAATTTGCGATCATTTTTGTTGTTTCTATCCATTTGAAAATAATTTCATGGAGTTCAAAATTCCGCGATTTCATGGGTTATGACCTATAATTTTTTATCATTCGACCCATCAAATAATAATTTTACTATCGCCAACATTCACAATTTCCTGAGCTATAACCCACTTGCCATTACAAGCTATTAGCAAATAATTTGCAGAGGCCAAAATGCATGATTTTATAAATCATAATTTTTTGGCCATTTTTAGTCATTTTTACCTAATTGTAAATAATTTCACAGAGTCCAAAATTCAGACTTTTATGAACTAAAACCCATGATTTGTGGCTATTTTAATCGTTCCGACCAATTAGAAAATAATTTAGTATTGTTCAAAACCCACGATTACATAAGCTATAATCCATGATTCTTGGCCATTTTTAGTCATCTCGACTCATTAGCAAATAATTTCACAGAGGCCAAAATTCATGATTTCTTGAGCTATAATCCATGAATTTTTGCCATTTTGAGATTTTTTTACCGAAAGGCAAATAATTTACCGATCACAAAATGTAGGATTTCATGAGTTATAACCCATGATTTTTTACCCTTTTTTTTGTTTCTACCCGCTAAGAAATAATTTTACTGAAAGGCAAATAATTTCACAGATCACAAAATTTAGTATTTCGTGAGCTATAACCCATGATTTTTCCGCCATTTTAGTCATTTCTAATCATTGGAAAATAATTTCAAGGTGTTTAGAATTCTAAATTTCATGAGCTATAACCCATGATTTTTGGCTATTTTTAGCTCGACCCATCGGCAAATTATTTTATGGAGTCCAAAATTCACAATTTCATAAGCTATTGTCCATGATTTTTGGTCAATTTTTGTCATTCGAATCATTGGCGAGTAATTTTGATGAAGCTAAACTTCAGGAATGTATGAGCTATAACCCATAATTTTTATAGCCATTTTTATTCATTATGACCCATTACGGCAAATAATTTCATGGAGTTCAAAATTCACGATTTCATGAGCTATAACCCATGATTTGTGAATATTTTTAGTCACAATTTCATGACCTATAACCCATGATTTCGGCCATTTTAGTCATCTCGACTCATTAGCAAATAATTTCACAGAGGCCAAAATTCAAGATTTCATGAGCTATAACCCATAATATTTTGCCATTTTAGTCATTTCTACCAAAATTCAAGATTTCATGAGCTATAACCCATGATTTTTGGCAATTTTAGTCATTCCAATCCATTGGCAAATAATTTCACGAGTCCAAATTCATGATTTCATGAAGCTATAACCCATAATATTTTGCCATTTTAGTCATTCGACTCATTGGCAAAGAATTTTATAGAGGCAAAAAGTAATGTTTTATGAGCAACAACCAACTAACTTTTTGCCATTTTTAGTAGTTTCCACTCATTCACAAATTGTTTGATGGACTCAAAAATTCAGTATTTTATAAGCCATAATCCAAGATTTTTTTTTGCCATTTTAGTCATTATGGCCCATTGATAAATAATTTCGCAGAGTCCAAAATTAACGATTTCATAAGCTATAACTCACAATTTCTAGCAATTTTAAATCGTGCCTACCCATTGGAAAATAATTTAACAGAGTCCAAAATTCAAGATTCATGATCTATAACTCATAATTCGTGGCCATCTTTTTTTCTACCTATTGGAAAATAATTTTGCAGAGTTTAAAATTCATGATTATATGAGGTATAACCCATGATTTTTGGTCATTTATAGTTATTATGACTCATTGGAAAATAATTTTGCATAGGTAAAAATTCAAAATTTCGTGAGCTATAACTCATGATTTCTGACTATTTTAGATGTTTCAGAGCCATTAGCAAATAATTTTGCGGAGGTCCAAATTTATGATTTCTAGTGCTATTATCCATGATTTTTGCCATTTTCAGTCATTCCAATCCATTGGCAAATAATTTTATAGAGGCCAAAATTCATGACTTCATGAGCTATAACTTCGTGGTTTGTGGCAATTTTATTCGCTCTAACCCATTGGCAAATAATTTTTGGAGGGCAAAATCATGATTTCATGACCTAAAACCAATGATTTTTAGCTAGTTTTAGTTGTTCAGAGCTATTGTGAAATTAATTTCACAAAGGCCAAAATTCAGGATTTTACGTGCTATAAACCATGAGTTTTGGCTATTTTTAGTCATTTCTACCAATTGGCAAAAATTTCACGGAGTCTAAAATTTAGAATTTCATGAGCTATAACCCATGATTTTTGGCAATTTTTAGTCATTCACTATTGGCAAATAGATTCGCCGAGTCTAAAATTCATGATTTCATGAGGTATAACACATTATTTCTGGCCATTTTTAGTCATTTCTACGCATTGGCAAATAGTTTTAAAGAGTCCAAATTCAAAATTTCAATAGCTATAACCCACAATTTGCGATCATTTTTTGTTGTTTCTATCCATTTGAAAATAATTTCATGGAGTTCAAAATTCACGATTTCATGGGTTATGACCTATAATTTTTTTTATCATTCTGACCCATCAAATAATAATTTTACTATCGCCAACATTCACAATTTCCTGAGCTATAACCCACTTGCCATTACAAGCTATTAGCAAATAATTTGCAGAGGCCAAAATGCATGATTTTATAAATCATAATTTTTTGGCCATTTTTAGTCATTTTTACCTAATTGTAAATAATTTCACAGAGTCCAAAATTCAGACTTTTATGAACTAAAACCCATGATTTGTGGCTATTTTAATCGTTCCGACCAATTAGAAAATAATTTAGTATTGTTCAAAACCCACGATTACATAAGCTATAATCCATGATTCTTGGCCATTTTAGTCATCTCGACTCATTAGCAAATAATTTCACAGAGGCCAAAATTCATGATTTCTTGAGCTATAATCCATGAATTTTTGCCATTTTGAGATTTTTTTACCGAAAGGCAAATAATTTACCGATCACAAAATGTAGGATTTCATGAGTTATAACCCATGATTTTTTACCCTTTTTTTTGTTTCTACCCGCTAAGAAATAATTTTACTGAAAGGCAAATAATTTCACAGATCACAAAATTTAGTATTTCGTGAGCTATAACCCATGATTTTTCCGCCATTTTTAGTCATTTCTAATCATTGGAAAATAATTTCAAGGTGTTTAGAATTCTAAATTTCATGAGCTATAACCCATGATTTTTGGCTATTTTTAGCTCTGACCCATCGGCAAATTATTTTATGGAGTCCAAATTCACAATTTCATAAGCTATTGTCCATGATTTTTGGTCAATTTTTGTCATTCAGAATCATTGGCGAGTAATTTTGATGAAGCTAAACTTCAGGAATGTATGAGCTATAACCCATAATTTTTATAGCCATTTTTATTCATTATGACCCATTACGGCAAATAATTTCGCGGAGGACAAAATTCACAATTTCATGACTATATCCCATGATTTGTGAATATTTTTAGTCACAATTTCATGACCTATAACCCATGATTTCTGGCCATTTTTAGTCGTTCCGAGCTATTGGCAAATAATTTCGCAAAGGCCAAAATTCAAGATTTCATGAGCTATAATCTATAATATTTAACTATTGTTAGTCATTTCTACCAAAATTCAAGACTCCATGGTTTTTTGTCATTTTTAGTCTTTCCAACCCATTGACAAATAATTTCGCGGAGTCTAAAATTCATGATTTCATCAGCTATAACTCATTATTTCTGGCTATTTTTTGTCATGAGCTACCCACAATTTGTGGCTATTTTTTTATTGTTCTACCCATTTGAAAGTAATTTCATGGACTCTAAAATTCACGGTTTCATGAACTATAGCCCTTGATTTTTCTTCATTTTCAGTCATTACCACCCATCAGAAACTAATATCATGGTGGCTAGAATTCTCAATTTCATGACATATAACCCATAATTTTTGGCCATTATTAGTCATTTTTACCTATTAACAAATAAATTTGTAGAGTCAAATATTAAGGAGTTCATGAGCTAAAACGTCGATTTGTGGCTATTTTTAGTCGTTCGACCAATTAGAAAATAATTTTACACGATTTCATGAGCTATAACCTATGATTTTTGGTCATTTTTGGTTATCCCGACACATTGGCACATAATTAAGGAGTTCATGAGCTAACAATTTTTGCCACTTTTAGTCGAGTTCGCCCATTGAAAAATAATTTCACGTAGTCCAAAATTCATAATTTTATGAGCTATAAGCCATTATTTTGGGCCATTGTTAATTATTCGATCCATTGGCAAATAATTTTATGAGTCCAAAATTTATGATTTCATCGGCTATAACTCATTATTTCGGCTATTTTTGTCATGAGCTACCCACAATTTGTGGCTATTTTTTATTGTTCTACCCATTTGAAAGTAATTTCATGGACTCTAAAATTCACGGTTTCATGAACTATAGCCCTTGATTTTTCTTCATTTTCAGTCATTACCACCCATCAGAAACTAATATCATGGTGGCTAGAATTCTCAATTTCATGACATATAACCCATAATTTTTGGCCATTATTAGTCATTTTTACCTATTAACAAATAAATTTGTAGAGTCAAATATTAAGGAGTTCATGAGCTAAAACGTCGATTTGTGGCTATTTTTAGTCGTTCTGACCAATTAGAAAATAATTTTACACGATTTCATGAGCTATAACCTATGATTTTTGGTCATTTTTGGTTATCCCGACACATTGGCACATAATTAAGGAGTTCATGAGCTAACAATTTTTTGCCACTTTTAGTCAGTTCTGCCCATTGAAAAATAATTTCACGTAGTCCAAAATTCATAATTTTATGAGCTATAAGCCATTATTTTGGGCCATTGTTAATTATTCCGATCCATTGGCAAATAATTTTGCGGAGTCCAAAATTTATGATTATAGCCCATGATTTTTTGACCAATTTTAGTCGTCTCTACACATTGGCTATTTTTAGTTGTTTTTACCCACTGAAAATTAATTTCACAAATTTCAAAAATTCTCGATTTCAATAGTTATAATCCATGATTTTAAAGCTATTTTTAGTCATTCTGACCCATTGGCATCTAATTTTGCACTGGTCAAAATTCAAGATTTCATGAGTTATAAGCCACAATTTTTACCATTTTAAGTCCTTCCGAGCCATTAGCAAATAATTTTGTGTAGATAAAAATTCACGGTGCCATGGGCATTAACCCATAATTTGTGGCCATTTTTAGTCGTTCTTACCCACTGAAAAATAATTTCGCATAGTCCACAATTTACGATCTCATGAAGCTATAATCCATGATTTTTTATCATTTTTAGTTATTCTGACCCATCGGCAAATAATTTAGCAGAGGCATAAGGACACGTTTTATGTGCTATAACCAACAACTTTTTGTCATTTTTAATAGTTTCTACCCATTCACAAATAGTTTCTTGGACTCCAAAATTTAGGATTTAATGAGCCATAACCCATGATTTTTTGCCTTTTTAGTCATTTTGACCTTTTGGTAAATAATTTGTGAAGTCCAAAATTTATGATTTCATGAGCTATAACCCATGATTTCTAGCTATTTTTAGTCATTTCTACCAATTAACAAATAATTTTACGAGTCTAAAATTTAGGATTTCATGAGCTATTATCCACAACTTTTGGCTATTTTTAGTCATTTGATCCATTGGCAAATAATTTTGCGGAGGGCAAAAGTCATAATTTTCTGATCTATAACCCATGAGTTTTGGCTATTTTTAGTCATTTGATCCATTGGCAAATAATTTTGTGGAGTCCAAAATTCAAAATTAAATGAGCTATAACTCATGATTTCTCGCTATTTTAGACTTTCAGAGCCATTAGCAAATAATTTCTCGGGGCAAAAATTCATGATTTCGTGAGCTATTATCCACAACTTTTGGCTATTTTTAGTCATTTCGATCCATTGGCAAATAATTTTGTGGAGATTAAAATTCATGATTTCATGAGCTATAGATTTATGGCAATTTTTATTTGTTCTAACCCATTAGCAAATAATTTTGCGGAGGGCAAAAGTCATAATTTTCTGATCTATAACCCATGATTTCTAGCTATTTTTAGTCGTTCTTAGCCATTGACAAATAAATTTCACAGAGGGAAGATTTCAAGATTTTTTGAGCTATAACCCATGAGTTTTGGCTATTTTTAGTCATTTCTACCAATTAACAAATAATTTTACGGAGTCTAAAATTTAGGATTTCATGAGCTATAGCCCATGATATTTAGCTATTTTTACTCATTCTGATCCATTGGCTAATAATTTCGTGAAGGCAAAAATTCATGATTTCATGAGCTATTATCCATGATTTTTGGCCATTTTTAGTAATTTCGATCTATTAGCAAATAATTTGTGAAGTCCAAAATTTATGATTTCATGAGCTATTACCAACAATTTGTGGCAATTTTTATTCATTCTAACCCATTAGCAAATAATTTCATCCGGGGCTAAAATACACGATTTCATGACCTATAACTCACGATTTTTAGCTATTTTTAATCATTTCAATCCATTGGCAAATAAATTAACAGAGGAAAAAATTCAGGATTTTATGAGCTATAATTCATGAGTTTTCGCTATTTTTAGTCATTTCTACCAATTGCCAAATAATTTCATGCAGTCTAAAATTTAGGATTTCATGAGCTATAGCCCATGATATTTAGCTATTTTACTCATTCGATCCATTGGCTAATAATTTCGTGAAGGCAAAAATTCATGATTTCATGAGCTATTATCCATGATTTTTGGCCATTTTAGTAATTTGATCTATTAGCAAATAATTTGTGAAGTCCAAAATTTATGATTTCATGAGCTATTACCAACAATTTGTGGCAATTTTATTCATTCTAACCCATTAGCAAATAATTTCATCCGGGGCTAAAATACACGATTTCATGACCTATAACTCACGATTTTTAGCTATTTTAATCATTTCAATCCATTGGCAAATAAATTAACAGAGGAAAAATTCAGGATTTTATGAGCTATAATTCATGAGTTTTCGCTATTTTTAGTCATTTCTACCAATTGCCAAATAATTTCATGCAGTCTAAAATTTAGGATTTCATGAGCTATAACCCATGATTTTTTTCCATTTTTACTTATTCCGACCCATTAGCAAATAATTTCATGGAGTTTGAAATTTATGATTTTATGAACTATCACTCATTATTTCTGCCCATTTTTAGTCGTTTATACCCATTGACAAATAGTTTTGCAGAGTCTAAAATTCAGAATTTCAAGAGCTATAACCCACAATTTGTGATCTTTTTGTTTTTTCTATCCATTTGGAAATAATTTCACAGAGTTCAAAATTTATGATTTCATGAGCTATAACCCATGACTTTTGTTCTTTTTTAGTCATTCTGACCCATCAAAAAATAATTTCGCGGTGGTCGAAATTCACAATTTCCTGAGCTATAACCTGCTTGCCATTACTAGCTATTGGGAAATAATTTTGCGGAGGCCAAAATTCACGATTTCATGAGTTTTAACCTATAAATTTTAGCGATATTTGGTCATTTTTACCTGTTGGCCAATATTTAGGATTTCATGAGTTATAACCTACGATTTTGACCATTTTAGTCGATTGTCCCTTTGGCATATGATTTCCCGTGGGCTTAATATGCAGGATTTCATGAGCTATAACCTATGATTTACAACTACTTTTAGTCATTACAACCCATGGGAAAATAATGTCACGGTGGCCAAAATTCACAATTCCATGAGATATAACCCAGTAGTCATTTTGTGCTATTAACAAATAATTTCGAGGAGGTGAAATTCACGATTTCATGTGTTATAACCCATAATTTTTGGCCATTTTTAGTCATTGTTACCTATTAACAAATAAATTTGCAGAGTCAAATATTCAAGAGTTCATGAGCTAAAATCCATGATTTGCGGCCATTTTTAGTCGTTTCAGCCCATTATAAAATAATTTTGTGTAGTTTAAAATTCCTGATTTTATAAGCTATAACCCACGATTTTTGGTCATTGTTAGTCATCCCGACATATCGACACATAATTAAGGATTTCATGCGCGAATGATTTTTTTACCATTTTTAGTCATTTCTACCCATTAGAAAATAATTTCACAGAGTCCAAAATTCTGAGTTTTATGTGCTACAAGCTATTATTTTGGGCCATTTTTAATTGTTCTGATCCATTGACAAATAATTTTGAGGAGTCCGAAATTCACGATTTCGTGAGCCATAACTCATGATTTCTGGTCATTTTTAGTCATTCCTACCCATTCGCAAATAATTTCGTAGAGTCCCTAATTTCGGATTTCATGAGTTATAACCCACAATTTGTGGCCATCTTATGTTGTTTCTATCCATTGGAAAATAATTTCGCGGAGTTCAAAATTCACGATTTTATGATCTATAACCCACTATTTTTGGTCATTTTTACTCAGTTCACTCATCATAAAAGAACATCGTGGAGGCCAAATTCACAATTCATTAGCTATAACCCATAATTTTTAGCTATTTTTTTATCATTCTGAGGCACTAGCAAATAATTTTGTGGAGTCTTAACTTCAAGATTTTGTGCTATAACTCATAATTTTTGGCCATTTGAGTCATTTCGACCATTGGCATATAATTTCATGCAGGTCGAAAGTTAGGAATTCATTAGTTATAACCCATGATTTGTGGCTATTTTTAGTCGTTCCCACCCACTGGCATATAACTTTAGGAGGCCAAAATTTAGGATTTTTGACATATTTTAGTCAATTGACCCATTGACATACGATTTTGCATAGGTCAATATTCAGGATTTCATGAGCTATAACCTATGATTTATAACTATTTTTAGTCATTCTAACCTATTGAAAAATAATTTTGCATAGTCTAAAATTCACCACTTCATAAGCTGTAACCCATAATTTTTAGATATTTTTAGTCATTCTGACCCATTATTAAATAACTTTGTGGATGCTAAAATTCAAGACTCCTTGAGATTTAGCCCAAGCTTTTTTGAAATACTTAGTCATTTCCACCCATTACCAAATAATTTCAGGGAGTCTAAAGTTCAAGATAGCTGTAACCCAGAATTTTTGGCCCTTTTTAGTCATTCTGACCAACTGGATAATTATTTTGTGGAGGCCAAAATTCATGATTTCATGAACCATAATTCAATTATAGGCCATTTTTAGTTGTTTCTACCCATTAGAAAATAATTTCACGCAGTCAAAAACTCAAAATTTTACGAGCTATAACCCATAATTTTTGGTCATTTTTAGTCATTTCTACCCATTAGAAAATAATTTCATGGAGGCCAAAATTCACAATTTCATGAGCTATAACCCATAATTTTGGCCATTTTAGTCATTTCTACCCATTGGAAAATAATTTTGTGGAGTCCAAAATTTAGGATTTCATGAGCTATAACCCATGATTTTTGGTCATTTTAGTCATTTCTACCCATTGGTAAATAATTTCATAGAGTCCAAAATTTAGGATTTCATGAGCTATAACCCATAATTTTGGCCATTTTAGTCATTTCTACCCATTGGAAAATAATTTTGTGGAGTCCAAAATTTAGGATTTCATGAGCTATAACCCATGATTTTTGGTCATTTTACTCAGTTCACTCATCATAAAAGAACATCGTGGAGGCCAAAATTCACAATTCATTAGCTATAACCCATAATTTTTAGCTATTTTTTATCATTCTCGAGGCACTAGCAAATAATTTTGTGGAGTCCAAAATTTAGGATTTCATGAGCTATAACCCATAATTTTGGCCATTTTAGTCATTTCTACCCATTGGTAAATAATTTCATAGAGTCCAAAATTT
This sequence comes from Asparagus setaceus, assembly GCA_012295165.1. Taxonomy (NCBI): domain Eukaryota; kingdom Viridiplantae; phylum Streptophyta; class Magnoliopsida; order Asparagales; family Asparagaceae; genus Asparagus; species Asparagus setaceus. The sequence goes on along the minus strand of CM022704.1, from coordinate 77,803,694 downwards.
AGGATTTCATGAGCTATAACCCATGATTTGTGGCTATTTTTAGTCGTTCCCACCCACGGCATATAACTTTAGGAGGCCAAAATTTAGGATTTTTGACATATTTTAGTCAATTGACCCATTGACATACGATTTTGCATAGGTCAATATTCGAGATTTCATGAGCTATAACCCATGATTTTTGGTCATTTTAGTCATTTCTACCCATTGGAAAATAATTTTGCATAGTCTAAAATTCAAGATTTCATGAGCTATAACCCATAATTTTTAGATATTTTTAGTCATTCTGACCCATTATTAAATAACTTTGTGGATGCTAAAATTCAAGATTTCATGAGCTATAACCCATGATTTTTGGTCATTTTAGTCATTTCTACCCATTAGAAAATAATTTCATGGAGTCTAAAATTCAAGATTTCATGAGCTATAACCCATAATTTTGGCCATTTTAGTCATTCGACCAACCGGATAATTATTTTGTGGAGGCCAAAATTCATGATTTCATGAGCTATAACCCATAATTTTGGCCATTTTAGTCATTTCTACCCATTAGAAAATAATTTCATGGAGTCTAAAATTCAAGATTTCATGAGCTATAACCCATAATTTTGGCCATTTTAGTCATTTCTACCCATTGGAAAATAATTTCATGGAGTTCAAAATTCACGATTTCATGAGTTATAACCCATGATTTTTGGTCATTTTAGTCATTTCTACCCATTGGTAAATGATTTTAGGAATGTTTACCTCCTTTCTTCTTCACTTTGATTTTCAAAACCCTAACTTTCTCAAAACCCTAGCTCTCTTAGAATCCCAAAAGATCAATCTTCAATGGCTCCCCGTCATGCAATCTTAAGAGGAAGAGGTGCTGCTAGGGGACCTCGTCAACCAAGAGCAGAAGATGCGCCAACGTAGTTGGAGGTGGCCGTGTGTAAGCTTCAAACCCATTCATGGTGATCTTCGGATCCATCAATATTCAGCCCCAATTAGGCTTTGAACAGTGTCTTTGAGCACTTAAAGATTATTCGCTGCCAAAGGCGTGATTTTTATGACCATTTGTGGTCTCATCGATGAAATAAACTTCTGTCAGCGGCGATGAAGCTCTATTAGTAGCCATTAATGGTGTTTGATGCGGCGAGCTCGCTTCTCAGGCGGAACTCATTGATATTAGTCTTTTAGGCTTCTAAAGCGAATGTCGTTTGGGCAGGGGTCGTAATTTAGTTTGATCGACCTTCGCTTGAGGGAGATTCGCCATTCTGACTCGAGCCACCTTCGCTTGAACGAGGTTTGCCGATTTGATTTGAGCTACCTTCGCTTGAGCGATGTTCGTGATTATCACATTTTAATTACATTTTTATACCCTTATTACCTATGTTATATGAATAACGATATTACTAATAATCATTTTTATCTTATTTTGCAGGCTAATAAAGAAATAATGAATAAAAGCCCAAATGACTCAAATTCTCTGAATTTCTACCAATATTTGAAGCCCAAATCTGAAGACAAACCAAGGCCCAAGATACCAAATTGATCCAAGAGAAATTCGTGAAGTCTAAAGTTCAAGATAGTCAGAACCCGAATTTTTGGCCCTTTTAGTCATTCGACTAACCGATAATTATTTTGTGGAGGCCAAAATTCATGATTTCATGAGCTATAACCCATGATTTTTAGCCATTTTAGTCATTCGAGCCATTGGAAAATAATTTCACGCAGTCAAAAACTCAAAATTTTACGAGCTATAACCCATAATTTTTGGTCATTTTTAGTTGCTTTGACCCATTGGTAAATGATTTTAGGAATGTTTACCTCCTTTCTTCTTCACTTTGATTTTCAAAAACCCTAACTTTCTCAAAACCCTAGCTCTCTTAGAATCCCAAAAGATCAATCTTCAATGGCTCCCCGTCATGCAATCTTAAGAGGAAGAGGTGCTGCTAGGGGACCTCGTCAACCAAGAGCAGAAGATGCGCCAACGTAGTTGGAGGTGGCCGTGTGTAAGCTTCAAACCCATTCATGGTGATCTTCGGATCCATCAATATTCAGCCCCAATTAGGCTTTGAACAGTGTCTTTGAGCACTTAAAGATTATTCGCTGCCAAAGGCGTGATTTTTATGACCATTTGTGGTCTCATCGATGAAATAAACTTCTGTCAGCGGCGATGAAGCTCTATTAGTAGCCATTAATGGTGTTTGATGCGGCGAGCTCGCTTCTCAGGCGGAACTCATTGATATTAGTCTTTTGGGCTTCTGAAGCGAATATCGTTTGGACGGGGGTCATAATTTAGTTTGATCGACCTTCGCTTGAGAGAAATTCGCCATTCTGACTCGAGCCACCTTCGCTTGAACGAGGTTTGCCGATTTGATTTGAGCTACCTTCGCTTGAGCGATGTTCGTGATTATCACATTTTAATTACATTTTTATACCCTTATTACCTATGTTATATGAATAGCGATATTACTAATAATCATTTTATCTTATTTTGCGGGCTAATAAAGAAATAATGAATAAAAGCCCAAATGACTCAAATTCTCGAATTTCTACCAATATTTGAAGCCCAAATCGAAGACAAACCAAGGCCCAAGATACCAAATTGATCCAAGAGAAATTCGTGAAGAAAAATCAAGAAAAGACAAATTGGTTGGGAACCAATCGGTTGACCAACGGTTGGCCAACGGTTGGCTAACGGTAGGCTAACCGATCGCCAACCGATCGGTTCCCAAATGCATTCCATTAATGGTGGATTTCTCTTCCTTTTGGCTAGGTTTGATCCAATGGTTCACATCAACTCCGTTGGGCTATAAATAGGGGTGAAGGCTGAGGGTTTTGAGTGTGAAATATTTTGTAAAAACTCCATTTGGAGAGGAGGGTCACTCTTCATTGAGAAGACCTTCCAAAATTGTAACTTTTGTTACACAATAAATGAAATGTTTCACCCCTTCAATTTCCTTTCTCTTCTTCTAATCCAAGGACCAAAAGGAGGATTAGATTAAGATCAGGAGTTGTTGGTTTCTATTTTATTTCTTTTTCATTTTCTTCTTTATTTTCTTGTTTGTAGAATAGATTTACTTTCATGCAATTTACTTTCATGCAATTTACTTTCTTGCAATTTACTTTCATGCAATTTAATTCCTTGCAATTTACTTTCATGCAATGTATTTAATTCTTGTATTTACTTTCTAGAATAGATTTTTCTTTTCTTTAATTCACCTTGAGGCTAGAACCCTCTAGGGAATTACCCTTTTCTAAATGTGGAGCTAATATTCGTGGGATCCCTAGAGATTGTTTGAAACTAACTAACAAATCCAACTCATTTTCATGAGATTGAGATAAGCTAAGTGGATCTACTCTAGATTCCTCATATCTTTAATTAATCCTCCATACTTTACCTTCTTTATCTTCCTCTTATCCTTGTTTTTCATTTGTTTGTTATTTTCCTTTATTTTTGATTTCATTGATTTTACTTCTCTCTCAATCTCATATTCCTCCATGTGCATATAATCTCAAACCTAGTTTTGTTATTATGTGCATATAACCACAACCACATTCTCAACTTTATTTTCTCCTCTTTTGCACATAATCCACATCCACTCTCTTATCTCTCCACATCCACTTTCACCATTTTCTTACTTTCATTTTATTTGAATAACCCCTAATTGTCACGCGCATAATTTGAGAACCAAAACTTGAGCAAAACTCTTCCTACTTCCCGTTCCTCGTGGGATCGATAATCTTATATACTGTAACTTGATAAAGGTTGTATACTTGCAACTTAGGAGGTAATCATTTATTTCCCATCAAGTTTTTATGCCGCTGTCGGGAACGGTGCATAAGTAGGATTTTCATTAAGTTTGGTTTTTATTTTGTGTGTTTTCTTTTGTGTAGGAACTTGGAGCTTGAAGATCAAGAGTTGAAGATTCAAGATTGAAGAATTGCCTACAACGAGGCTTTGCATTGATTCAAGATTGAAGAATTGCCTCCAACGAGGCTTTGCATTGCTTTTGTGTGGGTAACTTCTCAATCTAGTATTTTCAATTCCACCCTTTAGATAGTTCATATACATTAGAGACAATTAGGATAAAATAAAAAATAAAAAAAAAATAAAAGGATTTATTTTTTTTCCCTTGTCGACCCTAATAAACTTCATTTTTTTTATTGTCAACCATAATAAAAAAAAAATAAAAAGATTTTTGTTTTTGCATCCTTTTTAGTTGCTTTTAATTCCTAGGGTTGCATTTCATATAATAGTAGGAATTCACCAAGTGATTTGAGCATCTTGATTTGGCACACTTGAAATATCTTAAGGGCAAAACCCATTAATCAAGACAAGGTGAGGGATTTCATCACCCTTTTCTTAGCCCAAAAATCACTAATTCCTCACTACACATACCCAAGCCTCTTAAAATTGATTAGACGTTGGCCCCTAAGGATTCGAGCTCATTAAGGAACAAGAAATCCTTAAGTGAACCGGTCCAAGTTTATTTGGATTAATTGGTGTCTAAGGCAAGGTTTAGGGGTTGCGTAAAGCTCGAAAGGAAAGAGGTACTTAATTGATCTTTGATCTCCTCTAGTACTATCCTGCAATTTACTTTCATGCAATTTACTTTCATGCAATTTACTTTCATGCAATTTACTTTCATGCAATGTATTTAATTCTTGTATTTACTTTCTAGAATAGATTTTTCTTTTCTTTAATTCACCTTGAGGCTAGAACCCTCTAGGGAATTACCCTTTCTAAATGTGGAGCTAATATTCGTGGGATCCCTAGAGATTGTTTGAAACTAACTAACAAATCCAACTCATTTTCATGAGATTGAGATAAGCTAAGTGGATCTACTCTAGATTCCTCATATCTTTAATTAATCCTCCATACTTTACCTTCTTTATCTTCCTCTTATCCTTGTTTTCATTTGTTTGTTATTTTCCTTTATTTTTGATTTCATTGATTTTACTTCTCTCTCAATCTCATATTCCCTCCATGTGCATATAATCTCAAACCTAGTTTTGTTATTATGTGCATATAACCACAACCACATTCTCAACTTTATTTTTCTCCTCTTTTGCACATAATCCACATCCACTCTCTCTTATCTCTCCACATCCACTTTCACCATTTTCTTACTTTCATTTTATTTGAATAACCCCTAATTGTCACGCGCATAATTTGAGAACCAAAACTTGAGCAAAACTCTTCCTACTTCCCGTTCCTCGTGGGATCGATAATCTTATATACTGTAACTTGATAAAGGTTGTATACTTGCAACTTAGGAGGTAATCATTTATTTCCCATCAAGTTTTTGGCGCCGTTGCCGGGGAACGGTGCATAAGTAGGATTTTCATTAAGTTTGGTTTTTATTTTGTGTGTTTTCTTTTGTGTAGGAACTTGGAGCTTGAAGATCAAGAGTTGAAGATTCAAGATTGAAGAATTGCCTACAACGAGGCTTTGCATTGATTCAAGATTGAAGAATTGCCTCCAACGAGGCTTTGCATTGCTTTTGTGTGGGTAACTTCTCAATCTAGTATTTTCAATTCCACCCTTTAGATAGTTCATATACATTAGAGACAATTAGGATAAAAAAAAATAAAAAAATAAAAGGATTTATTTTTTTCCTTGTCGACCCTAATAAACTTCATTTTTTATTGTCAACCATAATAAAAAAATAAAAAGATTTTGTTTTGCATCCTTTTTAGTTGCTTTTAATTCCTAGGGTTGCATTTCATATAATAGTAGGAATTCACCAAGTGATTTGAGCATCTTGATTTGGCACACTTGAAATATCTTAAGGGCAAAACCCATTAATCAAGACAAGGTGAGGGATTTCATCACCCTTTTCTTAGCCCAAAAATCACTAATTCCTCACTACACATACCCAAGCCTCTTAAAATTGATTAGACGTTGGCCCCTAAGGATTCGAGCTCATTAAGGAACAAGAAATCCTTAAGTGAACCGGTCCAAGTTTATTTGGATTAATTGGTGTCTAAGGCAAGGTTTAGGGGTTGCGTAAGGCGCTCCGAAAGGAAAGAGGTACTTAATTGATCTTTGATCTCCCTCTAGTACTATCCTTACCTGGCTAATTACCCAAGTAAAACTTTGATCTTTTCACTAAAGGAATTTTTGGTTAGGAGCAGGTCTAAGTCAAGTTTAGGCTTAACCCTAGAGTTAGGGTGATTGAAAAGTGATTGCCTTGATTTATTTTTAGTTAGTTTTTCCTTTTTTTTTTTCATCATCTTCTTAACTTTTTCTCTTGTCCTTTTTCATAAAAATAAAAAAAAAATTTAATTTTGGTGTATGCAAACTTGGGTTAGGGATAATACTAATCGTTTAATTTGTTTTGATCCATCTCTTGAACCAAACGAAATGGCTAATACCAACCCACCTGTTCTTCAAGATGTTTGTTACCCCACTAGAAATGCAATCCCCTCTTGCATAAAACTCCCCGAGGTAAATGGAACCAATTTTGAACTTAGACCGCATTTTATTAACATGCTTCCCAAATTCCTAGGAGTAGAAACCGAAGACGCTTACATTTTCATCTCCGAATTTGAAGAAGTTTGCCTCATGATCAAGATGAGGGACTTAACCGAAGATGCGATCAAACTCCGATTTATTCCATTTGCCCTTAAGGACAAAGCCAAAAAATGGCTGTATAGCTTGCCCACAGATTCCATCTCAACTTGGGGTGAATTTATAACAGTTTTTCTGAAAAAATTCTTTCCTATCCATAAAACGATCAAGCTTAGAAACAGCATTCAAAATTTTAAAATTGTCCCGGGAGAACCTTTTGGAAGTATTTTGACAAATTCAAAGATCTTCTTATCCAATGTCCTCACCATGGTCTTGAAAAGTGGCGATTATGCCAAATCATTTATGAAGGATTGGATTATTCTTCAAAACTTCCTTAGAGTCAATGTGTCAAGGGAATTTCATGAAGAAAAATGCCGATGAAGCTTGGGACTTTTAGAGAATTTATCAGAAAACTATGCGATGGGAACAACGTGATTCATCGATTACCCAATCGGTTCTAGAGGTCCTTCCTTAGAGTCAAACATAGCCTCTGAAGCTAAGATGGCTACAATTCTACGCAGTTAGAAACTTTAGAAACCAAAGAACGAGCTCGGCTCAAATCAATCAAGTTTACGCCTCGGGTTGTCATAGCTGTCTTTCTCTGACCCATGCTTGAGCAATGTCCACTCTTAGGAAATACTCAATCTCTAGAAACGGATGAATCTTGCATTCCGGCATCCGATTAATGATCCATTTTCTCCAACCTATAATCGGGTTGGAGAAATCATCCAATTTTGCATGGAATCGGGTAATTTCTCGGAAATCAAAATTTCACTCCCTCTTCAAACCAACAATTCCCTAGGGCAACGCAGTTCCTTTCAGTTCTCAAACCAATTTTCCACAACCAAATCGGCCATTTCCAAATCGGTTTCCTCATCATCAATCTACAAATCATATTCCTTCAAATGTTGAGAAGCGTCTTAATGTTTGGAAAGGGGTTTGGAAGCCTTGATTAAAACCTCTCGCACGCACCACGAACTTGTTGACTCAAACATCTAGCACGATGAACTCCTTTATGCAATCAACAGGACAAATTCTCAACTCCAACACTCAAGCCATAGCTAGATTAGAAACCCGCTTGGTCAACTAGCTAGCTATAAGTGAGAGAGAAAGGATCATTTCGAGTCAACCGTGACCAATCCAAGGAGCGGGGTCAAGTTCAACTTTTCAAGATCAAGTGAATGCAATCCATTCACAACAAATGTAACTAGGTTAATAATCAAGTCCTTGAGCGAGAGAATTACGTTGAATACATGCATCTTGAAGCTAACATTTGAAGAACCCTTTATCAATGAACTTAGATTTTTGGAAAATGGAAAACAACAAGATTTTATTTTTGATGAAATTTTTGTTAATAATGAATCTAAGTTCAAAAGCATACAACCATTAATACCTACCTTCCATTCTTTGCGAACATCACTAAAACCCTGAAATTCTTGGAATTTAAGTACATCGATGATTATATCATTTTGAAATTCTTTAAATTTCGGGTAGAATTTTCACAATAAGGTAGGATTTAATGTAGAATGTGAGCTTCTCATGTTTCATCTTTTATTCTACATTTTTATTTTTGTCCCACAATAATAATAAAAAGAATTTATTCTTCTCTCATGTGAGAGTTTCTTGTTCTTTTCAAAAAAAAAAAAAAACATATGAAAAAAAAAGAGAGAGAATATATTTTTGACTTCACCTTCTCATACCTAAGGTAATTACTGAATTTTTATCATTGTTCAAGTCGACCGAACAAATGTAAGTGCTTCCATTCTTATCTGTTTTACTTTGTGCATAATAGAATTTGCATTGAGGACAATGCAAAATTTAGGTGTGGGGTGGGAATTAGTCATTTTATCTTTATCTTAGTTATTTTTAAGTCATTTTTTCTCTTTTCATCATAAAAAAAAAATTCACTTGCCAACTTAATATAGTTGATTAATAATTGATCTATTTGATAGAATTTAAGTCTTCTAATCCTTAGTTAGTTCTATACTCAAGTTTACCTTTTATGATAACTCCAAATAAATTTCTTAAGAAATGATTTTCAAGTAGTATACTTTACTTAAGTTTTAACTTAGATTTTTAATTAAAGTAATGGAATTTTTGCATGCCTAACTTAGAGTTGAAAATAATTTTTCAAGTTGTCTTGATCCAAATATTGTTCAATATATATACATATACACATATATATATTATACTAACTTAACAAAAGAACAAAATTTCTCTTAAAATCATTGGTGGTTCTATTTTACTAAGCCTAAGTTGACTGAGTAATTAAGTCCGAGGAGTATTTCTATACTTAATGACCTAAGCCTAATTGGGTTGGGATTCATTGGCCCAAAACTCGCTAAATGGTCACTTAGAAAGCCGATTAAAAGAACAAAACCACCAAGGAATAAAGAGTTTAAAAAAAATTGTCATACTAATCATGTTTTTATATATAGTTATATTTGTATATGTTCTTGAAAAATTAAATGGATTTAAAGACTTGAAGTTTGTTTAAAACAAAGAGTTAGCATGTTCTTTTCAAAACTTTCAAATTAAATCTTTGAGTTAAACTTGGTTTTGTATAACTATAATGAAAGGATTTTCTTAAGAAAATTACATTGGAGTTATGATAAAAACGTTTTCTTGAGTATTAACCAACTTCAATTGGAATGTTTGAAGATATCAAATGAATTAATTATTTTATTAACTTCTTTAAATTGGCAAGTTGACTGAATTTTGTGGGTATATTCACTGCAAACCCTCACGAGACTACAACTCGTCCACTAGGGTAACCTAGGGGTTTAAAGGCTTGTTGTATGCGCTAAATACAACCGCGATTCCTGCGAAAGTGAGTTAGGTTTTCTTTTTATTTTCTTTGCTAGAGGACTAGCAAAAGCTTAGGTGTGGGGGTATTTGATTATCACATTTTAATTACATTTTATACCCTTATTACCTATGTTATATGAATAACGATATTACTAATAATCATTTTTATCTTATTTTGCAGGCTAATAAAGAAATAATGAATAAAAGCCCAAATGACTCAAATTCTCTGAATTTCTACCAATATTTGAAGCCCAAATCTGAAGACAAACCAAGGCCCAAGATACCAAATTGATCCAAGAGAAATTCGTGAAGAAAAATCAAGAAAAGACAAATTCGGTTGGGAACCAATCGGTTGACCAACGGTTGGCCAACCGGTTATTAACGGTTATTAACCGATCGCCAACCGATCGGTTCCCAAATGATTCCGATTAATGGTGGATTTCTCTTCCTTTTTGGCTAGGTTTGATCCAATGGTTCACATCAACTCCGTTGGGCTATAAATAGGGGTGAAGGCTGAGGGTTTTGAGTGTGAAATATTTTGTAAAAACTCCATTTGGAGAGGAGGGTCACTCTTCATTGAGAAGACCTTCCAAAATTGTAACTTTTGTTACACAATAAATGAAATGTTTCACCCCTTCAATTTCCTTTCTCTTCTTCTAATCCAAGGACCAAAAGGAGGATTAGATTAAGATCAGAGTTGTTGGTTTCTATTTTATTTCTTTTCATTTTCTTCTTTATTTTCTTGTTTGTAGAATAGATTTACTTTCATGCAATTTACTTTCATGCAATTTACTTTCTTGCAATTTACTTTCATGCAATTTAATTCCTTGCAATTTACTTTCATGCAATGTATTTAATTCTTGTATTTACTTCTTTAAATTGGCAAGTTGACTGAATTTTGTGGGTATATTCATCGCAAACCCTCACGAGACTACAACTCGTCCACTAGGGTAACCTAGGGGTTTAAAGGCTTGTTGTATCGCTAAATACAACCGCGATTCCTACGAAAGTGAGTTAGGTTTTCTTTTTATTTTCTTTGCTAGAGGACTAGCAAAAGCTTAGGTGTGGGGGTATTTGATTATCACATTTTAATTACATTTTATACCCTTATTACCTATGTTATATGAATAACGATATTACTAATAATCATTTTATCTTATTTTGCGGCTAATAAAGAAATAATGAATAAAAGCCCAAATGACTCAAATTCTCAATTTCTACCAATATTTGAAGCCCAAATCGAGAAGACAAACCAAGGCCCAAGATACCAAATTGATCCAAGAGAAATTGTGAAGAAAAATCAAGAAAAGACAAATTAGGTTGGGAACCAATCGGTTGACCAACGGTTGGTAGGTTGGCTAACAGGTTGGCTAACCGATCGACCAACCGATCGGTTCCCAAATGATTCCGTTAATGGTGGATTTCTCTTCCTTTTTGGCTAGGTTTGATCCAATGGTTCACATCAACTCCGTTGGGCTATAAATAGGGGTGAAGGTGAGGGTTTTGAGTGTGAAATATTTTGTAAAAACTCCATTTGGAGAGGAGGTCACTCTTCATTGAAGACCTTCCAAAATTGTAACTTTGTTACACAATAAATGAAATGTTTCACCCTTCAATTTCCTTTCTCTTCTTCTAATCCAAGGACCAAAAGGAGGATTAGATTAAGATCGAGGAGTTGTTGGTTTCTATTTTATTTCTTTTCATTTTCTTCTTTATTTTCTTGTTTGTAGAATAGATTTACTTTCATGCAATTTACTTTCATGCAATTTACTTTCTTGCAATTTACTTTCATGCAATTTAATTCCTTGCAATTTACTTTCATGCAATGTATTTAATTCTTGTATTTACTTTCTAGAATAGATTTTTCTTTTCTTTAATTCACCTTGAGGCTAGAACCCTCTAGGAAATTACCCTTTTCTAAGTGTGGAGCTAATATTAGGTGGGATCCTAGAGATTGTTTGAAACTAGCTAACAAATCCAACTCATTTTCGTGAGATTGAGATAAGCTAAGTGGATCTACTCTAGATTCCTCATATCTTTAATTAATCCTCCATACTTTACCTTCTTTATCTTCCTCTTATCCTTGTTTTTCATTTGTTTGTTATTTTCCTTTATTTTTGATTTCATTGATTTTTACTTCTCTCTCAATCTCATATTCCCTCCATGTGCATATAATCTCAAACCTAGTTTTGTTATTATGTGCATATAACCACAACCACATTCTCAACTTTATTTTTCTCCTCTTTTGCACATAATCCACATCCACTCTCTCTTATCTCTCCACATCCACTTTCACCATTTTCTTACTTTCATTTTATTTGAATAACCCCTAATTGTCACGCGCATAATTTGAGAACCAAAACTTGAGCAAAACTCTTCCTACTTCCCGTTCCTCGTGGGATCGATAATCTTATATACTATAACTTGATAAAGGTTGTATACTTGCAACTTAGGAGGTAATCATTTATTTCCCATCAGTTCGCCATTTTAATTTGAGCGACCTTCGCTTGAGCGATGTTCGCTAGTTTAATTTGAGCAACCTTCGCTTGAGCGAGGCCCGCCAGTCAACGTCTTTCGACTCCGCTTTCGAAAGGGATGAAAAGTGATGCCTTTCTTCTTGGCCCTTGAGGGAGACGAGAAGTGACGCCTTTCGTCTCGGCCTTCAAGAAGTTGGCATATCCAAGTTGAGTTGGTATTTTAGTCGGCATAACATTTTCTGACTTGTTTCCGCTTCCTTCTATGCAGTTTGCTTATTGAAGGAACCTATCAACTGCTATAACCATTATGGTCATGATGGGACTCGTAACTCTGAAGTGAGGCACGCTTTCGATGGGCACGTCCCTCTATATCTAGAGGGTAGCAGCCAAGAAAGGGTTAAAGCTATACGGTTGGGGGACTATCGAACTCTGCAAGAGATGATCACAGATGCCAAGTTCTCCATTCCCAAAGAGGATATATTGGGGAAGCCTCACTTTCTATTTGGGGATAGTAATCTAATAGCACCTCTATATTCAATTGGGAGAAGGAGCATTGGTATTATGCCCAAGGGAATCGCCGTTACTAGTTGCCGGTGATAGAGCGTCATGTGTCCTTCATGTACTTGCAGCCTCTCACCGTGCCCTGCCTAATACATTTCACCCTCACTAACAAAGAAGATAGCGTCTAGGTGGGCTCTCTGAAGTATGACGGTGGCTTTTGTCAGGAAGGACTCTATGGGGTTAACATCATAGGTTTGCGTCCGGGCTTCGTTCATGAGGATGCCCCTATTAATGAAGTTCCTATTATCCTGAACATCTTCGAGAATGAACTCACAAAGACTGATGCACAATATCCTTATGGGGATAGTAGATTCCCTGGCTGGATAAAATTGACGGTTACCCAATGGTGGACCCGTCTAGTAAATTACGCTCTCGTCACTTTTGAGGGGAGCTTAAGAAGACTGGGGCTCTATTCTGCAGTGAAAGCCTCAAAATATGGTGTAGAGATTTGTGCGCCGGTGTTGTACGGCATTTTGGAGCTGTATAATATCAACAACAACACTTTCTTCACTCCGGCGGGCGAAATTGGGATCGCTTTGCATGAAATGTTTGAAGTGTCACGATTGCCAACGGGAGACCATCCATATGAGGAGTTCTTTCTAATAAATACAGAGTTGAACACTTATTCAGAGACTACTCATGTCGGGGAGGCATTTCGGGAATTAGTTTGCCACTTCCTTATCTGTCAAAGAATCGTTGCAAATGCCGGACATGATTCTACCATTGCTCGTGTCCCTTGGGCTGAATATCTTTTCCCCAACATTAGTAAAAAGAGGAATGTAGATTCGATCCATCCAGTGACAGAGGCTGAAATCGGGACCCGGATCTTCAATGAGGGTCAAGTACTTCATATCGCCAAATCAGACGAATGTGGATTCCGTGCGGGTGATAAATTCGAGAGTTTTCACCACCAAGCAAAGGAGCCGATATCTAAGTTGGCTCTGCTTGTAGGATTTTTCTCGATCTGATTGAAAGGTTGCATTGTGCCTTCCTGACCGAAGGATTACATCTCTATCAAAGTTGAGTTGGTATTTTAGTGGCATAACATTTTACGACTTGTTTCGCTTCCTTCTATGCGTTTGCTTATTGAAGGAACCTATCAACTGCTATAACCATTATGGTCATGATGGGACTCGTAACTCGAAGTGAGGCACGCTGATGGGCACGCCCTCTATATCTAGAGGGTAGCGACCAAGAAAGGGTTAAAGCTATCTGGTTGGGGACTATCGAACTCTGCAAGAGATGATCACAGATGCCAAGTTCTCCATTCCCAAAGAGGATATATTGGGGAAGCCTCACTTTCTATTTGGGGATAGTAATCTAATAGCACCTCTATATTCAATTGGGAGAAGGAGCATTGGTATTATGCCCAAGGGAATCGCCGTTACTAGTTGCCGGTGATAGAGCGTCATGTGTCCTTCATGTACTTGCAGCCTCTCACCGTGCCCTGCCTAATACATTTCACCCTCACTAACAAAGAAGATAGCGTCTAGGTGGGCTCTCTGAAGTATGACGGTGGCTTTTGTCAGGAAGGACTCTATGGGGTTAACATCATAGGTTTGCGTCCGGGCTTCGTTCATGAGGATGCCCCTATTAATGAAGTTCCTATTATCCTGAACATCTTCGAGAATGAACTCACAAAGACTGATGCACAATATCCTTATGGGGATAGTAGATTCCCTGGCTGGATAAAATTGACGGTTACCCAATGGTGGACCCGTCTAGTAAATTACGCTCTCGTCACTTTTGAGGGGAGCTTAAGAAGACTGGGCTCTATTCTCGCAGTTGAAAGCCTCAAAATATGGTGTAGAGATTTGTGCCGGTGTTGTACGGCATTTTGGAGCTGTATAATATCAACAACAACACTTTCTTCACTCCGGCGGGCGAAATTGGGATCGCTTTGCATGAAATGTTTGAAGTGTCACGATTGCCAACGGGAGACCATCCATATGAGGAGTTCTTTCTAATAAATACAGAGTTGAACACTTATTCGAGACTACTCATGTCGGGAGGCATTTGAATTAGTTTGCCACTTCCTTATCATCAAAGAATCGTTGCAAATGCCGGACATGATTCTACCATTGCTCGTGTCCCTTGGGCTGAATATCTTTTCCCCAACATTAGTAAAAAGAGGAATGTAGATTCGATCCATCCAGTGACAGAGGCTGAAATCGGGACCCGGATCTTCAATGAGGGTCAAGTACTTCATATCGCCAAATCGCATTTAATGTGGATTCCGTGCGGGTGATAAATTCGAGAGTTTTCACCACCAAGCAAAGGAGCCGATATCTAAGTTGGCTCTGCTTGTAGGATTTTTCTCGATCTGATTGAAAGGTTGCATTGTGCCTTCCTGACCGAAGGATTACATCTCTATCAAAGTGTTATTCCTTGCCGTGCTGCTCGCTACTGGGTATAACTTAGCCCTTCTTCCAGTAATGGTCAGCTACATACATCATGGACTAAGGGAGTTAGCCATCGAGTATCTGAACCAGGAAGATAACAGTGCAAGGGATCGGGTCCCAAACCCTAGATTGGAGTTACCGTATACATATCTGGTAATATGGTATACTTCGCATTGCTCTTCATTAATGTCAGCTGCTGCACCAAGTGGAGATGGTGTCTCATTACTTCATAGGTATGAGCGCTTGAAGTGGACCATCAAATACCTCGTGGGGATTTGTCGGACTTTTCAGAACAAAGATCATTATTGCGTTTACTATTGTTTTACCGAGATTGATGGTAGAAGCCCCGGGGACGAGTTTGAAGATGGTGCAGGCAGCGAAGGTTTTACTTGCCTACCCAGCGGGTGTTTCAATTGGTTGGTCAATATCAGGCCAGGTCACCTCATTGCTAGGTTGAACGAGACTGAATGTTACATCAAGCCATACTTGCCTTGCCAATTTGCTTGTCAGTTTGGATATGACCAGCATTTCATCGGGAATTCGAATCCAAAAAGCTCAACGTAGAGCCTGGGTCGATGTGAATCCTCTCAACCTTTGTCGACCCTACATGCCCAGTATAGTAAAGGGGTCAGTTATGATGGTGGTCTTTAATGAGCATGCCTTCTAGAGTAAAAGTGATACAAGGCGCCTGTCGTTGGCACTAATAGCACTGCTTGTGTTCTTCATCCTGCGGAGGCTCGATCATGTGGGCGAGGAATGCCTCACTGTCGTTCAAAGCTTTTTTTTAAAGATTTCCTTGTTTCCTTAGACAAACATAAAAGTTCGAATAAGATTATACGAGCTGGGATATTGGCTAATTGGGCCATGATGTCATACCAGAATGGGGCTTTAGGATTATCTGAGGGGCGCTGCAATACCTTGTCGAACTGAGTCTCCTTTTGCTTGGTTGGTTCGAGTAGCTGAGGGTCCTGGCTGATCATAAATCTTCAAATAATCTCGGTCGGACCCCGTCCCTGCCATGACGATTTTCTCTTCTTCTGAATCAGTGAGTGAAGAGATTTGTAGAGATTCCTCTCCAATGATAGCAAAGATGACGTTGCAAGACTTCATCTTATGCTTGTTCTTAGACTTTGGAAGAGTCCAATGTTCATCTTGAAGGAGATCGGGATGTACCCACATCATTTTCCCTCATGTCGTAGTAAGAGGGACTAAGCCTTGGCTATGTTGGTTTTGTTGGTCATAATTGACCACCTCCATTATTGCAGTAGGAATGGGGACAATGCCGTCTTGGGCTTGAATTTCCAGCATGGAGCCGAATTGGAGAGTTACCATGTTAGCGGTGACTTTCTTTTACTCAGGCTTGAGTTTGAGGATTCCTGACTTGACAAAGGTCTGAATTTTATCCTTAATGATGTAAGAGTTCTTAGTCGAGTGTCCCAACATTCTGTGATAAAGATAATAGTTGTGATCGTTAGTCTTTCCGACTTCATTAGGTCATTGGACTTCTGGAAGCTTCAACCGATTACCCTTATTGAGGACATGGAAGATGGCCACTGTATGTTCATCTTTGAATGAGTAATTGCATTGAACATTCTTCCTTGGTTCCCTTTTCTAGTTGTTGGGATTTTGGATATTAACTGCAAAAGTTTGTTTCGCTTTCGGTTGGGAAGTCTGCCCTTGCTTGCCTTTGAAGTTAGTTGATAAGGAATAAATAAAATCTAAGTTACAAGTGCACAACTATCAAGTTATAGTATAAAAAGATGTAGAATCCCACGAGGAAGGTGTTGTAGGAGATAATCAAAATTGATTCATAAGTTGTGTGTGTGATAATTAGGAGTGATAAATGAGATTGTGGAGAGTTAAAGAGAGTGGTTGTGATTATATACAAATAAAATAAAACTAGATTAAGAGGGGAGAAAGAAATATGAAGAAATAGAGGAAAATAAAACCAAGAAACAAATAAAGAAAAATCAAGAATAAAGAGGAAAATAAAGAAAGTAAAAGATGGAGGATTCAATTAGATATATGAGGAATCTAGAATTGAGTCCACTAGTCAATTTCACTTAGAATTTATGAACTATTCTCTTTTTATTACATTTTATGTTACATTTATTAAGCATAGACTATCAAACCACTTAAGAAAAGCATAACCTATCAAATTATCATCCAAGCAAAATTAACATTCATGAAAAGAATAACAACTAGATATTAATTCTAGAATTCATAAGCATAACCTATCAAACCACTCAAGATAAGCATAGATTATCAAATTCTTCTTCTACCAATTAGTTCTCTAGTTGATGATCCTAAACATGATCATTTTAAGCATAAAAGAATAATCCACAAATTATAAAAGAAATCAAACTAGTTTCAAACAATTTTAGAATTCCTACAAGATTTAGTTCCACATCTTAGAAAATAAAAACAAAGAAATAAAATCTAGACTAGAGAGAATAAAAGGAAGAAAATGAAAATAAAACTAATTACAAAAGAAAAATAAAAACAAAGAAGTAAAGATCTGAACTATAAACAAAAGAAAAGAACATAAAAAAATCTAAACTATGCAAAAATATAAATCTATACTACAAAATAAAAATGCAAGAGGGTTCTGGCCCCTTAAATGTAAATTATGAAAAATAAAGGCATGAAAGTAAATCTACTCTATAAAGCATCAAAATAAATCTAAAATAAGAGGGTTCTAGCCCCTTGAATATCTAAAATAAGAAAAGAAAATATTACAAGAAAATAAAACATAAAAGGAAAACTTACATTCCAAGAGGGTTCTAGCCTCTTGAAGGAAAATCTTCACTTTCATCTTCATCTTCATCAACAAATAAAGAGAAGAAAAGAAAAATATGAAGAGGTGAAAATAAATTCTTTTATTAATTGTAACAAAGTTACAATTTTGGAAGGTCTTCTTAATTAAGAGTAACCCTCCTCTCCAAATAGAGTTTTATAAAATTTTTCACACTCAAATCCCTCACCCTCTATCGCTATTTATAGCCTACAATAAGCAACAAGATTCACTGGATTTTACTTGGGCTCCAATGATTAAATCTTAGCTATAAAACAAGTTTGTTACGAATCAATCGATTGGTCAATTGGTTGACCAATCGGTTGACTAATCAATTGAAATTTCAAAATTCTAAAAATGCAGATAGCTCCGTCTCATCGAGATAGTCGATTTTCATGTATTATATATTAAATTTTGCCTTCCGGATTGAGAGATATCGCCGTTTCTTTGTAGCTAATCATCTTGAACATGATTTTGATTTAATTTCTTTTCATATTGGATCCTTATTTCTTCGGCTTCTGTAGATTGCTTGGCATGATCCCGAGCTTCAATAAAAGGTTAAAAAAAGAGGAAAATTGAGTTCTTTTTGAGCTTTTATTCAGTAATTATTCATTAACCTGCAAATTAAGATAAAACATGTTTATTAGTGACAATTTTATTTAAATAAAATAGATAATGAGGATATAAAAATATAATAAAAATGTGATTATCATTAGTACGAGGCTCGAACTTGTTGAAACATTTTGATGACATTTCTGCTATCTTAGCTTATTCCATCAAATCCTTCCATGTGTGGGCTGTAACAGCGCCCATGTGAGCTTCTCTACGTCCCACAAAATTGTGCAGACAAGTTTGGTCTAACATCGATAAAGGCATATCTCAACATCGCAATGTCAAATTGTGGTATCTCTCGATGAATTCCCTGACCGATTCATTTCCTCTTTATTTTTTGGAGAGGAGTTTGGCCATGGTAACGTCCGATTGTTCCTCATGGAATTGTGAGAGGAACTTTGATTCTAGATCCGCCTAGGATTTGATTGAACCCTCAGGTAGATTCTGGAACCAATCGAAGGCTACCCCTTAGAGGGTGCTAATGAAAAGTCACGCCTTAATGGCATCATTACCCACTACATTCCTAGTTTGTTAGTGAAAGTAGTAGATGTGTTGGTTTGGAGAACCTTTGCCATCAAACGTATGCAACGTTGACGGCTTAAATTTCATCGGATAGGAAACCATATCCCACTCGATGGGATAAGGTCAGGTAATTCCAACCTTCTTGAGCTCAGTTTGATGTGAAAGAACATTGAGCCATTTTTGGATGTCTTCCTAGGCCTTTGCATCTTTGCTTAGTTTCAGAGGCGCCGACGTTTCTAATCCTAAGTGGTCAGAATCTGCGTCATCTTGATGCGCTTGATCTTCTTCTGGAGCCGATTTGATGACTGGTCTTTTCCCCTTTGAAGAGCTTGGGTGAGGTTGAGATGCTGATAGGAGCTGCTCAAATATCTTCTCCAAACGCTCAAATCGCTCATCTGAAGCTTTCTTTTGAGCTGTCATTTGAGTAAGAAGATCTTCTTTGTCTGTCATGTCTGCCACCCATTGTCGTTCTTGACTTGAGCAAGGGGTCGCTTTTGATGCTATGGCAGAGTTAGCATCACTAGAAGTAGGTTGGTCCACTTGACACGGAGCCTGCGACGTTCATGTTTGGAGGAAGGAGTAGTAAAAAGGAATTGCTGCTCTTTGCCGTAATCTGGTGTGGCGATACACACCATCAGTCTCCAGCAATATGCCTCCGATACCCGGAGAGTATATTGGGTCAAGTGAGCTGTCCGCGCCTTCTTCCTCATCTCTAGAGATTACACTAGTCATATTGAAAGTGAATTCTTGGAGTTTACCCTTTCGGGTATGTCGTCGTCTTTTAGTCTGAATTTCTGAAGGCTCAAGACTGTGACTAAGACGGCTGCAAACTGATTTCTTTTCAGGAATAGCTTTGCATTGGCAATTCTTTTGAACCGTCGTAACTACTTCTCTCAGGGTCGCACAATGTTGACATTGGCAAGCTTTCTTCAGAGATAGGAACTCTCTTAGATCACCAGTAGTTCCAAGTTGATGGCACTTTTTAGAGCCAACTTCGACGCTTAGCCTTCATGCTAATGTCGCCATGACGCCGGGCCGACTTTGTTTAGCGAGGTTAGATGAATCATAATTAGTGATGTTATTCCCTTGCGGGAATTTAGATGAGGGATTACCCCCATTCTTAGCTTCTATTGAGGAAGGATAGCGAGCATCACGAGATGCTTTAAATCGAACCCCCAAAGGAGTTGTGGACTGATGTCCAAAATCAAAAGACGTAATAACATCTTGACCTTCGTTCGAGATGAGGGTCAAGGTTTCTTCACTATGGACGAAGTTCGTTTCGCTTCTAGCTAAGCTCAAACTATCTTTGGCGAAGGTCGCCTTTACACACACGGTGTCGATTTAGACCCGGGATTCGCACTGCGGTGAATTTTATGACAAATTCTTACAGTCACCATTTATGAAGATTGGTTCGAGGAAATAAATTCCTCAAACTTCATTTGGTCAAATTAAATGACCAACCATTCAGCAAAAGACCCGAGGGTCTTAGTATCGGTCTGCGACACGATTTTCTCGTCAGAGGAGAAAGAAGTCCCTAGCAGAGTCGCCATCCTACTTTGGATCTTTTGAAATTGCAATTAACTCAGATTACAATTAGAAGACTTACAATGAAACTAAATAAAATTTATTTTTCCTGTGATTCTTTTCTGTGTGCCGATGGAGCGTCAACCTTGTACTCCGTTGACGGTCCGACTAAGACGATGGGTCTTTCGCTGTTGATAAAGACTTAATTGCTTGGAAGATAACTCAGTCTTCTCTTAGAACCAAAGCACGAGAGAAACACAAGTGCGAGGCTGGTGATCTCTTCTTGTTTGTGTATATGGGTCTATCTGGTTAGTCTCGAATGCACAATCTCATCCTCCTTTTATAAGCTAAAAGAGAGAGTTAATGGCCCTTAATTGTGGTTAAGTGGCCATCAAATTAGGAGATAGTGGGGAGCGGTTATCTCCTTGAAAATAGCTCTCAAACGGTTATTTGGTGAGGTTCACTGATTCGGCGAAGCTCGCTGAAGACGTTTGGGCGAGGCTCGCTTGGACGTGGGTGAGCCATCTTTGGAATCATGGATGACATGGCCCACTTGGGTTGCTATGAGCGAAGTTTGTTGGTTGGCGAACTTCTTATGTGAGTTCAAATTTAGCACAGAATTTGACTCGTGATTTTGCGGACTAATAACGCCTTTTGACTCGGCCTGGAGTCTGAATTGGGAGTCGACCCATTCTTGGCTCGGTCGGGTTGATATGAGCTATGTGGCAGAGTTCGCATGCTTTCTTAGGCAGACTTCACTACAGCTATTTGGGAGTCGACCCATTCTTGACTTTGTCAGGTCGATATGAGGTGTGTGGCAGAGTTCGCATGCTTTGTTAGGCGGACTTCGCTACAGCTTGTTGTGGGCTCGAGTTTGAGCCAATTTGAAGTGTTTAGCCCATGGGCATTGACTTCTTGGATCCAAGCTGGATATTGGCCTGGATGAAATATATTTTAACTATCTACAAGGAAAACTAAAATTCACGATTTCATGATCTATAACCCATGATTTCTAGCCCTTTTTAGTCATTCCGAGCCATTAGCGAATAATTTCACAGAGGCCAAAATTCATGATTTTATGAGCTATAATCCATAATTTTTATAATTTTTAGTCATTTCTACCCATTTAAAAATAATTTCACAGAGCCTAAAATTCATGAATTCATAAACTATAACCCGTGATTTGTGGCCATTTTTAATTATTTTTACCAATTGGAAAATATATTTGTGGAGTCCAAACTTTATGATTTCATGATCCATAACCCAAGAATTTCGGTCATTTTTAGTCGTTTGACCCATTGGTAAATAATTTTATGGATATCAAAATTCAAGCTTTCATGAGCTATGATTCATAATTTCTTACCATTTTTAGTCATTTTGAGCCATTAGCAAGTATATTCGTGGAGGCAAAAATTCACGATTTCATGAGCCATGACTCTCGATTTTTGGTAATTTTTAGTCACTCTGACCCATTGGCAAAAAATTTCGTAGAGGCTAAAATTCACGATTTCATGAGCTGTAACCTATAATATTTTTAGCTATGATTAGTAATTTCTATTGATTTATAAATATTTTATCGGAGTCCAAAATTCAGGATTTCATGAATTACAAGCCATGATTCCTGCCCATTGTTAGTCATTCTGATCCATCGACAAATAATTTCATGAAGTCTAAAATTTACGAATTTCATGAGATGTGATTCACGATTTGTAGCCATTTTTAGGCATTTCAACCCATTGATAAATAATTTTTCAGAGTCTAAAATTTAGGATTTCATGAGCAACCATAGTTTGTAGATTTTTTTTGTTTCTACCCATTGGAAAGTAATTTCACGGAGTTCAAATTTTATGATTTCATCAGCTATAACCCATGATTTTTGCTTATTTTTAGTCATTCCAACCCATCGAAAAATAATTCTCGGAGACCAAAATCCACAATATCTTGAGTTATAACCCACGATTGTAGGCCATTTTTAGTTATTACGAGCTATAAGTAAATAATTTAATAGAGGCCAAAATTCATGATTTCATGAGCTATAATTCATGATTTTTGGCTATTTTTAGTTATTTCTACCCATTAGTAAATAGTTTCACATACACTAATATTCAGGATTTCATGAGCTAAGACCCCTGATTTGTGGCTATTTTTAGTTGTCTCTACCCATTGAAAATTATTTTCAAAGGTTTCATAATTCAAGATTTCATGAGCTATAACCCATGATTTTTGGCCATTATCAATTTTTTTGACCCATTGACATATAATTTTGCGGTAGCCAAAATTAAGGATTTCATGAGCTATAACCCATGATTTTTGACCATTTTTAGTCATTTTGAGCCATTGGTAAATAATTTCGCATAGGTAAAAATTCATGTTTTAATGATCTATAACCTATGAATTTTGGTCATTTTAATCATTCTGAACCATTGGCAAATAATTTTGTAGATTCTAAAATTCATGATTTCATGTGCTATAACCCAAAATTTATGGCCATTTTTAGTCGCTCCCCGCCATTGGCAAACATCTTCACAGAGGTGAAAATTCACATTTTAATGATCTATAACTTACAATTTCTAATCATTTTTGGTCGCTCCAACCCATTGATGAATAATTTACCAAAGGCCAAAATTTATGATTTTTTGAGCTATAACCCACGGTTTTTGTGTATTATTAGTCATTTCTACCCATTGGCAAACAGTTTAATAGAGTACAAAATTAAGTATTTCATGTTCTATAATTCGCGGGGTCATTTCTACCCATGATTAGTTTTTTAGCCATGATTAATCATTTTGACCCATTGGCAAATAATTTCGTGCGGTCCAAAATTCACGATTTCATGAGCTATAATTCACGATTTCTAACCATTTTTAGTAGTTTCTACTCATTGACAAATATATTTTCGGAGTTTAAAATTTAAAATTTCATGAGCAATAACCTAGAATTTGTGGCTATTTTTTACTATTTCAACCCATTGAAAACTTATTTTGCAAAGTCTAAATTTTATGATTTCATCAGCTATAACCCATGATTTTTGGTGATTTTATGAGTCATTCCGGCCTATTGAAAAATCATTCTCGGAGACTAAAATTCACAATTTCATATGTTATAACCCACGATTTCAGGCCATTTTTAGTTATTATGTGCTATTAGCAAATACTTTCGTGGATGCTAAATTTCATGATTTCATGGGCTATAACCCATGATTTTTGGCCATTTTTAGTCATTTCTACCCATTGACAAATAATTTCACGGATACTAACTTTTAGGATTTCATGCATTAAAACCCATGATTTGTGGCCATTTTTAGTAATTTCTAACCATTGGAAATTAATTTTACGAATTTTCAAATTCAAGTTTTTAAAGCTACAACCCACGATTTTTGGGTATTTTTAGTCATTTCGACACATTGGCATATAATTTTTGTAGTGGTCAAAATTAAGGATTTCATGAGGTATAATCCATGACTTTTTACTTTTTTTAGCCATTCCAAACAACTGGTAAATAATTTCACGCCGACAAATATTCATTATTTCATGTGTTGTAACCCATGATTTGTTGCCAATTTTAGTCATTCCCACCTATGGAAAAATAGTTTTACATAGTCCAAAATTCTCAATTTCATGTAACTGTGCCCATGATTTTTTGCCATTTTTAGTCATTTCGACCCATAGGTAAATAATTTTGTGGAGGATAAAATTCACATTTTCAGGAGCCATACCCCTATATTTTTTGCCATTTTCAATTGTTTCTGCCTAATGGCAAATAATTTCACAGAGTCCAAAATACAAGATTTTGTGAGCTATAACCCATGATTTTTGGCCATTTTAATCATTCCGACCCACTAGCAAATAATTTCATGGAGTCCCAAATTCATGATTTCATGAGCTATAACCCATAATTTTTGTTTATTTTTAGTCATTTGAGCCATTAGGAAATAATTTTACGGAGGCAAAAATTCATGATTTTATTAGCTATAACCCATGATTTTCGGCGATTTTCAAGCATTCTGCCCCTTTGAAATTTAATTTCATGGAGGTCAAAATTCAACATTTTATAAGCCATAACCCATGATTTCCGGCCATTTTTAGTCGTTATGACCAATTAGCAAATAATTTCATGGAGACCAAAATTTATGATATCATGAGCTATAACCCACGATCTGTGGCCATTTTAGTTATTATGTGCTATTAGCAAATAATTTCATGGAGTCCCAAATTCATGATTTCATGAGCTAAAATCCACGATTTTTGGCTATTTTTAGTTATTTCTACCCATTGGCAAATAATTTCATGGAGGTCAAAATTTAGGATTTCATGAGCTATAACCCATGATTTTTGGTCATTTTAATCATTCGAACCATTGGCAAATAATTTCATGGAGGTCAAAATTTAGGATTTCATGAGCTATAGCATAAATTTTTGGCTATTTTAGTCATTTCTACCCATTGACAAATAATTTAATAGAGGCCAAAATTCATGATTTTATGAGCTAACCCATGATTTTTGCCATTTTAGTCATTTCTACCCATTGGCAAATAATTTCATGGAGACCAAAATTTATGATTTCATGAGCTATAATTCATGATTTTTGGCCATTTTAGTCGTTATGACCAATTAGCAAATAATTTCATGGAGTCCCAAATTCATGATTTCATGAGCTATAACCCATGATTTGTGGCCATTTTAGTCATTTCTACCCATTGGCAAATAATTTCATGGAGTCCCAAATTCATGATTTTATTAGCTATAACCCATGATTTGTGGCCATTTTAGTCATTCCCACCTATGGAAAAATAGTTTTACATAGTCCAAAATTCATAATTTCATGAGCTATAACCCATGATTTTTGACCATTTTAGTCATTTCTACCCATTGGCAAATAATTTCATGGAGTCCCAAATTCATGATTTTATTAGCTATAACCCATGATTTTTGCTTATTTTTAGTCATTTCTACCCATTGGCAAATAATTTCATGGAGGTCAAAATTCAACATTTTATAAGCCATAACCCATGATTTTTGGCCATTTTAATCATTCGAACCATTGGCAAATAATTTTGTAGATTCTAAAATTCATGATTTCATGAGCTATAATTCATGATTTTTGGCTATTTTTAGTTATTTCTACCCATTGGCAAATAATTTCATGGAGGTCAAAATTTAGGATTTCATGAGCTATAACCCATGATTTTTGGCTATTTTTAGTTGTCTCTACCCATTGAAAATTATTTTCAAAGGTTTCATAATTCAAGATTTCATGAGCTATAACCCATGATTTGTGGCCATTTTAGTCATTTCTACCCATTGACAAATAATTTCACATAGTATAAAATTTAGGATTTCATGAGCTATAATTCATGATTTTATTAGCTATAACCCATGATTTTTGGTCATTTTAATCATTCGAACCATTGGCAAATAATTTCATGGAGACCAAAATTTATGATTTCATGAGCTATAACCCATAATTTTTGTTTATTTTTAGTCATTTCTACCCATTGGTAAATAATTTCATGGAGACCAAAATTTATGATTTCATGAGCTATAACCCATGATTTTTGGCCATTTTAGTCGTTATGACCAATTAGCAAATAATTTCATGAAGTCCGAAATTTATGATTTCATGAGCTATAACTCATAATTTTGGCCATTTTAGTCATTTCTACCCATTGACAAATAATTTCACGAGTCCAAAATACAAGATTTTGTGAGCTATAACCCATGATTTTTGGCCATTTTAGTCATTTCGACCCATAGGTAAATAATTTCATGGAGTCCCAAATTCATGATTTCATGAGCTATAACCCATAATTTTTGTTTATTTTAGTCATTTGAGCCATTAGGAAATAATTTTACGGAGGCAAAATTCATCATTTTATTAGCTATAACCCATGATTTTTGGCCATTTTAGTCATTTCTACCCATTGACAAATAATTTCATGGAGGTCAAAATTCAACATTTTATAAGCCATAACCCATGATTTCCGGCCATTTTTAGTCGTTATGACCAATTAGCAAATAATTTCATGGAGACCAAAATTTATGATATCATGAGCTATAACCCACGATCTGTGGCATTCTTAGTTTTTTCTTTTGATTGGAAAATAATTTCGTTGAGTCCAAAATTCATAATTTCATGAGCTAAAATCCACGATTTTTGGCTATTTTTAGCTGATTTGAACCATTGGCAAATAATTTTGCGGAGGTCAAAATTTAGGATTTCATAAGCTATAGCCCATGATTTTTGGTCATTTTTAGTTGTTCCAACCCATTCACAAATAATTTCGCAGAGGCTAAAGTTTACAATTTCATGAGCTATAGCATAAATTTTTTGGCTATTATTAGTCATTTCTACCTATTGACAAATAATTTAATAGAGTCCGAAATTTCGGATTTTATGAGCTAACCCATGATTTTTTGCCATTTTTCGCCATTTAGACCAATTGGCATACAATTTCATGAAACCTAAAATTTACGATTTCATGAGCTATAATTCACAATTATGGCCATTTTTAATTGTTACACCTATTGGCAAATAATTTCTTAGAGTCCAAAATTTAGGATTTCATGAGCTATAACCTATAATTTGTAGCAATTCTTTGTCATTTCTTACCATTGGAAAATAATTTCATGAAGTCCGAAATTTATGATTTTATGAGCCATAACCAACGATTTGAGGCCATTTTTAGTTGTTCCCACCCATTGATAATAATTTTGCATAGGCTAAAATTTACGATTTCACGAAGCTATAACCCAAGACTTTTTTACCATTTTTAGTTATTCCTACCCATAGGCAAATAATTTCTTAGAGTCCAAAATTTATGATTTCATGAGCTATAACCCATGATTTTGTTATTATTAGACATTTCTACATATTAGCAAATAATTTGACAGATTCCAAAATTCAGGATTTTATTAGCTGTAACCCATGATTTTTGGCCATTTTAGTCATTTCGACCCATTGGCAAATAATTTTACAGAGTTTAAAATTCAAGATTTCATGAGCTATAACTAATGATTTCTAGTTATTTCTACCCACTAGCAAATAATTTTACAGAGTTTAAAATTCAAGATTTCATGAGCTATAACCCATATTTTCTAGCTATTTTTATTGTTTCTATCCATTGGAAAATAATTTCGTGAAGTTTAAAATTCATAATTTAATGAGCTATAACCCATGATATGTGGCCATTTTTAGTTGTTCCTACCCATTAAAAAATAATTTCACATAGTATAAAATTTAGGATTTCATGAAGCTATAACTGATGATTTTTTTTGCTATATTTAGTCATTCTGACCCATAGGCAAATAATTTTCAAAGATCAAAATTCATGTTTTCATGAGCTATGACCTACAGTTTGTTTTATAATTTTACTCATTTCTACCCAAAAGGTAAATAATTTCATGGATCCAAAATTTAGGAATTATACGATATAACCCTTGATTTTTAGCCATTTTTGGTCAGTCTAACCAATTGGCAAAGAAATTTGAGAAGTCCAAAATTTATGATTTCATGAGCTATAACTCATAATTTTGGCCATTTTTATACTTTTCTACACATTGGCAAATAATTTCACTGAGTCCAAAATTCAGGATTACGTGGAGTATAATCTTTTGTGGCCATTGTTTGTTGTTTCCAAATATAAAAATAATTTTACGGAGTTCAAAATTAATGATTTCATGAGCTAGAACCCGCGATCTTTGGGTATTATTTGTCATTTCTACCCATTGGTAAATATTTTAATGGAGTTACAAATTTAGGATTTCATGAGCTATAACCCATGATTTTTGGCCACTTTTAATCGTTCCAACATATTGCCAAATAATTTCACGGATTCCAAAATTCACGATTTTATGAGCTATAATTCCCAATTACTAGCCATTTTTAATCATTTCTGCCAATTGGCAAATAATTTTTGTAGCCTAGAATTGAGGATTTCATGAGCTATAACCCATAATTTGCAGCCATTGTTTATTATTTCTAAACATTGGAAAATAATTTTGCCCTGTTCAAATTTCATGAGTTGTTACCCACGAGTTTTGGGCATTTTTAGTCATTTCGACCCATTGGCATATAATTCTACGGTGGACAAAATTAGGGAATTCATTAACTATAACCTATAATTTTTGAACCAATTTTAGTGATTCTGACTTATTGACAAATAATTTGGTAGATGCCAAAATTTACTATTTTATGTGCACCCATAAATTTTGGCCATTTTTAGTCGTTCTGAGCCATTGGCAACATTTTTTTAGAGGCGAAAATTCGCGATGTCATGAGCTATAACTCATGATTTCTAGCCATTTTTAGTCATTTCTTTTTATTGGTAAATAATTTTCCAGAGTGTAAAATTCAGGATTTTATGAGCTATAATCCACAATTTGTTGTCATTTTTTATTGTTTCTACCCATTGAAAAATAATTTTGCCAAGTTCAAATTTTAGGATTTCATCCGCTACAACCCATGATTTTCGGCCATTTTTAGTCATTCTGACCTGCTGAAAAATAATTCTCAGAGACCAAAATTCACAATTTCATGAATTATAACCCACAATTTCTGACCATTTTTAGTTGTTACGTGCTATTAGCAACTAAATTCGCGTAGGCAAAAAATTTATGATTTTGTGAGCTATAACCTATGATTTTTGGCCATTTTTAGTCGCTTCTACCAATTAACAAATAATTTTGCGGATACTAAAATTTTGGATTTCATGAGAAAAAACCCATGATTTATGGCCATTTTTAATTGTTTCTACCCATTGGTAATTAATTTCACGGACTTTAAAATTTAAGATTTCTTGAGCTACAACCCTTGATTTTTGGCCATTTTTAATCATTTTGACCCATAGACATATAATTTTATTGTGGCTAAAATTACAGATTTTATGAGCTATAACCTATGATTATTGATTATTTTTCAAGCTATTGGTAAAAAATTTTGTACAGGAAAAATTTCATGATTTCATGTGCTATAACCCATGATTTGTTGCCATTTTTAGTCATTGCTACCTATCAAAAAATAATTTCACATAAGCTAAAACCCATGATTTTTTGCCATTTTTAGTTATTTCTAGCCATTGGCAAATAATTTCACTTAGTTCAAAATTAAACATTTTGTGAGCGATAACCTATGATTTTCGGCTATTTTTAGTCATTTCGACCTATTAGCAAATAATTTCACTGAGTCCAAAATTCACGATTTTATGAGCTATAACCCATAATTTTTGGCCATTTTAATCATTCAAGTAATTGGAAAATAATTTCACTGAGTCCAAAATTCACGATTTCATGAGCTATAACTCATGATTTTCGACAATTATTAAGTGTTTTGCCCTTTGTAATTACACGGATGTCAAAATTCACAACTTCATAAACTATTAGCCATGATTTCTAACCATTTCTAGTCATTGTGAGCAATTAGCATAAATTTATGACTTCATTAGTTGTAATCTATGATTTTTGGCAATTGTTTAGCATTACGCCCTTTGGAAAATAATTTCACTGAGTCCAAAATTCACGATTTCATGAGCTAAAACCCACACTTTTGACAATTTTTAGTCATTTTGACCCAATGGCAAATAATTTTGTAAAGTCTAAAATTCATGATTTCATGAGCTATAATCTACGATTTCGGCCATTTTAGTCATTTCTACCCATTAGCAAATAATTTCACTGAGTCCAAAATTCACGATTTCATGAGCTATAACCCATGATTTGTTGCCATTTTAGTCATTTCGACCTATTAGCAAATAATTTCACTTAGTTCAAAATTAATGATTTCATGAGCTATAACCTATGATTTTCGGCTATTTTTAGTCATTTCTACCCATTGGTAATTAATTTCACGGACTTTAAAATTTAAGATTTCTTGAGCTACAACCCATGATTTTTGGCCATTTTAATCATTTTGACCCATAGACATATAATTTTATTGTGGCTAAAATTACAGATTTTATGAGCTATAACCTATGATTATTGATTATTTTTCAAGCTATTGGTAAAAATTTTGTGCAGGAAAAATTTCATGATTTCATGTGCTATAACCCATGATTTGTTGCCATTTTAGTCATTGCTACCTATCAAAAATAATTTCACATAAGCTAAAACCCATGATTTTTGCCATTTTAGTTATTTCTAGCCATTGGCAAATAATTTCACTTAGTTCAAAATTAAACATTTTGTGAGCGATAACCTATGATTTTCGGCTATTTTTAGTCATTTCGACCTATTAGCAAATAATTTCACGGAGTCTAAAATTGAAGATTTTGTGAAATATAACCCACAAATTTTTAATATTTTAATCATTCAAGTAATTGGAAAATAATTTCACTGAGTCCAAAATTCACGATTTCATGAGCTATAACTCATGATTTTCGACAATTATTAAGTGTTTTGCCCTTTGTAATTACACGGATGTCAAAATTCACAACTTCATAAACTATTAGCCATGATTTCTAACCATTTCTAGTCATTGTGAGCAATTAGCATAAATTTATGACTTCATTAGTTGTAATCTATGATTTTTGGCAATTGTTTAGCATTACGCCCTTTGGAAAATAATTTCACTGAGTCCAAAATTCACGATTTCATGAGCTAAAACCCACACTTTTGACAATTTTTAGTCATTTTGACCCATTGGCAAATAATTTTGTAAAGTCTAAAATTCATGATTTCATGAGCTATAACCTACGATATTTGGCTATTATTAGTCATTTCTACCCATTAGCAAATAATTTCACTGAGTCCAAAATTCACGATTTCATGAGCTATAACCCATGATTTGTTGCCATTTTAGTCATTTCGACCTATTAGCAAATAATTTCACGATAATTTCATGAGCTATAACCTATGATTTTCGGCTATTTTTAGTCATTTCTACCCATTGGTAATTAATTTCACGGACTTTAAAATTTAAGATTTCTTGAGCTACAACCCATGATTTTTGGCCATTTTAATCATTTTGACCCATAGACATATAATTTTATTGTGGCTAAAATTACAGATTTTATGAGCTATAACCTATGATTATTGATTATTTTTCAAGCTATTGGTAAAAATTTTGTGCAGGAAAAATTTCATGATTTCATGTGCTATAACCCATGATTTGTTGCCATTTTAGTCATTGCTACCTATCAAAAATAATTTCACATAAGCTAAAACCCATGATTTTTGCCATTTTAGTTATTTCTAGCCATTGGCAAATAATTTCACTTAGTTCAAAATTAAACATTTTGTGAGCGATAACCTATGATTTTCGGCTATTTTTAGTCATTTCGACCTATTAGCAAATAATTTCACGGAGTCTAAAATTGAAGATTTTGTGAAATATAACCCACAAATTTTTAATATTTTTAATCATTCAAGTAATTGGAAAATAATTTCACTGAGTCCAAAATTCACGATTTTATTAGTTATAGCTCATGATTTTCGACAATTATTAAGTGTTTTGCCCCTTTGTAATTACACGGATGTCAAAATTCACAACTTCATAAACTATTAGCCATGATTTCTAACCATTTCTAGTCATTGTGAGCAATTAGCATAAATTTATGACTTCATTAGTTGTAATCTATGATTTTTGGCAATTGTTTAGCATTCTGCCCCTTTGGAAAATAATTTCACGGAGTCCAAAATTCACGATTTCATGAGCTAAAACCCACACTTTTGACAATTTTTAGTCATTCTGAACCATTGACAAATAATTTCGCGAAGGCTAAATTTCACAATTTCATGAGCTATAATCTACGATTTCTGGCCATTTTTGGCCATTGCGAGCAATTAGCAAATAATTTTGCGGAGACAAAATTCACGATTTCATGAGCTATAACCCATGATTTGTGGTATTTTTTTTTATTTCTACTAATTGGAAAATAATTTTGTAAAGTCTAAAATTCATGATTTAATGAGCTAAAACCCATAATTTTTGGCCATTTTAGTCATTTTAAACAAATGGCAAATAATTTTGCGGGCACTAAATTCATGATTTCATGAGCTAAAACCCATGATTTTTAGTCATTGCTACCTATCAAAAATAATTTCATGAGCTATAACCCATGATTTTTAGTCATTTTGACCCAATGGCAAATAATTTCATAGATTCTAAAATTCATAATTTCATGAGCTATAACCTACGATATTTGGCTATTATTAGTCATTTCTACCTATTGGCAAATAATTTAACGAAGTCCAAATTTTAAGATTTTATGAGCTATAACCCATGATTTTTGGTTATTTTTAGTTGTCCTGACCTATTGGCAAATAACCTCACTGAGCCCAAAATTCACGATTTCGTGAGCTATAATTCACAATTCTGGCCATTTTTAGTCATTTCCACCCATTGGCAATATTTTCACTGAGTCCAAAATTCAGGATTTCATGAGTTATTACCCACAATTTGTAGCTATTTTTTCTTGTTTCTACTTATTGGAAAATAATTTTGCAGAGTTTGAAAGTCATGATTGCTTGAGCTCTAACCCAAGATTTGTGGCAAGTTTTAGTCGTTCCCACAAATTAAAAAATAATTTCATGTAGTCCAAAATTCACGATTTCATCAAGCTAGAGTCCATGATTTTATGCCATTTTTAGTCATTCCGACCCATAGGTAAATGATTTTACGGAGCCCAAAAGTCATGTTTTCATGAGTTATAACTCATAATTTTTTATTATTTTTTACCCATTGGCAAATAATTTCACGATAATTTCATGAGCTATGACTCACAATTTCTAGCTATTTTTAGTCATTTCTACCCATTGGTAAATAATTTTACTGAGTCCAAAATTTAGGATTTCATGAGCTGTAACCACAATTTGTGGCAATTTTTTTATTTCTAAATATTAGAAAGTAATTTCATAGAGTTTATAATTCACAAATTCATGAGCTATACCTCATGATTTGTGGCCATTTTTACTCATTCTCATCGATTGAGAAATAATTTTGGATATTCCAAAATTCAAGATTTCATGAACCTATAACCCATGATTTCTTTGCTATTTTTAGTCATGCCGACCCATAAGCAAATGATTTTGTGCAGGCCAACATTTACATTGTTATTAGCTATAACCCATATTTTTTTGCCATTTTTAGTCATTTCTACCCATTAGCAAATAATTTTGCAGGCACTAAATTCATGATTTCATGAGCTAAGACCCATGATTTGTGGCTATTTTAAGTTGTTTCTGCCCATTGGAAATTAATTTCACGGATTTCATTATTCAATATTTCATGAACTATAACCCATGATTTTTGGCCATTATCAGTCCTTCCGACCCATTGGCATATAATTTTACAGTAGCCAAAATTAAGTATTTTATATAACCCATAATTTTTGACTATTTTTAGTCATTCCGAGCCATTAGTAAATAATTTCGCACTGGTAAAAAATCAAGATTTTATGAGTTATAACCCATGAATTTTGGTCATTTGTAGTCATTCTGACCCATTAGCAAATAATTTTGCGGATGCCAAAATTCACGATTTCATGTGCTGTAACGCAAAATTTTTGGCCATTTTTAGTCGCTCCGAGCTATTAGCAACTATCTTTGTAGAGGCATAAATTCACTATTTCATGATCTATAACTCACGATTTCTGGCCATTTTTAGTCACTTTGACCCATTGGCAAATAATTTCGTCAAGGCTAAAATTCACGATTTTATGAGGTCTAACCCATGATTTTTTAGGTATTGTTAGTCATTTCTACCCATTGGCAAATATTTTAACGAAGGAAAAAATTCAGGATGTCATAATCTATAACCTATGATTCTGAGCCAAGATTACTCATTTTGACCCATTGGTAAATAATTTCTCGGGTCTAAAATTTATGATTTCATGAACTATAATTCACGATTTCTAGCCATTTTTAGTCATTTCTACCCCTTGGTAAATAATTTCTCAGAGTTCAAAAATCAGGATTTCAAGACCAATAACCCAGAATTTGTAGCCATTTCTTATTGTTTCTACCCATTGGAAAATTAATTTGCCAAGTTTAAATTTTATAATTTCATCAGCTATAACCCACGATTTTTGGTCATTTTTTATCGTTTCGACCCACTAAAAATCATTCTCGGAGACCAAAATTCACAATTTCATGAGTTATAATCCACGATTTTAGGCTATTTTTGGTTATCATCAGCTATTAGCAAATAATTTTATAGAGGCTAAAATTCAGGATTTTATGAGTTATAACCCATGATTTTTTGCCATTGTAAGTCATTTCTACGCATTGACAAATAATTTCATGGATACTAAAATTCAGGATTTCATGAGTTAAAAACCATGATTTGTGGCAATTTTTAGTCATTTCTAACCATTAGAAATTAATTTCATGGATTTCAAAATTTAAGATTTTAACAGCTATAACCCATGATTTTTGGCTATTTTCATCGCGCCGACACATTGTTATTTAATTTTGTGGTGGCTAAAATTAAAGATTTCATGAGCTATAATCCATAATTTTTTACTATTTTTAGTCATTTCGAGCCATTGGTAAATAATTTCACGTTGGCAAAAATTCATGATTTCATGTGCTATAACTCACGATTTGTTGCCAATTTTGGTCATTCCCAACCAATTTAAAAATAATTTTGTGTAGTCCAAAATTCAAGATTTTATGAAAACTATACCCATATTTTTTTGCTATTTTTAGTCATTCCCACCCAAAGGGAAATAATTTTGTGGAGGCCAAAATTACATTTTCATGAGCCATAACCCATGATTTTTTGTGGAGTTCAAAATTCACGATTTCATGAGCTAAAACCCATGATTTGTGGCCATATTTAGTTATTCCTACCCATTGAAAAATAATTTTACATGGTACAACATTTACAATTTCATAAAGCTATAACCCATGATTTTTTTGCCATATTTATGCATTCCAACTCGTAGGAAAATTATTTCCGGAGACCAAAATTCATGTTTTCCTGAGCTATAACCCACGGTTTTTTATAATTTTACTTGTTTCTACCCAAATGGCAACTAATTTCACGGAGTCAAAATTTCATGATTTTATAAGCAATAACCCATAATTTTTAGCCATATTGAGTAGTTCCGACCAATTGGCAAAGAATTTTTGCAGTCCAAAATTCATGATTTCATGAGTTATAACTCACAATTTCTGGCCATTTTTAGACTTTTCTATCCATTCGCAAATAATTTTGCTAAATCCAAAATTTAGGATTTCGTGAGCTATAACCCATAATTTATGGCCATTGTTTTTTGTTTCTTAACATTAGAAACAAAAAAAAAATTTGCGGACTTCAAAATTTACTCATGATCTGTAACCCATGATTTTTTGCTATTATTAGTCATTTCGACCCATTGGCAAATATTTTAACAGAGTCACAAATTTAGGATTTCATGAATTGTAGCCGATGATTTTTGGCCACTGTTAGTTGCTCCAACCATTGGCAAATAATTTCACGGAGTCTAAAATTCACGATTTCTAGCCATTCTTAGTCATTGCTACCATTGAATAATAATTTTGTAGAGTTCCATATTTATGATTTCATTGGCTATAACCTATGATTTTTAGTCATTCTCACCCAATAGGAAAATAATTCTCGGAGATCAAAATTCATAATTTCAGGAGTTATAGCCCACAATTTCAGACCATTTTTAGTTGTTATGAGCTATTAGCAAATAATTTCACAGTGGCCAAAATTCACGATTTCATGAGCTATAACTCATGATTTTTGGACATTTTTAGTCGTTTCTACCTATTAGCAAATAGTTTTGCAGACACTAAAATTCAGAATTTCATGAGCTAAAACCCATGATATGTGCCTATGTTTAGTTGTTTCTGCCCATCGATACTTAATTTCATGGATTTCAAAAATCAAGATTTCATGAGATATTACCCACGATTTTTGGGCAATTTCAGTCATTCCGACCTACTAGCATATAGTTTTGTGGTGGCCAAAATTAGGGATTTCATGAGCTAACCCATGAGTTTTGACCATTTTTAGTTATTCTGAACCATTGATAAATAATTTTGTAAATGGCAAAATTCATGATTTAATGTGCTATAACCCATAATTTTTGGCCATTTTTAGTTGTTATGAGCCATTTGCAAATATTTTTGCAGAGGCGAAAAATGCATGATTTCGTGAGCTATAAGACATACTTTTCAGCAATTTTTAGTCGCTTCGACCTATTAGCAAATAAGTTCACAGAGGCCAAAATTGACGATTTCATGATCTATAACCCATAATTTTTTTGTGTATTAATAGTCAATTATACCCATTGGCAAATTTTTTAACGGGGTACAAAATTTAGGATTTCATGATCTATAATTTCTGATATTCTACCATTATTAGTCATTTCGACCCATTGGCAAATAATTTCACAGAGTTCAAAATTCACGATTTCATTAGCTATAATTCATGATTTTTTAATAATTTCACGGAGTTCAAAATTCACGATTTCATTAGCTATAATTCATGATTTTTTAATAATTTCACGGAGTTCAAAATTCACGATTTCATTAGCTATAATTCTTAATTTTTAAATAATTTCGCGGAGTTCAAAATTCATGATTTCATTAGCTATAATTCATGATTTTTAGCCATTTTTAGTTATTTTGACTTATTGGCAAATAATTTTTCGGAGCCCAAAATTTAAGATTTCATGAGCTGTTACCCACAATTTATTGCCATTTTTTTTTATTGTTTCTATCCATTAGAAAATAATTTTGAAAAATTTAAATTTTATGATTTCATCAGCTATAACCCATGATTTTTGGTCGTTCCTACCCGTTGAAAAATAATTTCACAGAGTTCAAAATTCACGATTTCATGAGCTATAACCCATGATTTCTAGCCATTTTAGTTGTTATGAGCTATTAGCAAATAATTTTTGTGTTGTCCAAAATTCATGATTTCATAAGCTATAACACATGATTTTTGGTTAGTTTTAGTCGTCTCTAACCCCTGACAAATAATTTTGCGGATACTAAAATTTAGGATTTCATAAGCTAATACTCACGATTTATGGTCATTGTTAGTTGTTTCTATCCTTTGGAAATTAATTTCATGGATTTTAATATTTAAGATTTCATGAGCTGCAACCCACGATTTTTTACCATTTTCAGTCATTCCGATCCGTTAAAATATAATTTTGCAATGGCCAAAATTAAGGATTTCATGAGCTATAACTTATGATTTTTTACTATTTTCTAAGCCATTGGTAAAAAATTTCGCGCATGCAATATGATTTCATGTGCTATAACGCATGATTTGTTGCCATATTTAGTCATTCCTACTTATTGAAAAATAATTTCGTATAGGCTAAAATCCATGATTTTTTTTTATCATTTTTAGTTATTTCTACCCAGTGGCAAATAATTCCGCAGAGGCCAAAATTCAGGATTTAGTGAACTATAACCCATGAGTTTTAGCAAATTTCAGTCATTCTGACCCATTGACAAATAATTTCATGGAGTCTATAGTTCATGATTTCATGAGTTACAACCCATGATTTTTTAACTCTTTTAGTCAATCGAGCCATTGGCAAATAATTATGCCAAGGTAAAATTTCATGATTTCATTAGTAATAATTATTGATTTTTGGTGATTTTTAAGCGTTTTGCCCCTTTGGAATTTAATTTCACGGATGTCAAAAATCTCAACTTCATAAACTACAACCCAAGATTTCTAACCACTTTTAGTCATTGTGAGAAATTAGCAAAAATTCACGATTTCATTAGCCGTAACCCATAATTTTTTAGCGAGTTTTAGGCATTCTGCCCCTTTGGAAAATAATTTTGAGGAGTCCAAATTTCAAAATTTCATAAGCAAAAACCCACGATTTTTGACCATTTTTAGTTATTCTGAATTATGACAAATAATTTTGCTGAGGCTAAAATTCACAATTTCATGAGCGATAATCCATGATTTCTAGCTATTTTTAGTTGTTGCGAGTAATTCGCAAATAATTTTGTGGAGACCAAAATTTATGATTTCATGAGCTATAACCGACAATTTGTGGCATTCTTATTTGTTTCTACTAATTAGAAAATAATTTTGGAAAGTCTAAAATTCATGATTTAATGAGCTAAAACCCATAATTTTTTGCCATTTTTAGTCATTCTAAACCAATGGCATATAATTTTTGCGGCGGCCAAATTTAGGAATTCATAAGATAAAAGCCTTAATTTTTGACCAAATTTAATCATTCCGACCCTTTGGAAAATAATTTTGTGTTGTCCAAAATTCAGGATTTCATGAGCTATAACCCACAATTTGTAGCCATTTTTTATTGTTTCTACCCATTGGAAAATAATTTTGCCAAGTTCAAATTTTAAGATTTCATCAGCTATACCCCTTGATTTTTGGTCATTTTTAGTCATTCCGACCGGTTGGAAAATAATTCTTGGAGACAAAATTCAGAATTTCATTATATAACCCATGATTTCTAGCCATTTTTAGTTGTTACGTGCTATTGGTCACTAATTTTGCGGAGGCCAAAGTTTATGATTTATTAAGCTATAACCCGTGATTTTTGACCCTTTTTAGTCGTTTCTACCCAGTGACAAATAATTTCGTTGATACTAAAATTCAGGATTTTCATGAGCTAAAATCCATGTTTTATGGCCACTTATAGTTGTTTCTACTCATTGGAAATTAATTTCATGGATTTTAAAATTTAAGATTTCATGAGCTACAACCCATGATTTTTGGCAATTTTTAGTCACTCCGACCCATTGACATATAATTTTGGAGTGGCCAAAATTAAGGACTTCAAAGCTATAACCCATGATTTTTGAGCATTTTTAGTCATTCGACCCATTGGTAAATAATTTCACAAAGTTCAAAATTCATGATTTCATGAGCTATAATCCATGATTTCTAGCCATTTTTAGTTATTTCTACCCATTGGAAAATAATTTTGTGTTGTCCAAAATTCAGATTTCATGAGCTAAAACCCATAAATTTTTTTTCATTTTTAGTTATTTCTACCAATTGGCACATTCACAGAGTCCAAAATTCTAGATTTTGTGAGCTATAACCCTTGATTTTGACCATTTTTAGTCATTCCGACCCATTGGTAAATAATTTCACAAAGTTCAAAATTCATGATTTAATGAGTTATAACCCATTTTTAAAAAACATTTATAGTCATTCGAACCATTGAAAAATAATTTTATAGATGCAAAATTTACAACTTCATTAGTATAACTCATGATTTTCGGTGAGTTTTAAGTGTTCTGCCCCATTGGAATTTAATTTTACAGATGTCAAAATTCACAATATCATAAACTATAACTTTTCATTTCTGACCATTTTTAGTCGATGTGAGCAATTAGCAAAAAGAAATGATTTCATTAGCTGTAATCTATGATTTTCGGTGATTTT
Organism: Asparagus setaceus; assembly: GCA_012295165.1. Classification (NCBI taxonomy): domain Eukaryota; kingdom Viridiplantae; phylum Streptophyta; class Magnoliopsida; order Asparagales; family Asparagaceae; genus Asparagus; species Asparagus setaceus. Next base: position 77,764,091 of record CM022704.1, on the reverse strand, counting down.
TAAGCGTTCTACCCCATTGGAAAATAATTTTGCTGAGTCCAAAATTAACGATATCATGAGCTAAAACCCATGATTTTTGAGCATTTTTAGTCATTCTGAACCATTGACAAATAATTTCACAGAGTCCAAAATTCACAATTTTATGAGCTATAATCAACGATTACTGGCCATTTTTAGTCATCGCGAGCAATTAGCAAATAATTTTGTAGAGACCAAAATTCATAATTTCATGAGCTACAACCCATGATTTGTACCACACTAAGTGGAAAATAATTTTGTGAAGTCTAAAATTCATGATTTAATGAGCTAAAACCCATATTTTTAGCTATTTTTAGTCATTCTAAACCAATGGCAAATGATTTCGCGGCGGCCCAAATTCTGGAATTCATTAGATAAAACCCTTAATTTTTGACCAAAATTAGCCGTTCCGACCCATTGGAAAATAGTTTTGCGTAGTCCAGAATCCTTGATTTCATGAGCTATAACCCATAATTTTTAGTAATTTTTTATTGTTTTGATCCGTTAGCAAATAATTTCACAAATGCCAAAATTCACAATTTCATGAGGTATAACCTATGATTTTTCGCTATTATTAGTCATTTATACCCATTGAAAAATAATTTAATGGAGTCCAAAATTTAATATTTTTATGAGCTATAACCCATGATTTTTGGCCATTTTTAGTCATCCTCACCTATTGAAAAATAATTTCATTGAGTCCAAAATTAAGGATTTCATAAGCTATACCCCACAATTTGTGGCTATTTTTTCTTATTTCCACCCATTAGAAAATAATTTTGCCAAGTTTGAAATTTACGATTTCATAAGCTATAAGCCATGATTTGTGGCATTTTTAGTCATTCCCACCCATTGAAAAATAATTTAACGTAGTTCGAAATTCACAATTTCATGAAGCTATAGCCCATAATTTTTTTTTGCCATTTTTAGTTATTCTGACCAGTAGGTAAATAATTTCACGGAGACTAAAAGTCACGTTTTCATGAGCTATAACCCATATTTTTTATCATTTTAATTCGTTTCCTCCTATTATCAAAAAATTTGACAGAGTCCAAAATTTAGTATTTTGTGAGGTGTAACCCATGATTTTTGATCATTTTTAGTCGTTCTGACCCATTGATAAATAATTTCACGATAATTTCAAGAGCTATAACCCATAATTTCTGGCCATTTTTAGTCAATTCTACCCATTGGCAAATAATTTCGTTAAGTCCAAAATTCAGGATTTCATGAGCTGTAGCCCATAATTTGTGGCTATATTTTGTTGTTTCTGAACATTGGAAAATAATTTCGTGGATTTCAAAACTCACAAATTCATGAGCTATGACCCATGATTTGTGGCCATTTTTAGTTGTTCTCATCTATTGAAAAATAACTTTGCATAGTCCAGAATTCACGATTTTATGAAGCTATTGCCCATGGTTTTTTTGCCATTTTTGGTCATTCTAACCCATAAACAAATGATTTCGTGGAGGCTAAAATTCACGTTTTTATCAGCTATAACCCAAGATTATTAGTCATTTGTTGTCGCTTCTACATATAGATAAATAATGTCACGGAGTCCATAATTCTAGATCTTATCAGCTAAACCCCATGATTTTTTTACCATTTTTAGTCATTCAACCCATTGACAAATAATTTCGTGAAGTCCAAAATTCATGATTTTATGAGATGTAACTCACGATTTCTAGCAATTTTTAGTCTTTTCTACTGATTAGCAAATAATTTCGCTGAGTTCAAATTTTAGGATTTCATGAGCTGTAACCCATAATTTGTAGCCATTTATTAATTGTTTCTACCCATTGGAAAATAATTTCGCGAAGTTTGAAATTCACGATTTTGTGAGCAATAACCTATGATTTGTGGCCAGTTTTAGTTATTTCTACCCATTAAAAATAATTTCGTGTAGTCAAGAATTCATGATTTCATGAAGCTATAGCCCATAATTTGTTTGCCATTTTTGGTCATTCCAACCCATAAGCAAATGATTTCGTAGAGGCCAAAATTTACGTTTTTATCAGCTATAACCCAAGATTTTTTGTCATTTTTTGTCATTTCTACATATTGATAAGTAATTTCACGTAGTCCATAATTTAACATCTTATGAGCTATAACCCATGATTTTTGGCCATTTTTAGTCGTTCGACCCATTGACAAATAATTTTGTGAAGTCCAAGATTCATGATTTCATGAGATATAACTCTTGATTTCTGGTGATTTTTAGTCTTTTCTATCGATTATCAAATAATTTTGCAGAGTTTAAATTTTAGGATTTCATGAGCTACAACCGACAATTTTTGGCGATTTTTAATTGTTTCTACCCATTGGAATATAACTTCATGGAGTTTGAAATTCACGATTTCATGAGCAATAACCCATGACTTGTGGCCAGTTTTAGATATTTCCACCCATTAAAAATAATTTTGCACAATATGAAATTCATGATTTCATAAAGTTATACCAATATTTTTTTTGCCATTTTTAGTAATTTTGACCCATAGGCAAACAATTTCGCAGAGGTCAAAATTCATGTTTTTATGAACTATAATCCTCAAAATTTTGCCATTAGCAAATAATTTTGGTTAGGCAAAATATTGATTTCATGAACTATAACCCCTAATTTTTGGCCATTTTTAGTCATTCCAATCTATTGGCAAATAATTTTGTAGAGGCGAAAATTCAGGGTATTATATAAGCTATAACCCATGATTTGTGGCCATTTTAGTCATTCAACCCATTGACAAATAATTTTGTAGAGGCTAAAATTCACGATTTTATGAGCTATAACCCACAATTTGTGGCTATTTTTCTTATTTCCACCCATTAGAAAATAATTTTGCAGAGCCCAAAATGCAAGATTTTATGAGCTATAACCCGCGATTTTTAGCTTTTTAGTCATTTCTATCAATTGGCAAATAATTTCACAGGTCTAAAATTTAGGATTTCATGAGCTATAACCCATAAATTTTTGCTATTATTAGTGATTTCTAGCCATTGACAAATAATTTAACGAAGTCTAAAACTCAATATTTTATGAGCTATAACCCATGATTTTCAGCCATTTTTACTTGTTCTAAACTCATTGGCAAATAATTTCGCATAGTTCAAAATTCACGATTTCATGAGCTATAATTCACTAATCTGGCCATTTTCAGTCATTTCTACCATTTACAACTTATTTCACTGAGTCCAATATTCAGGATTTCATGAGCTATAACCCACAACTTGTGGCTTTTTTTTTAATTCTACCCATTGGAAAATAATTTTGTAGAGTTTGAAATTCACGGTTCCATGAGCTATAACCCATGATTTGTGGCCATTTTTAGTCGTTTTGACCCACTAAAAAATAATTTCACGTAGTCCATAATGCACGATTTCATGAAGCTATAACCATGATTTTTTACCATTTTTAGTCATTCCGATCCATCATCAAATAATTTTGCAGGGGCAAAAAATCTCGTTTTATGAGCTATAAGTAGCAACTTTTTGCCATTTTCAGTAGTTTCTACGCAGTCACAAATAGTTTCGTGGACTCTAAAATTCAAGATTTTATGAGCTATAACCCATGATTTTTTATAATTTTTAGCCGTGTCTACCCATTGGCAAATAATTTTGTGGAGTCCAAAATTCAAGATTTCATTATCGATAACCCACAATTTGTGGCTATTTTTTGTTATTCCTACATACTAGATAATAATTTCATGGAGTTTGAAATTGACGATTTCATGAGCTATAGTCCATGATTTTTGGTCATTTATAGTCATTGTGACCTATCGAAAAATAATTTTACATAGGTCAAAATTCAAAATTTCATCAGGTATAACCCACAATTTTGAACTATTTTAGACGTTTAGATCTATTAGCAAATAATTTCATGGGGACAAAAATTTATGATTTCTTAAGCTGTTATCCATGATTTTTAGCCATTTTTAGTCATTCTAATCCATTGGTAAATAATTTGGTGGAGGCCAAAGTTTATGAGCTATAATCCGAATTTATGCCAATTTTTATTCGTTCTAACCCATTGGCAAATAATTTTGCAGAGTGCAAAAATCACAATTTCATGACCTAGAACTCACGATTTCTTGCTATTGTTAGTCGCTCCGAGCCATTGGCAAGTTAATTTCACAGAGGCCAAAATTCAAGATTTCATGACCTATAAACCATGACTTTTGGCTTTTTTTAGTCATTTTTACAAATTGGTAAATAATTTCGCAAAGTCTAAAAATCCAGATTTCATGAGCTATAAGCCATGATTTTTGGTTATTATTAGTCATTCCGACCCATTGATAAATAATTTCATGGAGTCCAAAATTTGTGATTTCATGAGCTATAACTCATTATTCCTGGCCATTTTTACTCATTTCTACTCATTGGAAAATAGTTTTGAGGAGTCCAAAATAAAGAATTTCAAGATCTATAACCCATGATTTGCGATAATTTTTGTATTTTCTATCCATTGGAAAATAATTTTACGGAGTCTAAAATTCACAATTTCATGAGCTATAACCCATGATATTTATTCATTTTAGTCATTTCTACCCATTGGCAAATAATTTTGTGGAGTCCAAAATTCACGATTTTATGAGCTATAACCCACAATTTTGAACTATTTTAGACGTTTAGATCTATTAGCAAATAATTTCACAGAGGCCAAAATTCAAGATTTCATGAGCTATAATTCATGATTTTATGAGTAATAATACATGATTTTTGTTATTTTTAGTCATTTTTACCTGTTGGCAAATAATTTCACAGAGTGCAAAATTTAGGATTTTATGAGCTAAAACTCATAATTTGTGGCAATTTTTAATCGTTCCGACCCATTAGAAAATAATTTAGTGTAGTTCAAAATTCACGATTTCATGAGCACCCATGATTTTTGGTTACGTTTAGTCATCCCGACTCATTGACAAATAATTTCGTGGTGACCAAAATTAATAATTTCTTGAGTTATAGCCCTTGATTTTTTTTGCCATTTTTAGTTGTTTCTACTCAAAGGAAAATAATTTCACGGATCACAAAATTTAGGCTTTCATGAGCTATAACCCATGATTTTTTTTTATCATTTTTAGTTATTTCTACCTATTGATAAATAATTTCACGGCGTCCAAAATTCTGGATTTCATGAGCTGCAAGCCATAATTTTTGGCTATTTTTAATCATTCTAATCCATCAGCAAATAATTTTGTGGAGTCCAAAATTCATGATTTTATGAGTAATAATACATGATTTTTGCTATTTTTAGTCGTTCCGACCTATTGGCAAGTAATTTTATAGCGGCCAAACTTTAGGATTTCATGAGATATAACCCATGATTTGTAGCCAATTTTATTCATTTTGACCCATTGGCAAATAATTTCACGGAGGTCAAAATTCACAATTTCATGATCAATAACCCATGATTTCTTGCCATTTTTAGTCGTTCCGAGCTATAGACAAATAATTTTGCAGAGACCAAAATTTGGGATTTGATGAGCTATAATCCATGATTTTTAACTATTGTTAGTCATTTCTACCAATTGGTAAATAATTTCATGGAGCCAAAAATTCAGGATTTCATTGGTTGTAACCCATGATTTTTACTATTTTTAGTCACTCCGAAGCATTGGCAAACAAATTTGCGGAGTCTAAAATTCATGATTTCTTGTGCTATAACTCATTATTTCTGGCTATTTCTTGTTGTTTCTACCCTTTGGTAAATAGTTTCATGTAGTCCAAAATTTAGAATTTCATGATCTATAACCCATAATTTCTGGCTATTTTTTATTGTTTGTACCCATTTGAAAATAATTTCGTAAAGTTTAAAATTCACGATTTCATGAGCTATAGCCCATGATTTTTTTTATTTTTAGTCATTATGACCCATCGGAAAATAATTTCATGGTGGCCAAAACTCACAACTTCATGAGATATAGCCTACTAGTCATTACGAGCTGTCATTAAATAATTTTGGGGAGGCAAAAATTCACGATTTCATGAGTTATATCCCATAATTTTTCGGCATTTTAAAACATTTTTACCTATTGACAAATCACTACGCAGAGTAAAAAATGTAGGAGTTCATGAGCTAAAACCCACATTTGTGGCTATTTTTAATCGTTCCGACATATTAGGGAATAATTTCATGTAGTTTGAAGTTCATGATTTTATGAGCTATAATTCATACTTTCTGGACATTTTTAATCATCCCGACACATTGAGACATAATTTAGCGGAGGCCACAATTTAGAATTTTATGAGCTAATGATTTTTTTCAATTTTTAGTCGGTTCTACCCATTAGCAAATAATTTTATGGAGTCCATAATTCATGATTTCATGAGCTATAATCCATATTTTTGACCATTTTTAATTGTTCTGACCTATTGACAAATTATTTTGCGGAGTACAAAATTCACGATTTCATGAACCATAACTCATGATTTCTGGTTATCTACCCATTGACAAATAATTTCGTGGAGTCCCAAATTATTGATTTCATGAGCTATAACCCACAATTTGTGGCCCGTTTTTTTTATTTCTACCTATTGGAAAATACATGAGCTATAATCAATGATTTGTAGCCATTTTTAGTCATTCTCACCCATTGGCATATAATTTTGGGAGGCCAAAATTCAGGATCTCATGAGCTATAACCCATGAATTTTGACCATTTTAGTCAATTGACCATTGGCATACAATTTCAGGTAGGCCAATATTCATGATTTCATGAACTATAACCTATAATTTGTAACTATTTCTAGTTATTTTGATCCATTGAAACATAATTTTGCGTAATATAAAATTCACCATTTCATGAGCTATAGCCCATGATTTTTGGCTATTTTTACTCATTCTAACCCATTAGCAAATAATTTTATGGAGGTTAAAATTCATGATTTCATGAGATCTAACCTACGATACTTTGCAATACTTTATCATTTCTGTACATTAGCAAATAATTAACAAAGTCCAATGTTTAGGATTTTATGAGCTATAACCCATGATTTTGCCCATTTTTAGTCATTCTGACCATCTGGATAATAATTTTTTGGAGGTTAAAATTCACGATTTAATTAACCACAACTCAATTACTTGCCATTTTAGTTGTTTCTACCCATCAGAAAATAATTTCATGGAGTCCAAACTTTAAAATTTCATGTGCTATAATCCATAATTTTGGTCATTTCTAGTCCTACCTATCGAAAATTAGTTTCACGGTCACAACTTCATGAGCTATAACACAGGATTTATAGTTATTTTTCGTCATTTTGACCTATTGACAAATAATTTAATGGAGGCTAAAATTCACAATTTCATGAGCTATAACCCATGATTTCTGACCATTATTAGTTATTCTGAGCTATTGGCAAATAATTTTGCGGAGGCCGAAGTTCACGATTTTATGAGCTATAAACCACAATTTTTTTTATCATTTTTAGTTATTTCTACCAATTGACATATAATTTCGTGGAGTCCAAAATTCAAGATATCACGTGGTATAACCCATAATTTATGGTCATTTTTAGTCGTTCTGACCTATTGGAAAATAATTTTGTCGGGTTTAAAATTTAGTATTTCATGAGCAATAGCTCATGATTTCTAGCCATTTTTAGTCGTTCTAGGCCATTGGCAAATAATTTTACAAAGTCAAAAGTTCTTGATTTCATGAGGTATAACCCATGATTTCTAGCCATTTTTAGTCATTCCGACCCATTGTTTTCTAATTTAATGGAGTCCAAAATTCATAATTTCTTGAGCTATAACCCATGATTTCTAGCCATTTTTAGTCGTTCTAAGTAAATAATAAATAATTTTGCGGAGACCAAATTTCATGATTTCAAGAGCTATAACCCTTAATTTTTTGTTACTTTTAGTTATTTCAACCCATTGGCAAATAATTTTACAGAGTCCCAAATTTAGGATTTTATGAACTGTAACTCATGATTTTTGACCATTTTTAGTTGTCTCTACCCACTGGCAAATACTTTTTGAAGTCTAAAGTTCACGATTTCATGACACATAACTCCTAATTTCTGGCCATTTTTTGTCATTCCTACCCATTGGTAAATAATTTCATTGAGTCCAAAATTCAAGATTTCATGAGCAATAACTCTCAACTTGTGACCATTTTTTATTATTTCTACCCATTAAAAAATTATTTTTGAAAAGTTTAAAATTCATGTTTTCATGAGCTATACGCCATAATTTTTGGCCATTTTGAGTCATTCTGACCAATCGTGAAAGAATTTTGCGGAGGCAAAAATTCATGATTTCATGAGGTATAATCCAAAATTTCTAGCTACTTTTAGTCATTCTGTGCCATTGGTAAATAATTTAGCGGAGAAAATTTATGATTTCATGAGCTATGACCCACTTTTTAAAGCCATTTTTAGTCATTTTTGCCCATTGTCAAATAATTTTGTTGAGTTCAAAATTTAGGATTTCATGAGTGATAACTCACGATTTGTGGCCATTTTTAGTCATTCACCTATTGGCATATAATTTTGTAGAGGCTAAAATTTTGGAATTAATGAGCTATAACCCATAATTTTTAACCATGTAAGTTATTTTGACCCATTGGTATATAATTTTGTACAGGCCAAAATGTAGGATTACATGAGCTATAACTCATAATTTGTGGTCATTTTTAGTCATTTGGACCACTGGAAAATAATTTCGTGTAGAATAGAATTCATGATTTTATGAGTTATAGTCAATTTTTGGCAATTTTTTGTCATGCTGACCCATTGACAAATAATTTGGTGGATGCTAAACTTCACAATTTCATGAGCTATAACTCTAGATATTTTACCATATTTAGTCATTTCTACCTAATGCAAATAATTTTACAGAGTCCAAAATTCAAGATTTCAAGAGCTATAACCCATGATTTCTTGCCATTTTTAATTATTTCTAGCCATCGGTAAATAAATATTGTGGAGATAAAAATTTAAGGTTTCATGATCTATATAACCCACGATTTCTGGCCATTTTTATTTGTTTCTACAAATTTAAAAATAAATTCACGGAGTCAAAAATTCATAATTTCATGCACTATAGCCCATGATTTTTCATCATGTTTAGTCACCAATTTCATGATTTCATGAGCTATAGCCATAATGTTTGGAAAATAATTTTATGAGCTATAACCAAGAATTTCTAGTTATTTTTAGTCATTTCAAGCCATTAGCAAATAATTTCATGGGGCCGAAATCCATGATTTAAAGGGCTATAATACATGATTTGCAGCCATTTTTAGTCATTCTGACTTATTAGCAATTAATTTGACGGAGGCCAACATACACAATTTCGTGAGCTATAACCTAAGATTTCTAGATATTATTAGTTGTTCAGAGCCATTAGCAAATAATTTCGCAGGGGCCCAATTTAACAATTTCATGAGTTATAACCCATAGTTTTTTGTCATTTGTTTATCTTTCCTACCAACTGCCAGTTAATTTCTGGACTCCAAAATTTAGGCTTTTATGAGCTATAGCCATAATGTTTGGAAAATAATTGTGTGGGGCATAAATTTTAGTATTTCATGAGGTACAACTCATGATTTCTGGCAATTTTTAGCCGGTTCTGAGCTATTGGGAAATAATTTCACAGAATCCATAATTTATGATTTTATGAGCTATAACCCATGATTTTTGGCAATATTTAGTTGTTCCCACCCTTTAGAATATAATTTTATAGAGTCAAAAACACACAATTTTATGAGCAATTAGCAAATACTATTGCGCAGACCAAAATTCCTAATTTCATGAGCTATAGCCCTCAATTATTAGCTATTTTTATTAACTGATACCCAATGGGTAATAATTTCAAATAGCCATGATTTTTGACCATTTTTAATCGTTCCAATCCACTGGCAAATGATTTTGCCGAGTCCAAAACTCTTAATTTCATCAGCTATAACTCATGATTTCTAGCCATTTTTTATTATTTCTACCCATTGGCAAATAAATTCATGGATTCCAAAAATCAGGATTTCTTGAGCTATAACCAATAATTTTTAGTTGTTTTTAGGTGTTTCTACCCATTAAAATAAGCTCGCAAAGTGTTCAAAATTCACGATGTTGGCAATCGCTAAAATTCATGATTTTATGATCTATAACTAATAATTTTGTCATCTTAAGTCATTCTGACCTTTTTGAAAAGAATTTCGCGGAGGCAAAAATTTAAGATTTCATGAGTTATAACACATGATTTATGGTCAGTTTTAGTGATTCCGCGCTATCGACAGCTAATTTCCCTTAGAACAAAATTCAAGATTTCATGAACTATAACCCACATTTTTGGCTATTTTTAGCCTTTTCTACCATGGTCAAATAATTTTTGCAGAGTCCAAAATTTATAATTTTATGAGCTATAACCCACGATTTATGCCATTTTTAGTTTTTCGCGACAAATTGAAAAAAATTTGCAGAGTCCAAAATTCACGATTTTATGTGTTATAACCCACGATTTATGCCATTTCTAGCCATTTTTAGTTATTTCGTGCCATGGACAAATAATTTCACTAAGGCAAAAATTCATGACTTCATGAGTTATAACACATGATTTATAGCTATTTTTAGTCATTCCGACCCATTGGCAAATAATTTTACGGAGACTAAAATTTAAGACTTCATGAGCTGTAATCCATGATTTCTGGCCATTATTAGTTATTTTGAGCCATTGGCAAATAATTTTATGGATACTAAAATTTAAGATTTCATGAGCTATATAATCCATGATTGTTTACCATTTTTAGTCATTTCTACTAATGGGCAAATAAGTATATGGAGTCTAAAATTCAGTATATCATGAGCTATATAACCCATGATGTTTGGCCATTTTTAGCCATTCTGAATGATTGCAAAATATTTTTGCAGAGTTTAAAATTTAGTATTTCATGATCTATAACTTCATGATTTCTAGCCACTTTTAGTGGTTCCGAGCCATTAGCAAATAATTTCACAGAGTCCAAAGTTCTTGATTTCATGAGTTATAACCCATGATTTTTAGAAAAATTTAGTTATTCTGAGCTATTGTTATATAATTTGGTGGCGTCCAAATTCATAATTTCATGAGCTATAACCCATGATCTTTGACCATTTTTAGTCGTTCCGGCCCATTGGCAAACACTTTTGCAAAGTTCAAAATTCACGATTTTGTGACCCAAAACTCATGATTTCTGTCCATTTTTTTATCGTGTCTACCCATAAGTAAATAATTTCCATTTTTTATGAAGTTCAAATACTTTTTGCGAAGTTCAAAATTTACGATTTCATAAGGTATAACCCAAGATTTCTTACCATTTTTAGTCATTAACCCAAGATGTCTTGCCATTTTTAGTCATTCTCTGCCATTGGTAAATTTTTGTCCTTTGGCAAATAATTTCATGAGCTATAACCAATATTTTTTTGATCATTTTTAGTAATTTCTATCCTTTGGCAAATAATTTTGTGGAGTTCAAAATTCAAAACTTTATGAGCAATAATCCATGATTTGTGGCCATTTTTAGTTATTCCCACCCATTGGTATATAATTTTGCGGAGACCAAAATTTAGGATTTCATGAGCTATAACCCATAATATTTAACCATTTTAGTCGTTTTGACCCATTGGCATATAATTATGCGCAGGCCAAACTTTAGATTTTTTATGAGCTATAATCCATGATTTGTGGTAATTTCTAGTGGTTTGGATCCATTGGAAAATAATAGTAAAATTCACAATTTTATGAGTTATAACCAATGATTTTTAGCTATTTTTTTTATTCTGACCCAATGGTAAATAATTTGGCGGTGGCCGAAATTCATGATTTTATGAGCTATAACGCACAATATTTTGCCATATTTCTACCCATTGCAAATAATTTTACGGAGGTTAAAATTTGAGATTTTAAGAGCTATAACCGATGATTTCTTACCATTTTTAGTTATTTCTACCTATTAGTAAATAAATTTCGCTGAGGCAAAAATCATAGTTTCATGATCTGTAACCCACGATATCTAGCTGTTTTTAGTTATTTCTGCAAATTTGAAAATAAATTCATGCAGTTCAAAATTCAAAATTTCAAGAGCTATAATCCATGATTTCTTATCATTTTTAGTTATTTTGAGCCATTGACAAATAATTTCACGGGGGCCAAAACTCACGATTTAATGAGCTATAACACACGATTATTTTGCCATTTTTAGTCATTCTGACTTATTGACAAATAATTTCGAGGAGGTCAAAATACATAATTTCTTGAGCTATAACCCATGATTTTTGTCTATTATTAGTTTTTTCGACCCATTGGTAAATAATTTCGCGTGAACCAAATTTCACATTTCATGAGTTATAGCCCATGATTTTTAGTCATTTTTAGTCTTTTCTGCCAATTACCAAATAATTTCACGCATCCAAAATTTAAGATTTTATAAGCTATTACCCATAATGTTTGGCTATTTTTAGTCTCTCTGACCCATTGAAAAATAATTGCGTGGAGTCTAAAATTTAGTATTTCATGAAGTATAACCTCTGATTTTTGATAATTTTTAGTCGTTTTCCACCATTTAGAGTATAATTTCGCAGAGTCCAAAATTCACAAATTCATGAGCTATAACCCATAATTTTGGCTATTTTTAGTCATTGTAAGCAATTAGCAAATAATATTGCAGAGATTAAAATTCACGATTTCATAAACTACAACCCTTTATTTTTTTTGCCATTTTTAGTCGCTTCTACCCATTGGCTAATAATTTCACGGAGTCTAAAATTCATGATTTCATGATCTATAACCCATGATTTCAAGCTATTTTTTTATTTTTATAAATTTGATTATAAATTCATGGAGTCTAAAATTCACAATTTTATGAGCTATAATCCATGACTTTTAGTCATTTTAAGTCATTCTCACTGTTGGCAAATAATTTCGAGGAGGTCAAAATACATAATTTCTTGAGCTATAACCCACGATTTATGCCATTTCTAGCCATTTTTAGTCATTTCAACCCATTGGCAAATAATTTCACGGGGCCAAAACTCACGATTTAATGAGCTATAACCCATGATTTGTGGCCATTTTTAGTCATTCCACTTAATGGCAAATAATTTTATGGAGTCCAAAATTCATGATTTCATGATCTATAACCCATAATTCCTAGCCATTATTTATTGTTCGAGCCATTTGCAAATAATTTTGTGGAGTTCAAAATTCACGATTTTATGAGCTATAACCCATGATTTTTGGCCATTTTTAGTCATTTCTACCCATTGGCAAATAATTTCATGAGCTATAACCCATAATTTTGGCTATTTTTAGTCATTCTTACCCATTGTAATATAATTGCATGGAGTCTAAAATTTAGTATTTCATGATCTATAACTTCATGATTTCTAGCCATTTTAGTTATTTTGAGCCATTGGCAAATAATTTTATGGAGTCCAAAATTCACGATTTTATGAGCTATAACCTATAATTTTGGCTATTTTTAGTCATTTCTACCCATTGGAAAATAATTTTGTGGAGTTCAAAATTCACGATTTCATGAGCTATAACCCATGATTTTTACCATTTTTAGTCATTGTAAGCAATTAGCAAATAATATTGCGAGATTAAAATTCACGATTTCATGAGCTATAACCCACGATTTATGCCATTTCTAGCCATTTTTAGTCGCTTCTACCCATTGGCTAATAATTTCACGGAGTCTAAAATTCATGATTTCATGATCTATAACCCATGATTTCAAGCTATTTTTTTTATTTTTATAAATTTGATTATAAATTCATGGAGTCCAGAATTCACAATTTTATGAGCTATAATCCATGACTTTTAGTCATTTTAAGTCATTCTCACCTGTTGGCAAATAATTTCGCGGATGCCAAAATATAAAATTCCATGAGCTATAAAGTACAATTTCTAATCATTTTTAGTCATTTTAATCCATTGGCAATAATTTCGCAAGGGTCAAAATTCACAATTTAACAAGTTATATCGCATGATTTCTGGCCATTTTTAGTCATTCCACTTAATGGCAAATAATTTTGCGTACGCATACGATTACATGATCTATAACCCATAATTCCTAGCCATTATTTATTGTTCCGAGCCATTTGCAAATAATTTCGTAGGGGCCAAAATTCACGATTTTATGAGTTCATACCCGTGATTTTTGGTCAGTTTTTAGTCTTTTCTACCAATTGCCAAATCATTTATAAGGTATAACTCATAATGTTTGGCCAATTTTAGTCATTCTTACCCATTGTAATATAATTGCATGGAGTCTAAAATTTAGTATTCCATGATGTATAACTTGTGATTTCTGGTCATTTTAGCTATTTTTTTATCATTTTAGTTATTTTGAGCCATTGACAAATAATTTCATGGAGTCTAAAATTTAGGATTTCATGAGCTATAACCTATAATTTTGGCTATTTTAGTCATTCCCACCCTTTAGAGCTTAATTTTGAGGATCCAAAATTCACAAATTCATGAGCTATAACCCATGATTTTTTACCATTTTTAGTCGTTTTGACCCATTGGTAAATAATTTCACGGGGCCAAAACTCACGATTTAATGAGCTATAACCCTCAATTATTTGCCATTGCTAGTCGCTTCTACCCATTGGCTATTAATTTCATGGAGTCTAAAATTTAGGATTTCATGAGCTATAACCCATGAATTTTGACCATTTTGATTCATTTTGGCCCATTGGCAAATAATTTCATGGGTTCCAAAACTTGTGATTTCATCAGCTATCACTCATGATTTTTAGCTATTTTTTTTATCATTTCTGCCCATTGGCAAATAAATTCATGGAGTCTAAAATTTAGGATTTCATGAGCTATAAAGTACAATTTCTAATCATTTTTAGTCATTGTAAGCAATTAGCAAATAATTTCACGGAGTCTAAAATTCATGATTTTATGAGCTATAACCCATAATTTTGGCTATTTTAGTCATTCGACTTATTGACAAATAATTTCGAGGAGGTCAAAATACATAATTTCTTGAGCTATAACCCATGATTTGTGGCCATTTTAGTCATTCGACTTATTGACAAATAATTTCGAGGAGGTCAAAATACATAATTTCTTGAGCTATAACCCATAATATTTTGGCCATATTTAGTCATTTCTAGCATTCACAAATAATTTTGTAGAGTCTAAAATTTGTGGTTTCATGAGCAATAACCCATGATTTCTAGCCATTTTAGTCATTTCTACCCATTGGCAAATAAATTCATGGAGTCTAAAATTCATGATTTCATGAGTTATAACCCATGATTTTTAGTCATTTTAAGTCATTCTCACTGTTGGCAAATAATTTTGTAGAGTCTAAAATTTAAGATTTCATGAGCTATAACCCATAATTTTGGCTATTTTAGTCATTTTGACCCATTGGTAAATAATTTCATGGAGTCTAAAATTCACGATTTCATGAGCTATAACTCATGATTTTTAGCTATTTTTTTATCATTTTTAGTCATTCTTACCCATTGTAATATAATTGCATGGAGTCTAAAATTTATAATTTCATGAGCTATAACCCATGATTTCTAGCCATTTTAGTCATTGTAAGCAATTAGCAAATAATTTCATGGAGTCTAAAATTTAGGATTTCATGAGCTATAATCCATGATTTCTTATCATTTTTAGTCATATCAATCTATTGGCAAATAATTTTGTGGAGTTCAAAATTCATGATTTCATGAGCTATAACCCATAATTTTGGCTATTTTAGTCATTTTAAGTCATTCTCACTGTTGGCAAATAATTTCATGGAGTCTAAAATTTATAATTTCATGAGCTATAACCCATGATTTCAAGCTATTTTTTTATCATTTTAGTTATTTTGAGCCATTGACAAATAATTTCACGGAGTCTAAAATTTAAGATTTCATGAGCTATTACCTATAATTTTGGCTATTTTTAGTCATTCCCACCCTTTAGAGCTTAATTTTGAGGATCCAAAATTCACAAATTCATGAGCTATAACCCATGATTTTTACCATTTTTAGTCATTTTGAGCCATTGGCAAATAATTTTGTGGAGTCCAAAATTCACAATTTCATGAGCTATAATCCATGATTTTTGGCCATTTTAGTCATTTTAAGTCATTCTCACTGTTGGCAAATAATTTTATGGAGTCCAAAATTCAAGATTTCATGAGCTATAACCCATGATTTTTACCATTTTTAGTCATTTCTACCCATTGGCAAATAATTTCATGGAGTCTAAAATTCACGATTTCATGAGCTATAACCCATGATTTGTGGCCATTTTAGTCATTTCTACCCATTGGCAAATAATTTCATGGAGTCCAAAATTTAATATTTTGTGAGCTATAACCCATAATTTTGGCTATTTTTAGTCATTTCAACCCATTGGCAAATAATTTTGTGGAGTCTAAAATTCACGATTTCATGAGCTATAATCCATAATTTTTATCATTTTTATTCATTTCTCTTGATGGACAAATAATTTCGTGGAGGAAAAAATTCAAGATTTCATAACACATGATTTAAGGCCATTTTAGTCATGTCGTGCCATTGTGACTAATTTCACGTAGAACAAAATTCATGATTTCATGAACTATAACCCATAATATTTTGGCCATATTTAGTCATTTCTAGCATTCACAAATAATTTTGTAGAGTCTAAAATTTGTGGTTTCATGAGCAATAACCCATGATTTCTAGCAATTTTTAGTTTTCTCTACAAATTAAACACAAATTGTAGAGTCTAAAATTCATGATTTCATGAGTTATAACCCATAATTTTGGCTATTTTTAGTCATTTTGAGCCATTGGCAAATAATTTCATGGAGTCTAAAATTCATGATTTCATGAGTTATAACCCATAATTTTTAGCTATTTTTTTATCATTTCTGCCCATTGGCAAATAAATTCATGGAGTCTAAAATTTAGGATTTCATGAGCTATAACTCATGATTTTTGACCATTTTTAGTCATTGTAAGCAATTAGCAAATAATTTCACGGAGTCTAAAATTCATGATTTCATGATCTATAACCCATGATTTTTTGAGCTATAGCCCACAATGTTTTGTCATTTTATATAATTCTGACCTACTGAAAAAGAATTTCGTGGAGGAAAAAATTCAAGATTTCATAACACATGATTTAAGGCCATTTTTAGTCATGTCGTGCCATTGACAGCTAATTTCACGTAGAACAAAATTCATGATTTCATGAACTATAACCCATAATATTTTGGCCATATTTAGTCATTTCTAGCATTCACAAATAATTTTGTAGAGTCTAAAATTTGTGGTTTCATGAGCAATAACCCATGATTTCTAGCAATTTTTAGTTTTCTCTACAAATTAAACACAAATTCGTAGAGTCTAAAATTCATGATTTCATGAGTTATAACCCATAATTTTTTATTATTTTTAGCCATTCTTACTCGCTAGCAAATAATTTTGTGGAGTCTAAAATTTATAATTTCATGAGCTATAACCCACAATTCCTTGCTATTTTTAGTCATTTTGAACTATTGGTAAATATTTTTATGGGGTTAAAATTCACGACTCCATGAGCTATAACACATGGCTCATAGCTATTTTTGTCATTCGACCCATTGGTAAATAATTTTGCATAGGCTAAGATTGCCAATTTCATGGGCTATAACCCATGATTTCTAACCATTATTAGTTATTCTAAGCTATTGGCAAATAATTTCACGGAGTCTAAAATTTAGGATTTCATGAGCTATAATCCATAATTTTTATCATTTTTATTCATTTCTCTTGATGGACAAATAATTTCATGGAGTCTAAAATTTAGGATTTCATGAGCTATAACCTATAATGTTTGACCATTTTTAGTCATTCGACCCTTTGGAAAATAGTTTGTAGAGTTTAATATTTAGTATTTCATGAGCTATAACTCATGATTTTTGACCATTTTTAGTCATTTTAGTCATTTTGAGCCATTGGCAAATAATTTCACAAAGTTATAAGCTATAACCCATAATTTTGGCTATTTTTAGTCATTCTTACCCATTGTAATATAATTGCATGGAGTCTAAAATTTAGTATTCCATGATGTATAACTTGTGATTTCGGTCATTTTAGTCATTTTGAGCCATTGGCAAATAATTTCATGGAGTCTAAAATTTAGGATTTCATGAGCTATAACCCATAATTTTGGCTATTTTTAGTCATTCCCACCCTTTAGAGCTTAATTTTGAGGATCCAAAATTCACAATTTCATGAGCTATAACCCATGATTTTTACCATTTTAGTCATTTTGAGCCATTGGCAAATAATTTCATGGAGTCTAAAATTTAGGATTTCATGAGCTATAACCCTCAATTATTTGCCATTGCTAGTCGCTTCTACCCATTGGCTATTAATTTCATGGAGTCTAAAATTCATGATTTCATGATCTATAACCCATAATTTTTAGCTATTTTTTTATCATTTTTATTCATTTTGACCCATTGGCAAATAAATTCATGGAGTCTAAAATTCAATATTTCATAAGCTATAACCCATGATTTTTGGCCATTTTAGTCATTCGACCCATTGGTAAATAATTTTGTGGAGTCCAAAATTCAAGATTTCATGAGCTATAAAGTACAATTTCTAATCATTTTTAGTCATTTTGAGCCATTGGCAAATAATTTCATGGAGTCCAAAATTCACAATTTAACAAGTTATATCGCATGATTTTCGGCCATTTTAGTCATTCCACTTAATGGCAAATAATTTTGTAGAGTCTAAAATTCATGATTTCATGATCTATAACCCATAATTCCTAGCCATTATTTATTGTTCCGAGCCATTGCAAATAATTTCGTGGAGTCCAAAATTCACAATTTTATGAGTTATAACCCATGATTTTTATTATTTTTTATCATTTTTATTCATTTTGACCCATTGGCAAATAATTTCACAAAGTTATAAGCTATAACCCATAATTTTTAGCTATTTTTAGTCATTCTTACCCATTGTAATATAATTGCATGGAGTCTAAAATTTAGTATTCCATGATGTATAACTTGTGATTTCTGGTCATTTTTAGCTATTCTGAGCTGCTGGCAAAAAATTTCATAGAGTCCACGATTTAGGATATTATGAGCTATAACCTATAATTTTTGGCTATTTTTAGTCATTCCCACCCTTTAGAGCTTAATTTTGAGGATCCAAAATTCACAAATTCATGAGCTATAACCCATGATTTTTTACCATTTTTAGTCGTTCCGAGCAATTAGTAAATAATATTGCAGAGACCAAAATTCACAATTTCATGAGCTATAACCCTCAATTATTTGCCATTGCTAGTCGCTTCTACCCATTGGCTATTAATTTCATGGAGTCTAAAATTTAGGATTTCATGAGCTATAACCCATGAATTTTGACCATTTTGATTCATTTTGGCCCATTGGCAAATAATTTCATGGGTTCCAAAACTTGTGATTTCATCAGCTATCACTCATGATTTTTAGCTATTTTTTTTATCATTTCTGCCCATTGGCAAATAAATTCATGGAGTCTAAAATTTAGGATTTCATGAGCTATAACCCATAATTTTGGCTATTTTTAGTCATTTTGAGCCATTGGCAAATAATTTCATGGAGTCTAAAATTCATGATTTCATGAGCTATAACCCATAATTTTGGCTATTTTTAGTCATTTTGAGCCATTGGCAAATAATTTCGTGGAGGAAAAAATTCAAGATTTCATAACACATGATTTAAGGCCATTTTAGTCATGTCGTGCCATTGTGACTAATTTCACGTAGAACAAAATTCATGATTTCATGAGCTATAACCCATAATATTTTGGCCATATTTAGTCATTTCTAGCATTCACAAATAATTTTGTAGAGTCTAAAATTTGTGGTTTCATGAGCAATAACCCATGATTTCTAGCAATTTTTAGTTTTCTACAAATTAAACACAAATTGTAGAGTCTAAAATTCATGATTTCATGAGTTATAACCCATAATTTTTATTATTTTTAGCCATTCTTACTGCTAGCAAATAATTTTGCAGAGTCTAAAATTTAATATTTTGTGAGCTATAACCCACAATTCCTTGCTATTTTTAGTCATTTTGAACTATTGGTAAATATTTTTATGGGGGTTAAAATTCACGACTCCATGAGCTATAACACATGGCTCATAGCTATTTTTTGTCATTCCGACCCATTGGTAAATAATTTTGCATAGGCTAAGATTGCCAATTTCATGGGCTATAACCCATGATTTCTAACCATTATTAGTTATTCTAAGCTATTGGCAAATAACTTCACAGAGGCCAACATTTAGGATTTCATGAGCTATAATCCATAATTTTTTATCATTTTTATTCATTTCTACTGATGGACAAATAATTTCGTGGAGTCCAAAATTTAGGATATCATAAGCTATAACCTATAATGTTTGACCATTTTTAGTCATTCTGACCCTTTGGAAAATAGTTTGTAGAGTTTAATATTTAGTATTTCATGAGCTATAACTCATGATTTCTGGTCATTTTTAGTCATTTTGAGCCATTGGCAAATAATTTCACAAAGTTATAAGCTATAACCCATAATTTTTAGCTATTTTTAGTCGTTCTAACCCTTTGTTATATTCACAATTTCATGAGCTATAACCCACGATTTCTAACCATTTTTACTCATTCTAAGCAATTTGTAAATAATTTGATGGAGTAAAAAATTAACGATTTCAAGAGCTATAATCCATGATTTTTGGCCATTTTTAGACATTTATATTTTTTCACAAATAAATTTACGGAGTCCAAAATTTAATATTTTGTGAGCTATAACCCACGCCAAAATTTATTTAGACATTTATATTTTGTGAGCTATAATCCATGAATTTGTGGCCATTTTTAGTCGTTCCCACCCATTGGCATATAATTTTGCTTAGGCCAAAATTCAGAATTTCATGAGCTATAACCCATAAATTTTGACCAATTTTATCATTTCCACCCATTAGCATGTAATTTGCCGAAGGACAAGATTTAGGAATTCTTGAGCTATAACCCATCATTTGTGGTCATTATTAGTCATTTAGACCCATTGGAAAAAAGTTTGTGTAGAATAAAATTCACGACTTCATGAACTATAACCCATGATTTTTTATTATTTTTTATCATTCCTACCCACTAGCAAATAGTTTTGTAGGGGCCAAAGTTGACGATTTTATGAGCTATAACCTAGAATTTTTTGCAATATTTATGAATTTCTAGCCATTGCAAATAATTTAACGAAGTCTAAAATTCAATATTTCATAAGCTATAATCATGATTTCTCACAATTTTTAATTTTCTCTACCCATTGGCAAATAAATTTCATGGAGGTAAAATTTCATGATTTTATGAGCTATAGCCCACGATTTCTGGCCATTTTTAGTTGTTTCTATAAATTGGAAAATAAATTCGTGGAGTCCAAAACTCAAGGTTTCATGAGCTAACCCACGATTTTGGGTCATTTTTAGTCATTCAGACCATTGGCAAGTAGTTTCTTTCTGACCCATCGACGAATAATTTTGTAGAGGCCAAAGTTCACGATTTCATGAGCTATAACCAATGAGTTCTGACCATTTTTAGTTGTTCCGAGTCATTGGCAAATTATTTCACGGAGGCCAAAATACATGATTTCATGAGTTCTAACCTAAGATTCTTGGCTATTTTTAGTTATTTCTACCAATTGCCAAATAAATTTGTGAAGTCCAAAATTCAGGATTTTATGATATATAATCGATAATGTTTGGTCATTTTTAGTCGTTCTAACCCATTAAAAAATAATTTTGCGGAGTCTAAAATTTAATATTTGATGAGCTATAAGTTACAATTTCAGCCCATTTTTGCTGCTCTGAGCCATTGGAAAATAATTTCACATAGTCTAAAAGTCTTAATTTCGTGAGCTATGACCACCCATTTCCAGCCATTTTTAGTCATTTGGAGCAATTAGCAAATAATATTACAGAGACCAAATTTCATGATTTCATGAGCTGTAACACTCAATTTTTTGCCATTTTTGGTCTCTTCTACCCATTAGCAAATAATTTCATGTAGTCCAAGATTCATGATTTTATGAGTTATAACCCATGATTTTTTATTGTCCCATTGGCAAATAGCTTTATGGAGTCTAAAATTCTTGATTTCATGAGGCATAACTCATGATTTCTTATCATTTGTACTCATTGTTAAATAAATTTTTGGAGTCCAAAATTCAGGATTTCACGAGCTATATTCACAATTTGTGGCCATTTTTTGTTGTTCCACTCATTAAAAAATAATTTCTTGAAGAGGTCAAAGTTCACGATTTCATGAGCTTCACCTCACAATTTTTGGTAATTTTTAGTTATTCTAACCCATAGGGAAAGAATTTAACGGAGACGAAAATTCATGACTTCATGAGAAATATTCCATTTTTATGACCATTTTTAGTCGTCCCATGGCATTGGCAAATAATTTTGCAGAAAATAAAATTCATTATTTCATGAACTATTACCCATATTTTTTAGCCATTTTTAATCATTTCTACTCATGGGCAAATAATTTTTCAGAGTCTAAAATTTAGGATTTCATGAGCTATAACCCATAATTTTTGGCCATATTTAGTCATTCCCACCTATTGGCATATAGTTTGAGGAAGGCCAAGATTCAGGATTTTATAGCTATAAACCATAATTTTTGGCAATTTTAGTCGTTTCAACCCATTGCCATGTAATTTGGGGTAGGAAAAAAATTTCGTATTCCATGAGCTATAACCTAAGATTCAACCCAAGATTCAACGATTGCCATATAATTTTTGGCAATTTTAGTCGTTTCAACCCAAGATTCAGGATTTATGGTCATTTCTAGTTGTTCGAGCCCTTTGGAAAATTATGTAGAATAAAATTCATAATTTCATGCGCTATAACTCATGGTTTTTGATTATTTTTAGTCATTCCTACCAATTGGTAAATAATTTCATGAGGAATAAAATTTACGATTTTATGAGCTATAGCCTATGATTTTTGCAATATGTAGTCATATCCACCCATTGCAAATAATTTTATAGAGTCCAAAATTCAAGATTTCATAGGCTATATAACCCACGATTTCTGACCATTTTTACTTGTTTCTACCAATTGGTAAATAAATTTTGTGAAGGCAAAAATTCATGATTTCATGAGCATCTATGATATCTGGCTATTTTTAGTTGTTTATACAAATTGGAAAATAAATTCGTGGAGTTCAAAATTCATGATTTTATGAGTTATAACCCACAATTTTGGATCATTTTTAATCATTCTAACTCTTTGACAAATAATTTTGCGTAAGCCAAAATTCATAATTTCATGAGTTATAACCCACAATTTCTGGCCATTTATAGACATTTTGAGCCATTGGCAAATAATTCCCTGGGGTCAAAAATTCACGATATTTTGAGCTACAACAATTAATTTGTGGTAATTTTTAGTCATTCCATCCTTTTGGCATATAATTTAGCAGAGGCTAAATTTCATGATTTCATGAGGTATAACCCAAGATTTGGCCAGTCTTAGCTCTTTCGAGCCATTTCGTAAATAATTTCATAGTGGCCAAAATTCACGATTTCATGAGCTATATAGCCAACGGTTTTTGACCATTTTTAGTTACTCCTACTAGCTAGCAAATAAATTTGTGGAATCTAAAATTTAGGAACTCAAGGGCTATAATCGATAATGTTTGGCTATTTTTTATCGTTTTGATTCATTGTAAAAGAATTTCACCCAATCTAAAATTTAGTATTTGGTGAGGTATAACCCATGATTTTTGGTGATTTTTATTCTGACCCTTTGGAACAAAATTTCGCGGAGTCCAAAATTCATAATTTCATGAGCTATATCCCACGATTTCTTATAATTTTAGTTCTTCTGAGCAATTAGCAAATAATTTTGCAGAGACCAAAATTCACGATTTCATGAGTTATAGCCTTCAAAATTTTGCCATTTTATGTTATTTCCACCCATTAGAAAATAATTTCATTGAGTAAAAAATTCAAAAGTTCATGAGCTATAACCTATAATTTTTTATGATTTTTACTGGTTACGACCCGACGGTGAATATTTTTGTGGATTCCATAATTCACGATTTCATGAGCCATAACTTATGATTTCTGGCTAGTTTTTATCATTTCTACCCATTGGCAAATAATTTCATGGAGTCCAAAATTCAGGATTTTATGAGCTGTAATGCTCAATTTGTAGCCATTTTTTTATTGTTTCTACCCATTAAAAAATAATTTCATGAAGAGTTCAAGATTCACGATTTCATTAGTTATACCCCACAATTTTTAGTTATTTTTAGTCCTTTTAACCAGTCAAGAAAAGAATTTTGCAAAGGCAAAAATTTAAAATTTCGTGAGCTATAACCCATAATTTTGGCTATTTTTATTCATTTCTACCCAGTGCAAATAATTTAGTAAAGCATAAAATTTAGGATTTCATGAGCTATAACTCACTTTTATTTGGCTATTTTTAATTGTTTCTACCCATTGGCAACTTCATTATTTTAGGACCTACAGCCCACGATTTGTGGCCTTTTTTGTTGTTTCTACCCATTAAATAATTTAACGAAGTCCAAAATTCAAAATTTCATGAGCTATGCCCTACAAAATCTGGTCATTTTAGTCATTCTACGCCATTAGGAAAGTATTTCATGGAGCCAAAAATTCACGATTTCATGAGCTATAATACATTATTTCTTACCATTTTTAGTCGTTTTGTGCCATTTGCAAATAATTTTATGAAGAATAAAATTCATAATTTCATGAGATATAATTCATATTATTCACCATTTTTAGTCATTTCGACCCACTGGCATAAAATTTGGCGCAAGCTAGAATTTATGACTTTATGAGCTATAACCCATGATTTGTGATCATTTTTAGTCATTCAGACCCATTAGAAAATAATTTCACATAGAATAAAATTCATGATTTTCTGAGTTATAACCCATAATTTTTGGCAATATTTAGTCAACCCATTGAAATAAACATAAACTTATTTGCCAATGGCTCGAAATGACTTATAATGGCTAGAAATTATGGGTTATAACTCATGAAATTTTGAATTATGGCATCTACAAAATTATTTGCCAATGGGTAAAAATGACTAAAAATAACAAAAAAATCATGGGTTATACCCATGAAATCGTGAATTCTGAACTATGTGAATTTTTATTCAATTTGTAGAAACAACTATAAATGGCCAAAATTTGTCGATTATCGCTCATGAAATCATAAATTTTTACCTAAATATTTACTTGCCAATGGGTAGAAACAACTAACAATGTCCTGAAATCATAGGTTATAGCTCTTAGAATCTTAAATTTTGAACTCTATGGGCAAAAATTCACAACTTTATGAGTTATAACACACTATTTGTGGCCATTTTTAATCGTTCCGACCTACTGGCAATTAATTTTGGGGAGACCAAAATTCATGATTTCATGAGCTATAACCCATGATCTCTGGCCATTATTAGTTATCCGGAGCCATTGGCAAATAATTTTGTGGAGGCAAAAAAATTATAATTTAATGAGCCATAGCCCACGATTTTTGACCATTTTTAGTCATTTATGCTAATTGGCAAATAATTTCACGGAGGCAAAATTGAATATTACATGAACTATATAATGTCGGGCAATTTTTAGTCATTCTGACCTATTGAAAAATAATTTTACGGAGTTTAACATTTACTATTTCGTTAGCTATAACTCATGATTTTGGGCCATTTTAGTTGCTCTAGGCCATTGACATATAATTTCACGGAGTCCAAAATTTTTGATTTCATGAGCTATAACTCACGATTTCTGGCCATTTTTAATCTTTTTGACTAATAAGTAAATAATTTTGCAGAGACCAAAATTAAATTCACGATTTCGTAGGCTATAATTCTTAATTTTTTATCATTTTTAGTTATTTCTACCCATTGCCAAATAATTTTACAGAGCCCATAATTCAGGATTTCATGAGCTATAACCCATGATTGTTTTACCATTTTTGGTCTTTCAGACCATTGGCAAATAGTTTTGTGGAGTCCTAAATTTATGATTTCATGAGCCATAACTCATGATTGCTTGTAATTTTTTATCATTTCTATTCATTAGCAAATAATTTCATGGACTACAAAATTCAGGATTTCAAGAGCTATATAACCCACAATTTGTGGCCATTTTTTATCGTTTCTACGCATGAAAAAATAATTTCATGAAGAGTTCAAAATTCACGATTTCATGAGCTATACTCCACAATTTAGTTATTCTAACCCATCGGGAAAGAATTTTGCAGAGGTAAAAATTCACGATTTCATGAGCTATAACCCATAAATTTTGGCCATTTTTAGTCATTCCATGCCATTGGCAAGTAATTTCACGGATAACAAAATTCATGATTTCATGAGCTGTAACTCACGCTTTTTGACCATTTTTAGTCACGTCTATCTATTGGGAAATAATTTTGCGGAGTCTAAAATTCAGGATTTCTTGAGGTACAACCCTAAAATTTTGGCCAATTTTGTCGTTCTCACACATTGGCATATTATATTGCAGAGGCCAAAATTTCAAATTTCATGCACTATAACCCATAATTTTTAACTATTTTAGTTGTTTTGACCTATTGGCATATAATTTAGCATAGTCCACAATTTAGAATTTTATGAGGTATCACCTATGATTTGTCGCCATTTTTAATCGTTCGGACCCATTGATAAATAATTTAGCGAATTCATAATTTCATGCGCTATAACCCATAATTTTTGGCTATTTTTAGTCATTCTGACCCATTGGCAAATAATTTCATGCGCACCAAAATTCATGATTTTATGAGCTATATCACATGATATTTTGTAATATTTAGTCATTTCTACCCATTGCAAATAATTTCATAGAGTCCAAACTTCTAAAATTTGAGATCTATAACCAATGATTTCAGACCATTTTTAGTTGTTTCTACCCATTGGTAAATAAATTTCATCTAAGCAAAAATTCATCATTTTATGAGTATTAACCCATGAAATCTGGCCATTTTTAGTTGTTTCTACAAATTGGAAACTAAATTTGCAGAGTCTAAATATCATGATTTCGAGAGTTATAACCCCCGATTTTTTATTGTTTTTAGTCATTCTCACCCGTTAGTAAATAATTTCACGGATGTTAAAATTGAAAATTTCATGAGCTATAACCCACTATTTCTAGCCATTTTTTTTGTCATTTCAAGCCATTAGCAAATAATTTAATGGGGGCCAAAATCGCGATTTAATGAGCTATAACACACGATTTGTAGCCATTTTTAGTCATTCTGACCAATTAGTAAATAATTTTATGGAGGCCAAAAATACATGATTTCATGAGCTATAACCCATTACTTCTGACCATTATTAGTTGTTCCGAGTCATTGGCAAATAATTTCACGGAGGTCAAAATTCATAATTTTATGAGTTATAACATATGATTTTGGTCATTTTTATTCATTTCTACCAATTGCTAATTAATTTTGCAAAGTCCAAAATTTAAAATTGCGTGAGTTATAACCCATAATGTTTGACAATTTTTGATCATTTTGACCCATTGGAAAGTATTTTCACGGAGTCTAGAATTTAGTATAATTTAGTATTTCATAAGAAATAACTCACAATTTCTAGGTATTTTTAGTCGTTTAGAGCCTTTGGGAAATAATTTCACAGAGTCCAAAATTTATGATTTTCTGTGCTATAAACCATGATTTTTGGCGATTCTTAATCGTTCTAGCCCTTTGGAATATAATTTCACGGAGTTCAAAATTCATAATTTCATGAGCTATGACCCACGATTTTTGACCATTTTTAGTCATTCCAAACAATTAGCAAATAACATTGCAGAGACCAAAATTTTTGATTTCATGAGGTATGATTCTCAAAATTTACCATTTTTAGGCAATTCTACCCATTGGCAAATAATTTCATGAAGTCTGAAATTTAGGATTTTATGAGCTATAACCCATGATTTTTGACTATTTTTAGTAGTTCTGACCCATTTGCAAATAATTTCATGGAGTACAAAATTTATGATTTCGTGCCATTTTTTATAGTTTCTACCCAATGGCAAATATATACATGGAATCCAAAATTCACTAGTTCATGAGCTATGCCCCATAATTTTTGGTCATTTTTAAGTCATTCTGACACATCGAAAAAGAATTTTACGAAGGCAAAAATATAAAATTTCATGAGTTGTAACCCATGATTTCAAAGGGATTAGAATTCATGATCTCATGAGCTATAACCCACATTTTTTTGGCTATTTTTAGTCATTTATTCTCACTGGGAATAATTTTTCATAGTCCAAAATTCAGAATTTCATGAGCTATAATCTATAATTTATGGCCATTTTTAGTCATTCTAACCTATTGGCATATAATTTTGTGGCGACTAAAATTCAAGATTTCATGTGGTATAATCCACTTCACCATTTGAGTCGTTTTGCCCACTGATATATAATTTTGTAAAGGCCAAAATTTTAGATTTCATGAGTTTTAACCCATAATTTGTGGTAGTTTTTCAGCATTCAGACCCATTGAAAAATAATTTCGCGTGGAATAAAATTCACGATTTCATGAGCTATAACCCATTATTTTTGGCTATTTTTAGATATTTTGACCCATTGGCAAATAATTTTCTGGGGGTAGAAATTCATAATTTCATGAGCTACAACCCATAATTTTTTGCATTATTTAGTCATTTCTACCAATTGCACATAATTTTACTTGGTCTAAAATTCAAGTTTTCAGGAGCTATAACCCAAGATTTCTAGCCATTTGTATAATATTTCCACCTGTTCACAAATAAATTTTTCAGACACAAAAATTCATGATTTATTGAGCTATAACCTTGATTTCTAGCCATGTTTAGTTGTTTCTACAAATTGGAAAATAAATTGCTAAAGTTTAAAATCACGTTTTTAATCATAAGTTTTCAGGAGCTATAACCCATAATTTGTGGCCAGTTTTAGTCATCCCGACCCATTGGCAAATAATTTCACGGAGGGAAAAATTCACGTTTTTATTAGTTACAAGCCACGATTTCTGGCCATTTTTAATCATTCCGAGCACTTCGCAAATAATTTTCAGGAGGTAAAAATTTAAGATTTCATGCGCTTTAATTGTCGATTTTTTGTTATTTTTTGTCCCTTCTACCCTTTAGGAAATAATTTTAGGAGTCTAAAATTTAGGATTTCGTGAGCTATGATCCATGATTTTTTACCATTTTTATTCATTCCATCCCATTGCTAAATAATTTTGCAAAGTCCAAACCTCAATATTTCTTCAACCATAGCTCAAGATTTCTGACCATTTTTATTGTTTCTAGCCATTAGCAAATAAATTCATGGAGTCCAAAAAATAAGAATTTTATGAGTTATAACCCACGATTTGTGGCTATTTTTTTGTTGTTTCTACCCCTTAATAAATATTTTTGGAAAGAGTTTAAAATTCATGATTTTATAAGCGACCACCCATAATTTTTGGTCATTTTAGTTTGACCCATTGGTAAATAATTTCATGAGACAAAAATCACGATTTCATAAGCTACAACCAATGATTTCTAGCCATGTTCAGTCATTCCGTGCCATTGGCAAATAATTTCAAGGAAAATAAAAATTGTGATTTCATGCACTATAGCCCACATTTTTTAGTAATTTTGCGGAGTCCAAAATTTAGGATTTCTTGAGTTATAACCCACAATTTGTGGCAATTTTTAGTAGTTCTCACCCAATGGCATATAATTTTATGGAGGTTAAAATTCATGATTTCATAATTAATAATTCACTATTTTTAACCATTTTAGTCATTTAGACCCATTGGCATATAATTTCGCGTAGGCCAAAAGTTAGAATTTCATGAGCAATAATCCATGATGTGTGGTCATTTTTAGTCATTTTGAGCACTTAGTAAATACTATTGCAGAGACGAAAATGCATAATTTCATGAGCTATAAGCCTTGACTTTTTGCTAGTTTTAGTCGCTATTTTTAGGCTTTCCAGCCCATTGGCAAATAATTTCATGGAGGCTAAAATTCACGATTTTATAAGCTATGACGCATAACGTTTTACAATATTTAGTCATTTCTACACATTGCAGATAATTCACGGATTCCAAAATTCAAGATTTCATGTGCTATAGCCAAAAATTTCTGGCCATTTTTAATTGTTTCTACCCATTGGCAAATAAATTTTGCGGAGACAAAAATTCATGATTTCATGAGCTATAACCGATGATTTTTTCCTATATTTAGTCATTTCTACCCATTGGAAATAAAATTTTGGAGTCCAAAATTCAGGATTTCATGAGCTATGATCCATGATTTTTACCATTTTTATTCATTCCATCCCATTGCTAAATAATTTTGCAAAGTCCAAACCTCAATATTTCTTCAACCATAGCTCAAGATTTCTGACCATTTTTATTGTTTCTAGCCATTAGCAAATAAATTCATGGAGTCCAAAAAATAAGAATTTTATGAGTTATAACCCACGATTTGTGGCTATTTTTTTGTTGTTTCTACCCTTAATAAATATTTTTGGAAAGAGTTTAAAATTCATGATTTTATAAGCAGCCACCCATAATTTTTGGTCATTTTTAGTTTGACCCATTGGTAAAGAATTTTGCGTAGACAAAAAATCACGATTTCATAAGCTACAACCAATGATTTCTAGCCATGTTCAGTCATTCCGTGCCATTGGCAAATAATTTCAAGGAAAATAAAAATTGTGATTTCATGCACTATAGCCCACATTTTTTAGTAATTTTATGAGTCCAAAATTTAGGATTTCTTGAGTTATAACCCACAATTTGTGGCAATTTTTAGTAGTTCTCACCCAATGGCATATAATTTTATGGAGGTTAAAATTCATGATTTCATAATTAATAATTCACTATTTTTAACCATTTTAGTCATTTAGACCCATTGGCATATAATTTCGCGTAGGCCAAAAGTTAGAATTTCATGAGCAATAATCCATGATGTGTGGTCATTTTTAGTCATTTTGAGCACTTAGTAAATACTATTGCAGAGACGAAAATGCATAATTTCATGAGCTATAAGCCTTGACTTTTTGCTAGTTTTAGTCGCTATTTTTAGGCTTTCCAGCCCATTGGCAAATAATTTCATGGAGGCTAAAATTCACGATTTTATAAGCTATGACGCATAACGTTTTACAATATTTAGTCATTTCTACCCATTGGCAAATAATTTCACTGAGTCTAAAATTCATAATTTCATGAGCTATAACCCACAATTTGTGGCAATTTTTAGTAGTTCTCACCCAATGGCATATAATTTTATGGAGACAAAAATTCATGATTTCATGAGCTATAACCGATGATTTTTCCTATATTTAGTCATTTCTACCATTGGAAATAAAATTTTGGAGTCCAAAATTCAGGATTTCATGAGCTATAACCCATAATGCTTGGTCATTTTAGTCATTTTGAGCACTTAGTAAATACTATTGCGAGACGAAAATGCATAATTTCATGAGCTATAAGCCTTGACTTTTGCTAGTTTTAGTCGCTATTTTAGGCTTTCCACCCATTGGCAAATAATTTCATGGAGGCTAAAATTCACGATTTTATAAGCTATGGCATAACGTTTTACAATATTTAGTCATTTCTACCCATTGGCAAATAATTTCAATGAGTTCAAAATTCAGGATTTCATGAGCTATAACCCATAATGCTTGGTCATTTTAGTCATTTCTACCCATTGGCAAATAAATTTTATGGAGACAAAAATTCATGATTTCATGAGCTATAACCGATGATTTTTTCCTATATTTAGTCATTTCTACCCATTGGAAATAAAATTTTGGAGTCCAAAATTCAGGATTTCATGAGCTATAACCCATAATGCTTGGTCATTTTTAGTCTTTCTAATCCATTAGAAAATAATTTCATGGGGTCTAAAATTTAGTATTTTATGAGCTATAACTTACAATTTCTGGCCATTTTTAGTCATTCTAAGCCATTGATAAATAATTTCACGGAGTCTAAAATTTATGATTTTATGAGCTATAACTCATGATTTTAAGCAATTTTTACTTATTCTGACGCTTAGGAATATAATTTCACGGAGTCTAAAATTCATAATTTTATGAGCTGTAACCCACGATTTCTGGCCATCTTTAGTCGCCCGAGATATTAGAAAATAATATTACGGAGACCAAAATTCACGACTTCACTATAAACCTTGATTATTTTCCATTTTTAGTAGCTTCTACTTATTGGCAAATAATTTCAATGAGTTCAAAATTCAGGATTTCATGAGCTACAGGCCGTAATTTGTGACCATTTTTAGTCGTTCTGATCCATTGGCCGATAATTTTGCGGAATCCCAAACTCACAATTTCATGAGCCCTAAATCATGATTTTTGGCTATTTTTTGTTATTACTACAAATTGGCAAGTAAATTCATGGAGTCACAACTTCAGGATTTCATGAGCTATAACCCACAATTTGTGGGTATGTTTTTATTTCTTCCACTCATTAAAAAGTAATTTCACGAAGTGTTCAAAATTCATGATTTCATGAACTATCTCCATAATTTTTGGTCATTTTTAGTCATTTTGACAAATCGGGGAAGAATTTCGCGAAGGTAAAACTCCACGATTCATGAGGTATATCCCATAATTTCTTGTCATTTTTAGTTGTTCCATGCCATTGGTGAATATTTTCATGAAGAATAAAATTCATAATTTTATGAGCTATAATCCATTTTTTCTCTAGTTTTAACCATTTTGACCTGTCAGGAAATTATTTCACGGAGGAAAAAAATCATGATTTCATAGGCTGTAATTCATAGTTTCTGGCCATTTTTAGTCGTTTCATGCCATTGGCAAATAATTTTACGGACAATAAAATTCATGATTTCATGAGTTATAACCCATGTTTTATGACCATTTTTAGTCATTTTTGCCGATTAGCAAATAATTTTAAAATTTAGGATTTCATGAGATATAACCCATGATTTGTAGTCATTTATAGTCATTCCCACCCATTGGCATATAATTTTGCAGGAGGCAAAATTCAGGATTTTATGAGCTATAACCCAATATTTTAAATAATTTTAGTCGTTTCGACACATTAGCATATTGATCATCGCATTTTATCGCCCATTTATACCCTCATTATCTATTTTATTTTAAATAAAATGTTTTCTAATAAGCGTGTTATCTTAATTTGCAAGTTATTAAAGATTTAATTAATAAGAGCCCAAAAGAACTTAATTTTCTCAATTTTCTACCTAATGAAGCTCTTATTTAAGCCCAAGATCAAGCCAACAAGTCCATAGAAGCCCAAAGAGTCCAAGAATTTTAGCCAAAATTAGAATCAAAGAAGTATCGATACTGTATCGATACTAGTATCGATAATTTTATCGTTACTAGTATTGATACCGATATCGATACTAATATCGATACTGATATAGATACCTAGTAGCGATTACAAATTAAAGGCTGAAATTATTTTACTTGGGGTTAAGTTTGATCTAAGGGCTAATATTCATTATAATACTCTATAAATAGGGGTAGAGATTGAGGGTTTGAGAGTGTAAAAATTTAGTAAAAACTCTATTTGGAGAGGAGGGCTACTCTTAATTGAGAAGACCTTTCAAAATTGTATACATTATTTGCAATTAAAAAAAATTCTCCACTTTTAAATTTTGACTTCTTCTTCTTTGTTGATGGACATGAAGATTTGCTTTCAAAGGGCCACCCCTTGCAATGTAAGTTTTCTTTTTCTCTTTTATTTTCTTTCTTTAGAAATTCATATTTTAGGATTTTATTTTGTTAGATTAGATTTACTTTCATGCTCTCTTATTTACGTGTTGTTATTTTTTGTAATTTTGTAGTATAGATTTACTTTTATGCTCTTTTATTTTCTGGCAATTTTATTTTTGTAGTTTAGATTTACTTTTATGCTCTTTTATTTTGTTAGTTAGATTTAATTTATGCTTATAGTTTAGATCTTTATTTTCTTATTCTTGTTCTTATTTTTGTAGTTAGTTTTAATTTTCTTATAATTTAGATCTCTTTCTTTAGTTTAGATTTTATTTTCTTATTTTTATTTTGAAAAATGTGCAACTAAATCTTGTAGGAATTTTAGAATTGTGTGAAACTAGTATGATTTCTTTTATGATTTTTGGATTGCTCTCGTGTGCTTAAAATGATCATGTTTAGGATAATCAACTAGAGAACTAATTGGTAGAAGAAGAATTTGATAATCTATGCTTATCTTTAGTGGTTTGATAGGTTATACTTATGAATTCTAGAATTATTATCTAGTTGTTGTTCTTTTCATTAATGGAATTTTACTTGGATGATAATTTGATAGGTTATGCTTTCTTTTAGTAGTTTGATAATCTATACTTAATAAATCTAAAGTAAAATGTGATAAAAGAGAGTAGTTCATAAATCCTAAATGAATTTAAACTAGTGAATTCAATTCTAGATTCCTCATTTCTTTCTTGATTTCCTCCATCTTTATTTGTTCTGATTTTTCCTCTTTGTGGTTATTTTTTTATCTTCTTGATTTTGTTCTTTTCTAATTTTATTCATTTTCCCCTTTGTCTGTTCTCATTTGCTTTTTTTGTCACTCTCTTTCTCCCCTCTTTTCTAGTTTCTTTTTACTTGCAAATAATCACACGCTTTCCTTATATCTCTTTCACTTTCACTCCTATTTGTCCACACACAAGTCTATGAACCAATTTAGACTTTTCCTACACACCTTCCTCGAGGGATCGACATTTTTCTACACTATAACTTGATAGTTGTGCACTTGCAATTTTGTATTATTTACCACTATCACATATAACTTTGTGCAGGGTAAAATTTAGGATTTCATGAGCTAGAACCCATAATAAGTGGTCATTTTTAGTCATTCAGACCCATTGGGAAATAATTTCATGTAGAATAAAATTCAAGATTTCATGAGCTATAGCCCACGATTTTTTATAATATTTAGTTGTTTCTGCCTATTGCAAGTAATTTCACAAAGTCTAAAATTTAAGATTTCATGAGCTAACCTATAATGTTTGGCCAATTTTAGTCTTTCTGACCCACTGGAATATAATTTTAAAAAGTCTAAAATTTAGTATTTTATGAGCTATAACTTATAATTTTTGGCCATTTTAGTCATTTTAAGCCATTGGTAAATAATTTGATAGAGTCCAAAATTTAAAATTTTATGAGCTATAACTCATGATTTTTTGGCAATTTTTAGTCATGCCAAACCGTTGCTCCCATTGGAAAATAATTTCGTGGAGTCTAAAATTTAGTACTTCACGAGCTATAACTCATAATTTCTGACCATTTGTTTGTCGATCTGAGCCAAGGGCGAGTCACAGAGTCCAAAATTATGATTTTATAAGCAATAACCCATGATTTTTTGTGATTTTTAGTCATTCCGACTATTTGAAAAATAATTTCGTGGAGTCTAAACTTCACAATTTCATGAGCTATAACCCACGATTTCTGACCATTTGAGCCATTGG
Organism: Asparagus setaceus; assembly: GCA_012295165.1. Classification (NCBI taxonomy): domain Eukaryota; kingdom Viridiplantae; phylum Streptophyta; class Magnoliopsida; order Asparagales; family Asparagaceae; genus Asparagus; species Asparagus setaceus. The sequence continues at coordinate 77,728,579 of CM022704.1, read as the reverse complement.
CAAATAATTTTACGGGGCCAATATTCATGATTTTATAAGCTATAACACATAATTTGTGGTCATTTTTAGTCATTCCAACCCATTGGTAAATAACTTTGTAGGGACCAAAATTTAGGAATTCATGAGCTATAACCCACAATTTTTGGCTATTTTTAATCATTTCGACCATTGGTAAAAACAATTTGTGTAGTCTAAAATTCAGGATGTCATGAGACATAACCAATGATTTTTGCCATTTTAGTCATTCGACCCATTGGAAAATAATTTTATGGAGTTTAAATTTTAGTATTTCATGAGCTATAACTCATGTTATTTAGCCATTTTAGTCATTTCGAGCCATTGGCAAATAATTTTGCATAGTGCAAAATTCTAGATTTCATGAGCTATAACCCATAATTTTTTATGTTTTTTAATCATTCTGGCCATTTAGAATATAATTTCGCGAAGTCCAAAATTCACAATTTAGTGAGCTATAACTCATAATTTCTAGCCATTTTAGTCATTCCAAGTAATTAGCAAATAGTTTCGTGAATACCAAAATTCATAATTTCATGAGCTATTACCCTCGATTTTTTATAATTTTAGCCATTTCTACCCATTGAAAACTAATTCACAGAATCTAAATTTCATGATGTCATGAGCTATAACCCATGATTTTTTACCATTTTCAGTCGATCTGATGTATTGGTAAATAATTTCATGGAGTTCAAAACACACGATTCCATATGCCATGACTCATGATTTTTGGCTCTTCCACCTGTTGGTAAATAAATTTGTGGAGTTCAAATTTTAGCATTTCTTGTGCTATAACCCACAATTTGTAGCTATTATTTGTTGTTTCTACCCATTGAAAAAATAATTTTGGGAAGAGCTCAAAATTTATGATTTCATGACCCCACAATTTTTTGTCATTTTGACACATTGCGAAGGAATTTCGCGGAGGTGAAAATTCATGATTTCATGAGTTACAACCCATGGTTTTTGGCCATTTTTAATCATTCCATGCTAGTGGCAAATAATTTCACGGAAAGCAAAAGTTATGATTTCTTAAGCTACAACCCACTTTTTTAGCCCTTTTTTATCATTTCTACCCAATGGCAAAAACTTTTGTGGAATCTAAAATTCAGGATTTCATGAGACATAACCAATGATTTGTGCCTGTTTTTCGTCATTCCCACCGATTGGGATATAATTTTACAGATGCCAAAATTCAAGATTTCATGAGATATAACCCTCAAATTTGAACCCTTTTAGTCTTTTCAACCCATTGGCATATAGCTTCGCAGGCCAAAATTTAGGATTTCATAAGCTACATCCCATGATTCGTGGTCATTTTTATTGTTCGGATCCATTAGAAAATAAGGTCCCATAGAATAAATTCACTATTTCACAAGCTATAACCCCATGATTTTTGGCAATTTTTAGTCATTCTGACCCATTGGCAAATATTTTCGTTGGGGCCAAAATATCATAATTTCAGGAGTTATGACCCATGATTCTTTTGCAATATTTAGTCATTTCTTCCCATTGCAAATAATATCAGGAAGTCCAAAATTTAGGATTTCATGAGCTATAACCCATAATGTTTGTCCATATTTAGTCATTCTAATCCATTAGAAAATAATTTCATGCAGTTCAAAATTTAGTATTTTATGAACTATAATTCACAATTTTTGATCATTTTTAGTCGTTCTACGCCATTGGCAAATAATTTCACAAAGTCAAAACTTTACGATTTTATAAGCTATAACCCATGATTTCTGATAAATTTTAGTTGTTCTGACCCTTTAGAATATAATTTTGCGGAGTTCAAAATTCATAATTTTATGAGCAATAACCAATGATTTTTTGCCATTTTTAGTCATTCTAAGCAATTAGCAAACAATATTGCAAAGACCAAAATTCACAATTTCATGAGTTATAACCCTAGATGTTTTGCTATTTTCAGATGCTTCTATCCAGTGTCAAATAATTACATGGAGTCCAAAATTCAGGATTTCATAAGATAAAACTCATGATCCTTGACCGTTTTTAGTCGATCCGACACATTGATAAATAATTTCACAGAGTTAAAAACTCACGATTTCATGAGCCATAACTTAAGATTTTTGGCCATTTTTTATAGTTTATACCCATTGGCAAATAAATTTATGGAATCTAAAATTTTGGATTTCATGAGCTAAAACTCACAATTTGTGGCCGTTTTTTGTTGTTTCTACCCATTAAAAAATAATTTCATAAGCTAAAACTCATAACTTTCTGTCATTTTTTATCCTTATGACCCATCAACAATGAACTTCGTGGAGTCAAAATTTCAAGAATTCATGAGTTGTAACCCATGATTTCTGGTCATTTTTAGTCATTCTATGCCATTGACAAATAATTTCGTGGAAAACAAAATTCATGATTTCTTAGGCTATAACGCACATTTTTTGGCCATTTCTAGTTATATCTACCCATTGTTAAATATTTTTAAAATTTAGGATTTCATAAGCTACAATCCACAATTTGTGGCCATTTTTAGTCGTTGCAACCCATTGGCTTATAGTTTTGCGGAGGCCAAAATTCATGATTTCATGTGCTATAACCTAAAATTTTGGACCACTTGAGTCATTTCGATCCATTGGCTTTAATTTCGTGCAGGCCAAAACTTTGGAATTTATGAGCTATAACCCATGATTTGTGGTCATTATTAGTCATTTGAACCCATTGGAAAATAATTTCATGAGGAAGAAAACTCACAATTTGATTAGTTATAACCCATGATTTTCTGTCTATTTTTAGTTGTTCCGTGCCACTGGTACATAATTTCGCAGAGAACAAAATTTTTGATTTCGTGAGCTTTAACCCACAATTTTTGCCGTTTTTAGTCATTTCTACCCATTAGCAAATAAATTTGTGAAATGCAAAATTCAGGATTTTATGAGATATAACCAATGATTTGTGGGCATTTCGGGTCATTAGCAAATAATTTCACAAGGGCCAAAATTCACGATTTCATGAGTTATAATGCACTATTTCTGGCCATTTTTAGTCATTCTGACCCATTGAATAATAATTTCGCTAAGGCCAAAATTCACAACAATCTATGATTTTCGCTATCTTTAATCATTTCTACCAATTGACAAATAATTTCATGGAGTCTAAAATTAAGATTTCATGAGCTAACCCATAATGTTTGGCCATTTTTAGTCATCCTCGCCCATTGGAAAATAATTTTGTGGAGTTTAAAATTGAGTATTTCATGAGCTATAACTCACGATTTCTAGCCATTTATAGTATTCGAAAGCATTGACAAATAATTTCATAGATTCCAAATTTTTTATTTCATGAGCTCTAACTCATGATTTTTAGTGATTTTTAGTCATTCCAAATTTTTAGAATATATTATTTTACGCAGTTCAAAATTCTCAATTTCATGATCTATATAACCCTTGATTTTTGGCCATTTTTAGTCGTTCCGACCAATTAGCAAAAAGTTTAGCGAAGACTTAAATTCACAATTTCATAAGCTATAACTGTTGATTTTTTATTATTTTTAGTCATTTCTACTCATTGGAAAATAATTTCACGAGTCCAAAATTCAGGATTTCATGAGCTATAACCCATGATTTTTTACCATTTTTAGTCATTCTGACTTTAAGAAATCCAAATAACACAATTGCATGAGCCATAACTCATGATTTCTAGATATTTTTTATTGATTCTATCCATCAGCAAATAGGTTCATGGAGTTTGAAATTCAAGATTTCATAAAATATAACCCATAATTTGTGGCCTCTTTTTGTTATTGTACTCATTAAAAAATAAGCTCGGGTAGAGTTCAAAATTTACGATTTCATGAGCTATGCACCATAATTTTTGGTCATTTTCAGTCATTCTGACCCATCTGGAAAGAACTTTGCGGAGGCAAACTTCTTGATTTTATGAACTATTTTCCATGATTTATAGCAATTTTTTGTCGTTCCATGCCTTTGGCAAATAATTTTATGGAGAACAAAATTCATGATTTCATGAGCTATAACCCATATTTTTGGTCAATTTTAGTCATTTCAACCTAATGACAAATAATTTTCTAGAATCTAAAAGTCAAGAATTTATGAGATATAACCTAGGATTTGTGGTCATTTTTAGTCATTCTCACCCTTTGATATACAATTTTGCAGTGGCAAAATTCAAGAGTACATGAGCTAAAACTGTCAATTTTTTTCTAGTTTAGTCTTTTCGTCCCATGAACGTATAACTTCATGTAGGCCAAAATTTAGGATTTCATGAGCGATAGCCCATGATTTGTGGTCATTTTTAGTCATTTGGACCCATTGGAAAATAATTTTGCATAGAATAAAATTTACGATTTCATGACCTCTATCCCATGATTTTTAGCTATTTTTAGTCATTCCGACCCATTGGCAAATATTTTCATGGGGAACAAAATTTATGATGTCATGAGCTATAAGCCATAATATTTCGCAATATTTAGTCATTTATACCCATTGCAAATTATTTTACTGAATCCAAAATTTATAATTTCATGAGCTATAATCCATAATGTTTGGTCATTTTTAGTTATTCTAGCCCATCGAAAAATAATTTCTCGGAGTCTAAAATTTACTATTTTATGAGCTATAATTCACAATTTCTGACCATTTTTCATCGATCTAAGCCATTGGAAAATATTTTCACAGAGTCCAAATTTTATAATTTTATGAGCTATGACTCAAGAATTTTGGCCTTTTTTAGTCGTTCCGACCCTTTGGAATATAATTTTGCAGCATCCAAAATTCACAATTTCATGAGCTATAACCTACGATTTCTAGCCATTTCAGTCATTTTGAGCAATTAGCATATAATATTATGGAGACCAAAATTCAAGATTTCATGAGCTATAACCCTCAACTTTTTGCCATTTTTGTAGCTTCAACCCATTGGCAAATAATTACATGGAGTCCAAATTTCAAGATTTTATAAGTTATAACCCATGATTTTTTTGCCATTTTTAGTCGATCCGATCTATTAGCAAATAATTTTGCGTAGTCAAAAACTCACGATTTCATGAGCCATAACTCATGATTTCTGGCCATTTTTGGCCATTTCTACCCATTTGAAAATAAATTCATGGAGTCTAAAATTTCGGATTTCATGAGCTATAACCCATAGTTTGTGTGCATTTTTTTTATTGTTTCTACCCATTAATAAATAATTTCTTGAAGAGTTCAAAATTCACAATTTCCTGAGCTATAATCCATAATTTTTGGTCATTTTTAGTCATTCTGAACCATTGAGAAAGAATTTCGCGGACATAAAAGTTCACGATTTCATGAGATATAACCCATGAATTCTGGCTATTTTTAGTCATTCTGTACCATTGGTGAAGAATCCTAAAGACAAAAAAATTCATGATTTCATGCGTTATAACTCTTATTTTTTGGCTATTTTTAGTCACTTCTACGCATTGGCAAATAATTTTGTAGAGTCCAAAATTCAAGATTTCAAGAGATATAACCTATAATTTTTGGTCATTTCAAGTCATTGGCTAATAATTTCATGGGGGCCAAATTTCACAATGTAATAAGCTCTCACACATAATTTGCGGTCATTTTTTGTCATTCTAGCCCCTTGGCCAATAATTTCATTAAGGCCAAAATTCAAGATTTCATGAGCTATAACCCATGGTTTGGGCCATTTTTAATCATTACAACCAATTGACAAAAAATTTAGTGGAGTCCAAAATTTAAGATTTCATGAATTATAACCCATAATGTTTGGCCATTTTTAGTCATTCTGGCCTATTGGAAATTTTTTATGAACCTTCAAATTTAGTAATTCATGAGCTATAAACTCACGATTTCTGGCCATTTTTAGTCGTTCCGAGCCATTGGTTCCCAGAATCCAAAATTCTTGATTTCGTGAGCTATAAACTCATGATTTTTGGTGATTTTTAGTCATTCTTACCATTTGGAATATAATTTTGCGAAGTCCAAAATTCACAATTTAATGAGATATAACCCACAATTTTCAGCCATTTTAGTCATTCTAAGCAATTAGCAAATAGGTTTGCAAAGACCAACTTCACGATTTCATGAGCTATAACCCTCAATTTTTTATTATTTTTAGTCGTTTCTACACATTGAAAAATAATTTCACAGAGTCCAAAACACACAATTTCGTGAGCCATAACTCATGATTTCTGACTATTTTTTGTCGTTTCTACCCGTTCACAAATAAATTCGTGGAGTTTAAAATTCAGCACTTCATGAGCTAAAACACACAATTGCGGCCATTTTTTGTTATTTCCACCCATTGAAAAAATAATTCAGTGAAGACTTCAAACTTCATTATTTCATGAGCTATACCCCATAATTTTTTATCATTTTAAGTCATTCTGGCTCATCGCGAAAGAATTTCATAGAGGTGAAAATTCATGGTTTCTAGAAATTTTTAATGATTCCATGCTATTGGCAAATAATTTTACTGAAAATAAAATTCATGATTTCTTGAGGTATAGCCCACCTTTTTTTAGCCATTTTTAGTTATTTCTACCTATTGACAAAAAATTTTGCAAAGTCTAAATTTTAGGATTTCATGAGATATAACCCACGATTTATGGCCTTTTTTGTCATTCCCACCATTGGCATATAATTTTGTGGAGGTCAAAATTCATGATTTCATGAGTTATAACCCATAATTTTAAACCATTTTAGTCTTTTCGACTCATTGGCATATAATTTCACTTAGGCTAATATTTAGGATTTTATGAGCTATATCCCATGATTTGTGGTCATTTTTATTGTTCAGATCTATTCAATAATAATTTCGCGTAGAATAAAATTCACGATCCATAACTTTTCTTCTTTTTTTGTCATTCTAACCCATCAGAAAAGAATTTCGTAGAGGCAAAATTTTAAGATTTTATGAGCTACAACCAATAATTTTTGGCCATTTTTTGTCATTTCATGCCATTAGCAAAAAATTTCGCACAGAGCAAAATTCATGATTTCATGAGCTGTAACCCACATTTTTTTGCTATTTCTAGTTGTTACTACCCATTGGCAAATAATTTTGAAATTTAGGAAATCATGAGCTACAACCCACAATTTGTGGCTATTTTTAGTTGTTGCAACCCATTGCCTGGTGTGATGAAAAAAATGTCGACACCTGAGGACAGTTCTTTTCGTCCATTCATTCGGGAGGCATCGTCAAAGTATATTGCCCATGGGGCTTAATGCCATTCTTGAAAGGACCGTGGAATTAAGGTATGAAAGGATTGAACCAGAAGAGAACTTCACTCCTATTAGGTCAGTAGGTCACTCACTCTCTTCCCTTGCTTGGTGCCTACTTCGGGAGATTGACCACAGCTGATTCCGTACTTGACTTAGACTTAGGCAGTCGATTTGGGAAAGAAGAAAGAGATGAGATGTCACCAAATCATATCCGGATGGATCTATTCTGGTAATTCGATGACACGGCTACAACATCGTAAACTGAGATTCCCAACTTCTAAAAGAAGGGGCCCGCTGAGTCAAATATTGAATCTTAAGTACCAAGATTGTCTGTTCAGGCTGGTCTGTTTCGTGAAAATCTTCCTATTTAGATTGACCTAAAAGGAGACACTGAGTGCGGATTCCTTAAAGCAATCAGTCTAAGAGGTTTGAGTGTACTACCTGTCCTGCCTTTCGATCAATTATTTTTGTTAAGAAAAGTGACAATTCTACTACTGCTACCTTTGAAAAATTCTGTATTGTATGAATTCATGAGTTTTCATTGATCTCTCCGACGAAGTTGCGGAAGCATGAAATGCAATTTACGAATGAGCATTGCTATCTGATTCCTACAAAAGATATAGGGGAAGCTCACTTTTGTCAAATGGGGCTATGGTGAAAGCATAGAACCCCGTCTTAAATCAACCCGTGAATCCGGGAGAAAAGTGAGGAAAACAGGATATGTTATGAGAAGAGTGACGTGGGAATCTCTTTCATTTCAAAAAGAATCTATACACTCGACGAAGTAGGATTCATATGGGAAGATGAAACTGCATGAAGCATATCGATGAACTGGTACGGTGTGAGGAGAGGCCTATTCTCAATAACGAGGCTATTTTTAGTCGTTGCAACCCATTGCCATATAGTTTTGCACATGCCAAAATTCATGATTTCATGTGCTATAACATACAATTTTTTGTCATTTGAGTAGTTTTGACCTTTTAGCATATAATTTCGCACAGGCTAATATTTTTGATTTCATGAGTTACAACCCATCATTTGTGGTCATTTCTAGTCACTCGGATCCATTGGAAAATAATTTTGCATGGAAAAAAAATTCATGATTTCATAAGCTATAATCTATGATTTTCCATTTATATTTAGTCGCTCCGTGACATTGACAAAAAAAATTAATGAAGACAAAAATTCTTTATTTCATGAGCTATAACCCGTATTTTTGGCCGGTTTTAGTCATTTCTACCCAGTAGCAACTGACTTTGCGGAGTCCAAAATATAGGAGTTTATGAAATATATCCCACAATTTGTGGCCAAGTCAAGGCATTGGCGAATAATTTCATGGGGCCAAAATTCACGATTTCACGAGCTATAACACACTATTTGTGGCCATTTTTAGTCATTCTGACCCACTAGAAAATAATTTCATGGAGGGCAAAATTTATGGTTTCATGACCTATAATCCATAATTTTTAGCTATTTTTAATCATTTCTACTAATTGGCAAACAATTTCATGGAGTCCAAAATTCAAGATTTCATAAACTATAACCTATAATGTTTGTCCATTTTTAAGCATTCTGATTCATTGGAAAATAATTTTGTGGGATTTAAAATTCAGTATTTCATGAGGTATAACTCACGATTTCTAGCCATTTTTTGTCATTCTGAGTCATTGGCAAAAAATTTCGCAGAGTCCAAAATTCTTGATTTCATGGGCTGTTACCCATGATTTTTGGTGATTTTTATCTGTTCTAACCCTTTGGAATATAATTTTACGGAGTCCAAAGTTCACAATTTCGTGAGCTATAACCCACGATTTCTAGCCATTTTTAATAGTTCTGAGCAATTAGCAAATAGTTTAGCGAAGAGCAAAATTCACTATGCCATGAGCTATAAACCTCGATTTATTATTAGTTTTAGTCATTTCCACTTATTGGGAAATATTTTCACAAAGTCCGAAATTCTGGATTTCATGAGCTATAACCCCATGATTTTGACCATTTTTAGTCATTCTAATTTCACGAAATTTAAAACTCATGACTTCGTGAGCCATGAGTCATGTTGTCTAGCTATTTTTTGTGGTTTCTACTCATTAGGAAATAAATTTGTGGAGTTTAAAATTCAGGATTTCATAAGCTACAACCCACAATTTATGGCCTTTTTTGTTGTTTCTACCCATAAAAAATAATTTCTAGAAGAGTTCAAAATTCATAATTTCATGAGCTATGCTCCGATAATTTTTGGTTATTTTTAGTCATTCTAACTCATCTATAAAGAATTTCTCGGAGGAAAAATTCACGATTTCGTGAGCTATAACTATGATTTCTGGCCATTTTTAGTTGTTTCATGTCATTGGTGAATAATTTCACGAAGAATAAAATTCATGATTTCTTGAGCTATAACCCATATTTTTTGGCCAATTTAGTCATTCCTACTCATTGAGAAATTATTTTGGGAGTCTAACATACAAGATTTTATGAGATATAACCCACGATTTGTGACCATTTTTAGCCATTACCACCCATTGGTATATAATTTTGCAGAGGCCAAATTTTAACATTTCATGAGCTATAACCCTCAATTTTGAACCATTTTTGTCTTTTCGATCGATTGACATATAATTTCACGCAGGCCAAAATTTAGGATTTCATGAGCTATAACCCATGACTTTTGGTCATTTTTAGTCATTCGGGCCCATTGGAAAATAATTGTGCAAAATAAAAATCATAATTTCATGAGCTATAAATGATGATTTTTGGCTATTTTTAGTCATTCTTACCCATTGTTAAATATTTTCGTGGGGCCAAAATTTATGATTTTATGAGCTATAATCCATAACTTTTTATAATATTTATTCATTTCTACCCATTGCAAATAGTTTTACAAAGTCACTAAAATTTAGGATTTTATGAGCTGTAATCCATAATGTTTGGCCATTTGCAGTTGTTCTAACCCATTGGAAAATAGTTTTCGCGAAGTCTAAAATTTAGTAGTTCGTGAGCTATAGCCCATGATTTCTGACTATTTTTAGTCAACCTAAGCTATTTGCAAATATTTTCATGGTGTTCGAAATTTATGATTTTATGAACTATAACCCATGATTTTTGGTGATTTTTAGTCGTTCCAACCCTTTATAATATAATTTCTGGGAGTCAAAAATTCACAATTTCATGAGTTATAACCCGCGATTTTTGACCATTTTTAATTATTTTGACCAATTAGTAAATTATATTGTGGAGACCAAAATTCATGATTTTACAAGCTATAATCCTCGACTTTTTGCCATTTTTAGTCGCTTCTACCCAATAATATAGACAGTAAAAATATACAGGCCCCCCTTCTACATACAGTTGATCTCTCGAGTCACGATAGGCTTGGATTGATACTCAGCACAAGTCTGATAGTTGCACCCAAGAAGTGGAGGCTCATGGACCAAAAACTGAATTAGATAAAAATGGCCTAAGCACAAGCCCATAGCGAGCTCGCCCAAGCCATAGCGAAGCTCGCCCAAGTCATAATGAAGCTCGCTCTCAAGACTAAGTCAAAGTGAAGCTTCAAGGAAGTTCGCCCAAAACGAACTTCGCCCAAATAGTCTACATGGGCCACGTAGTGAAGCTTGCCCAACTCGCAGTGAAGCTCATCCAAGCGAGCTTCATCCAATAGCCTACATGGGCCACGTCACCCACATTCTAAAGACAGTGGGCCACCCACATTCTGGCGAAGTTCGCTCAACAAACTTCACCCATGGTGGCGAACTTCACCCATAACCGTTATTCGCAAATCTCACCCATAGCCATTTTCAGAAGTTACTTTTAACGAAACGGTTCACCCCACTAACTCACCCATTTAAGAGGAGTTAATAACCACTAACTCACCCATTTAAGGGGAGTTAATGACCACTGACTCACCCATTTAAGAGGAGTTAAGGCATAATGCTACCAAGCCTATAAATAGGCATGATCAACTCAAAGGAAGGAGCGTGGAGGAAAGAGCTTGGGCTGGCATTGTCCTTGGTTGGGCATCTGATCTTCATAGGTCATTCTCGTCGGCTAATCATTTGGCTTGATCAACGATCCTTGTGAGAAAGAATTCATTTTCTTCAGCTAGTCATCTAGCTTAATCAACAATCCTTGTGAAAAATGATCTGTTAGTATCTCCTTGAGGTAAATAATCATCTATTTACTGATAGATCTGAGAAGACTTAATGATTTAGTCAGACTGCCAATGGAGTACAAGATCGACACTCCATCGGCACATAGAAAGGAACCTATTTTTATAAAATTTTCTTATTTCTTTATAATCCTTTGAGTTTGTAACTTGTGTTAGTTATAATTCAAAGACCTGAAACAATTGACAAATAATTTAACATAATCCAAAATTCAGGATTGCCTGAGCTATAACCCATGATTTTTGACCATTTTTAGTCGATCCGAATCCAATTGCCAAATATATTTGCAGAGTCAAAAACTCATGCCTTTATGAGCCATAACTCATGATTTCTTGCCATTTTTTACCGTTTCTACTCATTGGTAAATAAATTTGTGGAGTCCAAAATTTTAGATTTCATGAACTATAACCCACAGTTTATATCCATTTTTTGTTGTCTCTACCATTAATAAATAATTTCATAGACTTAATAAATTCATGATTTCCTTATCTATATTCCTTAATTTTTGGTCATTTTTAGTCTTTTTGACCCATCGAGAAAGAATTTCGTGGAGGTAAAAATTTACGATTTCATGAGCTATAACTCACGATTTTTGGCTATTTTTAGTTGTTCCGTGCCATTGGTAAATAATTTCACGGACAATAAAATTCACAATTACATGAGCTATAACCCATATTTTTGGTCATTTTTAGTCACTTCTACCCATTGGCAAATAATTTTACAGAGTCCATAATTCAGAATTTCATGAGATATAACTGATGCATTGTGAATATGTGTCGACATTGCAAGTACACAATCAAGTTATAGTATAGTACAATGTCGATCCCACGAGAAATGTGTGTAGAAAAAATTCTAACAGGGATCCTAGAGTTGTGTGTAGACAATTAGGAGTGAAAATATGAAGAGATAAAGAGAGGGTGATTATTTACAAATAAAAACTAGAACAAGAGGGAAGAAAGAGAGTGGACAAATAAAAGGAAATAAAGAATAACAAGGAGGAGAAATAAAGAAAAAATAGAAAATAACAAAATCAAGAAGAGAAAACTCTAAAAGAGGAAAATTTAAGAAGAGAAAAGTTCAAGAAGAGAAAATTCAAGATAAGTAAAAGATGGAGGAAATCAAGTAGATAAGATAGGAATCTAGAATTAAATCCACTAGTTTGTTTCATTTAGAATTTATAAAATACTCTCTTTTATCATATTTTACTTTAGATTTACTAAGCGTAAACTACCAAACCACTTAAGGAAAGCATAACCTATCAAATTATCATCCAAGCATAATCTTCATTCATGAAAAGAACAAGCAACTAGATAGTAATTCTATAATTCATAAGCATAATCTATCAAATCACTCAAGATAATCATAGATTATCAAATTCTTCTTCTACCAATTAGCTCTAGTTAATTATCTTAAACATGATCATTTTGGGCACAAGAGAGCAATCCACAAATCATAAAAGAAATCAAACTAGTTTCATACAATTCTAGAATTCCTACAATATTTAGTTATGCATTTTGGATAATAAAAACAAGAAAATAGAACCTAGGCTAAGAAGCATAAAAGAAAGGGAATAAAAATAAAAATTAACTATAAAAATAACAACAAGAATAAGAAAATAAATATCTAAACTATGAGCAAAAAGAAAATCTAACTAATAAAATAAAAGAGCATAAAAGTGAATCTATACTACAAAAAAAATGCATATAAATAATAAAAGATAATGAAAAATAAATAATAAAATAAAAGAGCATAAAAGTAAATCTAAGCTACAATACATGAAAATAAATCTAATCTACCAATATAAAAAGAAAATAAAATCCTAAACATGAATTTCTAAAATAAGAAAATAGAAGAGAAAAATCAAAACTTAGATTGCAAAGGGATGGCCCCTTGAAAGAAAATCTTTATCTTCATCTCCATCAAAAAGAAGAAGAAAATAAAATTTAAAAGGTGGAAAAAATTATTTTTATTAATTTCAAATAATATTTATAATTTTGAAAGATCTTCTAAATTAAGAGTAACCCTCCTCTCCAAATGGAGATTATTTCAAAATTTTTCATACTCTCAAGCCCTCACTCTACCCCTCTATTTATAGATAATAAGAATCTCTCACAACTTTTAGATTTTTCTTGGCCTCCAAGTAACCCTCACAACCATAGAATTTGGCTTAGGCCCGAAGTAACCCTCATAACCATAGGATCTCTCAAAATAATCTACACCATTGATTCAATACTTGAAAGATGAGCTTTGTGGTCTTTATTTATTTTGTATTTAATTCATTTAAGACTCTTGGGCTTCTCTTAAATGCTCTTGGACTTCTTAGAATTTAGCTTGGCCTTCAAATAATTGAATATATATCAATTAAATTCGGAGTTCTATCATAACCTGCTGTTGTTGATGAAATTGTCTGGAATCTACCAATCTAGATGGCTCCGTTTTGTCGAGATAGGTAATTTTCATATATAATATATTGAATTCTGCTTTCCGGATTGGGAGATATCGTATTTTCTTTGTGGTTGACCATCCTGAGCACGAATTTGACTTTGTTTTGTTTTTAGATTTGATTTGATTCTCAATTGCAGGCCAATTTGTTAATAATTACTGACCAAGAAAGTGATGAGTGCTAAGATTTTGCTTTTAAACTTAGTTGTGGGCTTTGGATTTAAGCATTCTGGGCTTCATTAGAGATCTTTTGGGCTCGAAATAATCTTCATTTGAGCTCTTATTCAATAATTCTATATTACCTGCAAATTAAGATAAAAATATTATAAGAAGATATATTTATTCAAATAAAATAGATAATAAGGGTATAAAGTGCAATAAAATGTGATGATCAATAACCTACGATTTGTGGCCATTTCGAGCCATTGGCTAATAATTTCAAGAGAGCCAAAATTCATGATTTCATGAGATATAACTCATGATTTCATAATTTATGACCATTATTAGTCATTCCAACCCACTAGCAAATAATTTCGCGGCCAAAATTCATGATTTCATGAGCAATAACCCATAGTTTTTGGGCATTTTTAATCATTTTGATTAATTGATAAAAAAATTTCGTGGAGTCTAAAATTCAAGATTTCATGAGTTACAACCCATAATATTTGGCCATTTTTTGTCATTCTGGCCTATTGGAAATTAATTTTGTGGACTTTAATATTTAACATTTCATGAGCTATGACTCACGATTTCTGGCCATTTTTAGTCATTTCGAGCCATTAGCAAATCTTTTGTGGAGTCTAAAGTACTTGATTTCATGAGCTATACCCCATGGTTTTTGGTGATTTTTAATCATTTAGACCATTTAGAATGTAATTTCGCGATGTCCAAAATTCATAATTTCGTGCAAATAATTTTTAGTCATTTCTAGCCAATCAAATAGTTTTGTGAAGACCAAAATTCTTGATTTTATGAGCTAAAACCCTTGATTGTTTTGTGATTTTTTATCATTTTAACCCATTGAAAAATAATTTCATGGAGTCCAAAATTCAGGATTTTATGAGCTATAATCCATAATGGTTAGCCATTTTTAATTATTCCAAATCATTGGCAAATAATTTCACGGAGTCTAAAACACACGAATTCATGAGCCAGAACTCATGATTTGTGGCTATTTTTTATTATTTCTACCCGTTGGCAAATAAATTTGTTGAGTTCAAAATCAACAGTTCATGAGTTATAACCCAAAATTTGTGGCCATTTTTTATTGTTTCTGGCCATTAAAAAAATAATTTTGGGAAGAGTTTAAACTTCATGATTTCATAAGCTACATCCTACAATTTTTGGTTATTTTTAGTCATTCTGAACCATCGTGAAAGAATTTCGCGAAAGTAAAAATTCATGATTTAATAAGTTATAACCCATGATTTCTGGTCATCTTTAATATTCCGTACCATTGGCAAATAATTTCATGGAAAACAAAATTGATGATTTCTTGAGCTATAATTTGCTTTTTTAGTTATTTTTAGTTATTTCTAACCGTTGGCAAAAAAATTTATGGATTCTAAAATTCAATATTTCGTGAGAACCCATGATTTGTCACCCTTTTTAGTTATTCACATCCATTGGCATATAATTTTTCAGAGACCAAAATTCAAGATTTCATGAGCTATAACCCTCCATTTGAACCGTTTTAGTCTTTTCGACCCAATGGCATATACCTTCACGTAGGCCAAAATTTAGAATTTCATGAGCTATATCCCATAATTCGTGGTCATTTTTTTGTATGAATCCATTAGAAAATAATTTCACGTAGAATAAAATTCATGATTTCACGAGCTATAACCCCATGATTTTTGGCTATTTTTTATCATTTCGACCCACTAGCAAATATTATTGTGGGGACCAAAATATCATGATTTCATAAGTTATAACCCATGTGTGGCCATTATCAGTGGTTCTGATCCATTGGAAAATAATTTTGTAGAGCCCAAAATTTAGTATTTCATGAGCCATAACTCATAATTTTTGATCATTTTTAGTCATTCTGACCCTTTGAAATAAAATTTCGTGGAATCCAAAATTCACAATTTCATGAGCTATAACCATCGATTTCTAGCCATTTTTAGTCATTCCAAGCAATTAACATTGTTGCGGAGACTAAAATTCATGATTTCAGGAGATATAACGCTAGATTATTTACCATTTTTAGTCACTTCTACCCAATGGCAAGTAATTTCATGGAATCCAAAATTTAGGTTTTTATGAGCTATTACCTATGATTTTTGACAATTTTTAGTCAATCCGACCCAATAATAAATAATTTTGCAAAGTCAAAAACTCACAATTTCATGAGTCATAACTAATGATTTCTACCCATTATTTGTTGTTTCTACCCATTGGCAAATAAATTCGTGGAATCTAAATTTTAGGATTTCATAAGCTATAGCCCATAATTTATAGCTATTTTTTGTTATTTCTGGCCATTTTCAGTCATTTCATGCTATTGGCAAATATTTTTTAGGAGAATAAAATTCATGATTTCATGAGCTATAACCCATGTTTCTTGGTCATTTCTAGTCATTTCTACCCATTGACAAATAATTTTAAAAATCCGGATTTCATGAGCTATAAGCCACAATATGTGGCCTTTTTTAGTCACTTCGACCCATCGGCATAAATTTTTTGTAGGCCAAAATTTTACATTTCCAAGGCTATAACCCATGACGTACTTGTGGTTATTTTCAGCCATTTGGACCCATTAGATAATAATTTTGCGTGGAAGAAAATTCATGATTTTATGAGCTATACCCCATGATTTTTCACGGTTTTTAGTCATTCCGACCCATTAGCAAATAATTTCGTGGGGGCCAAAATTCATGATTTCATAAGCAAACCACAAGTTTTTGCAATACTACGTTGTCTCTACCAATTAAGTTTCACAGAGTTCAAAATTTAAGATTTCATGAGTTATAACCCATGATTTCTTTCCATTTTTAATTGTTTCTATCCATCGACAAATAAATTTTTTTGAGATAAAAATTCATAACTATATGAGCTCATGATTTGTGACCATTTTTAGTAATTTTAACCCATTAATAAATAATTTTGTGGATGCAAAAAATTAAAATTTCATGAACTAGAACCCACATTTTCTTGCCATTTTTAGTTATTTTGAGCCACTGGCAATAATTTTATGGGGGCCAAAATTCATGATTTCATGAGAAATAACACACGATACATGACCATTTTTTGTCATTCTGACACATTGGCAAATAAATTTTGCCGAGGTAAAAACTTAAAATTTCATAAGGTATAACATACAATTTCTTTTAGTTATTCTGAGCCATTGGCAAATAATTTCGTGAAGGCCAAAATTCACGATTTCATGAGCTATAACCCATGATTTTGCCTATTTTTAATCATTTTTATCAATTGACAAATAGTTTTATGGAGTCAAATATTCAGAATTTCATGAGCTATAATCCATTATGTTTTAATATTTTTGGCCATTGAAACCCATAGTAAAATAATTTCACCGAGTTTAAAATTTATTATTTAATGAGCTATAACTAATGGTTTATAGCCATTTTTAGTCATTTTAAGCAATTAGCAAATAATTTTGCAATGACTAAAATTCATGATTTCATGAGCTATAACCCTCATTTTTTTGTTATTGTTAGTTGTTTCTCCCCATTGGAAAATAATTTCACGAAGTCCAAAATTCAGGATTTCATGAGCTCCCACGATTTTTGATGATTTTTAGTCGTTCCTTCATTCCAACCTATTAGCAAATAATTTCATGAAGTCTAAAACACACGATTTCATGAGACATAACTCCAGATTTTTTGTGCTACAACCCTCAATTTTTAACCATTTTAGTTTTTACAACCCATTGACATTAAATTTCGCGCAGGCCAAAATTCACGATTTTAAAAGTTATAACTTACAATTTCATTAGGTATAACTCCTATTTTTTGGTTATTTTAACCATTTCTATCCATTGGTAAATAATTTCATGGAGTCTAAAATTTAGGATTTCATGAGCTATAACCCATATATTTTGACCATTTTTAGACGTTCTAACCCAATGCCATATAATTTTGTGGAGTTCAAAATTTATGATTTCAAAAGCCAGAACTCATGATTTCTAGCTATTTTTGTCGTTACTACCCATTGGCCAATAATTTCATAGAGTTCAAAATTCATGATTTCATGAGCCCATAATTTTTGGTCATTTTTAGTTATTTTGGCCGATCGGAAAAGAATTTCGCGGAGGTAATATTTCATGATTTTATGAGCTATAACCCATAATTTTTGACCATTTTTAGTCGTTCTAACCCATTGGCAAATAATTTTGTAGAGTCCAAATTCACGATTTAATGAGCCATAACTCATGATTCCTCGCTATTTTTTATCATTTCTACCCATTGGCAAATAATTTCATGAAGTCCAAAATTCATGATTTCATGAGCAATATCCTAATATTTTTAGTCATTTTGACCCCTCGGGAAAGAACTTCACAAAGGCAAAAATTCACGATTTTATGAGTAAAAATTCGTGATTTTTAGGCTATTTTTAACCATTCCATGCAATTTGTAAATAATTTCATGGAGAACAAAATTAATGATCTGAGGAGCTATAACCCATATTTTTGGCCATTTTTAGACATTTCTACTCATTGGCAAAAACATTTAAATTTTAGGATTTCTTAAGATATAACCCACGATTTATGGCCATTTTTAGTCATTCCCACCCATTAGCATATATTTTTGCGGAGGCCAAATTTCAATATTTCTTGTGCTATAACCCTCAATTTTTAACCATTTTAGTCTTTCGACCAATTGGCATATAACTTCACGCTGACCAAAGTTAACGATTTTAAGAGCTACAACATACAATTTCCTGAGTTATATATTTTAATCATTTCTATTCATTGGCAAATATTTTCACAGAGTCAAAAATTTAGGATTTCATGAGCTTTAACCCATGGTTTTTGACCATTTTTAGTCGTTCTATTCCATTAGCAAATAATTTTGTGGAGTCCAAAATTCACGATTTCATGAGCCATAACTCATAATTCTTGGCTATTTTTTAATCATTTCTACCCATTGGCCAATAACTTTATGGAGTTCAAAATTCATGATTTCATGAGCTATACTCCAATATTTTTGGTCATTTTAGTCATTTTGACCTATCGGGATAGAATTTCATGTAGGTAAAAATTCATGACTTCATCAGTTAGAACCCTTGTTCTCGGCAATTTTAATCATTTCGTGCCAATTGCAAATAATTTCATGGAGAACAAAATTCATGATGTCATGAGCTATAACCCACATTTTGGGTCATTTTAGTCATTCCTACTCATTGGCTAAAAATTTTATGAGTCTAAAATTTAGGATTTCATAAAATATAACCCATGATTTGAGGCCATTTTAGTCATTCCTACCCATTGGTATATATTTTTGTGGAGGTAAAATTTTAAAATTTCATGAGCTATAACCCTCAATCTTTAACCATTTTAGTCTTTTCGACCAATTGGCATATAACTTCACTGACCAAAGTTAACGATTTTAAGAGCTACAACATACAATTTCACGAGTTATATATTTTAATCATTTCTACCCATTGGCAAATAATTTTGTGGAGTCCAAATTCACGATTTCATGAGCCATAACTCATAATTCTTGGCTATTTTTATCATTTCTACCCATTGGCCAATAACTTTATGGAGTTCAAAATTCATGATTTCATGAGCTATACTCCAATATTTTTGGTCATTTTAGTCATTTTGACCTATCGGGATAGAATTTCATGTAGGTAAAAATTCATGACTTCATCGGTTAGAACCCTTGTTCTCGGGCAATTTTAATCATTTCGTGCCAATTGCAAATAATTTCATGGAGAACAAAATTCATGATGTCATGAGCTATAACCCACATTTTGGGTCATTTTAGTCATTCCTACTCATTGGCTAAAAATTTTATGAGTCTAAAATTTAGGATTTCATAAAATATAACCCATGATTTGAGGCCATTTTAGTCATTCCTACCCATTGGTATATATTTTTGTGGAGGTAAAATTTTAAAATTTCATGAGCTATAACCCTCAATTTTAACCATTTTAGTCTTTCGACCAATTGGCATATAACTTCACGCTGACCAAAGTTAACGATTTTAAGAGCTACAACATACAATTTCCTGAGTTATATATTTTAATCATTTCTATTCATTGGCAAATATTTTCACAGAGTCAAAAATTTAGGATTTCATGAGCTTTAACCCATGGTTTTTGACCATTTTTAGTCGTTCTATTCCATTAGCAAATAATTTTGTGGAGTCCAAAATTCACGATTTCATGAGCCATAACTCATAATTCTTGGCTATTTTTTAATCATTTCTACCCATTGGCCAATAACTTTATGGAGTTCAAAATTCATGATTTCATGAGCTATACTCCAATATTTTTGGTCATTTTTAGTCATTTTGACCTATCGGGATAGAATTTCATGTAGGTAAAAATTCATGACTTCATCAGTTAGAACCCTTGTTCTCAGGCAATTTTTAATCATTTCGTGCCAATTGCAAATAATTTCATGGAGAACAAAATTCATGATGTCATGAGCTATAACCCACATTTTGGGTCATTTTTAGTCATTCCTACTCATTGGCTAAAAATTTTGCGGAGTCTAAAATTTAGGATTTCATAAAATATAACCCATGATTTGAGGCCATTTTTAGTCATTCCTACCCATTGGTATATATTTTTGTGGAGGTAAAATTTTAAAATTTCATGAGCTATAACCCTCAATCTTTAACCATTTTAGTCTTTTCGACCCAGTGGCATATAACTTCGCACAGACCAAACTTCACGTTTTTATGAGCTATAATTCACAATTTCATGAGGTATAACTCCTAATTTTTTTGCTATTTTAATCATTTCTACCCATTGACACATAATTTCACGGAGTCCAAAATTCAGGATTTCATGAGCTATAACCCATAATTTTTGATCATTTTTAGTCATTCTAACCCATTGGCAAATAATTTTGTGGAGTTTAAATTCCCAATTTCATAAGCCTAACTCACGATTCCTACCTATTTTTTCTCATTTCTATCCATTGGCTAATAATTTCATAGAGTTCAAAATTCACAATTTCATGAGCTATACCCCATATTTTTTGGTCTTTTTTAGTCATTTTGACCTATAGGGGAATAATTTCACAGTGGCAAAAATTCATGATTTCATGAGTTATAATTCATGATTTCCAGCCATTATTTATCATTCCACACCATTGGTAAATAATTTTATGGAGAACAAATTTAATGATTTTATGAGCTATATCCCAAGTTTTTTGGACCTTTTTGTCATTTTTACCCATTGGCAAATAATTTTACGGAGTTCAAAATTTAGAATTTCATAAGCTATAACCCACGAGTTGTAGCCCATTGACATATAATTTTGGGGAGGTTAAAATACAAGATTTCATGAGCTATAACCCATATTTTTAACCATTTTAGTCATTTCGACACATTTGCATATAATTTCACGCAATCCAAATTTTAGGATTTAATGAGCTATAATCCATGACAAGTGGTCATCTTAAGTCATTTGGACACTCTAACAAATAATTTTGCATAGAATAAAATTCAAAATTTTTTGATCTATAACCGATGATTTTTGGCTATTTTTTGTCATTCCGTCCAATTAGGAAATAATTTTATGGGGGCTAAAATTCATGATTTCATGAGCTAACCCACTATTTTTGCAATATTTAGTATTTTCTACTCATTGCAAATAATTTAAAGGAGTCCAAATTTTGTGATTTCATGAGCTACTACTCTCAAATTTTTGTTATTTTTAGTCGTTTCTATCCATTGGCAAAAAAATTCACGAAGTCCAAAATTCAGGATTTCAAAAGCTATAACTAATGATTTTTGATCAATTTTAGTCCTTCCGACCCATTAGCAAATAATTTTGTGGAATCCAAAAGTAACGACTTCATGAGCGACAAGTCATGATTTCTGGGTTTTTTTTGTCATTTCTATTCATTTGTAAATAATTTTGTGAAGTCTAAAATTTAACATTTCATGAGTTATAACCCACGACTTGTGGTCACTTTTTATTGTTTCTACCGACTAAAAAATAATTTTGTGAAGAGTTTAAAATTTATGATTTTATGAGTTATATACACCACAAATTGTGGTCATTTAGCCATTCTAACCCATCGGAAAAGAATTTTGCGGAGGCAAAAATCATGATTTCATGTGCTATAACCCTTAATTTCTTGCCACTTTTAATCGTTCTATGCCATTGGCAAATAATTCCATGGAGAAAAAAATTCATGTTTTCATGAGCTATAACTCATGTTTTATGGCTATTTTTAGTTGTTTCTACCCATTGACAAATATTTTTCTTGGGTCCAAAATTTAGAATTTCATGAGTTATAACCCGCAATTTGTGGCCATTTCTAGTCGTTTCCAGCTGATTGGCATATAATTTTGCCAAGGCTAAAATATAGGCTTTCAAGAGCTATAAGCTACAGTTTTTGACCATTTTATTCATTTCGACCCATTGACATATAATTTGGCACAGGCCAAAAATTAGAATTTCATGAGCGCCATGATTTGTGGTCATTTTTAGTCATTTGGACCCATTGAAAAATAGTTTTGGGTAAATATAATTCACAACTTCATTAGCAATAACCTATGATTTTTGATAATTTTTAGTCATTCTAACTCATTGGCAAATAATTTTGTGGGGGCTAAAATTCACAATTTCATTACCTATAGCCCACGATTTTTTGTAATATTTGATCATTTCCACCCACTACAAATAATTTAACAAAGCTCAAAATTTAAGATATCAAGAGCTATAACTCAAGATTTCTGGCCATTTTAAGTTATTTCTACAAATTGTAAAAGAAAATCACGGAGTATAAAATTCAAGATTCCATGAGCTATAACCATGATTTTTGGTCATTTTTAGTCATTATCACCCTTCGACAAATGATTTCGCGGATGCTAAATTCAAATTTTCAAGAGCTATGACCCGCAATTTCTAGCCATTTTTACTCATTTCAAGCCATTGACAAATAATTATACAGGAACCAAAATTTAGGATTTCATGAGTTATAACACAATCTGTGGCCATTTTTAGTCATTCCAACCAATTGCAAAATTATTTCATGGAGTTCAAAATTCACAATTTTAAGAGCTATAACCCTAGATTTCTGGTCTTTTTTAGTCATTCCGAGCAATTAATAAATATTGCGGAGACCAAAATTCATGGTTTCATTAGCTATAACTATTATTTTTTTTTATTTTCAGTCATTTCTACCCATGGGCAAAGAATTTCATGGAGTCCAAATTTTAAGATTTCATGAGCTATAACACATGATTTTTTTTACCATTTTTAGTCATTCTGGCCCTTAGATAAATAATTTATTGGAGTCCAAAATTCACGATTTTATGAGCCATAACTCTTGATTCTGACCAATTTTTATCATTTCTATTCATTGGCAAATAATTTTATGGAGTTCTAAATTTAGGAATTCATGAGCTATAACCATCAATTTGTGGCCAATTTTTATTGTTTCTACCCATTAAAATATAAGTTCTCATAGAGTTCAAAATTCACGATTTCATGAGCAACCCCACAATTTTTATCATTTTCAGTCATTGTAACCCATCAGGAAATAATTCTGCGGAGGTAAAAATTCATAATTTCATGAGCTGTAACACATAATTTCTGGCCATTTTTAGTTGTTTCGTGACATTGGCAAATAATTTCATGAAGAACAAAATTCACTTTTCCATGAGCTACAACCTATATATTTTTAGCCATTTTTAGTCATTTCTACCCATTGGGAAATACTTTTCGGGAGTCCGAAATTTAAAATTTCATGAGCTATAACCCATGGTTTGTGGCTATTTTTAGTCCATTCCCACCCAGTGGCATATAATTTTGCGGAGGCCAACAGGATTTCATGAGCTATAAGCCAAATTTGTTTTACTATTTTAGTCATTTCGACCAATAGGCATATAATTTGGTGCAGGCCAAAACTTAGGATTTCATGAGCTAAAACCTATGATTAGGGGCTATTTTTAATCGTTTAGACCCATTAGAAAATAATTTCATGTAGAATAAAATTCACAACTTAATTTACTTATAATCCAAACTTTTTGGCTATTCTTAGTCATTTTGACCCATAGAAAAATAATTTTGTGCGGACTAAAATTAATAATTTCTGACCTGTAGCCAACTATTTTTTGCAATATTTGGTGATTATTACCCCTTGTAAATAATTTCACAAAGCTTAAAATTATGGATTTCAAGAACTATAATGCATGATTTCTGGCAATTTTTAGTTATTTCTACCTATTAGCAAATAAATTTTGTGGAGGCAAAAATTCATAATTTTATGAGCACCAATAATTTCTGACCATTTTTAGTTGTCTCTACAGATTAGAAAATAAATTTGAGGAGTCCAAAATTCACGATTTCATGAGCTATAACCATAAGTTTTGGTCATTTTTAGTCATTATTACCCTTTGGCAAATAATTTCGTGGATGTCAAATTCAAAATTCCATGAGCAGTAATCCAAATTTTCTGGCCATTTTTACCCACTTCGAGCTATTGACAAATAATCTTGTGGGGGCCAAAATTAATGAATTTATGAGCTGTATCACATGATTTGTGGTCATTTTACTCATTCTAACTAATTGAAAAATTATTTCACATAGTACAAAATTCACAATTTCAAGAGCTAAAACCCATGATTTTCGTCCATTTTAAGTCATTGAGAGCAATTAGAAAATAATATTGTGGAGACCAAAATTCACGATTTCATGAGCTATAAATCTCGATTTTTTATTATTTTTCATCGTTTCTATTCATTGAAAAATAATTGCATGGAGTCTAAAATTCAAGATTTCATTAGCTACTATGACCAATTTTAGTCGTTCAAACTCAGTAGCAAATAATTTTGCGGAGTCCAAAATTCACGATTTTATAAGCCTTAAGTCTTGATTTCTAACCATTTTTTTCATTTCTATCTATTGGCAAATAATTTTATGGAGTCCAAAATTAGGGATTTCATGCACGATAACCCACAATTTGTGACCATTTTGTTGTTTCTACCCATTAAAATATAACTTCGTGATGAGCTCAAAATTCATGATTTCATGAGCTACCCCCCACTTTTTTGTTATTTTTAGTCACTTTGATCCATCTAGAAAGAATTTTGTAAAGGCAAAATTTCACAATTTCATTAGCTATAACCCATAATTTCTTGCTATTTTTAGTCATTTCATGCCATTGGCAAATAATTCTGCGAAGTCTAAAATTCAGAATTTCATCAGCTATAACCCATAATTTGTGGTCATTTTTAGTCATTCCCATCCATTGGCATTTAATTTTGCGAATGCCAAAATTCTAGATTTCATGAGCTATAACTGGCAAAAATTTAACCATTTTAGTCATTTTAACCCATTGGCATATAATTTCAATCACGTGTAAATTTAGGATTTCATGAGCTATAATCCATGGTTTTTGGTCATTTTTAACCTTTCCGACCCATTGGAAAATAATTTCACATAGAACAAAATTCATGATATCATGGGCTATAACCCTTGAATTTTGGTTATTTTAGTCATTTTTGCCATTGACAAATAATTTCATGAAGTCCAAGTTTTAGAATTTTATGAGCTATAACCCATGATTTTTGGCTATTTTTTATCGTTCCGTACCATTGGCAAATAAGTTCGCAAAGAACAAAATTCATGATTTGATGAACTATAACCCATATTTTTGGTCATTTTTAGTCATTTCTACTCAGTGATAAATAATTTTACGGAGTCTAAAATTTAAGATTTTATGAGCTATAACGCACTACTGTGGTCATTTTTAATCATTTCCACCCATTGGCTTATAAGTTTGCGGAGACCAAAGTTAGGTATTTCTTGAGCTAGAGACAACAATTTTTGACAATTTAAGTTGTTTGAAGCCAATGGCATATAATTTGGCGCAGGCCAAAATTTAGAATTTCATTAGCTAAAACCCAAAATTCATTGTCATTTTTAATCGCTTGGACCCATTAAAAAATAATTTTAGGTAGAATAAAATTCACGACTTTGTTAGTTATAACCCATGACTTTTGGCTATTTTTAGTCATTCCGAGCAATTGGCAAATAATTTCGCGGGACCCAAAGTTCTCAATTTCATGAGCTTTAACCCATGATCTTTTACAATAGTTGGTCATTTTTATCCATTACAAATAATTTCACGGAGCCTAAAATTTAAGATTTCAAGGGTTATAACCCATGATTTCTAGATATTTTCAGTTGTTTCTACCCATTGGCAAATAAATTGTGCAAAAATAAAAATTAATGATTTCATAAGCTATAGCCCACGATTTCTGGCCATTTTTAGTTGTTTCTACAAATTGGAAAATAAATTCGCGGCATCCAAAATTCATGATTTTAAGAGCTATAACCACGACTTTTGGAAAATAATTTCAAAAATGCCAAAATTCGAAATTCATGTGCACTAACCCACAATTTCTGGCTATTCTTACTCATTTTGAGCCAATGGCAAGTAACTTCATATGGCTAAAATTCATGATTTCATGAGCTATAACGCATGATTTGTGGACATTTTTAATCATTCCGACCCATTGAAAATAATTTTGAGGCCAAAATACACGATTTCATGAGCTATATCTCATGATTTCTAGCCATTATTAGTTGTTTCGAGCCATTGGCAAATAATTTCTAAGAGGCCAAAATTCATGATTTTCTAGTTATAACCCATATTTTTATGAGCTATAACCCATAATTTTTAACGATTTTTAGTTATTCAAAACCTTTGGGCATGGAGTCTAAAATTTATAATTTCATGAGCTATAACCCATAATTTCTGATCATTTTTAGTCATTCCGAGCAAATAGTAAATAATTTTTGGAGAACAAAATTCACGATTTCATGAGCTATAACTTTCAACAATTTGTTATTTTTTGTCAATGCTATCCTTTGGCAAATAATTTTACGGAGTCCAAAATTCAAGATTTTATGAGCCGTAACTCATGATTTTTGGTCATTTTTTATCGTTTCTACCCATTAGTAAATAATTTCATGGAGTCCAAAATTTAGGATTTCATAAGCTATGTCCACAATTTGTGCCATTTTTTGTTGTTTGAACCCATTAAAAAATAATTTCATGAAGAGATCAAAATTTATGATTTCATGAGCTGTACCCCATAATTTTTGGTAATTTTTAGTCACCCTAACCCATTGGAAAAGAATTTACGGACACAAAAATTCACGATTTCATGAGCTATGAGCCATGATTTCTAGCCATTTTTGGTCATTCTGTGCTATTGACAAATAATTCTATAAAGAATAACTCATTGGTATATAATTTTGCACAATCCAAAATTTAGGATTTCATCAGCTCTAACCATGACTTTTGGTCATTTTGAGTCATTCTCAACCATTAGCAAATAATTTCACAGATGCCAAAATTTAAAATTTCATGAGTTATAACCCATAATTTCTGGCCATTTCGACTCATTTCGAGCCATTGGTAAATAATTGCATGGGGCTAAAATTCACGATTTAATGAGCTAAAATACACAATTTGGGGCGATTTTTAATCATTCCAACCCAATGGCAAATAATTTTGGGTACAAAAAGTTTCATGGTTTCATGAACTATTACCCATGATTTTTTGCTACTTTTAGTCATTTCGACTCATTGGAAAATAATTTCTTGTGGGCTAAAATTCACACTTTTATGAGCTATAACCCATAATTTTTTATAATATCTAGTCATTTCTACTCACTGTAAATAATTTCACGTAGCTCAAAATTCAAGATTTTGAGAGCTATAACCCATGATCTGGCTATTTTAAGTTGTTTCTACCCATTGAAAAAAAAATTCATGGAGGTAAAAATTCACGATTTTATGAGCTATAACCCTCAATTGTTTGCCATTTTTAGCCATTTCTAACCATTGGCAAATAAATTCGTGGATTTCAAAATTCAGGATTTCATGAGCTATACCATGATATTTGGTCATTTTTAGTCATCCTCACCTATTGGAAAATAATTTCACGGATTTCAAAATTCAAAATTTCATGTACTATAACCTACAATTTCTAGTCATTTTAACTCATTTTGAGCCAATGGAAAATATTTTAACGGTGCTAAAATTCATGATTTTATGAGTTATAACACATGATTTATGGCCACTTTTAGTCATTCCGACCCATTAGCAAAAAATTTAAGGGAGACCAAATTACACGATTTTATGAGCTATAACCTATGATTTCTAGCTATTATTAGGTTTTCTGAGCCATTGGCAAATAATTTCACGGAGGCCAAAATTCACGGTTTCGTGAGCTATAACCCATAATTTTATGAGCTATAACCAATAAGTTTTGATGATTTTTAGTCTTTCTGACCCTTTGGATTATACTTTAGTGGAGTCTAAATTCACAATTTCATCATCTATAACCATGATTGATTTCTTGCCATGTGTAGTCCTTCCGAGCAATTAGCAAATAATATTACGAAGATCAAAATTCACGATATCATTAGCTATAACTCTTGATTTTTAGTTATTTTTATTCATTTCTATCCATAGATAAATAATTTTACAGAGTCCAAAATTCAGGATTTTATGAGCTATAACACATGATTTTTGAGCATTTTTAGTCATTTAGAGCAATCATCAAATAATTTTGTGAAGTCCAAAATTCACGGTTTCGTGAGCCGTAACTCATAACTTCTAGACTTTTTTGTCATTTCTACCCATTATCAAATAATTTCATATGGTCCAAAATTTAGGATTTCATGAGCTATAACCCGCAATTTTATGGCCCTATTTTGTTATAATTACCCATTAAAAAATAATTTCATGAAGAATTCAAACTTCACAATTTTGTGAGCTTTACCCAACAATTTTTGGTCATTTTTAGTCTTTCTGGCCCATTACGAAAGAATTTTTCGGAGTCAAAAATTCCCAATTTCATAAGCTATAACCTATGAGGCATTTTTAGTCGTTCCATGCCATTGGTTAAAAAATTGCACTGAGAAATATGTTCATGATTTCATAAGCCATAACCAAGGTTTTTAGTCCACTTTTAGCCATTCCTGCCCATTGGCAAATAATTTTGCGGAATCTAAAATTTAGGATTTCATGAGCTATAACCCAGGATTTATGGCAATTTTTAATTGTTACCACCAATTGCCATATAATCTTGGGCAGGCCAAATTTAGGATTTCTTGAGCTGTAATCCATAATTTTTAACCAATTTAGTCATTTCAAACCATTGGCATATTATTTTGCGCCGTCTAAAATTTAGGATTTCATGAGCTATAACTCTTGATCTGTGGTTATTTTTAGTCGATCGAGCTCATAGTAAAATAATTTCTCGTACAGTAAAATTCGATTTCATGAGCTATAACTATGATTTTAGCTTTTTTTGTCATTCTGACCCATTAGAAAATAATTTCATGGGAGGAAAAATTCACGATTTCATGAGCTATAACTCATGATTTTTATACAATAATTAGTCATTTCTACCCATTGCAAATAATTTTAGGATTCCAAAATTCACGTTTTCATGAGCTATGACCCTTAATTTTTTATTATTTTTAGTCGTCCCTACCCATTGGCTAATAATTTCATAGAGTCCAAAATTCAGGATCTCATGAGCAATAACCCACATTTTTTACCATTTTTAGTTGTTCTGACCTATTGGTCAATAATTTTGCGTAGTCCAAAATTTATTATTTTATAAATAAGAACTCATGGTTTCTGGCCATTTTTATCATTTCTACCCATTGAAAAATAATTTTGTGGAGTCCAAAATTCAAGATTTCATGAAACCTACAATTTGTGGCCATTTTTTAAATTTTCTACTAATTAAAAAATAATTTCACAAAGAGTTCCAAATTCATATTTTCATGAGCTATAACCCATGATTTCTGGCCATTTTAAGTCCTTTAATACTATTCACAAATACTTTCACAAAGAACAAAACGTTTTTTGGCCACTTATAGTCATTTTCACCTATTGGCAAATAATTTTACGGTGTCCAAAATTCACGATTATACGAGCTATAGCCAAAATTTTGTGGCCATTTTTAGTCGTTCCCACGCATTGGCATATTATTTTGTGGAACCCAAAATTCATGATTTCATGAGCTATAACCTATATTTTTAAACCATTTTAGTTGTTTCGATCCATTGGCATATAATTTCTCACATGCCAAAATTTAGGATTTCATGAGTTATAAGCCATGATATGTGATCATTTTTACTCATTCGAACCCATTGGAACATAATTTCGCATAGAGAAAAATGCACGATTTCATGAGCTATAACCCTTGACTTTTTGCTATTATTAGTCATTCATCCCATTAGCAGATTATTTTGTGGGGACCAAATTCATGATTTCAATAGCTATAACCCATGATTTTTTGCAATATTTAGTCATTTTAATCCACTGCAAATGGTTTTACAAAGTCTAAAATTCATGATTTCATGAGTTATAACCCTCGAATTTTTGTTAGTTTTAGTTGTTTCTACCATTGGCAAATAATTTTATGAAGTAGAAAATTTAAAATTTCATGAGCTATAACCCATAATTTCTGGCCATTTTTAGTTATTCTGTGCCATTGACAAATAATTTCATGGAGAAAAAAAATTCAAGATTACATAAGCTATAATCCATTTTTTGGCCATTTCTAGTTATTTCTGCCCATTGATAAATAATTTTGCGGAGTCCAAAATTAAAAATTTATTGAGCTTTAACCCACAATTTGTGTCAATTTTTAGTCATTCCCACCCATTGGCATATAATTTTGGAGAGGCTAAATTCATGATCTCATGAGCTGTAACCCATAATTTTTAACCATTTTAGTCATTCCGACCCATTAGCATATAATTTCACATAGTCCAAAATTTAGGTTTCATAAGCTATAAATCATGATTTTTGGTCATTTTCAGTCGTTCAAACCCATTGGAAAATAATTTCCCATAGAATAAAATTTACGATTTTATGAGCTATAACCCATGATTTTTAACTATTTTTAGTCATTCTGACCCATTGACAGATAATTTTGAGAGGGCCAAAATTAATGATTGTAGACGGTCAAAATATATTTTCACTAAGGCCGATGGTCAGTTTGGATCCAAGAAGTTAATGCCCATGGGCTAAACACTTCAAATGGGCCCAAAGTCAAGCCCACAACAAGCTACAGTGAAGGTCGCCTGACAACTGAAGCGAACCTCGCCAAATAGCCCATGTCCATTTTCATCAGCGAAAGTCTATCATTCGCTAAAAAGGAAGAACTCATAGTTCTCCTTCGAGAATACATTGATGTCTTTACCTGGAGCTATGAAGACATGCCGGGCTTAGACCCTAACGTGGCTGTACATTGCCTTGACATCAACCCTAGTGTCAAACCGGTCAAACAACAGCAACGACGCTTCCATCCTGAGTTGATGGAGTAGATCGAGAAAAAAATCCGCAAACTCATTGAACACGGATTCATCCGTGAAGAACAACACCCCAATTGGCTAGCCAACATCGTGGTGGTGATGAAGAAGAACGACAAGGTCTGAATCTGCATTGATTTCCAGGATCTTAATCTTGCTTGTCCAAACGACGAATTCCCTCTCCCTATCACGGATGTCAGGTTGACAATACGTGTGGGTTTGAGATGATGTCATTTATGGATGGGTTTTCTGGATACAACCAAATCAAAATGCATCCAGATGATCAAAAGCGCATAGCTTTCAGGACACCCTTAAGAGTATTCTATTATACAGTAATACCCTTCGGTCTGAAAAATGCTTGAGCGACTTATCAACGCGCTATGAACACGATCTTTCGTGAACATTTGCGTAAGATAGTGGAATGCTATGTTGACGACCTCGCCATCAAAAGTCGCCACAAGCAAGACTACGTCGATGATTTGAGAATGGTGTTTGAAATTATGCGAAAGCACCAGCTCAGGATGAATCCAACCAAGTATTTTCTGGGGGGTATCATCAGGTAAATTCCTAGGGTTCATTGTAACATCCAAAGGAATACATGTCGATCCTGAAAAAGTAAAAGCCATCCAAGAGATGCCACCTCCGAAGAATCTCAAAGAACTCGAAGGTCTACAAGGATGATTGGCCTATATCCGTAGGTTTAGCGCCAACCTGTCTGGGAGATGTCAACCATTTCAAAGACTCAAGAAGAAAGGTGTTTGTTCGTTTGGGACGGCACCTGCCAAGAAGCTTTCGATGAGATCAAAGGCTATCTCACGAAGCCGCCGGTTCTAACCACATCAGTATCAGGTAAACCATTCCTGATCTATGTCAGGGCAATGGACCACTCTCTTGGAGCACTTCTTGCCCAGAAGAATGACAATGGCCATGAGCAAGCCATTTACTATCTCAACCAGACTATGATTGGTGCCGAGCATCATTACAACCCAGTCGAAAAGCAATGTTTAGCATTGGTCTTTGCAATTCAAAAGATGCGACATTACCTCACCGGCCAACCCATCCACGTCATTTCAAGAGTTAATCCTCTATGAATACTCATGACGAAACTCGAATCACTGAATTCCAGATTAGCAAAATGGGCTATACTGCTCTCATAGTATGACATGACTTTTGTGCCACAGAAAGAAGTCAAAGATCAAGCAATAGCTGACTTTCTGGCAGAACATCCGATCCCCTAGTCTTCTAAACTCTACTAAGACATTTCGGATGAAGTCTTTGCGTCGAATGCTGCCTCAGACCATCAAATATGGCAACTTTACTTCGATGGTGTGTCAAGACGCAACCACAAAGGAGAAATTATCGCAGGAGTGGGGGTAGTGCTAATTGATCCCTATGGACATATCCTTCCTCAGGCTTATTCATTGACCGAGCCATGCTCTAACAATGTAGCTGAGTATAATGCCCTTGTAATTGGCCTACAACTCGCTCAAGGCATGGGTGTCAAATATCTTTAGGCCCACGGCGATTCCAAACTGATCATAAATTAGGTAAAAAGATAATATGAGGTCCGCCACGATAACCTCATACCCTACCACGAAGCGACAACGAAGCTCGCTCAGTCATTTGTAGGTTTCTACATCAGCTACATAGCACGCCTTGAAAACACTCATGAGGATGCTTTGGCATCCCTTACAGCCACACTTGCCTTGGCGCCCAAATCTACTTGGCGCATCACAGTGGCTAGCCATCAATTATGCTCCCCAGAGAAAATTCTTGAAGCAAACAAAGTGCATGTCATGCCTACTCACTTCAAAATCAATGATTGGTAGGTCCCGATCATTGACTACATCTTGCACGGGATACTACATGATAGTCCGAAGCAAGCAATCTCCATCCAAAGAAGAGCTTCACACTTCTTTCTATGATTTTGCTACGCAGACCTTGTACCGACGATCATTCGACGGTGTGTTGCTCCGATGCTTATCACCAAGTGAAGCTCGGGAGGCATTAAAAGAAGCCCACGACGGTGCATGTGGAGCTCATCAACCAGGTCCCAAACTTCACGACCGACTCCGTCGTCTAGGTTAGTACTGGCCGACAATAATAGCAGATGCAGTGGCATATGCTGAACGATATCATGCGTGTCAAGTCCACGTTGATTTTCTACATCAACCTCCGGAAGAATTGCATCCGACTATTGCCTCATGGCCATTCGAAGCATGGGGCATGGACATCATCGGGCCAATCAGCCCACCGTCCGCCAAAGGCCATCGATTTATCCTGGCCATTATCGATTACTTCTCCAAATGTGCCGAAGCTATTCCGCTCAGAGAAGTCAAGACATCTCAGGTGATCAATTTCTTAATACACCATGTGATCTATCGATTTGGTGTCCCTAGACGGATAGTTCACGAAAATGGTCCGCAGTTTACCAGTCGACCATTCTTCAAATTCTGCAACAAGTTCAAAATTTAAAATGTGGCTTCTATGCCATACAACCCTGCTGTTAATAGTCTAGCTGAAGCCTTCAACAAAACCATCATCAAACTTCTGAAGAAGTTTGTTTCCTCCAATAAACGAGATTAGGGCGAGAAACTTGGAGAGTGTTTATGGGCCGATCGAATAACAGTCTGCACTCCCACTAGCTCCACATCATTTTTCTTGGTCTACGGATGTGAAGCCGTAATCCCTCTGAAAATTCAGATGCCGTCATTAAGAATCGCCCTTGCCGAGAAGATGACGACCGAAGAACATCATCAAAAGCCTCTCTAAGAACTAGAATCGCTAGGTGAGCTGAGACTTTAAGCTCAGCAAAAAATCAAAATCAACCAGTCATGGATTTTGAGAG
Source organism: Asparagus setaceus (assembly GCA_012295165.1). NCBI lineage: Eukaryota > Viridiplantae > Streptophyta > Magnoliopsida > Asparagales > Asparagaceae > Asparagus > Asparagus setaceus. The sequence goes on along the minus strand of CM022704.1, from coordinate 77,694,399 downwards.
CCTTCAACAAGAGAGTCAGAATATGATTATCTCCCCGCAGAGATTCTGGTCATGTTTAAGTTTCCACCTCTGACCAGAGATGTTGATCTTTTGATCCAAAATCCAATCAAAATCCCCAACGAGTCATCAAGTTAACACCACACCTCTGCTTCACTCCAAATATCCTTATATTGTCATGTTAACATTACACATCTGAACAGTGTCAATTTGTTCAAATCATCATGTTAACATTACACCTCTGAATGGTTCTCATTCCAAATGATCTGACTGGTTAACATTACACCTCTGTCAGACTATTTAGTCGACCAGTTAACATTACACCTTTGTTGACCTATCTTAGCAAATTTGACTGGTTAACATTACACCTCTATCAATTTGCTCATATCAAAAATCGATTAGTTAACATTACACTTCCATCGATTTCCTGCCGTTAAGTTAACACTACACTTCTAAACGGTAATTATCCTTTGGACTCTTTTGAACCGAACGGTTAATATTACACCACTATCGGTCATTCCATTTGACTGGTTAACATTACACCTCTGTCAAATATCTTTTTAACTGTCATGTTAACATTACACCTCTGAACAGTGTCAACTTGATAAAACTCGTTACGTTAACATTACACCCCTACTAGTTTGATCCCAACATCATTCTCACCAACAATGATGTCATTACGATACGTTAACATTACACCTCTATCGTACACACATCCAAGGAGACAAAAGTACTTTTATTATCAGAAGAGCTAAAATGGTTACAAAAGGGTTCTTAAAGGAAAAACGGATAAAAAGTGTGTATTTGTGCAATACACTCAGCCATCCTGGAGTCCCTAACATCATGAGCACCTTTCTGGACCTGTTCCCCCAAGATTCTAGGATCAATAGGAGCGGCCTGAGACCTGATGTCCAAGAGCTTCTTCGTTTCAGCTTGAAGCTCTGCAACCTGAGAATCCCACTGCTTGGTCAACTCGGCTAGGTTAAGTTCGAGCTCCTCCTTCTGACATTGAGCTGCTTCCAAACGAGCCTGAGCCGCAGCAATGGTTGCTTTAGCCTCGTTGATTGTCGCATCCTTTTCTTGGATAGCACCTTGAAGCTCTGCCAGCAGACGCATAGCTATCATTCAAACCTTGAACTCTTACATTGATCCGCTCCATTTCTGCACGGGCAGATTCTCCAGCCTTATGATGAGTTGCCAATAGATGATAGAACTTGATCTCAACGATAACATCTAGATTAGCCATACGAAGCTCCTACAACTCTCAAAAATAGAGCTCCGCTTTGTCAATTGCCGTCTTGAAGGGTTCAGTGCGAACAGAACCGGCAACCAATGTTAAAAGACCAAGCTGATCTCTTAACAATTTGAGGGTGCGAACAGATAAGCCTCTCTAAAGATTCAAGGTAGCCGCAACACTCTGATTGAATAGCCTTACCAGACTCTCCGTCAGGATCTTTATCTCCACCTCGATTAAATCTTCGGGGTCAGGAGATTGGGAAACCTCCACATAACTCGAAGGACCTACTCTTGTGGAGACCACCACTCCATCTGTGGTAGTCGGGGAGATAGTCAGCAAGACTTGTATTCTTTCGTTGCCCGATATAAGGAATGGTGCGAGTGTGACCAAGATATTCGAAACACTTATAGTGGACAGCATCACAAATGTCACCATAGTAGACGATACGGAATTCCTCACAACCATTACCGTGGTCATAGGCACATCCATAGGCGCAACTTCAATGCCCATGGACGAGACCTCCAGTTCATTAAAAGCAACTGCAGCCATGCTAAGGCCTTCATCAGAACAAGGCTTAGGACTTGGCGGCGCTACCGTTCCAACCCCTGCTGACATTGGAGAAACCGAAGCGTCGTCATCATCATCAGAAGATCCTTGAACGATCAACTTCCACCGCACTAATGAAATGGATGCTATAATAGGAGCTTCAGTCGTATCAATGATAGGTGCAGATTCCATAACACCGAAAGTGCCTTCAAAGCCAACTACAGGCTCAAAATGACCGCCAGCAGGAAATGACACAGGAACTGCTTCGCTCATGGCTCCGAAGTCGGGTTCATCATCTGTTTACAGATGAAATATCAGTTACCAGAATAAAGCAGCCAACATCAGTGGAGAGCAGTGTTGAGTAACCATATCACTAGATATGTATATGGTAACTCCACCCTAGGATTGGGCACTTGATTCCTTAGGCAACGCTCCTCCTGCTTCAAGTATTCGGTGACCAACTCCCTTAAGCCATGATGGATGTAGCTGACCGTTGCTGGTAAGAGAGTTAAGTCATACCAAGAGGCAAGCAACACGATAGGGTACAACACTTTGATGGAGATGCGATCATTCGGCCGAGAAAGGCACGACGCAACCCTTCAACCAAATTGAGAAAAACCCTGCAAGCAGCGCTAACTCAGATATTGGTTCTTTCGCTTGGTGATGGAAACTCTCAAACTGATCACCAGCACGGAACCCGCACACGTCTGATTCAGCTGTATGTAACACGAAGCTGTCGTTAAAGATGCGAGTCTCAACCTCAGCGTCTATGGCTAGAGGGACTGAGCTTACATTTTCCTTCTTGCTCACGTTAGGAAATAAGTATTCAGCCCAAGAAACGTGAGGAATGGTAGAATCATGCCCAGCATTCGCGGTAGTCTTCTGGCAAATAAGGAAATGACAGACCAGTTCCTGAAATGCCTCCACGATGTGGGCAATATGCAAGAGGGTATTCAACTCCTCATTAGTGGCAAAACACTCCTCATACGGATGATCCCCAATGGGCAAACGAGACACTTCGAACATCTCGTGTAAAGCAATCTCAATCTCCCCCACCGGAGTGAAGAAGGTATTGCTATCAACATTGTACAGCTCCAGAATGCCGTACAATATGGGTGCACAAATCTCAGCACCATACTTTGAAGCTCTCACCGCAGCATAGAGTCCCATCACTCGTAATCTCTCCTCAAAAGTGACGAGAGCGAAGTCCACCAAATGGGTCCACCACTAGGTATCCGTTGATTTGATCCAGCCAGGGAACCCGATATCCCTATCAGGATACTGAGCTTCAATCTTAACAAGCTCATTCCCAAAAGTATTTGGGACAATAGCGACTTCATTAACAGGAGCGTCTGTATCCGTTGATTTGATCCAGCCACAGAACCTGGTAACCCCGTCAGTATACTGAGCTTCAATCTTAACAAGCTCATTCCCAAAAGTATTTGGGACAACAACGACTTCATTAACAGGAGCGTCCTCATTTATGAAGCCCGGACATAAGCCTATGATGTTGACTCCGTAGAGCCCTTCTTGACGAAAACCACCTCCATGCTTCAAGGAGCCTACCTTAACACTATCTTCCCTTTTAGTGAGACTATAGCCCATGAGGCGGGGCACGGCGAGGCGCTGCAGGAATAGAAAGGAGACTTAAAGCTCTATCACTGATAAAGCAAACCGACGATCTCCCTAGGCATAATACCAGTACTCTTCTCCCTAATAGAAAAGAGAGTTGCCACCAGGGATGCTGTCCCCAAAGAGAAAATGCGGCTTCACCGATGCATCTTCATGAGGGACTGAGAACTTCGCGTCAGTGATTATTTCTCGCAAAATTCTATAGCTGCCTAAACGGATAGTCTCGATCCTCAGGGTCATGAGTTCCATCATGACCATAGTGATTACGACGGTCCACAGAAGCCTTCGAATAAGCAACTACATAAAAGCAACAAATGAGTTAGCAGACGAAGATCAGATCAAGCCGTCATACTCAAAAGTGAAGCGAACCTCGCTCACAAGCGAAGACCATCACTATCAACTACGTGTTGACAAGATGAAGCGAAGTTCAACCAAATATGGCGAACTTCACTCACGTGTTCGAGTTGGCGAACTTCACCCAATTCAAACAGGCGAATCTCGCTAGAACGAAGGTCATCCAAATGGGTGAACATCACTCTAGTGGAGATCGCTCAAAATAGAGCAACGAACTCCGCCTAAACGAAGTCCGCTGCAAAAGCCCAAAAGGCTAACAAGCTCCACCTGAGAAGCAAAGCTCGCCACATCGAGCGCCATTAATGGCTGCTGATAAGGCTTCGTCGCCAGTGACAGAAGCTCATCGGAAAGACCATGGTTAGTCGTAAAGATCTCCCCTTTAGAAGCGGATCAAGTTTTCAACTGCCTTGAGGCATTACTTAAAGCCCAATGCGCTAATATTTAGGCTGATCTGAAGATCGCCATTAATGGGTTCGAAGCTTACCCACAGCCATCTCCAACTGTGTCGGCGCCTCTTCAACTCTTGGCCGTCGAGCTCCTCGAGCGGAGCCTCTTCCTCTAGAAATAGCATGACGAGAAGCTATTGATGATGAACTTTGGGGATTCTGAGAAAGCTAGGGTTTGAAGAAAAGTGGAGAGTTTTTGAAATCAAAGTGAAGAAGAAGGAGGCAAACAGTCTATTTATAGACCAGCCCCAAACTTCGCTGAAGGTTCTTCGCCTTGAACTTCGCCGAAGATCTCGCTACAAAACTCCACCGAAGATTTCCCCCAAACTTCGCCAAAGATTCCAGCCTTGAACTTCACCAGGAATCTCGCTTTGAGTGAACTTCACCGTAATTTCAGGCACGCAGATCGAAGACCTGAATTTTAAATTCTTATGCTGAGCATCACCTAAATCGACTCACTGAGACTCGCCTAAACCGACTTACTGAGCTTCAAGTAAGCGAATTTTGCCCTATTCAACGGGGTATAAAGGTGAGCCTCGCGAGAGCATCACGGTAGATTTCACTAAGTCTCCAAAATCACAACTCAATTTGTTTGAGGCCTTATACAGTGAACCTCGCCAAAATGACTTGGCAAACTTTACTAAGTCTACAAATTGAGAAAACTCCAACTCAATTTGTCTGAGGCTTCATCTGGCGAATTTCAAATTAACCCTCGCCAAAACAAGGAAGCCTGAGCTTCGCTTTAAACACAACAATTCCATGCAGAATTCAAGTCATGCAGAGTTCAAGTTCGCTACAGAAGTAAAGTACGCACAAATCAAGCATACACAAGATGAAAATTTTCTAGAGATAGAAAAGTTTATTTTTATTGATCGAAAACTCTACTACATGAAGGCGACACTCATACTATCTAATTACAAGGATGATGGGTATTTATTGCTGTTTGCTATTGCCCTATATTCCTAAGATATGGGTAGTGTGATGGCAAAGGAGCGTACACGAGCTGCACCAAGCTATAGCTTGGGGACATAAATTACTCCCCATGAAAACAAGAAGTGTCCCCGTTGCTGCGAATTGAGGCATATCAGCAGCAAGAAGTACTTCTCGCGATCAAAATTTAACGTCTGGCCTGAGTCAGCCACACGACGTCTAGTTACAATCTAGTTCACTTTTATGACACCTTGTTACTCTCGGAGTCCTCACTCAAGGAGATCCAAGGATCCTTCTTCAATCACCATTTCAGTTGCCGAACAGTCTTACGCAGAGCTCGGCACTCGAAGCTCCACACGTCTCTATCATGATTCAGCTCACCCCAAGCTATCGACTAATTCTTGACGATATGCTCAAGCTTCTCTTTCTCAACCGACAGCAACCCCGCCAGATGGCAAAGTATGCGGAGTTCATCCGCTTGATTGTCCTTTATTTGGGCTAGCTCCTGTTGGAGCTTTTTAATTTTAGCTCCTCTGTCGAGGAGCATCTCCGATCTAGGTGACGATGGCTTAGACATGGAGAAAAAGAAGATGATGAAGATGAAGGCAGTGAGAATGGAAGGGGATGGCTACTATTTATAGCCTCTTTCAAATCCTAACTCCCAAGAAAATTATATCTTTTGAGATTTGATTGGACCAGACAAAGAGGCTAAGTCTTAGCCTAAAACTTGGTCAAATCCATAGCGGAACTCGCGAGATCTTCAATCAAGAGATTTTAGCCACAAATCACGGCGCAAATCCAAAGGCAAATCTCAACAAACATCGCCAACCAGTGAACGTCGCTAATCGACGAACTTCGCTAAGACTGCTCAAAACAAATCAAGCCTTGCCAGCTAGTGAATGTCGCTAATCTACGAACTTCGCCCAGCAGCCCAAAATTGAGCGAGCTTCGCTCATACCCAGAATCAGACGAACTTCCCTGATTTTCCAACATCGCCTCGAAACAGAAAAGGCGATTTTTGTTCTAAACATGGATTTGGATGAGTACAAGCATCATCAAGCCTTTGATGCAAGTCTTCAGCCAAGGAAGCTACGTTCAACAGTACACCTCTAGCAACCAAGTAGGCAAATAAAGACAAGTTTCAACCTAAACAAGATAGTTCAAGTCACGTTCAATAGTACACCTCTGGCTATTTACCCAAAGTATTTCAATCCCAGCTACAAATCGAAATGCAGGATCTTGAAAACTTTGGGGAGGTCTTCTAGACGGTCAAAATATATTTTCACTAAGGCCGATAATCAACTTGGATTCAAGAAGTGAACGCTCATGGGCTAAACACTTCAAATGGGCCCAAAGTCAAGCCCACAACAAGCTTCAGTGAAGGTCACCCGACAACTGAAGCGAACCTTGCCAAACAGCCCATGTCGACTCGACTCGACCAAATCAAACGTGAGTCGACTCCCACAACACGCCCCAGGCAGAGTCACAAGGTGTCATTAGTCGGCCAAACCTAGAGTCGAATTCTGTGTCAAATTCAAGCTCATAGGTGAAGCTCGCCAACCAATGAACTCTGCCCACGTCAACTCAAGTGGACCAAGTCATCCACTTCCAAAAAAGCCTCGCCCATGACTTCAGTGACCCTCGCCTGCGTCCACAGCGACCTTCGCTCAAGTCCTCAGCAAACTTCACCAAGTCCGTGAAGTTCGCCAAATAGCCATTTTGAGAGCTATTTTTAGGGGAATAACCGCTCCCCATTATTTCTTACTTTAATGACCACTTAATCCATAATTAAAGGCCATTAACTCTCTCTTTTAGCCTATAAAAGGAGAGGAGATCATTCATTTTAAACGTCGGGCCCCAATCGGAAAAGCCTAAATCAAAAATACACACGCATAGAGAGATTATCATTATCGCACTTGCAATTTTATTGAGAAAAACTGCTAAGAGAAGACTGAGTCATCTTCCAAGCAATCCGACTCTCATCAACAGCAAAAGACTCGTCGTCTTAGTCTGTGCGTCAACGGAGTACAAGATCGATGCTCCACCGGCACACAGAAAAGAACCCTAGAAAATATAAAATTTTCCTTTATTTCACTTATTATTCTTTTATTGTAATTTGAGTTAATTACAATATCAAAACAATCCGAAACAATGATTTCATGAGCTACAACCCATGATTTTTTGCAATATTTATTTATTTCTACCAAATGCAAATAATTTCATAGAGTCCAAAATTCATGATTTTATGAGCTATAACTCTCTAATTTTTGTTATTTTTAGTTTCTACCATTGGCAAATAATTTCACGAAGTCCAAAATTCAGGATTCCATGAGCGGTAACCCATTTTTTTACCATTTTCAGTCATTCCAACCCATTAGCAAATAATTTTGCGGGGTCTAAAACTTAACATTTCATGAGCCATACATGATTTTTGGCCTCTTTATCGTTTCTACATATTGACAAATAATTTTGTGGAGAGTAAAATTCAGGATTTCATGAGCTATAACCCACAATTTATTTTTTATTATTTCTACCCTTTAAAAAAGAATTTCGTGAAGAGTTTAAAATTCAAGATTTCATGAGCTATAACCCATTATTCTGGCCATTTTTGGTTTTTTGTGCCTTTGGTAAATAATTTTGCGGAGAAAATTTTCATGATTTCAAAACACATGTTTTTTGGTATTTTTAACCATTTCTACCCATTAATAAATAATTTTGTGAAGTCAAAAATTTAGGATTTTATGAGCAACAACACACGATTTGTGGCCATTTTAGTTATTTCTATCCATTGGCAAATAATTTCACGAAGTCCAAAATTTAGGATTTCATGAGCTATAACTCTCAATAGTTGACTATTTTAGTCATTTTGACCCATTGGCATATAATTTAGCATAGGACAAAATATATAATTTTATGAGCTATAACCCATGATTTGTTATCATTTTAGTCCTTCGAACCCATTGAAAAATAATTTTAGGCAAAATAGAATTCACGATTTCTACCCATTACAATAAATTATATGGAGCCTAAAATTCAAGATTTTAAGAGCAGTAACCCATGATTTCTAGACATTTTTAAACCCATGGGTAAATAAATTTCCTAGAGGCAAAAATTGATGATTTCATGAGCTATAACCCATGATTTCTTGTCATTTTTAGTTGTTTTTATATATTGGAAAATAAATTTGTGGAGTTTAAAATTCATGATTTCATGAGCTATAACCATAATTTTTGATCATTTTTATCATTCTCAGCCGTTGGCAAATAATTTTATGGATGTCAAAATTCAAAATTTTATGAGCTATAACCACAACTTCTAGCCATTTTTACTCATTTCAAGCCACAGACAAATAATTTCACAGGCTAAAATTCACAATTTCATGAGCTATAATACATGATTTTGGCCATTTTTAGTTATTTCTATCCATTGGCAAAAAAAATTTGCGGAGTCAAAAATTCACAATTTTATGAGCTATAACCCTCGATTTTTGCCATTTTTATCCATTTCTACCCATTGGCAAATAAATTTCCGGATTCCAAAATTCAGGATTTCATGAGCTATACCATGATTTTTGGTCATGTTTAGTCACCCTCACCCATTGGCAAATAATTTCAAAGATTTAAAAATTAAAACTTTTATTTGCTATAACCCACAATTTTAGGCCATTTGAACTCATTTCGATCCATTGACAAATAATGTCAAGGGGCCAAAATTCACGATTTTATGAGCAACAACACACGATTTGTGGCCATTTTTAGTCATTCGACCCATTGCCAAGAAATTTCACTGCGGCCAAAATAAACGACTTTATGAGCTACAACCTATAATTTCTCGCCATTATTAGTTGCTCTGAGCCATTGGTAAATAATTTCACGGAGGCCTAAATTCACGATTTCATGAGCTATAACCCACCTATAACCCATGATTTTTAGTAATTTTTAGTTGTTCTAGCCCTTTGGAATATAATTTAGCTGAGTCTGAAACTCACAATTTCATGAGCTATAACCATGATTGATTTCTAGCCATTTTTAGTCCTTCCAAGCAATCAACAAATAATTTCCGAAGACCAAAATTCACGATTTCATGAGCTATAAAGCATGATTTTTAGTTATTTTTATTCATTTCTATCCATTGGCAAATAATTTCATGGACTTCAAAATTTAGGATTTTATGAGCTATAACCCATAATTTTTGAGAATTTTTTAGTTACTTTGAACAACCGGTAAATAATTTTGTGGAGTATAAAATTTATCATTTAATGAGTGGTAACTCATGCTTTCTAGACATTTTTATCATTTCTACCCATTGGCAAATAATTTCATGTAGTCCGAAATTCAAGATTTCATGAGCTGTAACCCACAGATTTATGGCCCTATTTTGTTCTTTTTACCCATTCAAAAATAATTTCATGAAGAGTTCAAAATTCACAATTTCATGAGCTTTACCTAACAATTTTTGGTCATTTTTAGTCTTTCTGACCCATTGAGAGAGATTTTTGTGAAGGCATAAATTCACGATTTCATGAGCTATAACTTATTATTTCTGGGCATTTTCAGTCACTCCGTGCCATTGGTAAATAATTTCATGGAGAAAAATATTCATGATTTCATAAACCATAATCCATATTTTTTGGATATTTTAGCCATTTCTACACATTGGCAAATATTTTTACGTAGTCCAAAATTTAGAATTTCTTGAGCTATAACCCATGATTTATGACAATTTTTAGCCGTTCCCACCCCCTTGCCATATAATTTTGGGCCCAAAATTCAGGAATTCATGACCTATAATCCATAGTCAAATTTAATGCTTTCAAACCATTGCCATATTATTTCATACAGTCCAAAATTTAGGATTTCTTGAGCTATAACTAATGATTTGTGGTCATTTTTGGTCGTTCACCCATTGGAAAATAATTTCGCATACAATAATATTCATAATTTCATGAGCTATAATCTATAATTTTTTTCCATATTTTGTCAATCTACCTGTTGATGTATATAATCACAGTCACTAACCTCGAGCGAGTTTAGTTCTTAAGAGAGCGGAGTCCGCTTTCTCTCCTAAAGCCAGTGACGGCCGACTCGATTGAAGTTGCGCTACAACAAAGGAAGGACCTGCGGAAGAGGCGGAGTTGGGATCTCAGTGTGAATTCCTGCTCCATAACTTGACCGTCGGAGGAACCACCGGAGATCCCAACTCCGCCTCTTCCGCAGGTCCTTCCTTTGTTGTAGGCGAACCCCTTGGCTGGAGTCAGCGTCGCTGGGCTTTAGGAGAGAAAGCGGACTCCGCTCTCTTAAGAACTAAACTCGCTCGAGGTTAGTGACTGTGATTATATACATCAACACTACCCATAATAAAATAATTTTGTGGGGGGAGGGGAATTCATAATTTTGGGAGCTATAACCCATGATTTTTTACAATATTTAGTCATTTCTACCCATTGCAAATAATTTTATGGAGTAAAAAATTCATATTTTCATAAATAATAAAGAAATTCATATTTTGTGAGCTATAACCCTTGATTTTGTTATTTTTAGTCGTACCTACCCATTGGCAAAAAAATTCGCAGTGCCCTAAATTCAGGATTTCATGAGCTATAATACATAATTTTTGGCTATTTTTACTTCTTCCAACCCATTGGCAAATAATTTTGCAGAGTCCACAATTCATGATTTTATGAGCAATAACTTATTATTTCAAGCCATTTTTATCGTTTTTACCCATTGGCAAATAATTTCATGAGCTATAACCCACAGTTTGTGGCCATTTTTTTGTTATTTCTACCGATTAAAAAATAATTTCGGGAAGAGGTCCAATTCACGATTTCATGAGCTATACCCCATAATTGTTTGTCATTTTTAGTCATACTGACCCATCATGAACGAAATTTGCTGAGGTAAAAATTCACGATTTCATGAGCTAAAACCCTTTATTTCTTGCCATTTTTAGTCATTTTGTGCCATTAGCAAATAATTTCATAGAGAACAAAACATTTTTTAGTTACTTTTAGTCATTTCTACCCATTGACAAATAATTTTATGAAGTCCAAAATTCAGGATTATGCAAGTTATAACCCATGGTTTGTGGCAAATACTTTGTAGTCATTTTTAGTCGTTCGGACCTATTGGAACATAATTTCGCATAGAGAAAAATTCACGTTTTCATGAGCTAAAATCTATGATTTTCGGCTATTTTTAGTCATTCCAACCCATTGGTAAATAATTTTAAGGGGGCCAAAATTAATGATTTTAATAGCTATAATCCATGACTTTTTGTAATATTTAGTCATTTCTGCCCATTTCAAATAGTTTTCTAGAGTCCAAAATTCACGATTTCATAAGCTATAGCTCTCGATTTTTTATTATTTAAAGTCGTTCTTACCCATTTGCAAATAATTTCATAGAGTCCAAAATTCATGATTTCATGAGCTAGGACCCATGATTTCTGACCATTTTTAATTTTTTCTTCCCATTAGCAAATAAGTTTCGCGGAGGTAAAAATTCATGATTTTATAAGCTATGGCCAATGATTTCTAAGCAGTTGCAATTGTTCCTGCAAATTGGAAAATAAATTCGTGAGTCCAAAATTCAAGATTTTATGTGCTATAACCCATAATTTTTTTATCATTTTTTGTTATTCTCACTCGTTAGCAAATTATTTTGCGAAGGCCAAATTCAAATTTTCATGAGCTGTCACACACGATTTGGGGCCATTTTTTTGTCATTCAGACCCATTTGCAAATAATTTCACACATGCAAAAATTCACAATTTCAAATGCTATAACTCAAGATTTTTGGTCATTATTAGTTATTCAGAGCCATTTGATAAATAATTTTGCGGAGTCAAAATTCACAATTTCATGATTTATTACCCATGATTTTCTGTTATATTTGGTCATTTCAAGCAATTACCAAATAATATCACAGAGTCCAAAATTTGGGATTTCATGAGTGATGACCAATAATGCTTGACCAATTTTAGTCGTTCTGTTGAGAAATAATTTTGTGCAGTCTAAACTTTTGTATCTCATGAGTTCTAACTAATGATTTCTAGAAATTATTAGTCATTCTGAGCTATTGGCAAATAATTTCATAGAGTCCAAAATTCATGTTTTCATAAGCTATAACCCTTGATTGTTTGTTGTTTTTAGTCATTCCTAGCCACTGGCAAATAATTTCATGGAGTCCCAAATTCAGAATTTCATGAGCTATAATACATAATTTTGACCATTTTTACTTCTTCTAACCCATTGGCAAATAATTTTGCAAAGTCTAAAATTCATGATTTTATGAGCAATAACTCATGATTTCTAGCCATTTTTATCGTTTCTACCCATTGGCAAATAATTTCATGGAGTTCAAAACTCAAGATTTCATAACTTATAAACCACAATTTGTGGCATTTTTTTTATTGTTTCTACCAATTTAAAAATAATTTCGTGAAGAGTTCAAAATTCACGATTTCATGAGCAATACCCCATAATTATTTTTATCATTTTTAGTCATTGTAACCCATCATGAATGAAATTTGCTGAGGTAAAAATTCACGATTTCATGAGCTATAACCCATTATTTTTTGCCATTTTTAGTCATTTTGTGTCATTGGCAAATAATTTCATAGAGAACAAAAAACTTTTTAGGTTACTTTTAGTCATTTCCATCATTGGTAAATAATTTTACGGATTACAAAATTCAGGATTATACAAGCTACAACCCATGGCTTGTGATGACTTTTAGTCGTTCCCACCCATTGGCATATAATTTTACAGAGGCCAAAATTTATGATTTTATGAGTTATAACCCATAATTTTTACCCATCTTAGTCCTTTTGACCCATTGACATATAAATTTGCACAAGCTAAAGTTTATTTCATTGGCTATAAGCCATGATTTGGGGTCATTTTTAGTCGTTCGGCCCATTGGAAAATAATTTCGTGTAGAGAGAAATTCTCAATTTCATGAGCTAACCTATGATTTTTTAGATATTTTTAGTCATTCCAATCCATTGGTAAATAATTTTGAGGGGGCCAAAATTCATGATTTCAATAGCTATGACCCATGACTTTTTACAATATTTAGTCATTTCTACCCATTTTAAATAATTTCCCAAAGTCCAAAATTCACGATTTCATGAGCTATAGCCCTCAATTTTTTATTATTTTTAGACCTTCCTACCCATTTGTAAATAATTTAATGGAGCCCAAAATTTAAGATTTCATGAGCTATAATGTACAATTCTTTGCAATATTTAGTAGTTTCTTCACATTGCAAATAATTCTATGGTGCCCAAAATTCAAGATTTCAAAATCTATAACCCATGATTTCTGGCTATTTTTAATTGTTTCTACCCATTAGCAAATAAATTTCACGGAGGAAAAAATTCATGATTTCATGGACTATAACCCACAATTTCTGGGCAATTGGAGTTGTTTCTACAAATTGGAAAATAAATTTGCGAGACCAAAATTCATGATTTTATGTGCTATAACCCACGATTTTCTATCATTTTTAGTTTTTCTCACTCGTTGGCAAATAGTTTTGTGATGCCAACTTCAAAATTTCATGAGCTATGACAAACGATTTGGGGCCATTTTTTATCATCCCGACCCATTTGCAAATAATTTTACACGGGCAAAAATTCATAATTTCATAAACTATAACTCATGGTTTTTTGTCATTATTAGTTGTTCTAAGCCATTTGGTAAATAATTTTGTGGAGGCAAAAATTAGCAATTTCATGAGTTCCATGATTTTTTGTCATTTTTGATCATTTCAACCAATTACCAAATAATTCACGAGTCCAAAATTTAGGATTTCATGAGTAATAATCAATAATGCTTGACCAATTTTAGTCTTTCTATTGAGAAATAATTTTGCGGAGTCTAAAATTTTGTATCTCATGAGCTATAACTCATGATTTCTGGCAATTTTCAATCATTCTAAGCCTTAGGGAAATAATTTCACATAATCCAAAATTCATATTTTCATGACCTATAAGCCTTGATTTTTTGTTATTTTTAGTCATTCCTACCCACTAGCAAATAATTTCACGGAGTCCCAAATTCAGGATTATATGAGCTATAATACATAATTTTTGACCATTTTTACTTCTTCCAACCCATTGGCAAAAAATTTTCTTGAGTCCAAAATTCAAGATTTTATAAGCAATAACTCATGATTTCTGGCCATTTTTATCATTTCTACCCATTGGCAAATAATTTCATGGAGTCTAAAATTTAGGATTTCATGAGTTATAACCCACAATTTGTGGCCTTTTTTTAATTGTTTCCACCCATAAAAAATAAAATTTCACAAAGATTTCAAAGTTCCACAATTTCATGAGCTATACTCCATAATTTTTTATCTTTTTAAATCATTCTAACCTATCATGAAAGAAATTTTATGAGCTATAACCCATTATTTCTGTCCATTTTTACTCATTTTGTGCCACTGGTAAATAATTTCATAGAGAACAAAATGTTTTGTACGGAGTCCAAAATTCAGGATTATACAAGCTATAACCCATGGTTTGTGGCCACTTTTAGTCATTCCCACCTATTGGCATATAATTTTACGTATGCCAAAATTCATGATTTTATGAGCTATATAACCCATAATTTTTAACCATCCTAGTCGTTTTGACCGATTGACATATAATTTTGCGCAAGTCAAAATTTAGGATTTCATGAGCTATAACTCATGATTTCTAGTCAGTATTAGTTGTTTCGAGCCATTTGGTAAATAATTTTGTAGAGGCAAACATTCATAATTTCAAGAGTTATTACCCATGATTTTCTATAGTTTTCGGTAATTACAACCAATTACCAAATAATTTTATAGAGTCTTAAATTTAGGATTTCATGAGTAATAACCAATAATTCTTGGCTAAATTTAGTCATTCTATTGAAAAATAATTTTTTGGAGTCTACTATTTAGTATCTCATGAGCTATAACTCATGATTTCTGGTAATTTTTAGTCGTACTGAGCCATTGGCAAGTACTTTCACAGACTCCAAAATTCATATTTTCATGAGCTAAAACTTTTGATTTGTTACTATTTTTTGTCATTCCTACCCATTGGCAAATAATCTCACGGAGTACTAAATTCAGGATTTCATGACGCATGATTTTTGACTACTTTTTGCATGCCCCAACCAATTGGGAAATTATTTGTAGAGTCCAAAATTCATAATTTCATGAGCAATAACTCATAATTTCTAGTCATTTTGATCTTTTCTACCCATTGCCAAATAATTTCATGGAGTCCAAAATTCAGAATTTCATGAACTATAACCCACAATTTGTGGCCATTTTTTGTTGTTTGTACCCATTAAAAATTAATTTCATAAAGAGTTTAAAATTCATGATTTTATGAGCTATACCTCATAAATTTTTGTTATTTTTAGTCATTTCTGACCCATCATGAAAAATATTTGTTGAGGAAAAAATTCACAATTTCATGAGCTAAAACCTATTATTTTTGGCCATTTTTAGCCATTCTATGCCATTGGCTAAAAATTTCATAGAGAACAAAATGTTTTTGGTCACTTTTGGTCATTTCTACCTATTAGCAAATAATTTTCGAGTCAAAATTCAAGAATTATACAAGCTAAAACCCATGGTTTGTGGCCACGTTTAGTCATTCCCACCCAATGGCATATAATTTTATAGAGTCCAAAATTCATAATTTCATGAGCTATAACCCATAATTTTTAACCATTTTAAATGTTTTGACCCATCGACATACAATTTTGCAAGCCAAAATTTAGGATTTCATGAGCTATAACTCATGATTTCGGTAATTTTAGTCGTCTTGAGCCATTGGCAAGTACTTTCACAGACTCCAAAATTCATATTTTCATGAGCTAAAACTTTTGATTTGTTACTATTTTTGTCATTCCTACCCATTGGCAAATAATCTCACTGAGTACTAAATTCAGATTTCATGACGATGATTTTTGACTACTTTTGCATGCCCCAACCAATTGGGAAATTATTTGTAGAGTCCAAAATTCATAATTTCATGAGCAATAACTCATAATTTCTAGTCATTTTGATCTTTTCTACCCATTGCCAAATAATTTCATGGAGTCCAAAATTCAGAATTTCATGAACTATAACCCACAATTTGTGGCCATTTTTGTTGTTTGTACCCATTAAAATTAATTTCATAAAGAGTTTAAAATTCATGATTTTATGAGCTATACCTCATAAATTTTTGTTATTTTTAGTCATTTCTGACCCATCATGAAAAATATTTGTTGAGGAAAAAATTCACAATTTCATGAGCTAAAACCTATTATTTTTGGCCATTTTTAGCCATTCTATGCCATTGGCTAAAAATTTCATAGAGAACAAAATGTTTTTTGGTCACTTTTGGTCATTTCTACCTATTAGCAAATAATTTTCCAGAGTCAAAAATTCAAGAATTATACAAGCTAAAACCCATGGTTTGTGGCCACGTTTAGTCATTCCCACCCAATGGCATATAATTTTGCGGCGGCCAAAATTCTTGATTTTATAATCTATAACCCATAATTTTTAACCATTTTAAATGTTTTGACCCACTGACATACAATTTTGCGCAAGCCAAAATTTAGGATTTCCTGAGCTATAAATCATGATTTGCGTTCATTTTAGTCGTTCGGACCCATTGGGACATAATTTCACGTAGAGAAAAATTCACGATTTCATGAGCTATAACCCATGATTTTTGCCTATTTTTTGTCATTCCAACCCACTGATAAATAATTTTTTGGGGAAAAAATTCATGATTTCAATAGCTATAACCCATAACTTTTTGCAATATTTAGTCATTTCTACCCATTTTAAATAGTTTCACTGAGTCCAAAACTCACGATTTCATGAGATATGACCCTTGATTTTTAGTTATTTTTAGTCTTTCCTACCTACCCATTTACAAATAATTTCATGCAGTCCAAAATTTAAGATTTCATGAGCTATAACCTAAATTTTTTTTGCAATTTTTAATCATTTCTTTACATTGCAAATAACTTTATGGTGCCCAAAATTCAGGATTTCAAAAGCTGTAACCCATGATTTCAGGCTATTTTTTGTTGTTTCTTCCTAGTAGCAAATAAATTTCACAAAGGCAAAAATTTATGATTTCAAGAGCTATAACCCTTGATTTCTGGGCAGTTGCAGTTTTTCTTACAAATTGGAAAATAAATTTGTGAGTTCAAAATTCAAGATTTTATTTGTTATAACCCATGATTTTTGATAATTGTTTATAATTCTCACTCGTTGGTAAATAATTTCACGATGCCAAATTCAAAATTTCATGAGTTGTTGCACGATATGGGGCAGTTTTTGGTTGTTCCGACCCATTTATAGATAATTTTACACAGGCAAAGATTCACAATTTTATAAGCTATAACTCATGATTTCTGGTCATTATTAGCTATTCTGAGCCATTCGGTAAATAATTTTGTGGTGAGAAAAATTCACGATTTTATGAGTTACAACCCATAATTTTCTGTCATTTTTGGTCAATTCAACCGATTGCCAAATAATTTCACAGAATCCAAAATTTAGGATTTCATGAGCTATAACCAATACTGCTTAGCCATTTTTAGTCATTCTGTTGAGAAATAATTTTGTGGAGTCTAAAATATAGTATCTCATGAGCTATAACTAATGATTTATGATAATTTTTAGTCATTCTGAGACATTGACAAATAATTTTACAGAGTCTAAAATTTATGTTTTCATGAGCTATAACGCTTGATTTTTTGTTATTTTCAGTCATTCCTACCCATTGGCAAATAATTTCACGGAGTCCCAAATTCAGGATTTCATGAGCTATAACACATGATTTTAGACTATTTTTACTTGTTCCAACCCCATTGGGAAATAATTTTATAGAGTCCAAAATTCACAATTGTATGAGCAATAACTCATAATTTCTAGCTATTTTTATCATTTCTATCCATTGATAAATAATTTCGTGGAGTCCAAAATCCAGAATTTCATGAGCTATATAACCCATATTTTGTGGCCATTTTTTTTTGTTTCTACCTATTGAAAAATAATTTCGTGAAGTGTTCAAAATTCATGATTTCATGAGCTATACCCTATAAATTTTTGCTATTTTTGGTCATTCTGACTCATCATGAAAGAAATTTGTTGAGGTAAAAATTCACAATTTCATGAGCTAAAACCCATTATTTATGGCAATTTTTAGTCGTTCTGTGCCATTCGCAAATAATTTCATAGAGAACAAAATATTTTTTGGCCACTTTTAGTCATTTCCACCCATTAGCAAATAATTTTATGGAGTTAAAAATTTAGGATTATACAAGCCACAAGCCATCGTTTGTGGCCACTTTTGATCGTTCCCACCCATTGGCATATAACTTTGCGGAGGCCAAAATTCATGATTTTATGAGCTATAACCCTTAATTTTTAACCATTTTTGTTATTTTGACCCATTGACATATAATTTTGCACAAGCCAAAATTTGGGATTTTATGAGATATAAGCCATGATTTGTAATCATTTTTAGTCATCCGGACCTATAGGAACATAATTTCGTGTAGAGAAAAATTCATGATTTCATGCGCTATAACTCGTGATTTTTGGCTATTTTTAGTCATTCCAACCCATTGGCAAATAATTTTGTGGAGATGAAAATTCATGATTTCAATAGCTATAACCCATGACTTTTTGCAATATACCATTTCACAGAGTTTCACAGAGTCCAAAATTCACGATTTTGTGAGCTATTACCCTCAATTGTTTTATTATTTTTAGTCGTTCCTACCCATTTACAAATAAATTTTTATGGAGTTTAAAATTTAAGGTTTCATTAGCTATAACCTATAATTTTTTGCAATATTTAGTTGTTTCTTCACATTGTAAATAATTTTACGGTGCCCGAAATTCAAGATTTCTGAAGCTATAACCTATGATTTCTGTCCATTTTTAGTTATTTCTACCCATTAGCAAATAAATTTCGCGGAGACAAAAATTCATGATTTCTTAAGTTATAACCCACGATTTCTAGGCAGTTATTGTTGTTTCTACAAATTGGAAAATAAATTTGCGGGACCAAAATTCATGATTTTATGTGCTATAACCCACAACGTTTTATCATTTTTAGTTATTCTCACTCGTTGGAAAATAATTTTGCGATGCCAAATTCAAAATTTCATGAGTTATGACACATGATTTGGGGCCATTTCTGGTCGTCCTGACCCATTTGCAAATAATTTAAAATGAGCAAAATTTCACAATCTCATATGCTATAACTCATCTCGTCATTATTAGT
Source organism: Asparagus setaceus (assembly GCA_012295165.1). NCBI lineage: Eukaryota > Viridiplantae > Streptophyta > Magnoliopsida > Asparagales > Asparagaceae > Asparagus > Asparagus setaceus. Next base: position 77,674,965 of record CM022704.1, on the reverse strand, counting down.
TGTTCCGAGCTATTTAGTAAATAATTTTGTATAGGTGAAAATTCACGATTTCATGAGTTATAACCCATGATTTTCTATCATTTTTGGTCATTTTAACGAATTGATAAATAATTTCACAGTGTCTAAAATTTAGGATTTCATGAGCTATAACCAATAATGCTTGGCTATTTTTAGTCATTCTATTGAAAATAATTTTGTGGAGTCTAAAAATTAGTATTTCATGAGTTATAACTCGTGATTGCTAGCAATATTTAGTCATTCTGAGCCATTAGCAAATAATTTCACAGAGTCCAAAATTCACTATTTTATGAGCTATAACCAAAGATGCAAAAATTTAAAATTTCATGAGCTAGAACCTATTATTTCTGGCCATCTTTATTCATTTGAGCCATTGGCAAATCATTTGACAGTGGTCAAAATTCACGACTTCATGAGCAATAACTCATGATATGTGGCCACTTTAGTCATTCTGACACATTGGCAAATAATTTCACTGAGGCAAAAAATCATGATCTCATGAGCCATAACACACAAATTCTTACCCTTTTTAGTTGTTTCTATAAATTGTAAAATAAATTCGCAGTGTCCAAAATAATCTATGATTTTTGGTTATTTTTAGTCATTCTCACCGACTAGCTAATAATTTCGCGGATGCCAAAATTAAAAATTTCATAACTTATAACCTACAATTTCTAGCCATTTTTAGTCATTTCGAGCCGTTGGTAAATAATTTAATAGGGGCCAAAATTCACGATTTCATGAGCTATAACGCACTATTTGCGGCTAATTTTACCCAGTCCAACCCATTGACATATTATTTCGCGAAGCCCAAAATTCATAATTTCATGATCTATAAACTATGATTTCGAGCCATTATTGGTTGTTCTGAGCCATTGAAAAATAATTTCGCAGAGGCCAAAATTTATGATTTTATGTGCTATAACCCATGATTTTTTTTGCCATTTTTTATCATATCTACCAATTGATAAATAATTTTACAGAGTCCAAAATTCAAGATTCCATGAGCTGTAATCCATAATGTTTGGCCATTTTTAGTCATTTTGACCCATTGCAAAATAATTTTGCTGAGTTAAAAATTTTGTATTTCATGACAATGCAATAACTAATGATTTCTGGCCATTTTTAGTCATTCCGAGCCATTAGCAAAAAAATTAGTCGAGTTCAAAATTCATGATTTTATGAACTACAATCCATGGTTTTTAGTGATATTTAGTCATTCCGATCCTTTGAAATATAATTTCATAGATTTTAAAATTCACAATTTCATAAGCTATAACCCATAATTTCTAGCCATTTTTAGTCATTCCTAGCGTATAGCAGATAATTTTACAGTGACCAAAATTCATAATTTCATGATCTATAACCCTCAATTTTTTTCTATTTTTAATCATTTTTACCCATTGGCAAATAATTTTACGGAGTCCAAACTTCAGGATTTCATGAGCTAAAAGAATTTTTACCTTTTTTAGTCATTTTGACCCATTGGCTAATAATTTTGAGAAGTCAAAAATTCACAATTTCATAAGCCATAACTCATGATTTCTAGTAATTTTTTTCTGTTTCTACCCATTGGCAAATAATATTGTGAAATCCAAAATTCAAGATTTGATGAGTGATGTGTTGTGAAAATAGTGTCGAGATTACAAATGCACAATCAAGTCATAGTATAGTACAATGTCGAATCCACAAGGAAGGTGGGTAGGAAAGCTCTAACTTGGATCCTAGAGTTGTGTGTGGACAAATAGGAGTGAAAGATAAGAGATATAAAGAGTGTGTGATTATTTACTCTTAAAATAAAATTAGAACAAGAGAGGAGAAAGAGAGTGGACAAATAAAGAAAATAAAGAATAACAAGGAGGAGAAATAAAGAAAATAGAAAAGAACAAAGTCAAGACTATAAAAATTAACCAAAAGAGGAAATATCAAAACATGTAAAATATGGAGGAAATCAAGAGAGAAGATAGGAATCTAGAATTGAATCCACTAATTAATTCATTAAGGATTTATGAACTACTCTCTTTTATCATATTCTATTTAGATTTATTAAGTATAGACTATCAAACCACTTAAAGAAAGCATAGCCTATCAAATTATCATCCAAATGAAAATACCATTAATGAAAAGAACAGCAATTAGATAGTATTTCTAGAATTCATAAGCATAACCTATCAAACCACTTAAGATAAGTATTGATTGTCAAATTCTTCTTCTATCAATTAGTTCTCTAGTTGATTATCCTAAACATGATCATTTTGATCACTAGAGAGCAATCCGTAAATCAAAAAATAAATCTAATTAGTTTCATACTAGAATTCCTACAAGATCTAGTTGCACATTTTAGAAAATAAAAATAAAGAAATAAAATCTAGACTAGAGAGCATAAAAGAAAGAGAATAAAAATAAAAACTAACTACAAAGAGAAGAACAAGAACAAAGAAATAAAGATCTAAATTATGAGCATAAAGAAAATAAAAGTAAACCTATACTATAAAAGAAAAATGCAAGAAAATAAATTCTACCAAGCATAAAAATAGACAACAAAAATAAAAGAGCATGCCTGTAAATCTAAGATATAAGACATGAAATAAATCTAATCTACCAACATAAAAATAAAGGAAACATAAAATCCTAAAACATGAATTTCTAAAATAAGAAAATAAAAGAGAAAAATATAAACTTACATTGCAAGGGGTTGGCCCCTTGAAAGCAAATCTTCATCTTCATCTCCATCAACAAAGAAGAAGAAAAAAATTTTAAAAAGTGGAGAAATTTTTTTTATTATTAATTACAAATAAAGTTTATAATTTTAGAAGGTCTTCTCAATTAAGAGTAACCCTCCTCTCCAAATAAACTTTTTACAAAACTTTTCACACCCTAGACCCTCACTCTCTACCCCTATTTATAGAGTGTTACAATCAATATTAGCCCTTAGATTAAACTTAACCCCCAAGTTAATCAATATTGGCAAATAATTTTGCTGAGTCCAAAATTCATGATTTTGTGAGCCATAACTCGTGATTTCTGGCCATTTTTTTCATTTCTACCCATCGATAAATAATTTCATTGAGTCCAACATTTTCATGAGCTATAACCCAAATTTTTTTGCCACTTTTAATCATTTTTGTCTAGTAGCAAATAATTTTACAGAGTCCAAAATTCAGGATTATATGAGCTAACCCATATTTTGTGGCAATTTTTAGTCCTTCCTACCCATTGGCATATAATTTTGCTGGCACTAAAGTTCAGGATTTCATGATCTACAACCCGCAATTTTTAACTATTATAGTTATTTCGACCCATTAGCATATAATTTTGTGTAGGCCAAAATTTATAATTTCATGATCTTTAACCCATGATTTGTGGTCATTTTTAGTCATTTGAACACATTAGAAAATAATTTTGCGTAGAATAAAATTTATAATTTCATGAGCTATAGCCCATGATTATTGGCTATTTTTAGTTATTTCGACCCATTAGCAAATAATTTTATAGGGGCTAAAATTCATGATTTCATGAGTTAACCCTTGACTTTTTTCAATTTTAGTCATTTCTACCCATTGCAAATAATTTCACAGAGTCCAAAATTCAAGACTTCATGAGCTATAACCCTCGATTTTTTGTTATTTTCAATCGTTTCTACCCATTGGCTGTTAATTTCATGGAGTTCAAAATTCATAATTTCATGAGCTATGACACATGATTTTGTAGCATTTTTAGTCATTCCAACTCATTGGCAAATAGTTTTGCGCAGTCCAAAGTTCATGATTTCATAAGCTATAACCCATAATTTTTTGTAATATTTAGTCATTTCTACCCATTGTAAATAATTTCACGAAGCCCAAGATTCAAGATTTCAAAAGCTATAATCCATAATTTCTGGTCATTTTTAGTTGTTTCTACACATTGGCAAATCAACTTTGCGAAGGCAAAAATTCATGATCTCATGAACTATAACCCATGATTTCTAGCCATTTTTAGTTGTTTCTACAAATTAGAAAATAAATTTATGAGTCCAAAATTCATGATTTTATGTGCTATAACTCATTATTTTTGGTCATTTTTAGTCATTCTCACTCATTGGCAAATAATTTTACGGAGGCAAAAAATCAAAATTTATGAGCTATAACCCACAACTTTTGGACATTTTTCCTCATTTCGAGACATTGGTAAATAATTTCACGGGGCTAAATTCATGATTTCATGAGCATAACACACGAGTTGTGGCCATTTTCAGTCATTCTGACCTATTGGTAAATAATTTTATGGGGCCAAATTTTACTATTTTATGAGCTATAACCCATAATTTTTACCCCGTTTCTCACGAATTTGAGTCGTTCTGAGCCATTGGCAAATAATTAACAGACTTCTAAATTCACGATTTTATGAGCTATAACCCATGATGCAAATATTCAAAATTTCATTAGCTAGAATTCATAATTTCTGACCATTTTTAGCCAGTTAAGTTAATAGCGAATAATTTCATAGGGGCCAAAATTGACAATTTCTTCAACAATAACTCACGATATGTTGTCATTTTTAGTCATTTGGATGCATAGGAAAATGACTTCAGGAAGAATAAAATTCACGATTTCATAAGCTATAACCCATAATTTTTTGCATTATTTAATCGTTTCTACCCATTGCAAATAATTTCAAGGGTAAAACCCATGATCTTAGGTCATTCTTAGTTGTTTCTAGCTATTGGCAAATAAATTTCCAGAGGTAAAATTCATGATTTTATGAGCAATAACACATGATTTCTAACCATTTTAGTTATTTTTACAAATTGAAAAATAAATTGGCGGAGTCCAAAATTCACTATTTCTTAAGTTATGATAATTTTCAGTCATTCTCACCTATTGGCAAATAATTTTACAAATGCCAAACTTTAAAATTTTATGAACTATGACCCACAATTTATCACCTTTTTTAGTCATTTCGAGCAATTGGCAAATAAATTCACGAGGATTAAAGTTCACAATTTTATGAGCTATAACACACAATTTGTGGTCATTTTTAGTCATTTAGGCCAATTGGCAAATGATTTCACGGAGGCCAAAATACACAATTTAATGAGTTATAATCCATGATTTCTAGCCATTATTAGTTGACGAGCTATTGGTAAAAAAATTTCCTATGACTAAAATTCATGATTTCATGAGTTATAATCCAAAACTTTTGGTCATTTTTAGTTATTTCTGCCAACTACCAAATAATTTTGTGAAGTCTAAAATTTCAAATTTCATGAGTTATAACCCATAATATTTGGCCATTTTTAGTCATTCTGACCCATTGAAAAATAATTTCACAAAGTCTAAAATTTAGTATTTCATGAGGTACAGACAATTTCTGGCCATTTTTAGTCATTCTCAACCATTGCCAAATAATTTCACAAATTCAGTAGCTCATGATTTTTGGGAATTTTAGTTGTTTCAACCCTTTAAAATATAATTTTGCAAAGTCCAAAATTCATAATTTATAAACTATAACCCACGGTTTCGGCCATTTTAGTCATTCGACCCATTGAAAAATAATTTCACAAAGTCTAAAATTTAGTATTTCATGAGGTACAGACAATTTCTGGCCATTTTTAGTCATTCTCAACCATTGCCAAATAATTTCACAAATTCCGTAGCTCATGATTTTTGGGAATTTTAGTTGTTTCAACCCTTTAAAATATAATTTTGCAAAGTCCAAAATTCATAATTTCGCAAACTATAACCCACGGTTTCTGGCCATTTTTAGCTGTTCCGAGCAATTAGCAAATAATATTGTGAAGACCAAAATTCACAATTTCATGAGCTATAACCCTCGATTTTTTGCCATTTTTAGTCGCGTCTACCCATTTGCAAATAATTTCACAGAATCTAAAACATAGGATTTCATGAACTATAACTCATGATTTTTGACTATTTTTAGTCGTTCCGACCCACTGGTCCACGATTTCATAAGCCATAACCCATTATTTGTAGCCATTTTTTGTCATTTCTACCCATTGACAAATAAATTTGTGGAGTCCAACTCGAGATTTCATGTGCTATAACCCGTAATCTGTGGCCATTTTTTGTTGTTTCCACCAATTAAAAAATAATTTCATGGAGAGTTCAAAATTCACGATTTCATGAGCTATATCACACAATTTTTGGTCATCTTAAGTCATTCTGACCCATCGGAAAAGAATTTAGTGGAGGCAAAAATTCAAGATTTCATGAATAATAATCCATGATTTTTTTTACCATTTTTAGTCATTACGTGCCACTGGGAAATAATTTCATTGAGAACAAAATACATGATTTCATGAGCTATAACATAATAATTTTGCCATTTTTAGTTATTTGTAACCATTGGCAAATAATTGTGCGCCATCTAAGATTCAGGATTTCATGAGCTATAACCGACAATTTGTGGCCATTTTTAGTCATTACCACCCATTAGCATATAATTTTACGGACGCCAAAATTCAGGATTTCAAGTGCTATAACCCATAATCTTTGAGCATTTGAATCAGATTGACTCATTGGCATATAATTTTGTGCAAACCAAAATTTAGAATTTTATGAGGTATAACCCATGATTTTTGATCATTTTTAGTCAGTCAGACCCATTGAAAAATAATTTTGCATGAATAAAATTCACGATTTCATGATCTATAACCCATGAATTTTGTCTATTTTTAGTCATTCTAACTCATTGGCAAATAATTTTATGGGGGTTAAAATTCTCGATTTCATGAGCACAACCCATAATTTTTGTAATATTTAGTCATTTCTGCCAATTGAAAATAATTTCACGTAATTTAAAATTCACAATTTTATGATCAATAAAGATGATGCAAAAATTCAAAATTTCATTAGCTAGAACCAACAATTCCTGAATATTTTTAGTCATTTGAGCCCCTTGCAAATAGTTTTAGGGGGGCAAAAATTCATGATTTTTTGAGCAATAACTCACGATATATGGTCATTTTTTGTCACTCCGACACATTAGTAAAATTTCATTGAGGTAAAAAAATCATGATTTCATGAGCTATAAACCATGATTTCTAACCATTTTTAGTTGTTTCTACATATTAAAAAATAAATTCACAAAGTCCAAAGTTACCCATAATTTTTGGTCATTTTTAATCATTCTATCCTGTTGGCAAACAATTTTGCAAATGCTAAAATTTAAAATTTCATGAGTAATAGCCTATAATTTCTAGCTATTGTTTGTTACTTGGAGCCATTAGCAAATAATTTCATGGGGCCCAAAATAAATGATTTCATGAGCTATAACACACGATTTGTAGACATTTTTAGGCATTCCAACCCATTGGCAAATAATTTCGCAAAGGCCAAAATTCACAATTTTATAAGCTATAAACCATGTTTTCCATCCATTATTGGTTGTTCCAAGACATTAGTGAATACCTTCTCAAAGAGCAAAATTCACGATTTTATGAGCTATAACCCATAATTTTTAGTAATTTCTAATTTTTAGTAATTTCTACCAATTGGCAAATAATTTAGCATAGTCTAAAATTCAAGATTTCATGAGCTGTAACCCATAAATTTTGGCCATTTTTAGTCGTTCTGACCCAATGAAAAATAATTTCATAGAGTCAAAAATTTTGAATTTCAATAGCTATAACTCATGATTTCTGGCCATTTTTAGTCGTTCCGAGCCATTGGGAAAAAATTATTAGTCTAAAATTGATGATTTCATGAGCTATAATCCATATTTTTTTGGTGATTTTTAGTCGTTCCGACCCTTTAAAATATAATTTCACCGAGTCTAAAATTCATAATTTCATGAGCTATAACCCTCAATTTCTGGCTATTTTTAGTCATTCCGAGCAATTAGTAAATAATTTTGTGAAGACCGAAATTCATAATTTCATGAGCTATAACCCTCAATTTATTTTTTATTTTTAGTCATTTCTACCCATTGGCAAATAATTTTATGAAGTCCAAAATTTTGTATTTCATGAGCTATAACCTGTAATGTTTGGCCATTTTTTGTCATTTTGACTCTTTGAAAAATAATTTCGCAGAGTCTAAAATTTAGTATCTCATGAGCTACAACTCATAATTTCTGGCCATTTAGTCATTTTGAGCCATTGACATATAATTTCACAAAGTCCGTGGCTCATGATTTTTGGTGATTTTTAGTTGTCCTGACCCTTTAAAATATAATTTTGCAGGGTCCAAAATTTACAATTTCATAATCTATAACCCATGATTTTTGGTCATTTTTAGTCATTTCGAACAATTAGCAAATAATATTGTGGAGACCAAAATTCACAATTTCATGAGCTATAACCCTCAATTTTTTTAGTCGCTTCTACTCATTGGCAAATAATTTTATGGAATCTAAAATTCAGGATTTCATGAGTTATAAGTCATGACTTTTGACAATTTTTAGTCATTCCGACCCACTGGCAAATAATTTCACAGAGTCCAAAACTCATGATTTCATGAGCCATAACTCATGATTTCTAGTCATTTTTTTGTATTTTCTACCCATTGACAAATAAATTTATAGAGTCCAACATTCAGGATTTCATGATCCATAACCAATAATTTGTGACCATTTTTTGTTGTTTCCACCCATTAAAAAATAATTTCATGAAGAGTTCGAAATTCACGATTTTATAAGCAATAAACCATGATTTATGTTCATTATTGGTTGTTCCAAGCCATTGGCGAATAATTTCTCGAAGATCAAAATTCACGATTTCATGAGTCGTAACCCATAATGTTTGGCCATTTTTAGTCATTCTGACCCATTGAAAAATAATTTCACATAGTCAAACATTCTGACCCACTGGCAAATAATTCAAGCCATTAGGGAAAAAATTATTAGAATCCAAAATACATGATTTCATCAGCTATAATCCATTTTTTTGTTATTTTTAGTCTTTCTGGCCCTTTAGAATATAATTTTGCGGAGTCCAAAATTAATAATTTCATGAGCTATAACTCACAATTTCTTACTATTTTTAGTTATTCCAATCAATTAGTATATAATTTTGTGGAGACAAAAATTCACAATTTTATGAGCTAAAACCCTCAATTTGTTTCCCATTTTCAGTCATTCTATCCATTGGCAAATAATTTTGTGAAGACCAAAATTTCAAATTTCATGACCTATAACCCGTAATGTTTGGCCATTTTTAATCATTCTGACCCATTGAAAAATAATTTTTTGGAGGCTAAAATTTAGTATTTCATGAGCTACAACACACAATTTCTAGCCATTTTTAGTCATTCTGAGCTATTGCCAAATAATTTCACAAAGTCCGTAGCTCAATATTTTTGGTGATTTTTAGTTGTTTTGACCCTTTTAAATATAATTTTGCAGAGTTCAAAATTCAAAATTTCATGAGCTATAACCCATGGTTTTGGCAATTTTAGTCATTTCGAGCAATTAGCAAATAATATTATGGAGACCAAAATTCACAATTTCATGAGCTATAACCCTCAATTTGTGGCCATTTTAGTCATTCGACCCATTGAAAAATAATTTTGTGAAGACCAAAATTTCAAATTTCATGACCTATAACCCGTAATGTTTGGCCATTTTAATCATTCGACCCATTGAAAAATAATTTTTGGAGGCTAAAATTTAGTATTTCATGAGCTACAACACACAATTTCTAGCCATTTTAGTCATTGAGCTATTGCCAAATAATTTCACAAAGTCCGTAGCTCAATATTTTTGGTGATTTTTAGTTGTTTTGACCCTTTTAAATATAATTTTGCAGAGTTCAAAATTCAAAATTTCATGAGCTATAACCCATGGTTTTTGGCAATTTTTAGTCATTTCGAGCAATTAGCAAATAATATTATGGAGACCAAAATTCACAATTTCATGGGCTATAACCATCGATTTTCTATTTTTTTTAGTTGCGTCTACACACTGATAAATAATTTCATAGAGTCCAAAATTTAGGATTTCATGAGCTATAACTCATGATTTTTGATAATTGTTTAACGTTCCGACCCACTGGCAAATAATTTCACCGAGTCCAAAACTCACGATTTCATGAGCCATATAACTCATGATTTCTAGCCATTTTTTGTCATTTCTACCCATTGATAAATAAATTCGTGGAGTCCAACCTCAGGAGTTCATGAGCTATAACCCGTAATTTGTGGCCATTTTTTATTCCACCCATTAAAAAATAATTTTATGTAGAGTTTAAAATTCACGATTTCATGAGCGATACCATATAATTCTTGGTCATCTTTAGTCATTTTGTGGAGGCAAAAATTCAAGATTTCATGAGTCATAATTCATGATTTTTGGCCATTTTTAGTCGTTCCGTGCCACTGGCAAATAATGTCGTGGAGAATAAAATTCATGATTTTATGAGCTATAACCCACACGTTTTGGCCATTTTTAGTTATTTGTAACCACTGGAAAATAATTTCGTGCAATCTTAAATTCAGGATTTCAGGAGCTATAACCCACAATTTGTGGCCATTTTTAGTCGTTCTCACCCATTAGCATATAATTTTGCGGACGCCAAAATTCTGGATTTCAAGTGCCCATAATTTTTGAGCATTTGAGTCATTTTGACTCATTGGCATATAATTTTGTGCAAATCAAAATTCAAGACTTCATAAGGTATAACCCATGATTATTTTTAGTCGGTCGGACCCTTTGGAAAATAATTTTGCATGAATAAAATTTAAAATTTCATGACCTATAACCCATAATTTTTGGTTATTTTTACTCATTCTGACTCATTGGCAAATAATTTTGTGAGGGCCAAAATTCATGATTTCATGAGCTACAACCCATAATTTTTTACAATATTTAATCATTTCTACCAATTGAAAATAGTTTTACGTACTCTAAAATTCACGATTTTATGAGCTATAACACATGATGCAAAAATTTAAAATTTCATTAGCTAGAACCAACAATTTCTGGACATTTTTAGTAATTTGAGCCACTTGTAAATAATTTCACAGGGACCAAAATTCATGATTTCTTGAGCAATAACTCTTGTTATGTGGTCATTTTTAGTCATTCTGACATATTAGCAAATAATTTCATGGAGGTAAAAAAAACCATGATTTCGTGAGCTATAACCCATGATTTCGACTATTTTTAGTCGTTTCTACATATTGGAAAATAAATTCTCGTGGTCCAAAATTTCCCATAATTTTTGGTCAAATTAAATCATTCTAATCTATTGGTAAATAATTTCGCAAATGCCAAAATTCAAAATTTCATGAGCAATAACCTATAATTTTTTGCCATGTTTAGTTATTTCGAGAAATAATTTTGTGAAGGCTAAAAGTAATGATTTCATAACAAATAAACCATGATTTCTGTCCATTATTGGTTGTTCCAAGCCATTGGCGAATAATTTCTTAAAGACCAAAATTCACGATTTCATGAGCTATAACCCATAATTTTTTGCCATTTTTAGTAATTTCTATCTATTAGCAAATAATTTTGCGGAGTCAAAAATTTAGGATTTCATGAGTCGTAACGCATAAGTTTTGGTTATTTTTAGTCGTTCTGACCCATAGGAAAATAATTTCACAGAGTTTAAATTTTTGTATTTCATGAGCTATAACTCATGATTTCTGGATATTTTTAGTCATTCCGAACCATTGGGAAAAATTTTATTAGAGTCCGAAATTGATGATTTTTTGAGCTATAATCCATATTTTTTAGTGATTTTTAGTCATTCCGACCCTTTGGAATATAATTTCGTGGAGTCCAAAATTCATAATTTCATGAGCGGAGTCTAAAATTCATAATTTCATGAGCTATAACCCACTATTTCTGGCTATTTTTTGTCAATCCAAGCAATTAGCAAATAATTTTGTGGAGACCAAAATTCACAATTTCATGAGCTATAACCCTCAATTTGTTTTCCCTTTTTTGTCGTTTCTACCCGTTGGCAAATAATGTCACGGAGTCCTAAGTGCAAGATTTCATGGGCTATAACTCATAATTTTTTACCATATTTAGTCGTTCTGACCCATTGGCAAATAATTTTGCGGAGTCTAAAATTCGCTATTTCATAAGCCATAACTCATGATTTTCGACAATTTTCATTGTTTCTACCCATTGGCAAATAATTTTGCGGTGTCTAAATTCAATATTTCATAAGCCATAACTCATGATTTTCGATAATTTTATGTTGTTTCTACCCATTGGCAAATAATTTTGTAGAGTCTAAAATTCAAGATATCATGACCTATAATCACAATTTGTGGCCATTTATTGTTGTTTCTACACATTAAAAAATAATTTTACGAAGGGTTCAAAATGCACCATTACAATAGCTATACCCCACAATTTTTTGTCATTTTTAATCATTCTAACCCATTGGGAAAGACTTTTACAGGGGTAAAAATTTACTGTTTCATAGGCTATAGCCCATGATTTCTGACCATTTTTCAGTTGTTCCGTGCCATTGTCAAATAATCTCGCGAAGAACAAGTTTTAAGATTTCATGAGCTATGACCCACATTTTTTTAGCCATTTTTAATCATTTCTACCCATTGCCTAATAATTTTGCGGAGTCCAAAATTCAGGATTTCATGCGCTATAACTCATGATTATTGATAACATTTATTCATTCCGACCCATTAGCAAATAATTTCACGGAGTGTAAAACTCATGATTTCATGAGCCATAACTCATGATTTCTGGATATTTTTTGACGTTTCTACCCATTGGCATATAAAGTCATGGAGTCCAACACTCAGGATTTCATGAGCTATAACCCACAATTTGTGGCTATTTTTTAATATTTCCACCCATTAAAAAATAATTTCACGAAGAGTTCAAAATTCACGATTTCATGAGCTATACCCTATAATTTTTGGTCATCTTAAACCATTCTGACCCATTGGAAAAGATTTTCATGAAGGTAAAAATTCAAGATTTCATGAGTTATAATCTTTAATTTTTGACCATTTTTGGTCATTCCGTGCTAATAGCAAATAATTTTGTGGAGAATAAAATTTATGATTTCATGAACTGTAACCCATATTTTTTCAACATTTTTAGTTATTTGTCTCCATTAGCAAATAATTTTGTGCAGTCTAAAATTTAGAATTTCATGAGCTATAACCCACAATTTGTGGCCATTTTTGGTCATTCCCACCCATTGGCATATAATTTTACGAACACCAAAATTTAGGATTTCAACTGCTGTAACCCATAATTTTTTAGCATTTGAGTCATTTCGACCAATTGGTATATAATTTTAGGACTTCATGAGGTATAACCCATAATTTTTGGTCATTTTTAGTCGGTCAGACCCATTGGAAAATAATTTCACGGGAACAAAATTCATGATTTCATGACCTATAACCCATGATTTTTGGTTATTTTTAGTCATTCTAACTCATTGGCAAATAATTTTGTCGGGCTAAAATTTAATATTTCATGAGCTACAACCCATAATTTTTTATAATATTTAGTCATTTCTGCCAATTGAAAATTACTTCACGTAGTCTAAAAAATTCATGATTTTATGAGCTATAACCCATGACGTAAAAAATTAAAATTTCATTAGCTAGAACCAAAAATTTCTGGACATTTTAGTCATTTGAACCACTCGGGGCCAAAATTCACGATTTTCTAAGCAATAACTCATGCTATCTGGTCATTTTTGTCATTCTAATACATTGACAAATAATTTCACGGAGGTAAAAAAAATAATTCATGAGCCATAACCCATGATTTCTGACCAATTTTCATTATTTCTATGAATTGGATAATAAATTTGCTGAGTCCAAAATTACCCGTAATTTTTGGTCATTTTTAATCATTGTAATATGTTGGAAAATAATTTCACGAATGCCAAAATTCAAAATTTCATCAGCACTAACCTATAATTACTGGCCATTTTTAGTCATTTCAAGCCATTGGTAAATAATTTCATGGGGCCAAAATTCATGATTTCATGAGAAAAAATACATGATTTGTGACCATTTTTTATCATTCCAACCCATTGGCAATCAATTTCGCGAAGGCCAAAATTTACAATTTCATCAACTATAAACCATGATTTCTATTGGCTGTTCCAAGCCATAAGCAAATAATTTTGCAGGCTAAAATTTATGATTTCATAAGCGATAACCCATGATTTTTTGCCACTTTTAGTCATTTCTATCAATTGCCAAATAATTTCGCGGAGTCCAAAATTAAGGATTTCATGAGCTGTAACCCATAATGTTTGGCCATTTTTAGTCATTCTAACCCATTAGAATATAATTTTGTAGAGTTAAAATTTTACTATTTCATGAGATATAACTCAAGATTTTTGGGAATTTTTAGTCATTCCGATCCATTGGGAAAAAACTTTACATAAATATCATGATTTTATGACCTATAATCCATCTTTTTTCGTGATTTTTAGTCGTCCTGACCCTTTGGAATATAATTTCATGGGGTCCAAAATTCGTGATTTCGTGAGCTGTAACCTATAATGTCTGACCATTTTTAGTCATTCCGAGCAATTAGCAAATAATTTTTTGGAGACCAAAATTCATAATTTTATGAGCTATAATCCTCAATTTGTTTTCCATTTTTTAGTTATTTCTACCCATTGGCAAATAATTTCATGAAGTCAAAATTCAAAATTTATGAGCTATTACCCATAATTTTGGCCATTTTAGTCATTCGATACTTTAGCAAATAATTGTTTAGAGTCAAAATTCACAATTTCATAAGCCATAACTCATGATATCCAATAATTTTTGTTATTTCTACCTATTGGCAAATAATTTCATAGAATCCAAAATTCAAGATATCATGACCTATAATCACAATTTGAGGCTATTTTTTGTTATTTCTACCCATTAAAAATAATTTTACAAAAAGTTTAAAATTCGCCATTACATGGGTTATACCCCGCAACTTTTGGTCATTTTTAGTTATTATGACCCATCCGGTAAGAATTTTGTAGTGAACAAAATTAACTATTTCATGAATTATAGCCCATGATTTCTAACCATTTTCACTTGTTTCGTGCCATTAGCAAATAATTTTGCGGAGAACAAATTTCAAGATTTTATGAGCTGTAACCCACATTTTTTTGGCCGTTTTTAATCATTTCTAGCCATTGCCTAATAATTTTGTGGAGTCCAAATTTTAGGATTTTATGAGCTATAACTCATGATTTTTAATAATTTTTAGTCATTCCGAACTATTAAAAAATAATTTCACGGAGTCCAAAAATCACGATTTCATGAGCCATAACTCATGATTTCTAGCAATTTTTTGTCGTTTCTACCCATTTTCTAATAAAGTCATGGAGTCCAACACTTAGGATTCATTGAGGCATACCCTGGCCATTTTTTGTTATTTCCACCCATTAAAAAATAATTTCACGAAGAGTACACAATTCACAATTTCATGAGCTATACCCCTATAATTTTTTGTCATTTTTAGTCATTTCTACCAATTCCAAATAATTTCGCGAAGTCTAAAATTTCAAATTTCATGGGCCATAACCCATAATGTCTGGCTATTTTTAGTCGCTCTGACCAATTGCAAAATAATTTTGCAGAGTCTTAAATTTAGTATTTCATGAGCTATAACTCATATTTCTGTTCATTTTTAGTCATTCTGAGCCATTGCCAAATAATTTCACAGAATCCATAACTCATGATTTTTGGTGTCTTTTAGTCATTCCAACCCATTAAAATATAATTTTGTAGAGTCCAAAATTCACAATTTCCTGTGCTATAACCCAGGATTCTGGCCACTTTTAGTCATCCCAACCAATTAGCAAATAATATTGTGGAGACCAAATTCACGTTTTCAAGAGCTAACCCTCAAATTTACCCATTTTTAGTCTCTTTTACCCATTGCCAATTAATTTAACAGAGTCCAAAATTCAGGATTTCATGAGTTATTACTCATAATTTTTAACTATTTTTAGTCATTCCGACCCATTGGTAAATAATTTCACAAAGTCCAAAACTCATGATTTCATAAGCCATAACTCATGATTTCTAGCCATTTTTTGTCGTTTCTACCTATTGGCAAATAAATTCGTGGAGTCTAAGACTCCGGTTTTCATGAGCAATAACACATACTTTATGGCCATTTTTTTGCTGTTTCCACCCATTAAAAGATAATTTGATGAAGAGTTTAAAATTCACAATTTCATGAGCTATACGCCATAATTTTTGGTCATCTTAAGTCATTCAGACCAATCAGAAAAGAATTTCGTGGAGGCGAAAATTTAAGATTTCATGAGTTATGACCATGATTATTGGCCATTTTAGTCATTCCGTGCTACTGGCAAATAATTTTGTGATGAATAAAATTCATGATTTCATGTGCTATAACTCATAATTTTTGGCTATTTTTAGTTATCTGTACCCATTGGCAAATAATTTTGCACAGTTCAAAATTTTAGATTTCATGAGCTATAACCCACAATTTGTGGCCATTTTTAGTCGTTCCTACCCATTGGTATCTAATTTTACGGATGCCAAAATTCAAAATTTCAAGTGCTATTACCCATAATTTTTGAACATTTGAATCTTTTCGACCCATTGGAATACAATTTTGTGCAAACTAAAATTTAGGACATCATGAGGTATAACACATTATTTTTGGTCAGTTTAGTTGATCGACTCAATGGAAAATAATTTCGCATAAATAAAATTTAAGATTTCATGACCTATAACTCATGATTTTTGGCTATTTTTAGTCATTGAGACTCATTGCCAAATAATTTTATAGGTGTAAAATTCACGATTTTATGAGCTACAACCCATAATATTTTGAAATATTTAGTCATTTCTGCCAATTGAAAATAATTTCACGTAGTCTGATAGGGAATAAATAAAACCTAGTTGCAAGTGCACAACTATCATGTTATAGTAAAAAACATATCGAATCCTCGAGGAAGGTGTAGGAGATAATCAAAATTGGTTTTCTAAGTTGTGTGCTGTGTGGACAATTAAGAGTGATAATTGTGGAGAGATAAAGAGAGTGGGTGTGATTATATGCAAATAAAACAAAACTAGACTAAGAGGGAGAAGAAATTAGAGGAAAATAAGAAACAAATAAAGGAAATCAAGAATAAAGAGAAAATCACAAGTAAAAGATGGAGAAAAATAATTAGAGAAAAATAATTAGAGAAATGAGGAATCTAGAATTGAATCCACTAGTCAATTTCACTTAGAATTTATGAACTATTATCTTTTATCACATTTTACTTTAGATTTATTAAGCATAGACTATCAAACCACTTAAGGAAAGTATAACCTATCAAACTATTATCAAATTAAAATTACATTCATGAAAAGAATAATAACTAGATATTAATTCTAGAATTCATAAGCATAACCTATCAAACCACTCAAGATAAGCATAGATTATCAAATTCTTTTTCTACCAATTAGTTCTCTAGTTGATTATCCTAAACATGATCATTTTAAGCACAAGAGAGCAATTCACAAATCATAAAAGAAATCAAGCTAGTTTCATACAATTTTAGAATTCCTACAAAATTTTAGTTACACATTTTGGGAAATATAGAGGTAAAATCTAAACTCGAGAACATGAAAGAAAAAGAATAAAATACAAGAAAAATAAAAACTAACTACAAAAGTAAGAATAAGAACAAACAAATAAAGATCTAAACAATGAACATAAAAATAAATCTAACTACAAAAGAAAAATACAAGAAAGTAAATCTATACTACCAAATAAAAATGCAAGAAAATAATACAAAAATAAAAACAAGGAAGTAATTCTACTCTACAAGGCATCAAAATAAATCTAATCTACCAAACCAAAATAAAATCCTAAAACATGAATATCTAAGCAAAAATAAAAGAGAAAAAGAAAAACTTACATTGCAAAAGGGTTCTAGCCCCTTGAAGGCAAATATCCTATCTTCATCTTCATCAATAAATAAAGAGAAGAAAAGAAAAAAAAATATGAAGAGGAAAAAAATTCTTTTATTAATTGCAACAAAGTTCTAATTTTGGAAGGTCTTCTCAATTAAGAGTAACCCTCCTCTTCAAATGGAGTTTTTACAAAATTTTTCACACTCAAGCCCCTCATAATCTCATATTTATAGCCTACAGCAATGACTGAGAACCCTTGGATTTTGCTTGGAGAACAAGGATTAAATCTCAGCCAGAAAATTATTTCTGTTGCAAACCAATCGGTTGGATTGGATGACCGATTGGTTTGCAACATATTTTCATTTTTGTTGATTTCTTGATTCAATTTCTTCATGGATCCTTGAGCTTTCTTGGGCCTTCTTTTGGTGGAAAATCAGGAAATTTGATTCTTTTGGGAATTTATTCATTAATTCTTCATTAACCTACAAATTAAAATAAAACATGTTATTAGTGACATTTTTATTTAAATAAAATAGATAATGAGGGTAAAAATGTAATCAAAATGTGATTATCATAGTCTAAAATTCATGATTTTTTTAGGTATAACCCATCATGCAAAAATTCAAATTTTCATTAGCTAGAACCAACAATTTCTAGACATTTTTAGTCATTTGAGCCACTGGCAAATGATTTCACGGTGGCCAAAATTCACGATTTCTTAATTTGTCCCAACCAATAACCCCCCCTTAGGCAATAAATCATGATAAGCGATCATTTTTAGTCATTTTGATACATTGGCAAATAATTTTATGGAGGTAAAAAATCATGATTTCATGAGCTATAACCCATGATTTCTGACAATTTTTAGTTATTTCTACAGAATGGAAAATAAATTCGCGGAGTCCAAAATTATCCATAATTTTTTATCATCCTACCTTGTTGGCATATAATTCCGCAGATGCCAAAATTCAAAATTTCATGAGCAATAACTTATAATTTTTAGCTATATTTAGTCATTTCGAGCCATTGGCAAATAATTACATGGGGGTCAAAATTCACGATTTCATGAGCTATGACACATAATTTATGGCCAGTTTCAGTCATCCCAACCCATTGGCAAATAATTTCGCGATGGCCAAAATTCATGTTCATACGCTATAAAATATGATTTTGGCCATTATTGGTTGTTCCAAGCCATTGGCAAATAATTTTGTGGAGGCCAAAATTCACGATTTCATGAGTCATAATCCATGATTTTTCAGCATTTTTAGTAATTTCTACTAATTGGGAAATAATTTTGTGCAGACCAAAATTCAGGATTTCATGAGCTGTAACCAGTAGAGTTTGGCCCTTTTTTACTTTCAGACCCATTGGAAAATAATTTCACAGAGTTGAAAATTTTGTATTTCATGAGCTATAATCCATATTTTTTTGGTGATTTTTAGTCATTCCGACCCTTTGGAATATAATTTCACAGAGTACAAAATTCATAATTTCATGAGCTATAACAAATGATTTCTGGCCATTTTTAATCATTCCCAACAATTAGCAAATAGTTTTGTGAAGACCAAAATTCATAATTTCATGTGCTCTAACCGTTGATTTGCTTTTCATTTTCAGTCATTTCTACCCATTGGCAAATAATTTCACGGGGGCCAAAATAAACGATTTGATAAGCTATTACCCATTATTGTTGGCCATTTTTAGTCATTCTGAACTATTGGCAAATAATTTTATGGAGTCAAAAATACACAATTTCATAAGCCATAACTCACAATTTCTGACAAATTTTTATTGTTTCTACCCATTAAAAATAATATCATGAAGAGTTTAAAATTCATAATTACATGAGCTATATACCCTATAATTTTTATCATTTTTATCATTCGACCCATTGAGAAAGAATTTTGCGGTGGCAAAATTTTATAATTTCATGAGTTATAGCCCATGATTTCGACAATTTTCGGTTATGCAGTGCCATTGGCAAATAATCGCTGGAGAACAAATTTCAAGATTTCATGAGCTGTAACCCATATTTTTTGACCATTTTTAGTCATTTTTACCCATTGCCTAATAATTTTGTGGAGTCCAAAATTCAAGATTTTATGAGCTATAACCCATGATTTTTGATAAATTTTAGTCATTCTGATCCATTGAAAAATAACTTCATGGAGGCCAATACCCACGATTTCATGAGTCATAACTCATGATTTCTAGCCATTTTTTGCCGTTACTACCCATTGGTAAATAAAGTCGTGGAGTCCAACACTCGGGATTTCATGAGCTATAACCTATAATTAGTGGCTATTTTTTGTTGTTTCCACCTATTAAAAAATAATTTCACGAAGAGTTCAAAATTCACGATTTCAAGAGCTATACGCCATAATTTTTGGTCATTTTAAGTCATTCCGACCCATCAGAAAAGAATTTTGTGGAGGCAAAAATTTAAGATTTTATGAGTTACAACTCATGATTTTTCACCATTTTTAGTCATTTCGTGCCACTAGCAAATAATTTTGTGTCGAACAAAGTTCATGATTTCATGAGCTATAACCCATATTTTTGGCCATTTTTAGTCATTTTGACCCATTGGCAAATAATTTTATGGAGTCAAAATACACAATTTCATAAGCCATAACTCACAATTTCGACAAATTTTTATTGTTTCTACCCATTAAAAATAATATCATGAAGAGTTTAAAATTCATAATTACATGAGCTATATACCCTATAATTTTTATCATTTTTATCATTCGACCCATTGAGAAAGAATTTTGCGGTGGCAAAATTTTATAATTTCATGAGCTATAACCTACAATTTATGGCTATTTTTAATCATTTTGAGCCATTGGCAAATAATTTCACAGAGTACAAAATTCATAATTTCATGAGCTATAACAAATGATTTCGGCCATTTTAATCATTCCCAACAATTAGCAAATAGTTTTGTGAAGACCAAAATTCATAATTTCATGTGCTCTAACCGTTGATTTGCTTTTCATTTTCAGTCATTTCTACCCATTGGCAAATAATTTCACGGGGGCCAAAATAAACGATTTGATAAGCTATTACCCATTATTGTTGGCCATTTTTAGTCATTCTGAACTATTGGCAAATAATTTTATGGAGTCAAAAATACACAATTTCATAAGCCATAACTCACAATTTCTGACAAATTTTTATTGTTTCTACCCATTAAAAAATAATATCATGAAGAGTTTAAAATTCATAATTACATGAGCTATATACCCTATAATTTTTTATCATTTTTTATCATTCTGACCCATTGAGAAAGAATTTTGCAGTGGCAAAATTTTATAATTTCATGAGTTATAGCCCATGATTTCTGACAATTTTCAGTTGTACCGTGCCATTGGCAAATAATCGCGCGGAGAACAAATTTCAAGATTTCATGAGCTGTAACCCATATTTTTTGACCATTTTTAGTCATTTTTACCCATTGCCTAATAATTTTGTGGAGTCCAAAATTCAAGATTTTATGAGCTATAACCCATGATTTTTGATAAATTTTAGTCATTCTGATCCATTGGAAAATAACTTCATGGAGGCCAATACCCACGATTTCATGAGTCATAACTCATGATTTCTAGCCATTTTTTGCCGTTACTACCCATTGGTAAATAAAGTCGTGGAGTCCAACACTCGGGATTTCATGAGCTATAACCTATAATTAGTGGCTATTTTTTGTTGTTTCCACCTATTAAAAAATAATTTCACGAAGAGTTCAAAATTCACGATTTCAAGAGCTATACGCCATAATTTTTGGTCATTTTAAGTCATTCCGACCCATCAGAAAAGAATTTTGTGGAGGCAAAAATTTAAGATTTTATGAGTTACAACTCATGATTTTTCACCATTTTTAGTCATTTCGTGCCACTAGCAAATAATTTTGTGTCGAACAAAGTTCATGATTTCATGAGCTATAACCCATATTTTTGGCCATTTTTAGTCATTTGTAACCTTCGGCAAATAATTCTGTGCAGTCCAAAATTTAGGATTTCATAAGTTATAACTCACGATTTGTGGCCATTTTTAGTCTTTCCCACCCATTGGCGTATAATTTTGCGAATGCCAAAATTTAGGATTTCAAGTGCTTTAACCCACAATTTTTGACCATTTGAGTTGTTTCAACCCATTTTCATATAATTTTGTGCACACCATTTTATGAGGTATAACCTATAATTTGTAGTCATTTTTAGTCAGTCGGACCCATTAGAAAATAATTTCTCATGAATAAAATTCACGATTTCATGACCAATAACCCATTATTTTAGCTATTTTTAGTCATTTCAACTCATTGGCAAATAATTTTGTGGGGGCCAAAATTCACGATTTCACTAGCTATAATCCATAATTTTTTACAATATTTAGTCTTTTCTGCCCATTGAAAATAATTTCACGGAGTCCAAAATTCAAGATTTCTTGAGGTGTAACCATGATTTCTGGAAATTTTTAATTATTTCTACCCATTGGCAAATAAATTTCACAGAGACAACAATTCATGATATCATGAGCTATAACCCATGGCTTTCGGCCATTTTTAGTTGTTTCTACAAATTGGAAAATAAATTTACGGAGTTCAAAATTCATAATTTCATGAGCTATAACCCACGATTTTAGATCATTTTTAGTCATTTTGACCCATTGGCAAATAATTTTGCGTAGGTAAAAATTCACAATTTCATGAGCTAGCACACAATTTCTGGACATTTTTAGTCATTCAAGTGACTGGCAAATAATTTCACAAGAGCCAAAATTAACGATTTCATTAGAAATAACCCATGATATATAACCATTTTTTGTCATTCAGACAAATTGGCAAATAATTTCACAGAGTCAAAAATTCATGACTTCATGAGCTATAACCTATGATTTTTGCCCATTTTTAGTTGTTTCTACAAATTAGAAAATAAATCGAGGAGTCCAATATTACCCACAATTTTGGGTCATTCTCATCTCTTGGCAAATACTTTCATCAATGCCAAATTTCAAAATTTCATGAGCTATAACCTACAATTTATGGCTATTTTTAATCATTTTGAGCCATTGGCAAATAATTTCACGGGGACCAGAACTCACGATTTCATGAGATATAACACACAATTTATGGTTATTTTTAGTATTTCTAACCAATTGGCAAATAATTTTGCGGAGGCCAAAATTTATAATTTCATGAGCTATAAACCATGATTTCTAGCCATTGTTAGTTGTTCCAAGCCATTGGCCAATAATTTCCTGGAGGCTAAAATTAACGATTTCGTGAGCTATAACCTATAACTTTTTGCCATGATTAGTCATTTCTACTAATTGATAAATAATTTCATAGAATCTAAAATTCAGGATTTCATGAGCAATAACCCATAATATTTAGCCATATTTTTTGGTTATTTTTAGTCGTTCTGACCCTTTGGAATATAATTTCATGGAGTTTAAAATTCACAATTTCATGGCCTATAACCCATGATTTCTGGCCATTTTAGTCATTCCGAGCAATTAGCAAATAATTTTTTAGAGACCGAAATTCACAATTTCATGAGCTACAACCCTCAACTTTTTTCCATTTTTAGTCATTTCTACCTATTGCCTATAATTTCTAGAAGTCTAAAATTTAAGATTTTATGAGCTATAACCCATGATTTCTGGTCATTTTTATTTGTTTCTTTCTGTTAGCAACTAAGTTTTGTGGTGACAAAAATTCATGATATCATGAGCTATAACCCATAATTTCTTACTATTTTTAGTTATTTTTATAAATTGAAAAATAATGCATAGTTCAAAATTCACGAATTCATGAGCTTTAACCGACAATTTTTGGTCATTTTCAGTTATTCTGACTTGTTGGCAAATAATTTCGCAGATGCTAAAATTTAAATTTTCATGAGCTATAAACTACAATTTATTGCTATTTTTAGTCATTTTGAGCCATTGGCAAATAATTTCACGGGCCAAAATTCACAATTTAATGAGCTATAACACACAATTTATGGCTATTTTTTGCCTTTTCGACTTATTGGCAATAATTTTGTGGATACCAAATTTCAAAATTTCATGAGGTTTAACATACATATTGTGGATATTTTTAGTGATTTCTAGCCATTGACAACTAGTTTCACCGGGCCAAAATTCACGATTTCATGAGTAATAACACAGGATATGTGGCCATTTTTAGTCATTCCGACACATTGGCAAATAATTTCGCGGGGGCAAAAATTCTTTATTTTATGAGCTATAGCTCACAATTTCTAGCTATTTTTAGTTATTTTAATAAAATGGAAAATAGATTTACAGAGGCCAAAATTTTATGATTTTATGAGCTATAACTCACGATTTTTGACCATTTTTAGTCGTTTCTACCCATTGGCAAATAATTTTGCAGAGTCCAAAATTAGAGATTTCATGAGCTAAAACCAATGATGTTTGGCTATTTTAGTCATTCTAACCAATTGGAAAATAATTTCACTAAGTCTAAAATTTACTATTTCATGAGCTATAAATCACGAGCTCTAGCCATTTTTAGTCGTCATGAGCCATTGACAAATAATTTCACAGAGTTTAAATTCACAATTTCATGAGCTATAACCAGCTACATTTTGTAGTTTTTTGTGATTTTAGCCATTCTGGAGGTTTAGAATACAATTTTGCGGAGGCCAAAATTCACTATTTTATATGCTATATATCATAATTTCAAGCTATTTTTAGTCGTTCTGACCAATTAGTAAATAATTTTGCAGAAATAAAAATTCATGACTTTATAAGCTAGAGCCCATGATTTTTTGCCCTTTTTTATCGTTTCTACCCATTGGTAAATAATTTTAAAGACTACAAAATTTAAAATTTTATGAGCTATAAATAATAATTTTTTATCATTTTTAGTCATTTCGACCAATTGGCAAATAATTTCGCGGTGTCCAAATCTCACCATTTCTTGAGTTATAAAACACGATATCTAGCCATTTTTAGCCATTCCGAGCCATTAATAAATAATTTTCTAGAGGCCAAAATTGACGATTTCATGATGTATAACCCATGTTTTTTGGCTATTTTAGTCATTGCTATCCTTTAGCAAATAATTTTGTGGAGTCTAAAAGTCTAGATTTCATGAGTATTAATTCACGATTTGTGGCCATTTTTAGTCGTTCTCACCCATTAGCATATAATTTTTTGGAGGCCAAAATTCAAGATTTCATGAGCTATAACCCATAATTTTTGGTCATTTTTAGTCATTCCGATCGATTAAAAAATAATTTTACGTAGTTCAAAATTCACGATTTCATGAGCTACAATCTGTGATTTTTAGCTACTTTTAGTCATTCTCACCAATTGGAAAATAACTTTGAGAAGGCTAAATTTTATGGTTTCATGAGCTATAACCAACTATTTTTGCGATTAATCATTTCTAACCATTGGCATATAATTTTGTGCTACTCAAAATTGAGGATTTCATGAGCTATAACCCATGATTTATGATCATTTTTACTCATTCTGACCCATTGAAAAATAATTTTACGGGATCTAAAATTTAGGATTTTAAGAGCTATAACCTATGATGTTTAACCATTTTTAGTCAATCTAACCCAACGGAAAATAATTTCGCAGAGTCCAAAATTTAGGATTTCATGAGCTGTAACCCATGATGTGTAGCCATTTTAGTTACTTTGACCCATTAGAAAAATTTTTGCGAAGTCTAAAATTTAAAATTTCATGAGCCATAACCCGTGAAGTGTAGCCATTGGAAAATAATTCCACAAAGTGCAAAATTCATAATTTTATGAGTTATAACCCACTACTTTATGCCATTTTTACTCATTGCGATCCATTAGCAAATAATTTTGTGGAGGCCCAAATACAAGAATTCATGAACTATAACCCATGATTTATGATCATTTCTAGTCCTTCTAACTCATTGAAAAATAATTTTGCGGAGTCTCAAATCCACGATTTCATAAGATATTACCCTTGATTTTTCATCAATTTTAGTTATACCGACCCATTAGTAAATAATTTCATAGAGGCCAAAATTCACAATTTTATGAGCTATAACTTGTGATTTTTTGCCATATTTAGTCATTTCTACCCATTACAAACAATTTCATGGAGTTCAAAATTTAAGATTTCAAGTGCTATAGGCCATAATTTCTGACCATTTTTACATGTTTTTACTAATTGACAAAGAAAATTTGCGGAGGAAAAAATTCATGATTTCATGAGCTATAACCCATAATTTCTGGTCATTTTTATTTATTTCTACAAATTATAAAATAAATTCATGGAGTTCAAAATTCACGATTTTATGAGCTATAACCCACGATTTTAGACATTTCTAGTCATTCTCACCCCTTGGCAAATAATTTCGTGGACATCAAAACTCAAATTTTCATGAGCAATAAACCAAAATTTCTAGCCTTTTTTAGTCATTTCGAGCCATTGGCAAATAATCTCACGGGGGCCAAAATTCACCATTTCATGAACTATACACACACAAATTATGGCCATTTTTACTCATTCCAACCAATTGGTAAATAATTTCGTGGAGCCCAAAATACATGATCTCGTGAGCTACAACCCTTGATTTCTAGCCATTATTAGTTGTTCTGAGCCATTAGCAAATAATTTCACAGATGCAAAAATTCACGATTTCATGAATTATAACCCGTGAGTTTTTGTCATTTTTAGTTATTTCTACAAATTGCCAAATAATTTCGCGGAGTCCAAATTTTAGGATTTCATGAGCTATAATCCATATTATTTTGCCATTTTTTGTCATTCTAACCCATTAGAAAATAATTTCACAGAGTCCCAAATTTAGTATTGCAAGAGCTATAACACAATTTCTGAAAATTTTTAGTCATTCAAAGCCATTAGCAATTATTTTAAAGAGTCCAAATTTCACGATTTCATGAGCTACAACCCATTATTTTTGGCGATTTTTAGTCGTTCCTACCCTTTGGATTATAATTTTAGGCCAAAATTCACAATTTTATTAACTATAACCCACAATTTCTGACCATTTTAGTCATTTTGAGCAATTACAAAATAATATTACGGACAGCAAAAATTATAATTTCAAGAGCTATAACCCTTAATTTTTACCATTTTTAGTCATTTCTACCCATTGGCAAGTATATCATAGAGTCTAAAATTCAAGATTTCATGAGCAAAAATCCATAATTTTTTACCATTTTTAGTCATTCTGACTCATTGCCAAATAATTTCGCGGATTCCAAAATACACAATTTTATGAGCCATAACTCATGATTTCTGGCCTTTTTTATCATTTCCACCCATTGGCAAATAACAATTTGTGGCTTTTTTTTGTTGTTTCTACCCATGAAAAAATAATTTTGTGAAGAGTTAAAAAATCACAATTTCATGAGCTATACCCTACAATTTTTTGTCATTTTTAGTCATACTAATCCATTAGAAAAGAATTTCACAGAGGCCAAAATTCATGATTTTATGAGTTATAACCCAAGATTTCTGGCCATTTTTTATCGTTTTGTGCCATTGGTAAATAATTTTGTGGAGAACCAAATTTAAGATTTCATGAGCTATAACCCATAATTTTTTACTATTTTCAGTCATTTATACCCAAGGGGAAAAAATTGCATGGTCCAAAATTTAGGATTTCATGAGCTACAACTCACGATTTAGGTTTTCATGAGCTATAACCCATAATTTTTTGACCATTTGACTTGTTTCAACCAATTGGCATATAATTTGGCGTAGGCAAAAAATTAGAATTTAATATGATATAACCCATGATTTGACGTTATTTTTAGTCACTTGGACCCATGGCAAATAATTTAGTGGGGGGCCAAAATTCATTATTTGGCTATAACCCGTAGTTTTTTATTACAATATTTAGTAATTTCTACCAATTGCAAATACTTTCACGGAGTTGAAAAGAAAAGATTTCATGAGCTACAACCTATGATTTCTGGCATTTTTAGTTGTTTCTACCCATTAGAAAATAAATTTCACGGAGATAAAAATTCATAATTTCATGAGCTATAACCCACGATTTCTGGTCATTTTTAGTTGTTTCTACAAATTAGATAATAAATTTGTGAAGTTCTAAATTCATAATTTCATGAGCCATAACCCATATTTTTTTGCTATTTTTAGTCATTTATACCCATGGGGAAAATTTTGCATGGTCCAAAATTTAGGATTTCATGAGTTCTGACTCATGATTTAGGTTTTCATGAGCTATAACCCATAATTTTTGACCATTTGACTCGTTTCAACCAATTGGCATATAATTTGGCGTAGGAAAAATTTAGGATTTAATATGATACAACCCATGATTTGATGTTATTTTCACGCTTGGACCTATGGCAAATAATTTAATGGGGCCGAAATTCATTATTTGGCTATAACCCATAGTTTTTATTACAATATTTAGTCATTTCTATCAATTGCAAATACTTTCACGGAGTTGAAAAGAAAAGATTTCATGAGCTACAACCTATGATTTCGGCATTTTTAGTTGTTTCTACCCATTAGAAAATAAATTTCACGGAGATAAAATTCATAATTTCATGAGCTATAACCCACGATTTCGGTCATTTTAGTTGTTTCTACAAATTAGATAATAAATTTGTGAAGTTCTAAATTCATAATTTCATGAGCCATAACCCATATTTTTTTGCTATTTTTAGTCATTTATACCCATGGGGAAAATTTTGCATGGTCCAAAATTTAGGATTTCATGAGTTACAGCTCATGATTTAGGTTTTCATGAGCTATAACCCATAATTTTTTGACCATTTGACTCGTTTCAACCAATTGGCATATAATTTGGCACAGGAAAAAATTTAGGATTTAATATGATACAACCCATGATTTGATGTTATTTTCAGTCGCTTGGACCTATGGCAAATAATTTAATGGGGGCCGAAATTCATTATTTGGCTATAACCCATAGTTTTTTATTACAATATTTAGTCATTTCTATCAATTGCAAATACTTTCACGGAGTTGAAAAGAAAAGATTTCATGAGCTACAACCCATGATTTCAAGCATTTTTAGTTATTTCTACCTATTGGCAAATAACTTTTACGGAGATAAAAATTCATGATTTCATGAGCTATAACCCACGATATCTGGTCATTTTTAGTTGTTTCTACAAATCAGACAATAAATTTATGAAGTTCCAAATTCATAATTTCATGAGCCATAACCCATAATTTTTTGCTATTTTTAGTCATTTATACCCAAGGGTAAACAATTTGCATGCTCCAAAATTTAGGATTTCATGAGCTACAACTCACAATTTAGGTTTTCATGAGCTATAACCTATAATTTTTTGACCATTTGACTCGTTTTAACCAATTGGCATATAATTTGGTGCAGGAAAAATTTTAGGATTTAATATGATTTAACCCATGATTTGACATTATTTTTAGTCGCTCGGACCCATGGCAATAATTTAGTGGGGGCCAAAACTCATTATTTGGCTATAACCCATAGTTTTTTATTACAACATTTAGTCATTTCTACTAATTGCAAATACTTTAACGGAGTTGAAAAGAAAAGATTTCATGAGCTACAACCTATGATTTCGGCATTTTTAGTTGTTTCTACCCATTAGAAAATAAATTTCACGGAGATAAAATTCATGATTTCATGAGCTATAACCCACGATTTCTGGTCATTTTAGTTGTTTCTACAAATCATACAATAAATTTGTGAAGTTCCAAATTCATGATTTCATGAGCCATACCCCATAATTTTTACTATTTTCAGTCATTTATACCCAAGGGTAAACAATTTGCATGCTCCAAAATTTAGGATTTCATGAGCTACAACTCACAATTTAGGTTTTCATGAGCTATAACCTATAATTTTTGACCATTTGACTCGTTTTAACCAATTGGCATATAATTTGGTGCGGAAAAATTTAGGATTTAATATGATTTAACCCATGATTTGACATTATTTTTAGTCGCTCGGACCCATGGCAATAATTTAGTGGGGGCCAAAACTCATTATTTGGCTATAACCCATAGTTTTTTATTACAACATTTAGTCATTTCTACTAATTGCAAATACTTTAACGGAGTTGAAAAGAAAAGATTTCATGAGCTACAACCTATGATTTCTGGCATTTTTAGTTGTTTCTTCCCATTGGCAAATAAATTTCCTAGAGTCAAAATTTCCTGATCTCATAAGCTATAACCCACAATTTCTGGTCATTTTAGTTGTTTCTACAAATCATACAATAAATTTGTGAAGTTCCAAATTCATGATTTCATGAGCCATACCCCATAATTTTTTATCATTTTTAGTCATTCTGATCTGTTAGAAAATAACTTCGCGTATCCCAACATTTAAAATTTCATGAGCTAGAATCCATAATTTCTAACCATTTTAAGTCATTTTCAGCCATTGGCAAATAATTTTATGAAGCCTAAAGTTTAGGATTTTAGGAGCTATAAACTACATATCCCTCAATTTTTTATTATTTTTAGTCATTCTTATCCATGGGAAATAATTTTGCAAAGTCTAAAATTTACGATTTCATGAGCTATAATCCATAATTTTTAGCTATTTTTAATCGTTTCTACCCATTGACAAATAATTTCGTGGAGTACAAAAATTAGGATTTCATGAGCTATAACCAACAATATGTGACCTTTTATTGTTGTTTCTAGCCATTAAAAAATAATTTCGTGAAGAGTTTAAAATTCATGATTTCATGAGCTATATCCCATAATTTTTGATCAATTTTAGTCATTCTATCCCATCGGATAAGAATTTCACGGAGGCAAAAATTTACGATTTCATAAGCTATAATCCATGATTTCTACCCATTTTTAGTCGTTCCGTGCCCCTGGCAAATAATTTCACAAAAAACAAAATTCATGATTTCATGAGCTTTAACCCTTTTTTTTGCTATTTTTAGTCATTTCTACCCATTGCCAAATAATTTTGTGGACTCTAAAATTCAAGATTTCATGAGCTATAATCCATGATTTGTGGCCATTTTTACCCATTCCTACCCATTGGCATATAATTTGGTGCAGACCAAATTTTAGGATTTCATGAGCTATAACCCATTATTTGTGGGCATTTTTAGTCGCTAAGACCCATTGGAAAATAATTTGGTGTAGAATAAAATTCACAATTTAATGAGCTATTACCTATGATTTTTAGCTATTTTAGTCATTCCGCCCTATTGACAAATAATTTTGCGGTGGCCAAAATTCACAATTTCATGAGCTATAATCCACAACGTTTTGCAATATTTAGTTATTTATAACCATTGCAAATAATTTCACAGTGCTCAAAATTCAAGATTTCAAGAGCTATAACCCATGATTCCAAGCCATTTTTAGTTGTTTCTACCCATTGACAAATAAATTTCGCGGGAGAAAAATTCTTGATTTCATGAGCTATCACATGACTTCTGGCCATTTTTATTTATTTCTACAAATTGGAAAATAAATTTGTGGAGTTCAAAATTCACCATTTTCATGGCCTATAATCCATAATTTTTGGTCATTTTTAGTCATTCTCAACAGTTGGCACGGATACCAAATGTTTAAAATTTATTGAGCTATAACCCACAATTTCTAGCCATTTTTAGTCATTTTGAGCCATTAACAAATAACTTCATGAGGGCCAAAATTCATGATTTTCATGAGCTATTACACATGATTTGTGGCTATTTTTAGTCATTCCGACCAACTGGCAAATAATTTCGCAAAGACTAAAATACACATTTTCATGAGCTACAATCCATGATTTCTGGCCATTATTAGTTGTTCCAAGTCATTAGCAAATAATTTCATGATGGTTAGAATTCATGATTTTATGAGCTATATCCCATAATTTTTTATTATTTTTAGTCATTTCTACCAGTTGCCAACTATTTCGCAAAGCACGGATTTTAGGATTGCATGAGCTATAACCTAGATTTTTTTGGCCATTTTTAGTCGTTTATACACATTGGCAAATAATTTTGCGAAGTCAAAATTTCAGGATTTCTTGAGCTATAACCCTTGATATGTGGCCATTTTTAATCATTCTAACCCATTGGTGTATAATTTTGTGGAGGCTAAAATTTAGGATTTCATGAGCTATAACCCACAATTTTTAACTATTTGAGTCGTTAAAACCCATTGGTATATAATTTCGCGCAGACCAAAATTTAGGATTTCATGAGCTATATAACTCATAATTTGCGGTCATTTTTAGTCACCTGGACCAATTGGAAAATAATTTTGTGTAGAATAAAATTGTTAATTTTTTTAGCGATAACTCATGATTTTTGGCTATTTTCAGTTATTTTGATCAATTGGCAAATAATTTGGCCAAAATTCACGATTTCATGACCTATAACACCCAATTTTTTGTAGTATTTAATCATTTCTACATATTGCTAATAATTTTATGAAGTCAAAAATTTAAGATTTCAAGAGCTATAACCCATGAATTTTGGCCATTTTTAATTGTTTCCACCCATTGGCAAATAAATTTCTCAAAGGCAAAAAGTCATGATTTCATGAGTTATAACACATGATTTCTAGTCATTTTTAGTTGTTTCTACAAATTGGAAAATAGATTTGCGGAGTCCAAAATTCTCGATTTCATGAGCTATAACCCACGATTTTGACTCACAAGTGGACAAAACAACCTTAGCGAGCAAATCAAGAAGTTCCCCTCGAGCTAGGCAGGGCATCCTTTCACACCCCATGTGTCTCAATCTAGCATTGCATCTCATAGAATCATTCAATGAATTAGAGTGCATAGAATAGCTATAAGGTTTATCAACAATTGCAGCAAAATTGTCCACATCAATAAAATACAAACTGCTTGAATTTTGCCCAATAATATGGCAATCATGTCCCGTAATAAAAATATGGGTTTATTGCTGAAAACCACCTTAACTTTTAGTCAAATTGCTGAAAACCACCTACTTTTTTTTTGATAAAAACCACCTTACTTTGCTGTTATGTTTCACATGTCACACCAAGATTTTTTTTTACCGCTACCACCTAACTGTTATATCTATTTACCACCTTTACTTTTATATTTCTTATGGTTACCATCTTTACAAAATACAAATTTATATATATACCACCTTATCTTTATAAACTTTTGACATGAACCACCTGCTATTTTATGAAATTCATACTTACTTTATAAAAGTTAAGGTGGTAACTGTATAATAAAAAAAAGTTAAGGCGGTAACTATAAAAAAAAGCAAAAATTGGTGTGACATGTGAAACATAACAGCAAAGTAAGGTGGTTTTTATCAACAAAAAAAAGCAGGTGGTTTTCAGCAATTTGACTCAAAGTTAAGGTGGTTTTCAGCAATAAACCCTAAAAATATTATTTTCATTTTTTCAGCAATAAACCCTAAAAATATTATTTTCATTAATGTGAACTTCATAACGAAAATAAAATAACCTAGACACAGAAGGGAGATTTCACCTAATGATCTATGAGGCATGCAAGACTTCTAGAAGAAACTACGCGCTTCCACCTCCCAGATCCAACTGGAACTTGCTAATAGTGGCATGCTCGAATTATTTCCCATGAAAAGTCATTTGTTTCCCATTGAAAAGCCATGATACTCCATATATCCATATCCTTGTCCCACGCTACATGGTCTGTGGCCCCTGAGTTTACAACCCACAAATGAGGATATTCAGTAAGAGCGGAGAAGGACTGACTATAAACTAGTGCATCATATAAAGATGGAGTGAGTACTTTCTTCTGCAGCGTGCATTTACGCGCAAGGTGTCTCAACTTTCTAGAGCTATGACATGTCATTTTGGTCTTTTCCTTCTGCTTTTGAAGAGAGACATATTCATTTAGCGCCTCAAGTTTCTTGTGTAGAGCGACCAAGTGATCATAAATTGATTCTACATGTTAATTACACTATGATCATTTAATGTTAGTTTAAAGGATACTCAGTAATTAAAAAATGCAGGTGATCAAAATAAAAAATCTGTTAAAACATATATTTTTCATGATTTATACATGAAAATAGAGGTAAAGTAATGTTTAAAAACGATTCTCAAAACTACAGAAAATTATATAAGAATTAGAGTTATGTATACATTCAATTGTATTATTTTTAAAAGAGTAAGTTATAAATTTTTAATTAAAGAAAATGAGGGAGGAATGCAAGACATTGACCCTTCTAGAGAGGAGATAAAGAAGAGAGAGGTGGAACCCGCATCAATAAATGATGGTGCCAAATGACTAAATTATCCCCAGTCTTTTACTAAAATGACATCCCTATTCTTTACTAGATTGAAGAAATAATACCTCGTTCCTTTGTCTTTGCATGCCCACACATTTTCTTTTATATAATAGTATAGAAGTATGAAAATAGATGTAGAAATACGTAGATGTTAAAAATTTATAGAAGTTCTAATCGCTACAAAATAATTTCTTGAAATGCCTCTGCCACGGGCCCCCATCGGTGGTGCCAGAGATGACAACATTTTTTTTTATGAGCCCACATGATGTTTGTTTTTATTCTCAACGGACAGACACAAGTGCGTGATAGGTCCTTTTCCTGTGTTTCCACGAATGGGTAAATAGTGCATTCATCTCGTTGGTAGGATACACACAAAGAAAAAGACACGAGGAGGTTTAGTCACACCGGCGACCGGGGTTCACTCGTGCAGACATGTGTCCCTGCCACAGCGTGAGTGTACCCCACTCGTGGCTATGGCTAGCATTCGAAACATGTGTCTTTGCCACAGCGCGAGTGAACCTCACTCGCGATTGTGGCTAGCATTGGCCAAAAGATGCATCACTCCCTGTTTGGCAAAAGGTTAAGAAAAGGGTAAATGAGGTTTAATCCCACCTTAACCATCCAAACAGACTAATTAGGTCAAAGGACTAACAAACTCTTTACAAGGGGCAAAGTTAGTTAACCCCTCATTTAGAGGGGTTAACAAATCCGCTTAAAGAGAAGGGTTAAGAGTTACTCCCTCTTAAAATAATAAATAAATTTGTAAAAAGAACATACTCTAGGATATTTATGGCAACTAACCTCCTTAACCCTTCTTTATTTGCCAAAGACAAAAATTTAACCCTTCATCTTGACTATGAATCCAAACGGAATTACATTATTTTTAATCTCTCGTGAATGGTTAACGAAATTAGCCATTCCCCTTAACCCTTCTCCTCTAACACTTTGCCAAACGATACCTATGGTCTACAGAAGTGGAGCCAGATACTATGTTGGGGATCCTTTGTCCCCAACCCAAAAAAAACTTTTAAAGGTAATATCTCATGGAATTAAAAAAAATATTAGTGTTTTCCAACAAAAATAAAATAAAGATCCTTAGACTTGCAAGATTTGTAGGTTTAACAAGATTGCAAAGACATATGAATTGCTAATCGTTCATATAATTAACTAACACTTTGAATTGCTGCAATCATTTCATTTCATTATCATTATCACAAGTATGATTTCTGTGCTCGCACAGATTGTTTTGATATCTTTGGTTTATATATGTTCACACACCTTCGAATGCGTTAAGCTAACCTAGTGTAATTATAGACTATAACTTACAAATTATCTATCAACTAATAGAAAATGAAAATCATATTTTTCCATGTTATGAGAAGAAGATTTTTTTTAATTAATTAAAGTAAATAATTTGAGTGGTAGGGTTTTCTTAGAAAAATTAAAATCTTAATTTTGAAATTCAAAATTAGATAGATTAACCATCAATCCCTTTTTGTAAATCTAAATAAAATTTAGGATTCTTAAAACTTAAAGAACATGATATACAATGATATTTGGTATTCTATAAAAAGAGATTTAATTGGAAAAGAACATAGGCATTGTTAGGTCCTCTTTGGGCAAGGGGATGGGATTTCAATGTCCCAAGATTTTCAATCAAGTCTCATGTTTGGTTCGCTAGGGATTGCGACACGAACGAGATTAGGACTTCCCTACAATCCCCAAAATGGATAGTAGGAAGTTTCACCATCCCCTTGTATTAACAACATAAGACTTCCCATCATCATTATACCCTCCCACCTAATGTCTTCTCCACACCAAGGATATATTATAATATTATAATATAATATGTTAAATTAGGGGGCCATTTGTAATTTTAGAAATTTTTGTGTAATGGTTTCGAAGGCTTTTTGTGGCCTTTCAAATTGTTAAGGGGCTACTTGTAGTTTTTCAAAGTTTTGAGGGTTGTTTGTAGTTTTGAAAACTTTAAGGAAATGGTTATAAAGTTTTTAGGCGGCTTTTTGGGAATTCTTCGAGAGGTATTTGTAATTTTTGAAACTTTCTTGGCATTGTTTATAAATTTTTTTAGGGAGTTGTTTATAATATTTCAAAATTTTCAGCAATGTATTTGTTACTTTCGCAACTTTCACTAGTTTTAAAATTTTCAAAGGGTTATTTATAAAAATATTTTGGGTATATTTCTAATGCAAACTTTTAAGGATCTTATAAATGTGAAGCACTTTTCAACATTCTCTAGAGTATAATTATCTATTTAATATGTATGCTAGAAAAAATTCTAGATAAATTGTACCAAAAACAACTCAAATCTCGAAGGGAAAATTAGTATAATTGGTAGTGGTGGCGGTGGTTGGCTAGAGGATGGCCAAGAGGGGAAGTAGATGGGTGAAGGGGAAAGTAAACAATATTGATATTTAAATTAATTAGTAAACTTCACGAAACCACCAAAAAGTTTAATTTGCGAAATTTTTACATAAACCTTCAAAAACTTTGAAAATGGCACTTAACTTCCAATAGGCTGATATCACTCTAAATAAAAAGAGCTTTTACATATAGACCTTCCAAATCATCCTTATTTGAAGATTAACCTCCAAATTTCCGAAAGTAGATAAAAGGGATATAATTTTCTACAGATATAACATCCAAATCTAGTATTTGCAAATTTTCCATTTAAATCTTTAGATTTGAAAATACCCTCCAATTCTTCTTTTCTTCCCCACCCTTTTTTTTTGAGTTTATTACACTTCACATTGTTTTTAGATTTTGCATATATACCCCAAAATTTAATATTT
Organism: Asparagus setaceus; assembly: GCA_012295165.1. NCBI lineage: Eukaryota > Viridiplantae > Streptophyta > Magnoliopsida > Asparagales > Asparagaceae > Asparagus > Asparagus setaceus. The sequence goes on along the minus strand of CM022704.1, from coordinate 77,638,059 downwards.
TTACAAATTTGCCCCTAAATCTTAATATTTGCCCGGTGTTACCCTCTGCTCTCTACAAATGGAAAATCCGTAGACAGATTGAATGCATCGTCAAATTTATCTTAAATAAATACTATATCATCTGAGATAAACTGAACGAACGCTAGGAGCTGCTTATGAAAGATACTAATTATTCATATTGATTGGATTTTTTTTTTTTTGGCTAGTCATTATTGATTAGATTAATTGCATGTAATATAAAACCCTTTTTAATCCTTATAAAACTATAATTAGAGACTAACACATTGGAAAATATTGTAGAGTTTGTGATCTGTCCGGTTAATACATGGAGGATATAGTTTCTTATCGAAATCCGCACAATAATATTCCCATTGTCCCACAACGAAGCAAAATATTTAATTTGGTGAGCCAGACAAAAGGATAAAAGACAAGAGCTCAATCTCAACTAATCCTTCCAATAAGGGTTTTGCTTCGAAGCTCCTAAAATCATTTATTAATTACCTTTTTTAAAAAGGGTAAATTTGGACAAATAAAAGTTCTTCATCCCCTCCAAATTCTCAATCCATGGCTCCTAACAATCTGCTTTTGCATCCACAGAATTTATCAAACGCGTATAAATCCATCTAATCACAATCATGGGTAATTTACGCAAGAAAGTTTCTCAAAAAAGATGTTGTGGAAAACTGGAGAGAATAATTTCCCTTAATTGATATGTAATCAATACAAAGAATTACAATTAATATATACTGCTAGCAATCCTCTAAATAAGGTAACCGACTAACTAATTGCATAATTAACTCCTATCTAATATACAGTAAATATTATATTATCAACACTCCCCCTCAAGTTGGCGCATACACATCGTGAATGCCCAACTTGCCTAGTAAGAAATGAAACTGTGGCCTAGCAAGTGCCTTCGTGAAGATGTCCGCTGGTTGAAACTGTGAACGAATGTGTGCCGTAATGATGTTTCCAGTCTACACTTGCTCGCGAACGTAGTGACAATCTATCTCAATGTGCTTCGTCCGCTCATGAAAGACTGGATTGGCCGCTATGTGAATAGCCGACTGACTATCACAAAAGAGCTCCATCGGCTATTGGTGATCCACCAAAAATGAAGTCAACAATGACTTCAACCATACAAGCTCACCCGTTGCGGCTGCCATAGATCTGTACTCTGCTTCTGCCGACGATCTTGAGACGGTGCTTTGCTTCTTCGTTTTCCACGAAATGGGTAATTCCCCAAGTGTGACGAAGTAGCCACTAACTGAGCGACGAGTAATTGGACAGTTTGCCCAATCTGAGTCGCAATAGGCTCGCAACCTCAAATCACAATCAGATCATAGTAGAATTCCTTGGTCCGGACTTCCCTTGATGTACTTCACAACTCGCATTGCTGCCTCAAAGTGTTCTTTGCGAGGCGCTTGAGCAAACTGAGAAAGAACATGAACCGAGTATGAAATCTCTGGTCGTGTGATGGTCAAATAGATCAAACGACCTACAAGTCGTCGATAGGCCGCACCATCTGTCTCCTCCCCCTCGGCCAAAGCGAGCTTGTGACCCTGCTCCATTGGTGTCGCAGCCGGCTTACTTCCAAGTAAGCCCGTCTCGGTAAGAATATCCAAGGCATACTTTCTTTGACACAAGGAAATGCCAATCTGCGACCTAGCAACTTCAATGCCAAGGAAAAATTTCAAAGCACCCAAATCCTTGATATGAAAGCACTCATGTAAGTAGCATTTGAAAGCTGCACATTCATCATGGTTATTTCCGGCCAAAATAATATCGTCGACATACACAAGAAGACTCATGAACACGCCATTCCGACGATAAGTAAATAAGGAATAATCCGCCAAGGATTGAGAAAACCCATACCGCTTGAGCACTCCGGTCAATTTGTTGAACCAATTTCGTGAAGCTTGACGTAGTCCGTAAATGGATTTACGTAGACGGCAAACACAATCTCCACAATCAGTTCGGAAGCCTTGAGGAAGTTTCATGTATACTTCCTCATCGAGATCTCCGTGTAGGAAGGCATTATTCACATCCATTTGGTGTAGCTCCCATCCTCGCGCCGCCGCCACTGATAGAAAAACTCGAACTGAAACAAGCTTTGCAACTGGGCAAACGTCTCATGAAAATCGAGGCCTTCTACCTGCGTGAATCCTTTGGCAACGAGTCTCGCCTTGTATCGCTCCACGGTCCCGTCCGCCTTGCACTTGACTTTGTAAACCCAACGGCAGCCAATCGACTTCTTCCCTTTAGGCAGCGGCTCAAGCGTCCAGGTTTGGTTGGCCTCAAGTGCTGCAATTTCCTTGGCCATCGCTTCACGCCATCGTTCATTCTGAACTGCCTCTGCATAGCACTTCGGTTCGACATCTGAAGTAATAGCTCCAACAAAACGCCGGTGATTCTGCGACAAATTATCAAATGTTATGTAACGAGCTAAGGAATAAGGGATACCTGAGTCGCTTTCATGTCGCGGTAGCTTATTGAAGAGAGGGGGGTAAATGCTATCATTTTCAGCCAAAACTTCAGATTTTTGAGTCAAAGAAGACGCATGATTGGCCGACAAAACGTCTCTGCTGTTCAGCCAAAGCTGCTGGACCTCTGCCTGCCCTTTACTACGTCTCTGCCCGTTCACATAGCTGTGCATCAGTGCACCGGGGAGCCGAGTGCGCTGCTGCCTTGTAGCACTCGTCCCACCTAAGCTGCGTGCACAGCCATGCATTCCTGCATGTCGCTGTTGTGTATGCCCCTGCCCAAACTCCAGTTGGGCATTCCGTTGCTGTCCAGTCCTTGCCAAATAAAGACCAAAGCCTTCGAGATGCGCCGGTGTTTTAGTCTCTCTTCTCGGCCGACTAGCTACCCCCTCGGTTTGAGCTACAATTAACCTCACGAACCAGGCTTGAATCTTCTTCCTCATCTCGAGTACAAACATTATGAGTTGGAGTAATGTTCCCTCTCACTTCAAGTTCCTCAATTATCTCGTCATCACAATCGAAATCATCATATGGCTCAAACACATGATCGGAAACATTACGAGCAAGAGAATGAAGATTTTTATCACCTTGAGCAAACGGAAAGACATTTTCATGAAAAGATACATCCCTTGAATAGAAAAATTCATTTTTCTCCAAATCATAAAGTCGCCAACCCTTCTTGCCGTGTGGATAGCCTACAAAAACACATTTCCTACTTCTCGAGCCAAACTTATCTTTTTGTCTAGGATTATTGTGTGCATAACAGAGACATCCAAACACCATGACATGATAATACGTAGGTTTCTTGCCAAATAAAATTTCATAAGGCGATTTCTTATCTAGTTTAACGGTGGGCGTACGATTAATAAGATAAACTACGGTTAGGACACATTCTCCCCAAAACTTAATAGGCAAAAAAGCTTGAAAACGAAGTGCTCTGGCCACTTCAAGGATATTCCTATGTTTGCGTTTAACTCTTCTATTTTGTTGAGGTGTATCCGTACAACTAGTTTCATGTACTATTCCATTTTCCTCATAAAATGCTCGCATAGGCCCCCCAAATTCAAGACCATTATCACTCCGAATACGCTTCACAGATTTATCGAACTGTGTTCTGACACGTTTACAAAAGAGCATAAGAAACTTGCTAGCCTCACTCTTTTCCCTCATCAAATACACCCAAACTCCTCGACTATAATCATCAACCAAAGTAAGAAAATAAAATACACCACAAGAAGCAGGTTTCCGATACGGTCCCCATAAATCACAATGAACTAATTCAAAACAAGTAGTGGCATTACTCTTACTTAACGGAAAAGGAGAATGTGTTTGTTTTGCCCTATAGCAAACATCACAAACAAGTTTATTCATAGAATCAAAACAACCAATATCCAGAATAAAAGATAGATGCTGACTATTCTGATGCCCCAATCGTCGATGCCAGACCAAGTGTAAGTCATCTAGCTCCGCTTTCATCGCCGAATGTGCCCGTATAGCCTTGTAGCAATAAACCGAAAGCTCACCCGCTTCAATCAGCGTCCTCGATGTACGGTCCTGTATTACACAAAGCTCATTAATAAACGTTATTTGACAATTTAACGCAAAGATCAATTGACGAATTGATATTAAATTGCAAGTTAAATACGGCACATATAAAACATTGGTCAAAACCATCTCCGGACTCAAAACAACGCGACCAACCATCGTTGCCGTCGTTCTCGCCCCATTAGGCAAATAAACGGGCATCTGAATTGTATCCTTGAGATCACTCAAAACCTCCTTCTTATCGGTCATGTGATTCGACACCCCACTGTCAAGTATCCATGTATGTGGTTTAGAATCCTTACCAGAGAGCTTATTGGTGCTATCACCGGAGCGATCCAGCATGTTTAGTAGTTTTTGAAATTGCTCAGTCGACAAAACTTGAACGCCTGCGCTGCTACCCCCTTTGGTCGGCCCTCCCGTTGCCGCGGCATAGGCGTGGCCTCGTCCAGCCTGGCTACGGCCTCGGGGCTGCTCCACACGCTCACGGCCTCTTCTGCCCTTGTACCAAACCGGGTAACCGTGGAGCTCGAAACAATCTGCGACGTCATGCCCCCGCTTGTGACAATGCGAGCAATTTCTCTCCGCATTGCCTCGCTGTTTTGTCCACAATTGTCCAGCCTCTCTTCCTTTAGCTGCGGTATTAACCGCCATTGCCATCACCTCGGGGCGCTTCTCTTGTCCTTGTACAATTGATCGGTGCCTTTCTTCTTTAGTAATCATGGCATAAGCTTTGTTAACAGGAGACAAAGGGTCCATGTTGAGAATTTGAGATCGCACTGTGCCAAAAATAGCGTCGTCGAGTCCCATGAGAAATTGATGCAATTTCTCTTCTTCACGCTCACGAAGAAAGTCTTTCGTTGCTCCACAAGTACAATTCGGCACCTTAGAATAGCTGCCGAGTTCATCCCACATACTCTTCAATCGTGTGTAGTATGCCATCACCGTCATCCCATGTTGCCTAGTCGAGGCAATCTGGCCTTTCAACTCATGAATTCGAGGTGCATTCCCAATCGAAAAATGATCACGTAGCTCATCCTAAACTGCTCTAGCAGTCTCCTCGTAGGCTATACTCAGCTGAGTGGACTTCTCGATAGAGTTGAAAATCTAAGAAATCAGCATCGAGTTGCAAGAGGACCAACCACTCACCTCCGGTGTATCCGGTGCCGGCTTCTCTAGGGTACCATCAATAAACCCTAAATTGTTTTTCGCTCTAAATGCATTCGTCATCGCCTTCACCCACATGTCGTAGTTTTCTCCATTCAGAATGCACGTGGTAATCACCGCTCCCGGGCTATCCGAAGGATGCAGAAAGTATGGAGAAGACATGTCCAATCCCTTCTTGTTGGCAGCGTTTTTCTCTGCCATGGGATGGTAAGAACTAATCTCAGATCGGTACGGCGGCGCGGTAGGGTTTAAGGAGAAGAGGCGGCGGCGGCTTTTTGGTAGGGTTAGGGTTTCTCTAAAAAATATCTAACCCGCTCTGATACCATGTGGAAAACTGGAGAGAATAATTTCCCTTAATTGATATGTAATCAATACAAAGAATTACAACTAATATATACTGCTAGCTATCCTCTAAATAAGGTAACCGACTAACTAATTGCATAATTAACTCCTATCTAATATACAGTAAATATTATATTATCAACAGATGTCAACAAGAAATATAACACATGATTGAATACAATATAAGGAAGATGGATGCGAAGAAAATGGACCGTCAACCATGTTGATGAACTTAAACAAAGCAATCATGTTCATTCAAAATCTAAATTATTTAGTTGAAAATTAATTGAATGGAAGGTTTCCAAGGCCTAAGAGAAAGCCGATCGATGCCGGGCTCGTATAGTTCCTCCATGCCAAAACAATTGATTCCGGTGGCGGCACTCAAGATATCGGGCTCGATACCTCTGGAGAAAGAAGATATCATATAAAAAAAAATTTCGTTAGATTTGGCCATCGGCACAGTGAATTACGGATTTTAATTATAATTTGTGCCAAAAATTTTTTTTTTTTTTTTTTGGAGCAAAGAAGATGGTTGGCTTCCAATAATTTGATTGCGACTCATTTTATTGTGATAAGATCTGTTTCTTTTGGAAAAAAAATGACATGCTCAATAATATAACAAACTTGTGCCATATAATTGCATCTTTTTTTATTCAAATGGTGTGTCAAATCCGATAATATCACTTAATTTAAAAGATTGTGGTATCGTTTATCTTAAAATAATGGACATGCTCAATAATACAACAAACTCATGCAATAATTGTATCTTTTTTTTCACTAGTGAAGAGGGCATGTGCAATTCACGTGAGCACTGTCAGTTGTTTAAAAAAAACTTGCAGGGAAAGATACATATATAAAATTTGCATTAGCTCCAGGCTTTGTACATTGAATTGTGAACAATAGATTGAGCTAAAAGATACGCATACAAAATTTGGATTAGCTCCGGGCTTTATATATTGATTTGAGGACAATAGGTTGAGCTAACTCGATCAGAATCGACTTGACCGAATGACCCATACAACTTTAAATCGTGTTTTATAATAATGAAGATGTTTTAGCTAACATACTCGGCCTCTAATAAGCTCTAATGTGGACTTCCTTTGCAAAGGTTGCAATAGAGCAGCTGTACAAATTCAAGTGAATGAGTGCCCAACTACGCTTACTGTGTTCTTTTTTTTTTGGTAAATGAAAATTTTATTCATGAACCAATGTATATAAAGTTGTTAGTACATCAAATTGCTCTAACTACAGAGCAAACAAAAAGAGAAAAAAAAAACTAGTTCTCAGATATGAAAATCAAATACAACCTGATCAAAAAGTTTACAAGGATAGCAGCCAATCCTTGTTATCATCTGTCAACGGGTTGTTAAGCAAGACTGTAAGAATACTGACCTTGATATCCTTAATTATCTGGATTGAGCATCTTACCTTTTGTCTGAATATCCTAGCATTGCGTTCACTCCAGATACTATAAACTGTTGATGCCAATGCTAACCTCTTCATTCTCTGTTTGAGTCCATTCTCTCTCAGCCTTAAGCAGTACCAAGCTATCAGCTGGCTCCAATCAGTTGATCTCCATCTAAACTGAAGTCATTCCATGACACAATTTCAGACATCCATAGAGAATTTACATTCAAAAAACAGATGGTTTCTATTCTCCGGAGCTGAGTTAGCGCATAGAATGCACACATTAGCTTGAATGACACCTCTCCTAAGTAGCTTGTCTTGAGTTAACATTTTGTTTTGAACTGCTAACCAAAGGATAAAGGAGTGCTTAGGTAGGTTCAATTTCTCCCAAACAGTTCCAAACCAAGGCACATTAGTAGACACAAGAGAGATCTTGGAGTATAGAGCAGAAATTTTAACCTTCGAGTCACTGCAACATAACCCAATTAAGGATTCCAGGTTATCAATCCCTCCAAGCTGAGCAATAGCTTTGTTCCTGACCTTAATCAACTGCTTCCACATCCATGAATCACTGGCTTTAACTGCAACCTGCCATATATCCCTATTCTTCAAATAAGTGCCATGAATCCACTTTATCCATAACAGCTCTTTATTTGTGTGAATGTGCCAGAGAAGTTTAAGAGCAGCAGCTATATTCCATTGAATTGCTGAAAAATAACCCAGACCACCTTGCTTTTTCCCTATACAAATTTTGTCCCAGGAAACCAATGAGGCTTTGTGAACTTGATCAATTTTTCCCCACAGGAAACTACGGCAAATTTCATCAATTTTATGCAAGACCTTGATAGGTAGAATGTAGCAAGAGGTCCAATAGATTTGAACACCTAACACCACACTCTTGATGATCTGAAGCCTACCTGCATAAGAGAGGTTGTTGTGTTTCATCCATCCTTGAAACTGATTAGAAATTTTACTAAGAAGAGGACTACACTCCAAATATGAGAGCCTTTTGCTGATGAGAGGGACCCCAAGATATTTAATTGGCAGTATACCCTCAGGAAAACCCAGAAAATTGAAGATAGAGCCCTTGACATTATCATCAATCCCACCATAGAAGATGGAGCATTTATTTGGGTTTGCTTCTAAATCAGTAACTAAACTGAATTCCTGTAGACATTGATATAGTTTTTCCACAGAGTATAAATCCCCTCTTCCAAATAACAGCAAGTCATCCGCAAATATCAAGTGAGTAATTTTGAGTGCACCACATTTAGAATGAAACTTGAATTTCTTATCAGCTTTCAACAGATCCAATCTTCTGGATAAATATTCCATACCCAAAATAAAAAGATAGGGAGAGAGTGGATCACCTTGACGTAAAACCCCTCTCACCCTTGAAGTAACCATAGAGAGAGCCATTTAGGGAGATGGAACATTTAGGGGAAGAAATACAAGCCATAATCCAGTCCACCATTTTGTTTGGAAAGCCCAAACCAATTAGCATATCTTTTAAGAAGCTCCAACTGATAGTGTCAAAAGCCTTCCTAATATCAATGTTTAACATGACTCTTGGAGATAAATGTTTCCTACCATAGTTTTTAGCAAGCTCATGAGCCAATAAAATGTTGTTAGTAATCTGCCTGCCTTTGACAAATGCATTTTGAGCTTCACTAATGAGGGACCCCATGACAGATTTCACTCTATTTGCTAGAATTTTAGAAATAAACTTGTAGAGGCAGTTGCAACAAGCAATAGGTCTAAAATCAGAGGGGGTTTTGGGACATTGCACTTTAGGAATTAAGGACAATGCAGTTGAGTTAATCTGACCTAGAATCTTTCCTGTTTTAAAAAATTCTTCAATGGCAGTGGTGATATCCTCTCCAACAGTATTCCATGCAGATTTGTAGAAGGAGACACTATAGCCATCAGGACCTGGAGCCTTATCATCTGACATAGAGAAAATTGCATTTCTAACTTCCACTTTGGTAACCTGTGTTGACAGATTTCTAGCTTGTAAATCATTTATACATATCCCATTTTGAATAATATTGATGTCAGGAGAAACAGTAATAGTAGAAGTCCCTGTTAGTTCCTTGATTTTGATGATGTTCTAACAAATAATTTATAACTAATCTTGTTTGTCTAGTGTTTGTGTTTTCATATTTATTCTAGGCAAACAAGGTGTTGGAGGATGGATGGACTTGCGCCTACACGATCATATCCATTGGAGGATAGGAGGAATAGTGGAGTGAAACAATGCAATTCAAGTCAAGATTCAAGATCAAGCTTCATCCGCAGCCAAGACAAGCTTATTGTAAATCTCAAGCTTGGGTACATTAGTTTAGGTTTATACTTGTGTGTTTATACTTAGAGCTCAAGATTCATACACACACACATTTATTTTTGATTTATCACCGTTTTGGATTATAGACTTAACGACATGATTTTATATTTTTTTTAAGTTTATAAATCCATTGGAAAGTGTTTCAAAATGTGTTTGAAAAAAAAGATCAAAAAATCTCAAGTTTATATCTTTTCAAACATGCACGAACATGCACGCATACACACTTTTTGTTTCTATTGCAAAACAAGTTAAAATTAAGAATTTATTGTATTCATGGTTCATTGACTTTATCACATTAATTTATATCTTATATAAAGTCCATAAACCAAATCACAAGATCTCAATACTTGTTCATGTTCAAAATCATGCTTTTCACATATCATTATTTTCATGCTTTTGCAAAACAATTGAGTTTTAACAATTGAAAAATGCAATTTGAAAAATTTCTTCGTTTACCTGTTTATATTTATATATACAAACATTTTCCCAATTTTTACTAAATTTGGAGTTTTTTGTCATTTTCAATTGAATTTACAAAAGAAGTTTTCAGCAGTTTTTAGAAACTGTTTATTTATGTTCAAATAATTATTTCTCACAAATGGGCAGTGATATTTCAGAAATTATTTTTGTAACATGTTTATCTATATCTTTATAACCTTCCCTAAATATTTCATAATATTTGGAGTTGATTTACTATGTCAAATTGATTTTACAATGTCAAGTATTTTAGCAGTTTTTCAGAATCTGAAATATCTGTCCTGAAACAATTATTTATCACAAATGGGAAGTGATATTTTATAAATTCTTTCTCTAAAATGTTTATCCACATGTTTAGAAATTTCCCTCAAAATGTCATGATTTTTGGAGTTGATTTGTTATTTTTAATTAATTGTACAAAACCAGATATACAAATTTCCAGAATGCTGGATTTTGGGGTATTTTGGTCTTTTCAGCCTATAACGGCTAGTAACGGCTAGTTTTTATTTTTGAGTGTTTTGCTGGTTGTTTTTGGGGTTATTTCATGAGCCTATATATACCTCATGCCCCCATTCATTTCTAACTAAGAGAGAATATTTTAAAAGAAGTTTAAGAGAGTTTTTAAGATTTGTTTAAGAGTGTTTAAGGCATTCAAGCCTTGTTTCAAGTTTGTTTTGTGGAGCAAAGTTTTACAAGAGGAAAAGGAGATCATTCTTTGGTGGTTGAGCTTTCACTCATCTCTCTTTCACTCTTCATCTTTAGAGAAGTGTTTCTAAACTCTTTCTAGCTTTACATTTATTTGTTTGTTAACCATTTTTATTAAAGCTAGATTTTAATTGAGTTTAGTTTTGATTAAATCTCATTGTTACACACACCCACTTGAGCTTATAGTATTTTCATACATAGTATATTGGGGTTGTGAGAGTTTGTAACATTGAGTTGTGCTTAATTGAGTTCTCATCCATAGAGAACAAACATTTGTATTTGTGAGCTTTAATTGTGAGATCACATTGTATTACACTAGTACACCGAGAGGAGTGTGTGGTGAGAGACGGGGTTGTCCCAAGAGGAGTGGCGTCGATAGTAAAGCCTAGGGAGAGGTGGTAAATCCGAGCACTTGAGGGAGACACGGACTAGTGACCAACACTTGAGGTGGTAGTTAGTGTAAGTACATTGTGAGTGATTATAAAGTTTTCGGTGAGCTAGAAAACCGAGATAGTATGGTGTAAACGTTATTCGGGTGAGCGTAGAAAACCCTGTTGATATAGTGGAGATCTCCTCGAGGTGAGGAGCGGGGACGTAGGTCGTGGGTTGACCGAACCTCGTGAACATATTATTGTGTTTGAAGTTTGCTTGGCGCATTCATCTTGTTCATCTTTATTGCCTTGCTCTCATTTGTTTTATCTCCCTATCTTATTTACACTTGTTTACTTTTGTTTACTCTTTGTGTATATTACATATCCTTGCATATTATTCTTTGTATATCATTCTTGCTAGGATATATATTTGTTAATTAGTTTTAATTTGTCATTAATTCGGATTAGATTAGCATATTGCCCTATTCACCCCCCTCTAGGGCAATTTCAATTGGTATCAGAGCTTGGTGCTCTTTGATTAGAGGCTTAACAACCTAGAGTCAAAGATCCAAGTTAGTATATTGCTAATCTAATTTTGTGATTTTTATATCTTGCTTGCATAATATATTTATTATGGATATGCGTTGTGCACCTTGTTTAGGCTATGATCCACATGTTGCTCCTTTGTTTAATGATTTTCCTTATGCACAATGGATGTTTAGATTTAAATTATTTGCTAGATCTAAACATATAGATATATGGGAGATCATTGAATGTGCATATGTTGTGCCCAACTTGGATAAATCTAAATGGAGCACAAATGATAAAAGATTGTTTATTATGAACAAGATTTTGTTAGAATTTTTGCTTAATGCTTTTGATCATTCTATTTCTAACAAACTTGCTCATTTTGATAGTGCTTACAAATTATGGAAATTTATAGAAGCACATCAAGGTGACTTGGAGAAGATTCGACGCGCATTGGCGGAATCGACTTCAAGCAAGGTTGGAGCATCATCATCATCATCATGCACACGGCCACTAGGCGATAGCCCTAGTGTGGTATGCGAGTCTAACTCCGATAGTGATTTATATTTTGATGAACTCACTTGTACTAGTGAAAAATCATTGCATGCATACAACAATTTGCATAAAAAATTTATTGATTTGCAAAGCAAGCATGTAGAATTAAAATCCGATCATGATATGCTAGTTTCCAAATTTAATGTCATTGTTAAAGAAAATGAGATGCTTAAAGAAAATAATGACTTATTAAATTTGGAAAATAAAATTTTGATCTCCTCCATGGCCAGCATAACTCATGAGAAAAATGATGCCATTTTAGAGGTAGAGGCTATTAAAAATAAATTGGACACATTTGTGAATGATTATGCTAGCTCTACTTCTAATAACAATGCTTGCATGCATAATGGTGAGCTGAATCATGTTAAGGATCGCATATCATCTCTAGATTCAACCCTTAAAACATGCATTGCTAATAATGATAAGCTTATGGACTTGTGTGCAAAGTCCCGTGTAAATGCTTCCAAGAAAACTACACACTATGCACACATGTGTAACAAAATATATAAGTGTTCCATTTGCAGCCGAAAAGGCCATATTGCTAAATTTTGTTATAATGCACAAAAATCCAAAAAGCCTAATCATGTTTGTGCATCCCATCTAGCTTTATCATCACATACACATTGTCATGCACATGCACCTTTTGCTCATCATAAGCATGCTAGTGTGTTCAAGTGTGATTATTGTGGTCGTTTTGATCATTTGGCCAAATATTGCTCTGATTTGAAAAAGAAATCATGGTTGCCAAATATTTCTAGTAGACCACATAGTTTTAAATGTGATGTTTGTGGTAGGTTTGGACATCTTGCGAAATTTTGTTTTGATTTGCAAAAAGCTTTTAGTTTGCAACATGCTCCAAAAAGACCACCTTTGGTTGATGATGTTTCTCATTTGCAAAATGCTTTTAAACATCCATCTTTATTTGCAAATGCTCCTCATGCACTGTTGATGTATATAATCACAGTCACTAACCTCGGTGTGAGTTTAGCTTTTAAGAGAGCGGAGTCCGCCTTCTCTCCTAATGTCCGGTGACGTTGCTCCGGTCAGGGGGTTCACCTACGAGAAAACACCTGTGGAAGGGGCGGAGTTGGGATCTCCGGTGGTCCCTCCGACGGTCAAGTTAGTATGAGGGAGAGGAAAAACAGGGAGAGGAAATTTACTCAGAGAAAATCATTTACTTGGTTTGCTGTTCATATTGCTACTTATACCTAGGGTTATGGGGGTATTTTCATCTTTCCATTGGGTGAGAAACCACTGATGAGTCAGCCCTCTCTTCCACGTGTGGGCCAGTGATTGGCTGAGCACCTCTTTGTCAGCTACGGTGGCTGGCCTTTACAGGTGTCGAGTTGTGGGCGGATTGAGAGTTAGTGTTGTCTATTCGCCATTAATGGGATGGGATTAGCGGCGCCTGTAGCCGCATGGATCCGAGGTGTCTTAAATATCATGAGAGATGGAGGAGTTAAGGGGCTGTCAGTGCATTTAATGCGATGTTGATGTGTTTGAATACCGTATAACCGTCGTTCGAGTGGAGGGAACCACATAGGATGAGAGAAAGGGGAGCTGAGGCCGGGTGGCCGACTTGCACGGCCTCTTGAGGTGTCCATTAGAGTAATCAGTTGAAGGGAACGACTAGTACCGCCCTTCGCGTCATCCCAGAGGACGGATGGCTAAGAAAGGGGGGCTAGGTTTGCTTTGCATTGTCTGGAGAGGCAGACGACTGGTTGGAAGGGATTATGGCAGATAACTGGTTGGGAGGACGACTAGTACCGCCTTTCGCATCGTCTGGGGGGACTAGCGGTTAGAAGGCGATGGCTGATCGTCCCCCATGTCGCTCGGGGGGACAAGCGACTTGGAAGGATAGCTCCGAGGCAGTCAATTAGTTGGGCGGACGACTGGTACCGCCTTTCGCGTCGTTCGCGGGAGAGAGTTGTTGATAGGCAGACCCACACCGCCTTTCGCATCGACTATGGCGATAGTCGTTTAACGGACCGTGGCGAGGACGGTAAGCGTAGGCCGCCCCATGGGTCGGGTGTGGAGGTTCATGTCGCTCCAAGTTGACGAGCAAAAAGGTTTATCCATGTTAACACTTGGTCTTCCTCTTTAATCACTAATTAGTGGTTATGATCATAACATGCACATCTACATGGTCAACACAAATTGCACAATTCTTGCCTTGACCAGACTAGTGCACCAAATGTGCCCAAGAGGGATCATAACCCTAGGGCTTTGAACTTTAATGATAGGGGTCATGTCCCTAAACTCTTCATTACCAAGAGTAATTGGGTACCAAAACATGTTTAACCTTAAGAATGAATTTTTACATTTTTTTTTCTTAAAGATGATTTTTGTTTGAGATTTTTATTGTAAACAATTTTTTTTGAATCTTTAAAGGGAAGTATTTGTTCTACCTTATTGAAAATTTTAAAAGTGATTTTTGTTTTTCAATATGAACAATGTTTTGTGCTTGATGGAATCATTATAAAACACTTACATGATGATATTTATGTGTTTGAGCTAATGGATCATTATTTGGTGGTTTATAATGTATTCTTGGTGTGGTTTGATCAAATTTTATAAAGAATATATCTTTTCTTGATCAAACATCATTTATATGAGAGGTTTGTGTTTGATTAACTTGGTTTATTGGGTGTTTATTTCCCAAATCATGTTTACCGGGTATGCTTAAATGTTTATGTGGGTTATATCAAGCTCAAAAGCTTGATTTGAGTACCTCTCTTTCCTTATTGTCAAATATGGCAAATTTTTATTGTTTTGGTTTTGTGATTTAAATTGCATTTATGATTTCATTTGAGTGATTTGTTTTCATTTGAAAACTTTTGCATGATTCTCATGTTTTACTTTCTTTTGATTTCATAAATCTATTTTCACATGATTTTGAGTATTGAGACACACTTTTACATATTGATATATTCATGTGTGCTCTCATAGTCTTGTTGTATGTGAGTGATATTTAGTATGTTTACTCACATATATATGTTTGCCATGATCTTCCATTGCATATTTTATATGGCATTTTGATAGGGGGAGCAATCCCTATTTATGTTTTTATTTTATACTCACCGTGCTTATAGGAAGGGGGAGCCTTCGCTCTCTTCATTCTTTTATTTTCCCCACTTTTTTGATGTTGCCAAAGGGGAGAAAAATTATGAGTATATTCATTTTAAGAGTATTGTACCTTATTGCATATTTTATATATACTCTTTGTGAAAATTGTTTGTCATCATCAAAAAGGGGGAGATTGTTAGTTCCTTGATTTTGATGATGTTCTAACAAACAATTTATAACTGATCTTATTTGTCTAGTATTTGTGTTTTCATGTTTATTCTAGGCAAACAAGGTGTTGGAGGATGGATGGACTTGCGCCTACACAATCATATCCATTGGAGGATGGGAGGAATAGTGGAGTGAAGCAATGCAATTCAAGTCAAGATTCAAGATCAAGCTTCATCCGCAGCCAAGACAAGCTTATTGTAAATCTCAAGCTTGGGTACATTAGTTTAGGTTTATACTTGTGTGTTTATACTTAGAGCTCAAGATTCATACACACACACATTTATTTTTGATTTATCACCGTTTTGGATTATAGACTTAACAACATGATTTTATATCTTTTTTTAAGTTTATAAATCCATTGGAAAGTATTTCAAAACGTGTTTGAAAAAAAAAATCAAAATATCTCAAGTTTATATCTTTTCAAACATGCACGAACATGCACGCATACACACTTTTTTATTTCTATTGCAAAACAAGTTAAAATTGAGAATTTATTGTATTCATGGTTTATTGACTTTATCACATTAATTTATATCTTATATAAAGTCCATAAACCAAATCACAAGATCTCAATACTTGTTCATGTTCAAAATCATGCTTTTCACATATCATTATTTTTCATGCTTTTGCAAAACAATTGAGTTTTAACAATTGAAAAATGTAATTTGAAAAATTTCTTCGTTTACCTGTTTATCTTTATATATACAAACATTTTCCCAATTTTACTAATTTTGGAGTTGTTTTGTCATTTTCAATTGAATTTACAAAAGAAGTTTTCAGCAGTTTTTAGAAACTGTTTATTTATGTTCAAATAATTATTTCTCACAAATGGGCAGTGATATTTCAGAAATTATTTTTGTAACATGTTTATCTATATCTTTATAACCTTCCCTAAATATTTCATAATATTTGGAGTTGATTTACTATGTCAAATTGATTTTACAATGTCAAGTATTTTAGCAGTTTTTCAGAATCCGAAATATCTGTCCTGAAACAATTATTTATCACAAATGGGAAGTGATATTTTAGAAATTCTTTCTCTAAAATGTTTATCCACATGTTTAGAAATGTCCCTCAAAATGTCATGATTTTGGAGTTGATTTGTTATTTTTAATTAATTGTACAAAACCAGATATACAAATTTCCAGAATGCTGGATTTTGGGGTATTTTTGGTCTTTTCAGCCTATAACGGCTAGTAACGGCTAGTTTTTATTTTTGAGTATTTTGCTGGTTATTTTTGGGGTTATTTCATGAGCCTATATATACCTCATGCCCCCATTCATTTCTAACTAAGAGAGAATATTTTAAAAGAAGTTTAAGAGAGTTTTTAAGATTTGTTTAAGAGTGTTTAAGGCATTCAAGCCTTGTTTCAAGTTTGTTTTGTGGAGCAAAGTTTTACAAGAGGAAGAGGAGATCATTCTTTGGTGGTTGAGCTTTCACTCATCTCTCTTTCACTCTTCATCTTTAGAGAAGTGTTTCTAAACTCTTTCTAGCTTTACTTTTATTTGTTTGTTAATCATTTTTATTAAAGCTAGATTTTAATTGAGTTTAGTTTTGATTAAATCTCATTGTTACACACACCCACTTGAGCTTATAGTATTTTCATACATAGTATATTGGGGTTGTGAGAGTTTGTAACATTGAGTTGTGCTTAATTGCGTTCTCATCCATAGAGAACAAACATTTATATTTGTGAGCTTTAATTGTGAGATCACATTGTATTACACTAGTACACGGAGAGGAGTGTGTGGTGAGAGACGGGGTTGTCCCAAGAGGAGTGGCGTCGATAGTAAAGCCTAGGGAGAGGTGGTAAATCCGAGTACTTGAGGGAGACACGGACTAGTGACCAACACTTGAGGTGGTAGTTAGTGTAAGTACATTGTGAGTGATTATAAAGTTTTCGGTGAGCTAGAAAACCGAGATAGTGTGGTGTAAATATTATTCGGGTGAGCGTAGAAAACCCTGTTGATATAGTGGAGATCTCCTCGAGGTGAGGAGCGGGGACGTAGGTCGTGGGTTGACCGAACCTCGTGAACATATTATTGTGTTTGAAGTTTGCTTGGCGCATTCATCTTGTTCATCTTTATTGCCTTGCTCTCATTTGTTTTATCTCCCTATCTTATTTACACTTGTTTACTTTTGTTTACTCTTTGTGTATATTACATATCCTTGCATATTATTCTTTGTATATCATTCTTGCTAGGATATATATTTGTTAATTAGTTTTAATTTGGCATTAATTCGGATTAGATTAGCATATTGCCCTATTCACCCCCCTCTAGGGCAATTTTAGTCCCCATCGGTGCTTTGTAAAAGGAGATGAACTCATTAACAATATCATCTCTGTCAGTTAGTTTATCCCCTGAATTGTTATAAAGCAGCATAACCCTGTTTTGGTGTCTGTTTGCTTTGATAGCTGAGTGGAAAAAGCTAGTGCACCTATCTCCTTGAATACTCCAAGCTATTCTGGCTTTTTGCTGATAAAATGATAGTTCACAATCCAAAAGTTTATTATGGGAAGACAAACACTCTTTTTCCCTATTGATGAGTATGGAGTTGAGAGGATCAGCCTGGAGCTTATTCTGAATTTCTTCTAGTTCAAGTTTGACTCTCAAGACTTGTTCACTGATATTATGGTAGTGTCTTGAGTTCAAATCTTTCAGAGCACCCTTCAGCATTTTGAGTTTAGTACATGTTGAATGCATGGTAAAACCCTCAACCTTCCTCTGCCAAATTGAACTCACAATAGGAAGGAAGCTAGAATGTTTGGTCCACATCTTGAAGAATTTAAATGGCTTTTTTCCTTGTGCAAAATCCTCATATATAACTACCAAGGCTGGAGAATGATCAGAGAAATTAGGGAGTAAAAATTCCACATGACTAGCATTATGTATGCTTAGCCAAGCATCATTGATTAGCCCTCTATCCAATCTACTCCAAACTCTAGTATCAGCTCCTTGCTTATTGTTCCATGTATAAAAGCAACCAACAGTTTTAAGGTGAGAAAGCTGACAATCTTCAATAAATTTGTTGAAATCTTCAGTATTTGAATCTGTTAGCATGACACCACCAAGCTTTTCATCATTGCTGAGCAAGGCATTAAAGTCCCCACATATGATCCAAGGGGGGTTACCAATAGAATGAAGGACATGAGAGAGTTCTGACCATAATTCCTTTCTAGATTCCAATAGATTGTATCCATATACAGAAGAAATGAAACAGTCAATTCTGCCATCCAGAGATTTAACAAAACATGTAATGTGTTGAGCAGAAAAAGAGAAGACTTGAACTTTCAAAAACTTTGGATCCCACAATAACATGATTCTAGCTTTGCCATTATTTCCCACATTAGAAATCCAATCCCAATCTTTGACAAGCTTTTTAGCAATAAAAGGAAGCTTAAAATCTGCAACTTTAGTTTCCAGCAGAGCTATAAATGATACATGATATTGCCTAATAAACTGTTTGATTAGGTGGTGCTTAGGTGATTTATTCAATCCCCTAACATTCCAAAATGATAAATGCATTTAGTGAAACCCCACCTCTATCTATTGTAGAGGGATCAATATCACAATCCAAAAAACTTAGTGGTGAATACCTAGAAGAACTTTCAGGTTTTGAAATCTGATTTGTTCTAGTCCTCATGTTAACTTGATTCCATGAGCTTTCAATATGAGTGTTGCCCTTGCATTTAGATGATGGACCAGTGTTCACAAGTTTACTTTTATCTGCATTACTCTTCTGTAGAGTGAAAACTTCAGTATTACCATCAGAATTCTCTGAATGATTAAATACTTCAGTAACATTGATGTGCTCAACATGCTCAACTCCATTGACCTCAGTATTATCATTAGAAATCCCAACTGGTTGGTTTTATCTGAGTAGCTAAGTTCTGCTCATGCACAGAAACTGGTTGAGAATTAATCTGAGGATCCACACTATTTTCTTGTGCACCATGCACAGGTTTATTAACAACAGTTTGTTGCCTTGGAACCCATTTTTGTGTTCTTGTAACTCTCTTACAAAATTTAGTATCATGTCCCACTTTTTTGCAAACATCACACCATCGAGGCTTGAATTCATAGATAACTTTTTGAACATATTCCTTACCATTAGGGCCTTGAACCGAAATTTGATCAGGAAGGGGAGATGGCATATTAACTTCAATCAAAACCCGAGCATATGCTAAACGTTGCCTACTAGCTGTGAGCTTATCAGTAGCTATAGGTCTACCAAGAACACTTGCAATTTTACTTATTCCCTTGGCATTCCACAGGTTAAGTTTTAGCTCCGGCAATTGAATCCACATAGGATAGACACAATCAGTAATTTTTTCAAAATTTTCCCCAATTGTCCATGGCTTCAATAGTAAAGGTCTAGATCCAAAGAACCATGGGCCATTTTCAATAATACTGCTCATATCTTCTTTACTCTTGAACTTGAATAGGAATAATCCAGCTTTAAGTAAACAAAATTAAGGAATTGCATATTGATCCCATAATTTCTTGACAAACATTTCCATAGCTCTAAATCAAGCAGTTAGACCAAGAACTTAAGCCACCAAAGAGAATTGCCACAAGGAGCTTCCCTCATTCCATTCATCATCATTAAACATAACAGTATTGGATGAATTAGGGGGGATATAATCTAGATTTAGCCCACATCCAGCCTTCCTATTATCAGCAAAGAAGCTTACCCAACTTTTACCAGGAGTATCCTTTTGAGTATGAACTTTATCATCATTAGTGGGAATTAGAAGAGGAAAATCAGTATTCAATTTTGCTGAATCTATAGAATCAGTGTTCAAATCAACTGAATCTATAGAAACAACATTGCCCTGATTTTCAGAATTTTGGGCTTGATTCAATGGAACAGTAACTTTTGTATTAAGCAATCCAGAAACCACTTAATGCACCATGGGAGATCTCGAAGATTCGACATCTTCAACAATTTCATCAGCCCAGGAAGCCCTAGAGAAGCTACTCACAGCATTCGAAGCAGGAGAAGACTTACTTAAATGTCGAGTTTGGACACCAGTCACTTGAGCACCTTGAGCAAAGCTCGAATCCACTAAAGGAGTAGAAGTATCTAGGATTTCCGCCATTGATTTCTTCTTCTTCTCCCTTTTAGGTCCAGTAGAACCCATCACATACGAGCTAGAATCTGCATAACTTCCAACAAAAGTAGTATTAGAATGATCAGCTGGAGAAAGTAAACTCGAATTAGAAGCACGAAGACCAATGCTGAAGATCTTCTTCCCACTATTCTTCTTCTTCTTCATCATCAAAACCTCAGCAGGGGCACACGTTAGTAGCAAACAGATCGCATGCTAACATGCACTAGCAAACCGCTACTTGGTTTTTGGGATTACGCATACTGTGTTCGATACACTATACATGTGACAAACAGAATATTTTGCACATAAACCATAGGTCTATTATGTACTAATGCGGTGAGTAGTTTTGTTGAAAGTTGTATACCCATTTATTTTGAACCCACTCTCCTCTGAAATCATTCTCAAACATAAAAGAAATGAGGGTATATAAGTTGAAGCACAACTAAACTATTGTTTATCTTTTATTTTAGGTTGCACAAATCTTTGGTCACACGGTTACATTTCTTGTGGATTTCTTAACAAATCCAATATTCTTGAAGTTCAAGACATACCTCTACCCTTCTTTAGGAAATCTTTAATCCCTTCATCGTTTTGTTCATATGTTAACAAAAATGAAGTAGGAGGTAAGCAAGCAACAAGAAGTAGGAGATGATCAGCACAATAGGGACAGACATTGATGAGATAGTATCTCATGTGGGCCTCACCAATAGTATGAGCAAAATACAAAAAGTAACGATAAGTGTACTATACTTTTCATACTACTTTGACACTATTATAAACAAAAGAGTAGAGTCATAATGAGTCAGCATTTTTTTTTTTACAATTTTCAAGGAAGGACCCCACTCTTTTATTTGTGATAGTACCAAAGTAGTATAAAAGTATAGTACATTTTTTTCTTTTAATTCAAATGGTGTGTCAATGGATTTTTCAAATTGATAATATCTCTTATCTTAAAAGATTGTGATAAGATCTGTTTATTTTGAAAAGAAAATGACATTTTATTGAAATGGTGTGTCATATCCGATAATATCTCTTAGTTTAAAAGATTGTGGTATTGTTTATCTTTAAAAATAACACAAGCTTAATAAGATAACAAACTCATGCCATAGTTGTACCTTTTTTTTGTTCACTAGTGAAGAAGGCTTGTGCAATTCAGGTGACCTTTGTCAGCTGTCTTAAAAAAATTGCGGGGAAAGATACATATATAAAATTTGTATTAGCTCCAGGCTTTGTACATTGATTTGTGAACAATATAGATTGGGCTAAAAGATACGTATACAAAATTTGGATTAGCTCTAGGCTTTATATATTGATTTGAGGACAATAGATTGAGCTAACTCGATTAGAATCGACTTGACCATATGAAATAAGGATACCCAAGTTATTTATTAAACAAGTTACTCCACCGGACCCAACTAACCCGAATGACCCATACAACTTCAAATCATGTTTTATAGTAACGAAGATGTTTCAACTAACATACCTGACCTCTAATAAGCTCTAATGTGGACTTCCTTTGCAAAGGTTGCAATAGAGCAGCTACACAAATTTAAGTGAATGAATGCCCAAATACGCTTACTATGTTCGATACACTGTACACGTGGCAAACGGAGTATTTTGCAAATAAACCATAGATCTATTATGTACTAATGCAGTGAGTAGTATTGTGGAAAGTTGTAAACCCATTTATTTTGAACCCACTCTCCTCTGAAATCATTCTCAAACATAAAAGAAGTGAGGATATATAAGTTGAAGCACAACTGAAATATTGTTTATCTTTTATTTTAGACTAGTATTTTAGCCCGTGCTAAGCACGGTCTTACCAAAATTTATCTATATTTCGTCGCTTGTCAATCGCTCTCATTCGAATATAAATTTTAATATCTAACGACTCACCCCCCCCCTCGAAACACGTAAATCCCACTCTCACACATCCCCAATGAGGTTAGATAACATGTATCCACCTGTAAATAACAATACTAAACAATTTATATAAAAGCTACAATTAAAATTATTATCATTCAAGCTAAATTATCATAATAAATGAATAAAATATAGATAATCAAAATATCCAAAATAAAACATGAATGATATTAAAATATAAGATAGTTTAATATTCCAAAACATTATTCGCAAAATGATGCGTCACTACAAAAGTTCTCAAGCAATGAAATAGATGGTTCTGTAAAGTCTATCGAAACCAATAAATCAATTAAGGTGTAGCTTCATCGTCTTTTCCCATGATTTACAAAGGGTAGCTTTAGTAAAGTCTATCGAAACCAATAAAATGCAAATAGATTTACAAAACTATAAGATAATATTACGAAGGGTAGCTTCAAGAAAGTCTTTTCCCATGATTTACAGGTGGATACATGTTATCAAAACATGGTAATAGGCTACTTATATTATATCGATTCCGTATGTAATCTTAAATAATATCTAAATAATCTTAACTATCTTAACTAATAAATCTTAACTAATAAATGACGATAAATCTGAAGTCATAAAGATTTTATCCGAAAATAATTAATATAAAATCTGGTTAGTTAAAGATTTTTGCGAAATTAATTCAAATAATTACGTCAAAAAATATTTTATACCATATATAAAACTAAAATATATTATACCTTAACTAATATCTAAACTATCTTAACTAATAAATTATGATAATACCGAATTAAGAAAGATTTTTCTGAAAATAATTAATGTAATAATTATATATATATATATATATATATATATATATATATATATATATATATATATATATATATATATATATATATATATATATATATATATATATATATATATATATATATATATATATATATATATATATATATATATATACATATATATATATATATAATATATATATATATATATATATATATATATATATATATATATATATATATATATATATATATATATATATATATATATATATATATATATATATATATATATATATATAAATTTAAAATAAACATATAATCTTAAAATTATCTAACCTATCATTAGTTATAAATGAAAATAAAAGAGCAAATTTTACCAAATGTAACATAAATTTATGAAATTAATTCATATATTTTTTAAAAGTAATAATATACTTAAAACTAAATTTTTATTAACATCCAAATTAATCAGCATGCCAAAGACTATGAAATCGAGATATAATATTTTTTGGTCAAAAAGTTTTTCCAAATATAAAACTAACATCTATGATGATCTAAATTAATACAATCAAATTTTTAATCCTAATTTCATAGTGTAATTAATTAACTTTTATTAAGTGAATTTATTAACCGAGTTAATTAATTAACTTTGTTATTAACCAAATTTATATGCTAATTATACATTCAAATTTGTTATTAACAGAATCTATATACTATTTTTTATTAACCGAATTATTATTAACTGAAAATTATTAACTGAAAATTAAAATAAAATAGAAATATTTAATCCAAATTTGTTAACCGAGTTAAATAATAATTGTTATGTTAATTTGATTATGTAATTTGTGATTTTATAATTTTCGGATTATAGTTTTATAATCCGAAATTCAATCATAGACATTCTTAATTTAAAGAAATTTCGGTATATATAATCACCAAATATTTACATTTTATTAGAAAATATAGATAAATTACAAATTATAATTCAAAAGACAAAACTTTAAATAAAAGACAAATCGCAACAAGCTTTTATTATTATTCAAATTTGAAAATAAAATCCTAACAACCATAATACAATCATAATCCTAATTCGAAAATAAAATCCTAACAACCATAATACTATTGATCTTCAATCATAATCCTAATAAAAACTACTTTTTAACTAACTTACCAAAATTATTTAACTTGTTTTAGATAAACCGAATCATTATAATTTCCTTATTAATTTTTGGTAATTCATAAAAGATATTATTCAGTAATTAAGGATTTCGCTTTTAAATTCTTGGAAAAATCCGACATTTTCAAAAACATACCAAGATATGATTCTAAAAATCAAATCTGAAATTCTTGATAAATTCGGTAATTAAGATACATCAAGATTCCTAATCCTAATCTAATTATGTTTAGAAAACTTCGATATTTTCGGTAAGAATTATTTGAATATCTTGTGTATGTTATGGTTAATTAGTTAGATATTATTTGAATAACTTCCCAATTTATCTAATGTAACTAATATAACCAAAACATCAAACTTTCCAATTACCAAGAATTCTAATTATATTCGGTGATTATATATAAACCGAACTTTGTGAATGTTGATTTAGTTAATTAGTTAGATATTATTTGAATAACTTACCAATTTAACTAATGTATCTAATATAACCATTTAACTAATGTAACTAATATAACCAAAATATCAAGTTTTCTAATTATCAAGATTTCTAACTATATTCGTGATTATATATACCGAAAATCAAAATGTATAATTATAACCGAAATTCTTGATAAATTCGGTAATTATGATATATCAAGATTCCTAATCCTAATCTAATTATTTAATTATGTTTAGAAAACTTGATATTTTCGTAAGTATTATTTGAATATCTTGTGTATATTATGGTTAATTAGTTAGATATTATTTGAATAACTTTCCAATTTAACTAATGTAACTAATATAATCAAAATATCAAGCTTTCCAATTATCAAAAATTCTAATTCTAATTATATTCTAAGTATCCGAAAATTATATAAATTTAATGGTATTGTGTATTTTGATAATTTTTTCCATTACCGATGTAATTAGAATTCCTTTCCTTTTAAAATTCTACTCATTGCTTAACTTTGAGTATATTTGGTTATTTAGTTTGATATTTTTAAATAAGTTACAAAACTATTTAACTAATTTAAAGTAAATTTAATCACTAATTATTTGCAATTTAAATTTTTTGTTATTTAAAAAATAAATTTTAGTATTATAGATTTTTTGATTTTAGAGTATCCGATATTTTAAAACATACCAAGATGTTAATTTAAAAATCAAATCTGAAAATTATTGTTATTTAGTTATTTAGTTAGATAACATCAATAATTTATTTTACTTTTTATATATGGTTTTCGTTGTTAACTTTCAAATTATTTCTTTCAAAAAGAATTTTTTAAAAATATTTAAATAACAAAATTTTCATAATTTTGGTTAATTGTTATTAATTTTAAAATATTATAATATATTTAATATGTGTTTAGGTGGATACCATAGAATATTGATATAAAATCTTGGTTAATTAAAACACATAAAAAATTGTATGACAAAATGATATAATCAATTTAAAATGATTGGGTAATATTTAACAATAGGTTTTCTTACATCTTACATTGAAATGATGGTAGTAAAAAATTTGATGACAAATGCATCTAAATGACAATAATTTCACAAATTATTCATGTTATCATCAGAAAATCTCCTTATGAGTAATGAAGCATATTAAGCATGAAAGAATTCTACTTTCAATTTGAAACAATAACAATTAAAACAAAAAATTAAATATTTAAAAATTATTATAAATAATAAAATATAGCAATTATTTAAAAATGAAACCATTCATCTAAAATTCAGTTATTTACAAATGTATCAAATTATAATTAAAAGTTATAAACATTATTATAAATAATAATAATAATCATAAAAATTAAAAATCATACAATTTAAAAACAATTAAAATAAAAAACTGCAAAAATTCATAAATATAACAATAATTCATATAAATAAAATTAAATCCGTGAATATTTAAATCATAAAAATTCCAAAATTCATAAATATAACAGTAATTAATATAAATAAAAATATAAATATCTTAAATATTTAAATTATAAAATGAAAAATTCATAAATATAACATTAATTCATATAAATAACATTATAAATTCGAAAATATTTAAATCATAAAAATGCAAAATTCATAAATATAACAGTAATTCATATAAATAGAACTATAAATCTGAAAATATATAAATCTAAAAATGCAAATATTCATAAATATAACAGTAATTCTTATAAATTAAATTACAAATCCGAAAATATATAAATAATAAAAAGCAAAAATTCAAAATATAACAATAATTCAAATAAATAGAATTATAAATCCGAAAATATATAAATCATAAAATATATTCACAAATCATAAAATATATGACAACCATTCATACAAATAATTTAAATATTCTAAAATATAACAACAGTTAAAATAAAATAATATAAATCTGTAAATATTTATAAATCTTAATTAGACTTAACATGAACTAAAATTAGACTTAACATGAAATAAATTAGACTTAATATGAAGTAGAATTACACTTAATATGAAATAAATTAGACTTAACATGAAATAAAAATTACACTTAACACGAAGACAAATTAGAATTAACATGAACTGAAATTAGACTTTACTTAAAAATTTGACTTAACATGAACTAATATTAGACTTAACATCAATTGGAATTAGACTTAACATGAACCGGAGTTAGAGTTATCATGAAAATTAGACTTAACATGAAATAAAATTAGACTTAACATTAACTGGAATTTAGATATAACCTGAAAATTAGACTTAACAAGAACTGGAAATTAGACCTAACATGTAACGTCTTTGACTTAACATGTAACGACTTACAGTTAACATGCAATAAATTAGACTTAACATAAAACTCGTTTGACTTAACATGTAACGTCATAAATATTGAACTTACTAGTCTTCGAGATCTTGCTGGTCTTCTAGATCTTGCTCCTCGTCATAGATAATTAAAGAATCCTCTGTTACTTGAGTAGCTTTCACGTGAATCTCTTTTAACCCAACATTGCGGCAATGCTCCATCATAGATGCCAGATCACCTTCGTTCTCAATGGGAAAATTGAGGTTGCCGTATGTTGCTTCATCTTTGTATGACAAAGATAAAGACTCATATGGGATTTTTAACCTCTCTGACGCATGAAATTTGATATCCTTCATGGTGGTTACAGAATTAATCTTTAAGAAAACGGCTTTGTCACCTGATGAGACCACGCAGATGATATCCTTCTCAGCCATTATGAAGGGAATGTAGAAGGAGTAATGGCGAAGGAGTAATGGCGAGAATTTTAGGACAAGAAGAGTTTTAAAGAGCAAAAGCATATAGTTATTGCTCATGATCGGGTAAAAAAAGGGGGGGGGGATTTCCCTCCAATTCCCCCATCAGATCGCCATTAATGGTTGAGTAGATGGGCGTGTCTGGGGAAGAATAAGAAGGGCATTTTTGGGTTTTTTACAAAATACAGCTTCTCAGCTGTATATGGTTGACGTGGAGGGGCCCGAACACAAATCGCGCAACTGTTTGGGGCTGATCCACACATTCAATAATTGGAGGGCCCCGGTCACATGTAGTTTCAACTTTTGGGGCCTGGACACAATTTTCCCTAAAATATATGAACAATATATGCGAAAAATGTAAATATTTAAAAATATAACCACAATTAATAGCAAAAAATTTAAAAATCCATATATATAACAATAATCCATACCAATAAAAATATAGATCTAAAAATATTTAAATCATATAATATATTTATAAATCATAAAATATAACAACTATTCATACAAAAACTATATATATTTAAAAATAATATAAATCATAGAATAAAACAATTATTTAAAAATAAAACAATTCATTAAAAATTCAGCCGTTAAAAATGCAACAAATATTAATTAAAATTATAAACATTATTATCAATAATAATAATAATCATAAAAATTATAAATCATACAATCTAGCACCAATTAATATTAAAAACTGTAAATATTCATAAATATAACAATAACTCACATATATAAAATTATAAAATCGAAAATATTTAAATCATAAAATTTCAAAATTCTGAAAATATTTAAATGTATCAATAATTCATATAAATATAACAACAATTAATTCAATAATTCATATAAATATAACAATAATTAATAGCAAAAATTTCAAAATCCATATATATAACAATAATTCATATAAATATAACAACAATAATTCATATAAATATAACAACAATTAATAGCAAAAATTTCAAAATCCATATATATATAGCAATAATTCATATAAATATAACAACAACGGAGAAAAAATATTAAAATAAATAATAAAAATGTAGTTATAAATCATAAAATCAAACAGCAATTAATATAAATAATAAAAAATATTCAAAAGTATAAATCATACAATATAACAACAATTAATAGGAAAAAATGCAAAAGTTTATAAATATAACAATAATTCATATAAATCTAGGTTAATTACTCACCAAAGCTTAATTACTCACCTAGTGAATGATCCATAAACCGAAAATATTTAAATAAATCCAAAAGTTAATAACAATAGTTCATATAAATAAAATATTTAGATCCAAAATATTTAAATCATAAATCCGAAAATAATAACAACTTAAACATGTAAAAATACAAAAATAGTTCACCAAAAGTTAATTACTCACCTAGATTGATCTATTCGTTCAGGGATCCCTCTTGAAAATATAGATCGCATACACGAAACATCGAAAAATAAATCAAAATTTAAAAATATAACAACATATAATATAGAAAAATAGAAAACCCTTTAAAAGCAAAATAAACTTACAAACCAAAGCCAAATACATTTGATACTTTTAAATTTCGGCTATTGTAGTTTCAAAATATCACGGTTATTTTTTCGGCTTTGGAGTTTCAAAATCAAATAAGTGTTGATTTTTGAAAATCACGGTTAATCTTTACTAAATAAAGTAAACCGAAAATCTAAATATTATTCGGTTATTGTTATTTGTTATTGATATATTTGGCGGGGCATATCATGAAAAGATTCTTGGTATAGATTTTTTGGTAGTGTAAATTCGGTTATGGAAATTTAAAAAGATTTCTAAAAAGTAACAAATAACCGAGAATTGAAAACAAAATTCGGTTTTGGTTTTGAATTTTGAATTTTAAACCGAGATTTGAAAACAAATTCGGTTTTGGTTTTTTATTTTTTGAATTTTTTGGTAGTATATATTCTCAAAAATATTTGGTATTAATTTTGATTGATTTTTGAATTTTTGAATGGCTATGATTGAATTTCGGATTTTTTTTAAAAATGAATGGTTTAGATATATGTCCACGTGTCAAAATATTATGAGAAGAAATAATCCTACGTGGCAAGCTCTTGTTAATTTGGAGGTCATTTGGTTTTGCTTTAGTGTATACCTTTAGTAAAAGATTGCACAAAATCTTCGGTCACACAATTACTTTTCTTGTGGATTTCTTAGGAATCCAATATTCTTGAAGTTCAATACATATCTCTACCCTTTTTAAGGAAATCTTTAATCCCTTCATCATTTTGTTCATATGTTAACAAAAATGAAGTAGGAGGTAAGCAAGCGATAAGAAGTAGGTGATGATCAGCACAATAGGGACAGACATTGATGAGGTAGTATCTCATGTGGGCCTCACTAATAGTATGAGCAAAATACAAAAAAGTAAACGTACTACACTTTTCATACTAATTTGACACTATTATAAACAAAAGAGTAGAGTCATAATTAGTCAGCACTATTTTGTATACAATTTTCAAGGAAAGACCCCACTCTTTTATTTATGATAGTGCCAAAGTAGTATGAAAAGTATACTACACTTATCATTTTTCAAATAGAAACAAGGGTGCATCATGTGGCTCCACCGAGTTCAATTTGGAAGAATTTAATCCTTAATAGGAGGTGACAAGTTGGTAGGAGATGACAAACAAAGATAACGCTTGTAGATCACATCTTATTTTCACAAACAAAAAAAAACCGAAATGGCTTGTCAATGGATTTGGATTAATTGTGAATAGAACCTTTTACTATTACCCAATTGCGAATAAAACACTTTGAATTGCTGCACTACCACAAAGAAACTACTGACTATGACACTTCGATTCAAAACTTATAACAAGTTGATCAACGGTAATCTTGAACGTTTGTTTTGAAAGTTACGGTTCAACATGGAATTTAAAATTCTTAGGGTGTAGATCTAATGAATTTCAAAATGGTGTTTTTTTTATCACTGAATATTAGTCTTGTGGGCAAAGCATAAATGAAAATCTACAGGCGTCACTACAACAAAAGTTGCACATGCCCACAATTATTTTATGACACATGTAGAAGTGTTGTGATAATTGCAAAGGATTAAACACTAGCTACACAAATACGAAATATCATAAGACACATGTTCGCGTCATTAGCTACAAAATAAAATAAGTATATAAAAAATATGTATCGTGAGTTTTCCGAAAAATTTTCACATGCCTATCACTAGTACAAAACTGCTTAGCCCAAACGGTTGAAACCGTTTGGGCAACCTATGTCCCAAACGGTTATGACCGTTTGGGCCAAAAAAAGGACCGTTTGGACAAACCCCGTTGGGGCTGAGTTTGTCCAAACGGTGGCCCAAACGGTTGGAACCGTTTGGGACACTGCCCAAACAGTTTTAACCGTTTGGGCCAATAAATTTAATAGTTTATTATTTAAAATGTAAAAATAATTGTCCAAACGGTTTAAACCGTTTGGGCTAAGATATCTTAGCCCAAACGGTTTGAACCGTTTGGGCTAAGTTACCAATATTTAAAAAGAAAAAAAAAAAGAATGTCCTAGTTTGCATGGCTCCCTCTTTACATTTCAAAATTTACATTGCACGCACATAGTTTAAAATCTCACAATAAAATACAAAACAATCATATATATCATCAAACACATTCAACCTAACAATTAGCCAAATTAAAACACGTTAGGTGGAAAGTCTCCACTAGTCTCAAATAAATGACACACTAAAACAAAACACATATAATATATCTGTGCGTCTAATATTCAAAATGTCTACAATATCCAAAATAAAAATAGGCTGGTCTAATATGATCACAGAACTATAAAAGTTCCCTGGAGAATGTCCTCCTGGGATAGGCCTGAACGTCTCAAGTCTGCAAATATCCTAGTAATATCCTCCTCTAATAAGCCTCGAGTTGAATCCGGAGCTGAACCCTGAGCACTAGAAGAAGAAGGGCGAGTAGCAGCTTCAGGACGAGCAGAAGTCGATGGATTAGTTCGAGGCTAAGAAATCGGAGCATGACGAGTGAAAGAAGGATCGGTGGAAGGCTGAGGATATGGAATAGGACAAGTACTCTGAGAGATCACCTGTAACATAATAGCGATGTATGAGTGTTCATGTATATGTATATGTACACGTATGTACATGTAAGTGTGTATATGTACACGTATGTACATGTAAGTGTGTATATGTGTGAGTGTTCATGTATATGTATATGTATGTAATGTGTGTATACGTGTGTGAGTATATGTGTATGAGCGTGCATGTATATGTACACGTATGTACATGTAAGTGTGTATATGTACACGTATGTACATGTAAGTGTGTATATGTGTGAGTATATGTGTGAGTGTGCATGTATATGTCTACGTTTGTCCTAGAATTACGACTCAAAAAAATAAGGTTTATCAATACTTCTGATTAACAACACCGCGAATTTAAAATAAAGTGCACAATTTAATTCCACCTGTGAAGATTTCCTCATGTTAATGATCATTGACGAAGGCGATCTCTCTTTTGATCAGATCACAAGTGTTTCTAGGATCAACTCGGGATCTTGTACAATAAACTTAGTAGTGAAAGATTTGTTCCCATGCAAACTCCTGCAAATTGGTCCAATCGACTTTGTTCTGCTTCACCACTTATTATACAAAGATTAACTCAGGAACCTTTGTGGGTGCAGTTGTGGTCATGTGCCTCTTTTCCATATACAAAGGCATGGTGGTTTTGGCAAAATACTACTCCAAACTATACAAAAATCACAAAGATGGATACAAAAATGGATCGCGAACTGCAATATAAGCAAATTTCTAACAAGCAGCTGAAATAGCAAAAGAACAAAGCCACAACGCTATAGTAGTTAGAGAATCAATCTGGAAATGCATTGGGATATCAGTTCAAGGACCCAAAATTTTTAGCATCAGTGCTCATACTAAACAGTATATCTAATGATATTCAAGTAGACATTTTTGGGTCAAATCTGAAAATCAAAGCCTAAAATTAAACACAGTCAAGTTACATTACCTAACTGAGTAATCTCAGTAATATTTCTTTATTTGATTTGATCTCACAAGCCAACCATCGATGTGCATAACACAGTCAAGTAACATTACCTAACTAAGTATTTGGCAGACTTCTGGAGAGAATATAATACTAACCTTGAGCTTGTAAGATCTGCACTCAACCAAAAATATCTTCTTCATTTCATAACAATCAGCAAGCATGTGAGTCAAGTACCCTCTTCCTGCTCCAAATTCAACCACTGCGGTGCCATCATCCTGACCTTCATTACCATTGGTTTCTATCTTTTGCTGGCCATTACTTCCAATAACTGACTCATCTGTTTTCCTGAGAATTCCAAATTCTTCCATGTTTCCAATGATTGAAACCTGCTGCATCACATGCTGCTAAAAATTCATAGGTTTCAGTAAGTTATCAGGGGAAGTGTTACATTCACAAAATATAATTGTATATTCAAATATTATCGAGTGATATCAAAGGTTAAAACTTTCTACTGCTTGGTTTCATGAACTTTGTGCATTATCATAAGT
This sequence comes from Asparagus setaceus, assembly GCA_012295165.1. Lineage (NCBI taxonomy): Eukaryota > Viridiplantae > Streptophyta > Magnoliopsida > Asparagales > Asparagaceae > Asparagus > Asparagus setaceus. The sequence goes on along the minus strand of CM022704.1, from coordinate 77,605,092 downwards.
AGGAGATGTCTGATAACTATGCAAGTTTGTCTTTTGATGACAAATAGCAATATCATTCCAAGAATTTAAGAAGAAAATCCAAAATTTTCAAAATTTTACCTATCCACCTGCTGATTTATCCATTTTTTGCAAGCATCAGGCTCCACAAAAGATTCCTTCAGCTCAACTCTCAATGCCGAATGAAAAGCCCTAATCTTTCCAACAAGCTCATTGAATTCACTCACACTCATCTCATGAATTGCCCTCCTCTTCGCCTCCGACCCAACATTCGCCCCTCCTAAAACCCCAGCATTAATCCCTTTAGAGTAGTAGGGCTGTGTTTCTAAGGTTTCCACTTGTTTCTTCAACGGGCATTTCTTTACATGGGCATCCAAGTTCTCCCTAAACACAGAACTGCACAAAAATAATCAATCTCAAAACCAGTTTTTTACCTACACATTCTCCCGTCCTAAAATCTCATCCTCTTTTCTAAGGTTCTTAGGCCAATCAGTGGTAAAAATTGGCTGTTTTGTTTCTTGGTGTAAGTAATTTACTTTGTTATTGTATTCAGGTGCAATTCATTGTAAACAAAAAGAGAATAAGATGGAGAGATGACTTTGACATTCAATTTAAATTCAAAAAATCAACATCACAACCAGATAATGTTGCAAACAATACATATCATGTAATTAACAAAAAAATAACCATGAAAATAATAAGAAATGAGAAATTACCTAGTGTTGCCGCGGGAGGAGGAGGGACTGGATGCAACGGTGGTGGATGCAACGCTAGCAAATTTGCTATTGGAGGAGAAAAACTAGGGTTAGATGGTTGAATTAGGCTTTAGGGTTTTGAGAGAGAGAGAGGGGGGAGGGAGAGGAGTACCTGCACGTTGAGGAGGAGGAGATGGTGAAGTTGAAGAAGATGAGATGGTCGCCGCGGCAGCAGCTTGTCGATCTGTGGTCGACGCACGGGCAAGACGAGGCGGAGGAGAATGAGGAGGTGGCGTGGAGGATGAGAACTGGTGGCACCGCAGGAGATCTAGGGTTTCGCCAAGCTTCACGGGCTGCGGAGGGACCACGACGGAGGCGGCGCTGCCTCGGGCAGGGCTGGTAACAGCCAGGTCGCCGGTGAGGCGAGATCCGGTCGAAGAAGACGCCGTGAACGATGAGGGAGTGGAAGACCCTGGCGGAGGTTGGCGGCCGCAGTCGGACTTCGAGGGGTTCGATGAGGGAGGTGGAGGTTTTAGAATTTGGGAGGGGTGTGCTAGGGATTTGAGAGGCGCGGGGGTTTTAGATTTGGGGAAATTTTTGGGGGGAGAGCAGAGGGAAAACGTAATTTTTATTTTTTAAAAAATGAAATAAAACTCCCAAACGGTTTAACCTGTTTGGGCTAACTTCCCAAACGGTTTAACCCGTTTGGGCGAAGCGTTTGGGATCTTTTTTATAGCCCAAACGGTTTTGACCGTTTAGGTTGTATTATCCCAAACGGTCAAAACCGTTTGGCCTATTTTTACTTGCCCAAACGGTTACGAGAACCGTTTGGACAAGTCTGTTTTGTACTAGTGTATTCACACTTTCAGCTTGTATCGCGCTCCCTCCGTGCAACACAAAAATATGATATGACATGACAAAAAAAAATGTCATAAGTTGCAACTTTTGTGATAGTGGGGGGTAGAAGGAGATTTTTTTTCCAAACCCCCTTATAAAAACCCCTCATGATATGTAGCTCCTCCCACCACCTTCCCCCAATTCCCAGAGCCCCCATCCCCCCTAACTCTCTCTCTCTCTCTCTCCACTTTTCAACAAAAATGGGTTCAATCCAAAACTTGACTGTAGGCGTTAAAAATTGCTTATCAGTACCCGAACAAGACTCGTAAACGGTGGGTTGATAACCGACGATCCATCCGACGGCGCGACTCAGAACGCCGTCGACGTGATTACGCCGCAAAACGCGTGAAGTGAGTCGGCGAGGCGTACGAGCCAGCGAAACGACGCGTCGTGGAGAAAACCCGACGACGAAGCTCAACGAGGCGAGTTGGCTAAACTCAAACGTTGACGAGACGGAATCAACCGTACTTAGTCCGTCGATGCAAACGAACCGTTTGAGCTCTGAAAGTTGATCGGACACGGACTCGAACACAACGGCGACATCACCGGAGCAAAACTAAGCCCGGAAGACCGAAGAATCGACGAAGAATCGACGGAGAGTCGACGGAAAACGACGCGAGACGACGGAGCGCCGCGACGCGGTGGCTCGGCCACTTTGGCCGAGCCACCTCGGCCAACTTGGCCGAGGTGCCTCGGCCAAGTGGCCGAGGAGGCTCGGCCACTTTGGCCGAGCCACCTCGGCCAAGTGGCCAAGGTGGCTCGGCCACTTTGGCGAGCCACCTCGGCCAAGTGGCCAAGGTGGCTCGGCCACTTTGGCCGAGCCACCTCGGCCAAGTGGCCAAGGTGGCTCGGCCACTTTGGCCGAGCCACCCGTCGGCCGCGCGCGCACCCCCCCCTTTTGTTTTGTATAAATAGGGGGGGGGTCTTGCTCATTCAAGGGCTGGATTTTTTGGATTTTGGCGGACTTCTGAAGAGCCCTCGCGAGATCTCGGCCTTGCGGTTCCGGGCCGGCGAGCTCAAGTCCGCCGACGCCGATCTATAGGCGGAAGGTAAGAAAACTTCGGGTCGAACTACAGATACCCTCTAGGTTAAGCTTCGTCTTAACCTCAGGGATAGCGCTGTGATTTCTCCTTGTAGATCTCACCGCTCGGCGATCCTCTCCTTCGTGAGTGTGATCCCCACAGGCGATCCTCTCCTTCGTGAGTGTGATCCCCTCAGGCGCTTCGTTTCCTTCGTGAAGCGAGCCCCTCGTCTGTAGTTCCGAACCGGGTTTACACCGGGGATCGAATTGCGGTAGTCCACGGACGAACAAAAGTCCCGACACGGGCAAAGAACCCATGGCGAGGATCCCGGATAATAGAGATCCTCGTGTTTGTTCACAAAGGAAGAGAGTTGTAATTTTCGTTTTCATTATGCGCTGAAATAAAGGCATTTCTTTTGTTTGAAATTTTGTTGTAGGCCAACTTCCCAAACGGTTTAACCCGTTTGGGCGTTGGGATCTTTTATAGCCCAAACGGTTTTGACCGTTAGGTTGTATTATCCCAAACGGTCAAAACCGTTTGGCCTATTTTTACTTGCCCAAGCGGTTCGAGAACCGTTTGGACAAGTCTGTTTTGTACTAGTGTATTCACACTTTCAGCTTGTATCAGCTCCCTCCGTGCAACACAAAATATGATATGACATGACAAAAAAATGTCATAAGTTGCAACTTTTGTGATAGTGGGGGGTAGAAGGAGATTTTTTTTCCAAACCCCCTTATAAAAACCCCTCATGATATGTAGCTCCTCCCACCACCTTCCCCCAATTCCCAGAGCCCCCATCCCCCCTAACTCTCTCTCTCTCTCCACTTTTCAACAAAATGGGTTCAATCCAAAACTTGATCAGGCGTTAAAATTGCTTATCAAGCATTCAACAAGACTCAGAACGGTGGGTTGATAACCGACGATCCATCCGACGGCGCCGACTTAACGCCGCCGACGTGATTACGCCGCGAAAACGCCAGAAAGCGAAGTCGACGAACCCATGAAGTGAGTCGACGAAAGCGCATGTGCGCCAAACGACGCTGGCCGCGGGAGAAAACCCGACGACGAAGCTCAACGAGGCGAAGTTGGCTAAACTCAAACGCTGACTAAACGGAATCAACCGCATTTAGTCCGTCGATGCAAACGAACCGCTTGAGCTCGAAGTTGATCGGATACGGACTCAACACAACGGCGACATCACCGAGCAAAACTAAGCCCTAAGACCGAAGAATCGACGAAGAATCGACGGAGAGTCGACGAAAACGACGCCGAGACATCGAGCCATGACGCTGCACTCCTGCCAAGTGGCCAAGGTGGCTCGGCCACTTTGGCCGAGCCACCTCGGCCAACTTGGCCGAGGTGCCTCGGCCAAGTGGCCGAGGAGGCTCGGCCACTTTGGCCGAGCCACCTCGGCCAAGTGGCCGAGGAGGCTCGGCCACTTTGGCCGAGCCACCTCGGCCAAGTGGCCGAGGAGGCTCGGCCACTTTGGCCGAGCCACCTCGGCCAAGTGGCCGAGGAGGCTCGGCCACTTTGGCCGAGCCACCTCGGCCAAGTGGCCGAGGAGGCTCGGCCACTTTGGCCGAGCCACTCGGCCAAGTGGCCGAGGAGGCTCGGCCACTTTGGCCGAGCCACTCGGCCAAGTGGCCGAGGAGGCTCGGCCACTTTGGCCGAGCCACCTCGGCCAAGTGGCCGAGGAGGCTCGGCCACTTTGGCCGAGCCACCTCGGCCAAGTGGCCGAGGAGGCTCGGCCACTTTGGCCGAGCCACCTCGGCCAAGTGGCCGAGGAGGCTCGGCCACTTTGGCCGAGCCACCTCGGCCAAGTGGCCAAGGTGGCTCGGCCACTTTGGCCGAGCCACCTCGGCCAAGTGGCCGAGGAGGCTCGGCCACTTTGGCCGAGCCACCTCGGCCAAGTGGCCGAGGAGGCTCGGCCACTTTGGCCGAGCCACCTCGGCCAAGTGGCCGAGGAGGCTCGGCCACTTTGGCCGAGCCACTCGGCCAAGTGGCCGAGGAGGCTCGGCCACTTTGGCCGAGCCACCTCGGCCAAGTGGCCGAGGAGGCTCGGCCACTTTGGCCGAGCCACTCGGCCAAGTGGCCGAGGAGGCTCGGCCACTTTGGCCGAGCCACCTCGGCCAAGTGGCCGAGGAGGCTCGGCCACTTTGGCCGAGCCACCTCGGCCAAGTGGCCGAGGAGGCTCGGCCACTTTGGCCGAGCCACCTCGGCCAAGTGGCCGAGGAGGCTCGGCCACTTTGGCCGAGCCACCTCGGCCAAGTGGCCGAGGAGGCTCGGCCACTTTGGCCGAGCCACCTCGGCCAAGTGGCCAAGGTGGCTCGGCCACTTTGGCCGAGCCACCTCGGCCAAGTGGCCGAGGAGGCTCGGCCACTTTGGCCGAGCCACCTCGGCCAAGTGGCCAAGGTGGCTCGGCCACTTTGGCCGAGCCACTCGGCCAAGTGGCCGAGGAGGCTCGGCCACTTTGGCCGAGCCACTCGGCCAAGTGGCCGAGGAGGCTCGGCCACTTTGGCCGAGCCACTAACCTACCGAGGTGCTCTACCAGGCCGAGGAGGCTCTACCACTTTCCGAGCCACCCCTGGGCCGAGGTCAAGCCATGGTCGAGCCACCGGCCACCTGGTCGAGGTGCCCTGCCAAGTGGCCGAGGTGGTCACCATAGCTGGCCTCGGCCAACCTGGCCGAGGTGGCTCTACCTGGCCGAAGCCACTGCCGGCCAAGGCACTTCTTTGTTTTTGTATAAATAGGGTGGGGGTCTTGCTCATTCAAGGGCTGGATTTTTTGGATTTGGCGGACTCAAGAGCCCTCATGAGATCTACGACGACGGTTCCGAAGGCCATGAAGCCAAGTCCACCGACGCCGATCTATAGGCGGAAGGTAAGAAAACTCGGTCGAACTACAGATACCCTCTAGGTTAAGCTTCGCTTTAACCTCGTGGATAGCCAGGATTTCTCCTTGTAGATCTCACCGCTCGGCGATCCTCTCCTTCGCGGAGTGTGATCCCCACAGCGATCCTCTCCTTCGTGAGTGTGATCCTCAGCGCTTCGCTTCTTCGTGAAACGAGCCCCCACGCCTCAGTAGTTCCGGAACCCGGTTTACACCGTGATCGAATTGCGCGGTAGTCCACGGACGAACAAAAGTCCCCGACACAGCAAAGAACCCACGCAGTTGGTGATCCCGATAATAGAGATCCTCGTGTTTGTTCACAAAAGGAAGAGAGTTGTAATTTTCGCTTTCATTGTACCAAATAAAGGCATTTCTTTTGTTTGAAATTTTGTTGTAGGCCAACGGCCGTAAACAAGTTCAAACGAGCAATGAATAACAAACCAACTTTCCCGCCAACAAGCCGGGCGACCACAAGAGCCAACGGCTTCAAAGAAGAAGCCGCGGTCGCGAACCGCTGATCCCGATCCCGGCCATCGAGGAGGTCTAGTTCGAGTTCGACCGTAAGAAGTATGAAGAATACCTCCTCCTCGCCCGCATCCGCCTCCCGCAAGTCCAAGATGGTCTCCGCGCAAGGAAGACCCGATCGGCCTCGATGCGAGGCGAAAATCCACCACCACCGCCGCCAAGACCGCAGACAACGGTGGTTCCCCGCCCTAACAACGCCAAACTTCGTAACCCCCGCTTCATTGTGGGGTCGATTCCGCCAATGGCGCGGACTCTCCAAGAGAGCCCGCCGAGGCGACGCCACCGGCGCTAAACAATTAGCCTGTGCAAAAGAATCAACGGATGGGGTCCGCTATGAGGCGGATCTAAGATCCAAGTTGACTCGTGAGGTCGAAGTTCGAGATCGTAGCCCATTCCTACAGCCGGCGACGAACGAATGGGTCCGAAGCCAAACGGAACCGCTCCACGCTTCAGAACGTGATCCGGGAAGGCCGCTTCGCTAGCACGGCTTTGGTGCAACAAGCCCGCGAAGTTGAAGAGGGAGGCGCCAAGAAGTCGCCGACAATCGCCTAGCTTGAAGCCCAAGTCCGCCGAGGCTTCAACTGACGAACCCAAAGATTCAAGCCTAGCTCGCCAAGAAGCCAACTCCTCGCCCCGTGCTCAAATCGAAATTGTGAGCACTTCAACAAAGTGGCATCGACGCCGGTTACCCCTGTTCCGTGACTCAAATTTCCTGGCCGGCTAACTTCGCCACGACAGCAGCTTCCGCTAAGGATCGCTTAGGTCCGCTAAAGGAATCACGGTCACTCGATCACGGTCGCACCCACAAAGACAAGAAGAAACTCGCACTGCCGCGACCGCTTCAAATCAAGTCCGAGCCCGCCGAGGATTCACACTCGCTGGCTACGCACGCCGCGGGCGAAGTGACTTATGAAAGGCCTATTTGTTCTCAGAAGGAGACGCTCTCATCTGACGATGACAACGTTATACCTGAGAATTTGTGCCAACACACGATAGGTTGCTCCGGTATTCATACCGACGAAGTTGTACTATCGCGGCCGGGGTACAAGTAAACCCAAAGAGGAACGCCTTAATCAAACATGCCTTGCTTGTGCTCAAACCGATCAAGGCAAGCAGTTATCGAGTGCAACCGCTAGAACGACTCGAAAGGCGCCGGTCTTTGATAGGCTCTGCGACGAATGCCCGAACCCAAGTCAAGACGCCTCAGAAGAAAAGATGGGCCTCGCATGCATGAATTGCCGAAGTGTTACCATCAATATGACCAAAGAGGGACGCCGCCACGCCCCGCTCCGGCATCGCGAACGAATGACTCGATTGCGGTCCCGACCGCGACGACCCATTATCGCAAGATGCGTATGGGATTACCTCGATGATGAAGTGTCGGATGCCGCCCGCAATGGCTTCCGATAATACAATTTCCAAAGATAGGACAACCTCAAGCCGCTCATGATCAGCCGGATCAAGTGTCCCGTGATGCTTGAAGAGGCCTTAACCAAGCAAAAGGATAACTTTAAGCTTGAATGGAACCGCCATGCAGCCAGATGAGAGCAATGCATGACCAACAGATCCAGCGATAATGAACCGCCAAGGCGAAGTCGCCGCAATAATGTCAACTTAATGATAGCCATTACCGGACAGGAAGGAGGCCAAAACGTAGGTGATCGTGTTGCTCAAAGAAAACGCTAGCGATAACACCGCCATTCCTCCCCAAGTTTACCCGAACGGAGACGAGGGGAAAATGAGAAAATAAAGACCTCGAGCAAAATCAATACTTTGATTTCCGCCAAGAGGTAAAGAAGACGGTATACCATGTCCTTACCCAAGGGAGTGGGAATCAATCCCAGATCCCACAAAATTCAACCTCATCAACTTTACACCGCTTGACGGAAGGGATCGCCCACTCAAAGACTTGATCTACTTCAAGTCTCATCTAGGTGTTATCTCCGAACGAGCCCTTGATGGTTCGGTCATTCGCTGGCACCCTTCGTGGAGTCGCCTTCGATTGGTACCGCCTCAAACCGTGGAGCGCTAATAGCCGATGATATGGAGGCCATGTTTCACCAATTTCTTCGACGATGACACCGAGGTATCCATCGGTCTTTGTTGGACGAAACGTAAAGACGGGAACAAAGTGGATAACTTCGCCAAGAGGTTCGTAAATAAGGCAATGAATTGCCGAGACCTATAACGAGAAGTTCATTCTCCAAACTTGTCATAGCAACCTGTCATTGGACGGTTGGAAGCAATGGGAACCGTGACCGCCCGAGACCTCGAAAGATCTAAGGATACGCGGAGAGCAAGCCGAAGCGATTCTCGAGGAGGAAGAAAGCGAGAGAGGTCACCTATGGTGGATGTTCACAAGCGTAACTTTGTCCCCCGTGGCAAAGGTAAAGCGCCGCAAAGTCTCAGACGCTAATCAAACGCTCGAACCGCAACCACAACAAAGCAGCCGCAACAACGGCACCACAAAGAATCACAGCCTCAATGGCCAACAAGCTCGAACCGTAAACCATCCGGTTCGAGGTTTGCCAAGACTTACTCGCTCAAGGACGAGGAAGTTCCGTATCTTCAAATACCTTCCGAAAATAACAAAATCCAGCTTGTCCCCAATTGTAAACCAAGAGGAGGCAAACAAGGTTACAGATCCTAAGTAATCGTGCTTACCACAGTATGTACATCATCCTACAAAGTTCTCGCTACCATCTCAAGGACAAGATTCAGCCTTGATCGATGTTGAGTCATTACTCCAAAACCTCTAAAGAGAAGAAGGTGGGAGCAAATGCGCCTCTATAAGCTTCGGATCGTTCCTTCGATTGGTTCCAACCGACGCCAGAAGGTAGGAATGAAGATGGTGAATGAAGATCCTCACGGCAACGAAGAAGGGGCTCGCATCACACACCCACAAAGAACGGAGAAATCCTTTGGGTCCACCCCGACTTGTCGGAAGACGATCATGGACTACATCCTCGGCCATAAAGAAGTCCAAGGAAAAGGCAAGCTATGCCATGCCGCTCAAAGAATTCCAGAGAAGGATGATGAAAAGTATCCACCTTCCATTTCCTAAGAAGAGCGGAAGTCCTCGCTACTAGGAGTGGACAAGAATACTCCTACAAGTATCCGGACACTCCAAATCCAAACGCTAAGACACCGCCGAGCCGGGTGACCACGACTCCTCTCACTCGTCGCGAGAGAAAAACAGTGAAGCAAAGGAGAAACAGCCTCAGCCCGTGAAGCTCAACTCCGGCAACCCGATTCAATCGCCCGACAGGAGGGATAGACCGAACATCGGGCTCTCCATACCGCTGACGCCATGGCCCGCTTGGCTAACATCCCGCCGTAATAACTTCTACGAAGTTGTTCGATTGTCAAAGGAAACCCGAAGCTCTACAAGAAGCTCGGCCGACTCGAGGTGTTTCTCACTGCATCGCCGATTCTAAGAATCGCACAACAATGCAACTTGGCAACCAAGCACTTCCCCGCATTACTTTTACAAAGGAGGATATGCGACGAGAGACTCCAAGCACGATCGGCCGCTATACTTCACCGTATATTGGCTCTAGTGAAGTTAACCGATCCAAGTCGATCCGGTTCCGCCAGGAGCATTATGCCCCGCTACCATGTATCACCTTGGAATCCCACCCGATGGCATCAGCACAATGATCTATGGGTTTAACACCAGCGGTCTCTACCGCTTGGTAAGATCCGGATAAAGTGCCAAATGGGGATTTAAAGTCCAAGTCACCGCTATGTGATTGACGCAGACTTCCTATAACTTATTGTTGGGTCGACCTTGGATCCACGGTAACGCTATAGTCCCATCTACTCTTCATCGTCTCAAATATGTAGACACTAATAATGAGGTCAAGACGGTGGTCGCGACAAACAACCGCTTAAGGGGTAGAGAATTATTTTATCGATTCTCTCCTCTACGGTAATGAGTCCAAATCAATCATCTACCAAGGCACGGACAGCGTGAAGAAGCCGATTCAAGCCGGGCTTGATTATAGTGGTGGTTTTGTTTTAAATGACATTGTACCCCTTGTAATCAATCTTGACGATGAAGAATCGCCGATGAACATTGTAATTGGCAAATTGCCGATGAATCAATAAATGGCGATTTAGAGTACCCTTTGTCTTTGAATGATGTAATGGCAGTTTATACAACGATCCGAGTTGCACTTACCAACTCGGTCTTCTTGCTTTACACAAAAGCAATTCTAAGACTCCTTTGGGACAACACTCGCCATCCCACCTAAGATCAAGTAGTGAGAAAGACTTGGTTTACTAAAAGGAGATGCGCCCAACGCCAATCATTTCTTAGAAGAAGATGAAGATGACAACGGCCTATCCTCAACACATTCAGATATAGTCCAGACACCGGGTATCATGAAGAAGTGGGGTACGACTTGACACAAGGAGAAGGTCTATGTTTCGGCGAGGTCCTCGAGTCCCTCCTAAAGCGCATATGTCCCAAAAGGGAAGCCGATAACTACTATGCATTTAGAAGGGGATTGGGATACTAATCCTCCTAAGATGAATGCTCATGGCTAATTGATGATAATCCACCGATGAGGGAGACGGACATTCGCCCGATTCTTCGGCTTGGGATTCGACACCACCTGAGAAGCTTTCAAGGCTTTGATGTCAAATATGGCTACTGGCCGATCCCGCTACTATTGAGGGTGATGAAGATATGCCAACATGGGAAGACCCATGGATCCATCAACTCGAGAGCAGCTTTGGGGATAGATTCAACAAAGAGAACCCCCACTAAGGACGAGGTAGTCCAGTTAATATGGGTGATGAGGAGCATCCTAAGCTCATAAACATCAGCAATACCCTTCCCCTAAGAGAAAGAAGAGTTGATCGCCTTAATCGGGGAATATATCGATGTATTCGCTGGAGTTATGAGGACATGCCAGACTCGACCCTAATGTAGCACACATCGCCAACATCAAGGTGGATGTCAAACCCGCCAAGCAACCGCAAAGACGGTTTCGCCCACAAATCTTGCAGTGCAATCGTCGATTTAAGTGAAGAAACTCATAGAATCGGATTCATCGAGGAAATTCAACATCCGGATTGGGTGGCTAATATAGTCCCTGGCCATGAAGAAGAATGGTTCGATCAGATCTGGTCGACACGTGAGATCTGAACGCCGCTGTCTAAAAGACGACTTCCTCTTCCAATCACCGATGTCATAGTCGACAACACGCGTGGATTTGAAAGAATGTCGCTCATGGATGGTTTTTCGGGTATAATCAAATCAAGATGCACCCCGATGACGCCAAACACACCGCTCGTAACGCTCCATCGATATTTTGCTACACGGTCATGCCATTTGGCTTAAAGAACGCTGCAACATACCAACAGCAATGACGAGATTTTCCAAGATCATCTCCGAAAACCATCGCTACGCCGACGACTTAGTCGTAAAAGCCGCGGACAAAGGAGATCACATCAAAGATCTTAGAACGGTATTCGAGCTCATGCGAACTCATCGCCTAAAGATGAATCCCGCCAAATCCTTCCTTGGAATGTCCAGTGGCAAGTTCTCGGTTTCGTTGCCACCGACAAAGGAATCCACGCCGATCCCGACAAAGTGAAGGCGATTCAAGAATTGCAACCTCCGAAATCGAGAGAACTCGGGGTTACAAGGACGACATGCACATCCGACGGTTCATATCGAACCTATCCGAAGTGCCACCGCTCTCCAAGTTGAACAAGAAGGGCGGTCGCTTATTTGGGACGACGATGTCGAAGCGCTTGAAGAGATAAAATCGTGATCTCGCTAAACCTCCCGTTTTGTTGCACCGCAGCTCGAAAACCGCTCCTGATCTACGCCAAGGCAACGGATCACTGTTAAGCCTTTACTCGCTGCCAGACGACGACAAATGTCACGGTCAGCAGGTATTACCCGAGTCGAACATTGGTCGGCGCCAGTCTCGATATCCAACGGTCGAGAAGCAAGGTTTTGCATTAGTGTTCGCATCCGTAAAATGCGACACTATTTAGTCGGACAGACGATTTATGTTATCTCTAACGTGAACCGTCCGAATATTTATGACCCACCGCCTCAATGAGTTGGCGCTGGCTTAAATGGGCCTTGCTCTTGTCCCAATATGACTTGCACTTCAAACAACAAAAGTCGGTCAAAGGACAAGCGATTTAGATCTCTTGGTCGCCAACCCGACAACGGACGCAGTTGAAGCTATATGATGATCTCCTGATGAAGTTCGTGAAGTCAACACTACATCGCACCAACAAATATGGCGATTGTATTTTGACGAGCCTCTCGAGCCACTAATGTAGCAAGTACCCCTGACGTTCTAAAATCTCCACTGAGTCGGAGTTGTCTTGATTTCCGGAATCATGTCATGCCCCGTATGATTCGAGATTTTCCAAGATCATCTCCGGAAAACGGTCGAATGCTACGCCGACGACTTAGTCGTAAAAGCCGACAAAGGAGATCACATCAAAGATCTTAGAACGGTATTCGAGCTCATAACTCATCGCCTAAAGATGAACCCCGCCAAATCCTTCCTTGAATGTCCAAAGGGCAAGTTCCTCTTTCACGTCACCGAAAAGGAATCCACGCTGATCCCGACAAAGTGAAGGCGATTCAAGAATTGCAACCTCCGAAATCGAGAGAACTCGTGGGGTTAAGGCGACGACATGCACATCCGACGGTTCATATCGAACCTATCCGAAGTGCCACCGCTCTCCAAGTTGAACAAGAAGGGCGGTCGCTTATTTGGGACGACGATGTCGAAAGCCGCTTGAAGAGATAAAATCGTGATCTCGCTAAACCTCCTTCGTTTTGCAATCAGCTCGAAAACCGCTCGATCTACGCCAAGGCAACGGATCGCTAAGCCACGCGACGCACGGCGCCGGGTCACGAACAGGCAGTATTACCCGAAATGACGTCGCTACCGAAGTCTCGATATCCAACGGTCGAGAAGCGCGTTTTGCATTAGTGTTCGCAATTCGTAAAATGCGACACTATTTAGTCGGACAGACGATTTATGTTATCTCTAACGAACCGTCCGAATATTTATGACCCACCGCTTCAATGAGTTGGCTTTTAAATGGGCCTTGCTCTTGTCCCAATATGACTTGCACTTCAAACAACAAAAGTCGGTCAAAGGACAAGCGATTTGCGATCTCTTGGTCGCCAACCCGACAACGGACGCAGTTGAAGCTATATGATGATCTCCTGATGAAGTTCGTGAAGTCAACACTACATCGCACCAACAAATATGGCGATTGTATTTTGACGAGCCTCTCGAGCCACTAATGTAGCAAGTACCCCTGACGTTCTAAAATCTCCACTGGAGTCGAGTTGTCTTGATTTCCGGAATCATGTCATGCCCCGTATGATTCACTCATCGAACCCTCGCTCCAATAACGAGTAATACAACGCTACTTATCGGACTTAGCTTCGCCAAAGAGTCGGGGTCGAATATCTCGCTGCATGGAGATTCACAACCGATAGTTAAGCAGTTCGTGGTGACTACGAAGTCGAATCCGGATCTAACCCTATCATCGATAGTCGTTGAAATGGCGGACTCATTCAAGAATTCTTCATCGAATATATCCCACGCCCAAACGCCACGCAGATGCATCGGCGTTAGGCGTGTCGTTAGCACAACCTTCCGAGACCGAGCAACTAGTTACGGTCGACTCACCAACTCTTCGCACCATTATAATGATGAGGCACAAGAAGGTAAGGGGTAGTTACCAAAGAAGTACATGCAACCCAAACCAAGTTGGAGCCCCGAGATTGGCGCTTTCCTATCATCGACACGCTTACATGGTATTCTACCGTAAGACGGAAGGAGAGAGAGTCAATCCGCTAAGAGCTCCAAGATTCTTTACGACACGTAAAACCCGTGATGCTATATCGCCGGGGTACGATGGTCTTTACTCCGATGCCTCTCAAACAAAGAGGCGTAAGAGGTCCTTCGAAGCACACGAAGGTGAATGTGGTGCGCACTACCGGTCCCAAGCTCTACGAGCGAATCAGAGAATGGGCTACTTTTGGCCCACAATGATTAATGACGCAATGAGCACGCCGAAATGCCATGCGGTCAAATTCACGCGAATTATATGCATCACCGCCAGAGTACAGATCCTTCGCCACATCCTCGCCATTCGAGACGGGGAATGGACGCTAGGTCCCATTTTTCCTCCGCCGCTAAAGGAGATCGGTTTATTCTAGCGATCACCGACTACTTCCAAGTGGGTCAAGCAATCCCACTAAAGAGGTCAAGGCGAAGTACCGCCGCCGATTCATCAAACACCATGTCATCTATCGACATGGTGTCCCAAGACGGATCGTGCATGACAACGGTCCCCAATTTATCGCCAATTCCTTCATCGTTTTATAAAAATTCAAGATACAAGATGTCTGCCACAAAATTTATAATCCAAAGAATAATGGGTTAGCCGAGGCGCTCAACAAGACGATCATCAAGATTTTGTCGGCTTGTGAAGAATAACAAGCGAGACCGGATGATAAACTCGAGAAGCACTCGGGCATATCGCACAACGGCACGCATAATCGACAGAGCTACCCCGCACTCTCGGTCTACGTGTGAAGCAATTCTCCGCTGGAAATCCAGATTCCGCCACTTCGCCGCTTGCAACAGATGACGATCGAAGAACAACATCAAAACGCCTCAAGAGCTTGAGATGTTAGATGAGAAGCTCGAGGCTCAACAATGCATTGAGTTCTATCAAGCCGAATGTCGAGGGCTTTCAACAAGAAAGTTCGACAGAGAACCTTTAAGGAGGGAGATCTCGCCCTCGCCGCTAGCACCGATAATCCTCACTTCCAAAAAGAAAGGTAAATTCAAACCCAATGGGAAGGACCGCTTATAATAGACACGGCCTATTCAAACGGTGCATATCGCCTTATCACACAGACGGCGACCAATTAATGCCGATAAATGGGAAGTTTCAAAAGTATTATCCTTAATACATTCAATAACCCGCTTTGATGGGAAGTTCCTCGAGAATATCTCACTCATTTTCATGAGGATAACCCTAAGTTATTGTGTTTTCCTCCAAAATTCTCTCACCGATCAAATTCATTGACGGTGGGCCCACTAAAACCTCTCGGTCCAACCACCAAGAATTCCCTCTCGATTCCTTCCACCTAACCAGAGGTCCACTTTCAAATTCTGGTTAGCAATCCTACAAAAGAGAAAGCTATCCATACCCTTCCTAGATTCTCTGAGTGGAGATCCCACTCTTAGTTTCTCATCGGAAATAGAATACATTCTTCCTTTCCCACCTTCACCGGAGATAGGACATCCTTCCTCTTCGAAGCAAGAGATAGAATACATTCTTCCTCTCTTGTCTTAGATTCTCTGAGTGGAGATCCCACTCTTAGTTTCATCTTTCAAGATTCTCAAGATGGAGATCCCATTTTCAGCCTCTTTCACCGGAAACAGACAAAAATCCTTCCTTTCCAAAGACCTGAGATAGGAGACAAGATCCTCCTTCCTCTCCATCAATAAGAGATAGGATACAAAACCTTCCTCTCTTATCTCAGATTCGTGAGCACATGGAGATAGGACACAAACCTTCCTCTCCACCGGCAAGAGATAGGATACAAAACCTTCCTCTCTTGTTCATCCCTTACCCGGAAATAGGAGACAAGATCCTCCTTCCTCTCCACCTTCGGGAAATAGGATACATTCTTCCTTTCCCACCTCAATCAACCTTATGCCGGTTCAATCCTTCTCCGGTCAAAAGAAGGCCAAGATTCATCTTGGGGTATTTTATCCCAAGCCTAAGAAGGGATAAAGCCAACGCCACACGCTGCTGTCGGCTTAGTCTTTCTCCGATTGAAGAAGACACCGTGAGTTCGATTCGGGCATTTTATCCCAAGCCTAAGAAGGGATAAAGCCAACGCCACACGCTGCTGTCGGTTTAGTCTTTTTCCGATTGAAGAAGACACCGTGAGTTCGATTCGGGCATTTTATCCCAAGCCTAAGAAGGGATAAAGCCAACGCCACACGCTGCTGTCGCTTAGTCTTTTTCCGATTGAAGAAGACACCGTGAGTTCGACTCGGGGCATTTTATCCCAAGCCTAAGAAGGGATAAAGCCAACGCCACACGCTGCTGTCGCTTAGTCTTTTTCCGATTGAAGAAGACACCGTGAGTTCGATTCGGGCATTTTATCCCAAGCCTAAGAAGGGATAAAGCCAACGCCACACGCTGCTGTCGGTTTAGTCTTTTTCCGATTGAAGAAGACACCGTGAGTTCGATTCGGGCATTTTATCCCAAGCCTAAGAAGGGATAAAGCCAACGCCACACGCTGCTGTCGGTTTAGTCTTTTTCCGATTGAAGAAGACACCGTGAGTTCGATTCGGGCATTTTATCCCAAGCCTAAGAAGGGATAAAGCCAACGCCACACGCTGCTGTCGGCTTAGTCTTTCTCCGATTGAAGAAGACACCGTGAGTTCGATTCGGGCATTTTATCCCAAGCCTAAGAAGGATAAAGCCAACGCCACACGCTGCTGTCGGCTTAGTCTTTCTCCGATTGAAGAAGACACCGAGTTCGACTCGGGTATTTTATCCCAAGCCTAAGAAGGATAAAGCCAACGCCACACGCTGCCGGTTTAGTCTTTCTCCGATTGAAGAAGACACCGAGTTCGACTCGGGTATTTTATCCCAAGCCTAAGAAGGATAAAGCCAACGCCACACGCTGCCGGGAGTCTATTCCCGTGATAAAAGACGGCCTACGATTCAACATCGTAGCATTAAGTCTAAGAGAGTCTCATTCTTTAGCACAACGCCACGCGCGGAACGGATCCGATAATCCGCGACGCTAGCCCAACTCAAACGGTAGTTGGTAAAGGCTAATCAAATCCGTTGGCGGTTGAGGGTTTGCCAAAAATCCTTAATACATTGAGAATAACCCGTTTGATGGGAAGTTCCTCGAGAATATCTCACTCATTTTCATGAGGATAACCCTAAGTTATTGTGTTTTCCTCCAAAATTCTCTCACCGATCAAATTCATTGGCGGTGGGCCCACTAAAACCTCTACGGTCCAACCGGCCAAATTCCCCTCTCGATTCCTTCCCACGAGCAGAGGTCCACTTTCAAATTCGGTTAGCAATCCTACAAAGCTATCCATACCCTTCCTAGATTCTCGGTGGAGATCCCACTCTTAGTTTCTCATCGGAAATAGAATACATTCTTCCTTTCCCACCTTCACTGGAGATAGGACACATCCTTCCTCTTCAGAAGCAAGAGATAGAATACATTCTTCCTCTCTTGTCTTAGATTCTCAGTGGAGATCCCACTCTTAGTTTCATCTTTCAAGATTCTCAAGATGGAGATCCCATTTTCAGTCTCTTTCACCGGAAACAGACAAAAATCCTTCCTTTCCAGCACCCCGAGATAGGAGACAAGATCCTCCTTCCTCTCCGTCAATAAGAGATAGGATACAAAACCTTCCTCTCTTATCTCAGATTCGTGAGCACATGGAGATAGGACACAAAACCTTCCTCTCCACTGGCAAGAGATAGGATACAAAACCTTCCTCTCTTGTTCATCCCTTACAGGAGATAGGAGACAAGATCCTCCTTCCTCTCCACCTTCGGAAATAGAATACATTCTTCCTTTCCCACCTCAATCAACCTTATGCGGTTCAATCCTTCTCGGTCAAAGAAGGCCAAGATTCATCTTGGGGTATTTTATCGAAGCCTAAGAAGGGATAAAGCCAGCGCCTCACAGCGTTGCGGTTTAGTCTTTCTCCGATTGAAGAAGACACGAGTTCGACTCGGGGTATTTTATCGAAGCCTAAGAAGGGATAAAGTCAGCGCCTCACAGCGTTGCGGTTTAGTCTTTCTCCGATTGAAGAAGACACGAGTTCGACTCGGGGTATTTTATCGAAGCCTAAGAAGGGATAAAGTCAGCGCCTCACAGCGTTGCGGTTTAGTCTTTCTCCGATTGAAGAAGACACGAGTTCGACTCGGGGTATTTTATCGAAGCCTAAGAAGGGATAAAGTCAGCGCCTCACAGCGTTGCGGTTTAGTCTTTCTCCGATTGAAGAAGACACGAGTTCGACTCGGGGTATTTTATCGAAGCCTAAGAAGGGATAAAGTCAGCGCCTCACAGCGTTGCGGTTTAGTCTTTCTCCGATTGAAGAAGACACGAGTTCGACTCGGGGTATTTTATCGAAGCCTAAGAAGGGATAAAGTCAGCGCCTCACAGCGTTGCGGTTTAGTCTTTCTCCGATTGAAGAAGACACGAGTTCGACTCGGGGTATTTTATCCCGAAGCCTAAGAAGGGATAAAGCCAACGCCTCACACGTGTTGCCGGGTGGTCTCTTGCCCGTAAAAGAGTACGAAGCCTATGTATTCAATATCATAGCAACAAGTCTAGAAGAGTTTCATTCTTCCAGCACAACGTCACGTGCGGAACGGATCCAGATAATCCGCACGCTAGCCCAACTCAAGCGGTTGGTAAAGGCTAGTCAAATCCGTTGAGGGCTGGGGTTGTAACCCTAAAGTCAGCGCCTCACAGCGTTGCGGTTTAGTCTTTTCCGATTGAAGAAGACACGAGTTCGACTCGGTATTTTTTATCGAAGCCTAAGAAGGGATAAAGTCAGCGCCTCACAGCGTTGCGGTTTAGTCTTTCTCCGATTGAAGAAGACACGAGTTCGACTCGGGGTATTTTATCGAAGCCTAAGAAGGGATAAAGTCAGCGCCTCACAGCGTTGCGGTTTAGTCTTTCTCCGATTGAAGAAGACACGAGTTCGACTCGGGGTATTTTATCGAAGCCTAAGAAGGGATAAAGTCAGCGCCTCACCGTGTTGCCGGGTGGTCTCTTGCCCGTAAAAGTACGAAGCCTATGTATTCAATATCATAGCAACAAGTCTAGAAGAGTTTCATTCTTCGGCCTAGCGTCGCGTCGGAGCGGATCGGATAATCCGCCGCTAGCCCAACTCAAGCGGTAGTTGGTAAAGGCTAATCAAATCCGTTGGCGGTTGAGGGTTTGCCAAAATCCTATAAGTATTATGGTTAATTATTTCGACAAAATAAAAGAATCATAATCGAGCACAAAGAGGCGGAAATATGTTTTATCGATAAAAGACTGAAGTTACACAAGTTTTCTAAGCGGCAGATTTGTGACAAATACTTTATTGAGAAAAGCTTGCTGAAGTTCCTCCCGGCTCGCCCCAAAGCCTCGCTGCCATTAAGGGCCTCCGCGATCTCCTTCGGATATTAACCGGCTTACGCCCGAGTTCAAGTTCCTCGCACGATCGCGAGAGTCTTTTCTTTGTTGGCCTTCGCCGCCTTCAAGACGATCAGGCTCTCCCTCGCCGCTTGAAGCTCCTGTTCGAGCTCTACTATCCTCGCTTCTCCGGCGACACAAGACCAAAATGTCCCACGGAAGATGAAGCTTCAAAGAACAGCCAGCCTCCAAATGATGCACTGGCCTCACAGATTTGAACTCCGAGTCCAAGAATAACGCAAGCATCCGGCCAAGGCGTGGCGAGCCTCGATATATGAGGCGAGCCCGCTACTTCAAAATCTTGTAGACTTTGGAGCTTAACCTCTAAATGGTCGAAATCATCAACAAGGTGGCACAGGCGGACTCAATCTTCGGATATTCTCCCATGCCCTACTCCAAATAGGATTACAGTATAAACTAATTCACGGTTCTTAGCGAAGTTCACGGAGAATATTACCATATTCTTAAGGATAACTTCGATAACCCTCAATTTCCTCATTGTGGGACCTCAAGGAGGGATAAAATTACGGCGAGGCTTATATCGGCCGGACAACGCTCTACCTCGAAGGACTCCTCCCATCAGACGTGCCGATTCATGCATCCCCACCAGGGCCTACCAATCAACAATTGGGAAGAATACCTCCCACCGTGGATGAACACACCGCAACGAAGTACGCAAGAGCGACGCCAACCAACGAAGTCGCCGACGAAGGATTCACCGATCAGCGGTTCGGATCCATCAAGAACTCCCCGATCAGCGGAGGAACCTCGATGGTCAATTGGGCGACAATCCGCGACCGAGTCAACAACAAATGAACTCAATTAGCTACGGTTTGAAATTCGACAACGGTCAAGCAATAAATGCGACACCGCAACACCCGGTATCCTACAAAGCGGAGAACACGAGAGAATTGGAGGAATCAAATCTGGAGCCAACCTCAAAAGAAAGTTATCTATCGACTTCGGTCGAGATTTCGACAACGGTCGGACAAAAAATGCGATGCAGTAATACCTTGACAATCCTACAAAGCACCGGAAAGATCAAGGGAATGGAGAGATCAAGCGCCGAGGTCATTCACAAGTCCTATCCGCCAATTAAAGAGTGAAGGGCTCATCTTGTCAAAGCATCGGACTCATCAAGAATCGACCGAGACGCTTTGGAGGGGTATCTGTGGCGTTAAAATTGCTTATCGGTGCGAACAAGACTAAATAGCGGTGGGTTGATAACCGACGATCCATCCGACGGCGCGACTCGTAACGCCGACGCGGATTACGCCGCGAAAACGCGAAAGCGAGTCGACGAACCCATGAAGTGAGTCGACGAGGCGCACGAGCCAGCCGAAACGACGCTGGCCGTGGAGAAAACCCGACGACGGCTCAACGAGGCGAAGTTGGCTAAACTCAAACGCTGACGAAACGGAATCAACCGTACTTAGTCCGTCGATGCAAGCGAACCGTTTGAGCTCGAAAGTTGATCGGACACGGACTCGAACACAACGGCGACATCACCGAGCAAAACTAAGCCCTAAGACCAAGAATCGACGAAGAATCGACGGAGAGTCGACGAAAACGACGCCGAGACGACGGAGCGCCGCGACGCGGCACTCGCCAAGTGGCCAAGGTGGCTCGGCCACTTTGGCCGAGCCACCTCGCCAACTTGGCCGAGGTGGCTCGGCCACTTTGGCCGAGCCACCTCGCCAACTTGGCCGAGGTGGCTCGGCCACTTTGGCCGAGCCACCCGTCGTCGCTACACCCCTTTTTTTTGTATAAATAGGGGGGGTCTTGCTCATTCAAGGGCTGGATTTTTTGGGATTTTGGCGGACTTCTGAAGAGCCCTCGCGAGATCTACGACGCACGGTTCCGAGCACCGGCGAGCTCAAGTCCAGTCGACGTCAGATCTATAGGCGGAAGGTAAGAAAACTCGGGTCGAACTACAGATACCCTCTAGGTTAAGCTTCGCCTTAACCTCGTGGATAGCGCCGGATTTCTCCTTGTAGATCTCACCGCTCGGCGATCCTCTCCTTCGTGAGTGTGATCCCCACAGCGATCCTCTCCTTCGTGAGTGTGATCCCCTCGGTAACCGTTTCCTTCGTGAAACGAGCCCCTCTACGTCTGTAGTTCCAGAACCCGGGTTTACACCAGGATCGGAATTGCGCGGTAGTCCACGGACGAACAAAAAGTCCCCGGCACAGGCAAAGAACCCACGCAAGCGAGGATCCCGGATAATAGAGATCCTCGTGTTTGTTCACAAAAGGAAGAGAGTTGTAATTTTCGTTTTCATTGTACGCCTGAAATAAAGGCATTTCTTTTGTTTGAAATTTTGTTGTAGGCCAACGAAGCTGTAAACAAGTTCAAACGAGCAATGAATAACAAACCAACTTTCCCCGCGAACATTGACAACCCTAGCTCCCCAAATTACCACGGACGAGGACGCTTGCATCTATGCTCACCAACTAGTCTCCTTCTCCATCCTTCCCATGACCCTAACATCCGCCATTGATCTCGGCATCTTCGAGATCATCGCCAGGGCGGGTTCTGGCGCTTCCTTGTCCCCCGGAAAGATTGCTGCTCAGCTGCCGACCAAAAATCGAGAGGCTGCGTCAATGCTCGACAGGATGATGAGGCTGCTAGCGAGTTACAGTGTGTTGACTTGCACCGTGGAGGCGAGGGATGACGGAGGGGTCGAGAGGAAATATGGAGCTGCGCCGGTGGTGAAGTATCTGGCTAAGAATGAGGACGGGGTTTCTATATAGTTTTTTTTTTTTTCTTCACACACACGCAAGTGTGTATCATAAACGTAAGCACTAATCCCCATTGAATTAACCTTAATTTAGATTTGATTGAGTGTTTTTCATTTTGAATAATGGATTTGATTGTGTTGAGTAGCTAACCACAACTTGGTTCCCCCTTAATTTTGAGCATGAGTTTGACATTTTTTATTACGATGTGATTTTGGTGATGCAGGAGTGGAGCACGTTAGCGGAGATATATTTGAGAGTGTTCCGAGCGGAGATGGCATCTTAATGAAAGTGAGTTGCTTTTAATCATTTTATATCAAACAAATTTTGAAAAGTGGTACATTTTACAGAACCCTCAATACCTTGGGGTGCTTCCTATGAAACCTGCAAATGCTTCGATTCCCCACTAAACACCAAAACTTTTCTCACATAACCCCACGATGATGAAAATACACCTCAGGTCAAAAAGAATCTATTTTCATATTTTGTAATAATTGTTTTTCAAAATATTTTAGGGGGAGGGTGGGGAGATCGAGAATGAAAGTGTAGTGGTTTATTTGCAAATTGTCTAATGTGAAAATCTTTTCGAAAAAATATTATTTAAAGAGGGGATAAAGATTTATTTAGCCTCAGGGTCATTTCGTCACTTTGAAGGTTAAGTAGGAAATTTTTTTTTTTTTTTTTTTTTTTTTTTTTTTTTTTTGGGTAGTGAAGAAAAAGATATATTGAGAAGTTCCATGGCGTAACACTCTAAAGTTATGGGTAAATTACTTATACGCCGCATAAGAGAACCACTAGTTTGAACAAACCCTTCTACAGATTTATTCCTTAAATGGTCATCTTATTCTCCTAGTGAACTTTCAATAAAAGGAATAGAAAATTTGTGATTTTGAGGGAAAATGAACAAATTAAAGGTAAAACAATAGTTAAGATGTTGAAAAAAGTGTAATAGAGAAAGTAATTTAGAGTAAACTTATATGAATTGAAGGGCCAAACAGAAATTTCCGTTATTTGAGTTTTAAAATTTTAAAGATTTAAAGGTCCAATATCTATAATAATAATAATAAAACCTGAAGAATAGTTCTCTCAGATCGAGTGAAAGAATAATTTTATTATTATATTTATATGTGACTTTAACTTTATTTTTTATGATTATTAGACAAGTGAAGCAGCTAAAAGTATAATACGATAAATAAAATTTTTGGCATTTTCACTTAATTAATATTCAAAATTTTACTTAACCTCCAATAAGGTTGGAAAATCCAGAAAGGCCCCAAAATATTCTTTTTTTTTTTACTTAATCCCATGGGGATTGGGAGCTCGGATCTGATCGAGAGCAAACATGAGAGAGAGAAGGTGGGGTTTGACATCACAATTGGGTTAAAATGTTAAAGTTTTTTGGGGTTAAGTGAAGAACCTTCAAACTTAATTGAGGGTTTTGTGAAATTTATGGTAAAATATACCCTAATTCTATTTGTAGCACATAAAAACATATTTGTGCATTAATTCCAAAAACTTTCAGTGGTTTCTACACATATGGAGTGATGAAGATTGCATCAAGATACGGAGGAACTGCTGGAAGGCGTTGTCGGAGGACGGCAAGGTGATCATTATGCATAGCATGGTTCCGGTCGACCCGGAGCCGATTATGGCAAATCAAGAAGCGATCCACCTGGACCTCATCCTGATGGTCAAATATCCCCATGGTAAAGAGAGAACAGAGGAGGAGTTTCACTCCTTGGCCAAACGAGCTGGCTTCCGAAGTCATCTACGGTTTTGCCAATAATTGTATGATCGAGTTCTACAAATAGACCCTGAGGATTTGTCATGCGACTTGATGTTGGAGTTTGGATTTGATGTGTTTCGTGTTGTCCTAGGAATAAAAATGATCCATCGTGGAATCGTATTGCTGCTTTTTTATTGCTCTTGGTCTTGGCTTACACATCTGATGTCATGCATCCATGCGAACATATTTTAAGGTTAACTTCACAGCATTTTATCAAAAAAAAAAAAAAAAGGTTAACTGCACAACATGAAACTTATAGTGGTCTTTTTACAAAAATTTGTGGGGGTTATTTGCAAAATCTTAAACTTATAAGGGCTTTTTGCAGAAATCTATAGGGTTCTTCGCAATTTTTGAAACTTACTGGGGTTTTTATGCAAAATTCAGAAGGTTATTTACAATTTCTAAAACTTTCAGGGGTTTTTTGCTTGAATTTCAAAGGGTTATTTGCAAAATCTTAAACTTATAAGGGCTTTTGCAGAAATCTATAGGGTTCTTAGCAATTTTGAAACTTACTGGGGTTTTATGCAAAATTCAGAAGGTTATTTACAATTTCTAAAACTTTCAGGGTTTTGCTTGAATTTCAAAGGGTTATTTGCAAAATCTTAAACTTATAAGGGCTTTTGCAGAAATCTATAGGGTTCTTAGCAATTTTGAAACTTACTGGGGTTTTATGCAAAATTCAGAAGGTTATTTACAATTTCTAAAACTTTTAGTGGTTTTTTGTATTTTTAGCGGCTTATTTTCAATTTTGGAAAGTTTAGGGGCTTTTTTATAAAATTTTAAGGGATCAATATTTATGAAGCTTTCTAATGACCTACGGGGCCAAGGGCTTTAATTAGTATGTCATTATGTCATTGAAATGAATAGGAATTAGGCATTGTATAATTTATGAATTTGTAATAGATAGTTACAAGTGCTCATTTTGAAGAAGAAAAAAAAGAAGACCTAGAAAGCAATTATAAACGCAATCCTGCAACTGGGATTACTCAATACAGTTTATTAACATACAACAACTAAAGATTCTAGGGTTTCACTAGAATTCAACCAAAAAGTTCGGATTTTTTGCTCGTTGAATGAATTATGAATAAAATCATAATTAGGGTTTTCAGTTCATACCTCCACTATCGGTGTCTCCAAAATAGGAGATGGATCTTGTGGAGATGGTTCGGCCATGATGAAGAAGCGAATAGAGGAAGAGAGTAAGGGTTTATTTGAGATCTTTGCTTTCGGAGAGGTTTAGATGGCGGCGATGATGAGGTGAATGATGATGAAGAAGCGAATAGAGGAAGAGAGTAAGGGTTTATTTGAGATCTTTGCTTTCGGAGAGGTTTAGATGGCGGCGATGATGAGGTGAATGATGATGAAGAAGCGAATAGAGGAAGAGAGTAAGGGTTTATTTGAGATCTTTGCTTTCGGAGAGGTTTAGATGGCGGCGATGATGAGGTGAATGATGATGAAGAAGCGAATAGAGGAAGAGAGTAAGGGTTTATTTGAGATCTTTGCTTTCGGAGAGGTTTAGATGGCGGCGATGATGAGGTGAATGATGATGAAGAAGCGAATAGAGGAAGAGAGTAAGGGTTTATTTGAGATCTTTGCTTTCGGAGAGGTTTAGATGGCGGCGATGATGAGGTGAATGATGATGAAGAAGCGAATAGAGGAAGAGAGTAAGGGTTTATTTGAGATCTTTGCTTTCGGAGAGGTTTAGATGGCGGCGATGATGAGGTGAATGATGATGAAGAAGCGAATAGAGGAAGAGAGTAAGGGTTTATTTGAGATCTTTGCTTTCGGAGAGGTTTAGATGGCGGCGATGATGAGGTGAATGATGATGAAGAAGCGAATAGAGGAAGAGAGTAAGGGTTTATTTGAGATCTTTGCTTTCGGAGAGGTTTAGATGGCGGCGATGATGAGGTGAATGATGATGAAGAAGCGAATAGAGGAAGAGAGTAAGGGTTTCGCTGAGATCTTTGCTCGGAGAGGTTTCCGATGGCGACGATGATGAGGTGAATGATGATGAAGACTGAAGAGGCGGTGAGTTGAGTCGGCGATGGTGATGATGTCGCAGACCTCGAGAGTCGGGAAGTGTGAGAAGAAAAGAGAGAGATGAAGTCTCGCCATTCTTCTGATTTCGAAAATATGAACGGGATTTTATTTTTTGTTTAAGTGGATTCGGTCGGTTCGGGCGGTTCGGGTTAAAAACTTTTCAACTCGACCCGAACCGATCTATCTTTAAAACCGACCCGAATTGCCAATTTTCGGACGGTTCGGTCGGTTTTTTCGGTTTAAACCGAACCATGCTCCGCCCTACCAACATCAATAGCAATTTATCACACTAAACAATATCACTTGGTTCGTAACGAGCTAAACTAGCTAAAAAATGGGCAACCTTACTAGCTGTATTCTGAAGCGCGGAGAAGCATTCATCAAAACACAAGATCTTCTATTTTCCTCCTCAAGCAAAGCCAGTTGATGGTAAGGCATCTTCTTAGGAGCATACGAATAGCATAGGCAGAATCAAATTCAAATACCACCCTCTTAAAGCCTCGTTCTCTTGCGATATTATCGCCTTCCTTGAAGCTCCCCAGTAAGAGCATATTGGGATGGTTGGGAAGAGAACATACCAGCCACTAACACCACAACCTACCTCGGCTCGAGTCACCACTCCCAATGCTACTTGTCTTGCTTGTAAAATCCATCCAGAATCACAATTTATTTTGATGACACTCAAGCCGAGTTAACTCCACTTTCTCCCTACATATTTTCTCTCATTGTCCTCCATAGTCTGAAATTTTGTCTGTTTGAACTCTTCAATATATTTTGCTGCAAATGGGCCTGCCTTTTCCGCCCTTAGAGGATCATTTCCATATATTTGAAGGTTTTGATTATTGCCAAAGCTTCCACGCCATCATCACCACAATTCCAGGTCCTCTCCCACACCCTTTCCACCAATCCTTAACCATTGTCCGAACATTTTCACTGTTTGTCACGCGTCTGCAAAATTTTGGGGTTATTTGCAGTTTACTATGGCATGCATCCTATGAGAAGTGCCAATCTTTTTTTAAGATGTATCCTCTATAATTATCTAGTATCCATTTAGTCGAATGTATATCCGTTTAGTCCAATGTATGGATATTGGACTCACAAAAGTCTAACATTAGATTTTATTCCATGTTAGAAGCACTTAAATATATGTGATTACATTGACTCATGACTCAGTGGTTACACATTTCTGTCTCATTAGTAATCCAACTTTGTGCATAAGCCTTTGCAACCCCATAATCTAATCATCAATTAGAAAGTTTCTAAACGATTGTGAAATAATTTATGTTTGCCATAAAATATATTATTCTAGTCCCCACTGATCTTTACACTTTTCTCGGTGAAGCCCCTTGATGATGTTATTTCAAAATGTGAAATGACCTAAGTATGCATTTCAGTTCATAAAATCTTCCAACCAATAAAAGAATACTCCGAGGACTTACAATGCTCAAAAAACCCCATTAACTACTTTAATTACAAGAAACCCCCTCAGTTTTTGGGGTGTTAAAGATAACCCCTCTTAACTTTGAAATTTTGATTTAACCCTCACAAATATAAGCTTTCTCACAAAACCCATTGATCTTTACACTTTTCTCGGCAAGCCCCTTTGACACCATTACTTAAAGACTTCAAATGACCTAAATACCCATTTTAGTAACAAAAAAAAAATATCTGAACCCGTAAAAGAATACCCTGAGCCATTTCAGTTTACCAATTCAACAATGTTCTCCACATTGCACTTATTTTTTGGAAGTAATTAGGAACAAATATTTTATACAATAGTGTAATTTTAAAAGAGAAAAAGAGAATCTGAGAGAAAAGAGATTCACCAATTGTTTGATCTCCAATCATTAAGATGGTGCACTGCTAATAATCCAAAAAATGACGATGCTTGCATACCTAATAGTAGATGGTGATAAAAACCAACTCCTAATTAAATTTGGATTGAGTTTTAATTTATAAAAAAAATTGCAGGGCTTACAGAAATTTTTTTATCCTTTTTTATTAGTGACTGTTGACTCACATGGCCGAGGATAATACTATAGCAAAGTGGACTGATAACCTCTAATTTATAAATAAAAAAGTTGGAGGTTTAGATTGAAACTTTTGATAGCCAACGAGTTATCTAATAGAAGTCCTATTAGATGAGGAGTGTATGTGTAAAGTTTGTACACACAATTGGCCATGTTTAGGATAAGTCCATGTGATAGGATAGAAACTTGTTTGATTATAGAGATTTAAACTAAACTAAGGACTATAGTTTCAAATAAAATATGAATACATTAGGGCAACCATGGATAAGATTAGTTTAGCGGTCTTTCATTTAATGATTCCCTATAGACAGCACAAAACTCGTAATAATTATGCTAATTAAATATATTAATTAGAATAAGATAATAATGTAATAACTAAAAAGATCAAGGATAGTATTGATCATAAAAAAAAAACTTTTCCCAAACTCACATTTGGAAGATGATTTTGAAATGCTGATGCAGCAGGAACTTCGTGACTTGGTGACGGAATGTTGGATGAGTTAAATTTCGGTTTTATTTTAAATTGGGGGAACAAATTGAAGTTAGGGCTAAGACCTAAGCTACAATAAACAGAAATTGACAAGGGGAAAAGCAACGTGCATTCATCAAACTCTAAACTCTAAACAGAAATTGACAAGGGGAAGAGCGCATCAAGACACTGAGGAACTGCTGGAAGTCTTTGACGGAAGACGACATGGTGATCATAATGCATAGCATGGCTCCCGTCGACCCGCAACCAACTATATATGGATAATCAAGAAGCGATCCACCGTGACCTCATCTTGATGGTCAAATACGATAGTAAAGAGAGGACCTAGGAGTTCAAGTACTCTTGGCCAAAGAAGCAGGCTTATCTCGATACAAAGTCGTCTACGGTTCTATGCTTGAATTTGACAAATAGACCGCAAAGAAAATTTGTCATGGCATATTCTATCGTGTTTGATGTTGGAGTATGAATCCAATGTGCTTCGTGTTGTTCTGAGAATAAAAACGATCATGGAATCGTATTGGTGATTTTTTTTCTATTGCTCGTCTTACACATATGATGACATGCATCCATATTTTTAAGGTTAATTGCACAAAGACCCCATGTAATATCATGTTTTTAAATGACCACTCACGTAGTTTTCATTGTTGCAGACTGACCCTTGAGTTAAACGTTTTTGACTCTTTTACCTTCAGATAAATTCATTAATTTGACCTAAGGGTAATATCTACCAAAATTTCACCACCGGTAAAAATAGTCTAAAATTTTAATCTAAGGGGTCCATTTGCAATAATGAAGCCATAAAGGTAGTAAGTGCAAAACAACGATACCCTATGGATCATCTATGTACAATTAACCCTTTTTTTAAGATGGGCTAAATTGCTAGATTGATAAATTTAGTGACACATTTTACCAATAAGGTATATTTATTGGTCGCGGCAACAATGAAGTATAAAAAGTGGCCTTGTTTAGCCAATAAGACATGTCCGGTCATTGGCAGCGAGATTTGAGGAGCAAATTAGGATTTTTTAAAATTTTTTTTACATATATGCCCTTGTTAAATCTCATGTATCTAACAAATTATCCCTAATTCTTGAGTTTATAATAAAAACCCCACAACATCTCTCTCATCAATCTCGCTCTCACCTCACCTCCCCCTCCCTCTCCCTCTTCCACCATCACTCCCTGTCTCCTCTCTCCACTCCCCTCTTTACCTTCCACATCCACTCCATCCCTCACGAGTAGGAGCGGGAGTAGGAGATGAGGTGTGAGAGGGGAGAGAGAGAGAGAGAGAGAGAGAGAGAGAGAGAGAGAGAGAGAGAGAGAGAGAGAGAGAGAGAGAGAGAGAGAGAGAGAGAGAGAGAGAGAGAGAGAGAGAGAGAGAGAGAGAGAGAGAGAGAGAGAGAGAGAGAGAGAGAGAGAGAGAGAGAGAGAGAGAGAGAGAGAGAGAGAGAGAGAGAGAGAGAGAGAGAGAGAGAGAGAGAGAGAGAGAGAGAGAGAGAGAGAGAGAGAGAGAGAGAGAGAGAGAGAGAGAGAGAGAGAGAGAGAGAGAGAGAGAGAGAGAGAGAGAGAGAGAGAGAGAGAGAGAGAGAGAGAGAGAGAGAGAGAGAGAGAGAGAGAGAGAGAGAGAGAGAGAGAGAGAGAGAGAGAGAGAGAGAGAGAGAGAGAGAGAGAGAGAGAGAGAGAGAGAGAGAGAGAGAGAGAGAGAGAGAGAGAGAGAGAGAGAGAGAGAGAGAGAGAGAGAGAGAGAGAGAGAGAGAGAGAGAGAGAGAGAGAGAGAGAGAGAGAGAGAGAGAGAGAGAGAGAGAGAGAGAGAGAGAGAGAGAGAGAGAGAGAGAGAGAGAGAGAGAGAGAGAGAGAGAGAGAGAGAGAGAGAGAGAGAGAGAGAGAGAGAGAGAGAGAGAGAGAGAGAGAGAGAGAGAGAGAGAGAGAGAGAGAGAGAGAGAGAGAGAGAGAGAGAGAGAGAGAGAGAGAGAGAGAGAGAGAGAGAGAGAGAGAGAGAGAGAGAGAGAGAGAGAGAGAGAGAGAGAGAGAGAGAGAGAGAGAGAGAGAGAGAGAGAGAGAGAGAGAGAGAGAGAGAGAGAGAGAGAGAGAGAGAGAGAGAGAGAGAGAGAGAGCATGTATCTAACAAATTATCCCTAATTCTTGAGTTTATAATAAAAACCCCACAACATCTCTCTCATCAATCTCGCTCTCACCTCACCTCCCCCTCCCTCTCCCTCTTCCACCATCACTCCCTGTCTCCTCTCTCCACTCCCCTCTTTACCTTCCACATCCACTCCATCCCTCACGAGTAGGAGCGGGAGTAGGAGATGAGGTGTGAGAGGGGGAGAGGGGAGCGGAGAGAGGCAGTGGTTAGAGAGAGATTGAGGATATAAATATTAGGGTTTTTTTCTTGCAAAAAAAATGAGATTTAAGTGTTATTTTGTAAATATGGCAGATTTGAGGGTTATAAATGCAGAAAAAACCTTAATTTGCTATTTTAATCTCACCGTAGGTGATCGAATAGGTTGAATTGACTAAATGAGGGGTCACTTTTTATAACTTATTGTCGTTGGAGCCAATAAATATACCTTATTGGTAAAGAGGTGCCACTAAATATACTAATCTTGTAATTTAGTCTTGTAAGATGTGTCCATAAAAGTTATCGCCTATGCATTTTGTTCAATGAAAAAGAAATCTCAAGGTGTTTATACAGTTGTTCTATCACATTCATTAATTTATTCAGTACCAACATGATCTTACAAAAGCTTAACATGAGAATTTGTTCCACACTAGAAGCAGTTAGATGGATACAAGTTTTATGTCGTGCTTGCACGAGTGGGTCTGGATTTTTTAGTTTGTGTATCTGATTTCTTTATTTTCTATAAGCTTTTTTTTTTTCAGTTATACCCATGTTTCTAAATACATTTGCACGGAATTTGTTTTGCACAATCCTAATGTGCACTATATTGGACTTCAGAATTAAACAAGCCCATTTTCGTTTTTGCTAAAAAGTTATTTTAAACAAGTCAAGTGCAACGTGCGCCCGACAATGAACCCTGTGCTGTGCTTCACATTCATGACACGGGTGCTAAGGTCCTAAAGAAGAATAATTGTCACCTCAATGAGTTTGCATTATGCAGAACTTCACAAGTTTTTTATAAAAAAGAATATTATGAGGTCCCTTTCTCCAAATCATGATCATCATAAAAATAAACAAATAATTTGTCTGCAACTTTCGCTCAAATTCATTTCAGACAATAAATCAAACATTCAGAATTATCGGCCAAAAACTATATATCACAAGTTTAGCAGTAAAAAATGAACGAAATATCAGCAAATTCACAAACTTCAATTATCAACAACAAAAATGAACTGATCAGATATATTCTCAGTCAAACAACTTTACAGAAATGAAACTTTAACGAAGATGTGATTGATTGAGGACTTACAGAAAGGAAACCCTAATAAATTACCGATATCTCATTGCTAGCTGCTCGATCTCTTCTTTGGAACTGTGACATGATATTCAAAGATAAGACTCATCGGCATCAATGAAAGCTATGATTAGAGAGATGACGAAAGTGAAGAGAGGAACTTATGATGATGACAACGGATTAAATGAACAGCAATGATGAGGAAGAATACGGCTGGAGATGATGGAAGAAGATGGAGATGACGATGATTGTGAGTTTGCCTCTGGCAAATCGAGAGCGGCGATGATGATCGGATGATGGTGATCGAGTTTGGCGCTGACATTTTAAATTTTGGGGAATTTTTACGTTGCACTTTGTATTGTTCCAAGAATAAATAAACGAGTAACTAATGGCGTTGGGCTTCATAACCATTTTGGTCTAACGAAACTTGGGTTCAGTCAGCCACAAATTTATTTCGACTTTCCTGTGGAAGTGCTAAGTTCACCAAACCAGTACTCGCGTCCTCAAAAAATTTGAAACAACTACAATTAAGACAACTAATGGTCTAATCCTGCAATTAAAATGTTACTTAAAATAAAGAAAAAGAATATATATATATATATATATATATATATATATATATATATATATATATATATATATATATATATATATATATATATATATATATATATATATATATATATATATATATATATATATATATATATATATATATATATATATATATATATATATATATATATATATATATATATATATATATATATATATATATATATATATATATATATATATATATATATATATATATATATATATATATATATATATATATATATATATATATATATATATATATATATATATATATATATATATATATATATATATATATATATATATATATATATATATATATATATATATATATATATATATATATATATATATATATATATATATATATATATATATATATATATATATATATATATATATATATATATATATATATATATATATATATATATATATATATATATATATATATATATATATATATATATATATATATATATATATATATATATATATATATATATATATATATATATATATATATATATATATATATATATATATATATATATATATATATATATATATATATATATATATATATATATATATATATATATATATATATATATATATATATATATATATATATATATATATATATATATATATATATATATATATATATATATATATATATATATATATATATATATATATATATATATATATATATATATATATATATATATATATATATATATATATATATATATATATATATATATATATATATATATATATATATATATATATATATATATATATATATATATATATATATATATATATATATATATATATATATATATATATATATATATATATATATATATATATATATATATATATATATATATATATATATATATATATATATATATATATATATATATATATATATATATATATATATATATATATATATATATATATATATATATATATATATATATATATATATATATATATATATATATATATATATATATATATATATATATATATATATATATATATATATATATATATATATATATATATATATATATATATATATATATATATATATATATATATATATATATATATATATATATATATATATATATATATATATATATATATATATATATATATATATATATATATATAAAGAGGAAGACAAATCTTCCCCAACAAGATCTGAAGTAAGTTTTAGACTTTAATGGATTTGTCCAAAGGAAGTAATTTGAGAAAATTTTTAAATGAAGAATTCCAAAAGGAGCATAACTCCAAATTTAGAAAATGGTTTTTCAAAACTGTTGATGTATATAATCACAGTCACTAACCTCGGATGAGTTTAGCTTTTAAGAGAGCGGAGTCGCCTTCTCTCCTAAGCCCAAATGACAAGGACTGGATCAAGGGGCTCGCCTGCAGCAGAAAGAGGGACCTGTGGAAG
The DNA here is from genome assembly GCA_012295165.1 of Asparagus setaceus. Classification (NCBI taxonomy): domain Eukaryota; kingdom Viridiplantae; phylum Streptophyta; class Magnoliopsida; order Asparagales; family Asparagaceae; genus Asparagus; species Asparagus setaceus. Next base: position 77,571,229 of record CM022704.1, on the reverse strand, counting down.
AGGCGGAGTTGGGATCTCTGGTGGTTCCTCCGACGGTCAAGTTAGTGAAGGGGAAGAGAATCTAATGGAGCAGAATTCACCGTAAAAGATTACTTACTTGGTTCAAGCTTCGCTGCTATTTAAACCTAGGGTTGAGGGTATTTTCGTCTTTCCACCGGTTAAGGATCCATTGATGAATCAGCCCTCTCTCCCACGTGTGGAGTCGATGGTTAGGCTGCGTTTTCTTTATGCGCTATAGGGGCGCCTTCACAGGTGTCAAATTGCGGGTAATTTGAGGGTCTGTATGGTCTATTCGCCATTAATGGGATGGGATTGACGGGCTACCAGAAATTATGGGTCCGGAGGTGCCTTAAATACCGTGAGAGGCGGGGAGTTAAGAGTGTCGGTGCATTTAATACGATGTTGATGGGCTCGAGTACCGCATAACCGTCGCTTGAGCGGAGGGAGCCACGCAGGATGAGGTAGGGGCTGAGGCTGGATGGCCGACTCGCCGCCGGACGCCCTTGAGGCAATCAGCGAAAGGGACAACCAGGGCCGCCTTTCGCGCCGCCCCGAGGACGGTAGCTGAGAAGAGGGGGTCTAAATTCGCTTCGCATTGTTGGGAGAGGCCGACGACTGGTTGGATGGGGCTATAATGGGTGACGGGTTGGGAGGACGACTAGCTCCGCCTTTCGCGTCGTCCGAGCAGACTAGTGGTTGGGAGGTGATAGCTAGTCGTGCCTACGTCGTCCGGCGGGACGAGCGACGTGGAATAGCCTCGAAGGAGTCAATTGGTAGGGCGGACGACTGTTACAGCCTTTCGCGTCGTCCGCGAGAGAGAGTTGTTGATGGGCCGACTTGCACCGTCTCTCGTGTCGGCTATGGTGACAGTCGTTCATTGGACCATGACGGGGTCGACAAGCGCCGGCCGCCTTGTGGGTCGGGAGCGGGGGCTCACGTCTGTTCTCGTTGACAGGGAAGCGTTTATCCGTGTCGGCGCTTGGTTTTCTCTCCTTAATCACTGGTTAGTGGTTATGACCATAACAGTTGGCCCCTTTCGCTTGGAGTCGGTTGGAAACGAGTCTAAGTGAAATGAGTAGCGTAGCCTTGGCCAGGAGAGAGCTCCAGAGGGGGTTCGAATGTCTCATCGATGGGACGTGGCTGATGTCAGCGAGCAGTTCCCTGGCCATTGGCGTTTCGCCTTCTGGTTATGAGAGTGGGGCCCTCCGGGAATAGGCAGGGTTGCTTTTCGTCTCCCGAAGCGGCGCCTCGGGATGGGGGTTTTAATCCTCTCCGTTGATCGCAAGAAGGTGTGGTGTCAGTGGGTCCCACCATATAAATACGGAGTGGTGAGTGGGAAGAGGGCATCCGCTTTCCTCCTCAACCACAGATTCGGGCGATTCTCCGGCGAGCGAAACAGATCTGGTATGGATTCCGATCATCATAAGCAGCTTGATGAGTTTCGTTCGAAGGTTACTCAGGCGCAGATGAAGTCTTTGCGCTCGAAGTTTGACATTCCGAAGAGTTACAAGTTGGAGGCTCCGGCGAAATAATCTCCGGTGTACAACCACGGTGAACAGAGGGCTCCTCTGTATCTCAAGCACTTGGAGTGTGGCCTTCGGCTGCCACTGCATCCCTTTCTTCGAAAAGTGTTTGATGAGCTAGGTGTGTCTCCAGTGCAAATGACGCCAAACTCGATAGCCATATTGGTCGGCTTCACCGTCATCTGCCGTTGGCTTTCGATTCGGCCGACGATGAGTGTGCTGAGCCATCTGGTCGGCATTACCGTCCAGAAGACGCCGCATTACTATCTTCAGATGTCGGGAGAATTCAAGGTTGTCCTTGATCTGCCCAAATCGATCAAAGGGTGGAAAGATAGGTTCGTCTGGGTCACTGGGGACGACTCGAACTTAGGGTGCGCGTCTTGGCCAGAGATCAGAAGAGAAACCCTGGAGCCTAAACCCTTGTCGGCCGAGCACCGCCGTGAGTTGGAGCAGATCCTTCAATACACGGGGCCACGTACAATGGACATTTTGCTTGACAAATCCGTCTTGCGGCTCCATGGGATTTCGTCCACCCCTCCTGGCCCTTCCGATGAAGCGAGGGCTCATAACGTGACTTTCGGGGGGATAATTGGGAGAGCGTCGAGGGCTGAGCCTACTTCGGATGAGGAGTTTCTTGAAGAACCGAAGAGGTTAGCTCGGCCGCTAAATGGCAACACGCCGAAGTCGCCTTTGAGGGGTTCGCCTCACCGGAAGGAGGCGAGAGGGCCGATGTGGGGACGACCGTTATGGGACGCGAGCGTATACCCGAGGGTGTCGCCTTGGGTGGCGGGCACGGTTACCGGAGGACTCGGCAGAAGAAGACCAGCCGTGGCCCCCGAGGTGCTAGACGGGCGGGAGAGAGTGTGGAGCATCCGATAGAAGAGGAGTTATTAGAATCAGAAGAACGAGAGGACGACCGACTATCGGCCGAGGCGGGGGAGGAGGTCGGATCCCGAGCCACGGGTGTAGCCCCTGAAGCTATGCCGGGGGAGACTCCCGTGGGGGGCGGTACACCACGGGGGAGTGATGCAGAGCCGGGACGCGGGGTCGGCCACCAAGGGGTGCCCCCTCACCGTCAGGAGAAGGAGGCGGCCGGTGGCCAGGGGGCGAGCTTTATTCCTGTGGGGTGGCCTTCTCGCTATTACACGGCCGAGGTCGAGGGGGATTGGAGTAAGGTGTGACACTCGATGATGGGAACGCTCTCCCCTGTCGGACGTTATGAAGGGGAGCCCGACGCGGAGCATCGGTATAGGCCGGCGTGTCATTTGGACGTCCGCTCGTCGGTATTAAGGTCGAGCTATATCTGAGGAAAGCGGTAGAGCGGTTTAGCTTGCGAGACGGGGAGATTCTGGCCCGATTCACGATGTCGATGCATGTGATCCTGCGGAGTTATCTAGCTAGGGGCTGTTTGGTGGAGGAAGAGCTGTTCAGTCGGCTGCGTCAGGGCCACCAAGCCTATGAAAGGCTTCAAAAGAAGCATCTACCTTCCGAGGCCGGCTCCAGCGAGGATCTTGACCGAGTTATCAAGGAACTTTCAATTAGGCAAGCCGAGCTCGATGACTGGCGGCGTGAAACGGGGGTTAAGGACAAAGTCATTACGGGACTTAAAGCGTCCGGTGAGAGAATGCAGGCTGAGATTGGGGAACTTCGGCAGCGGCTTCAGAACGGTGGGGGACGACCTGGGTCGTCCGACGAAGTTTATAGAGAGCGCGACTTGGCGATGGCGCAGGTCGCGCTCGAGAGGCAGGTCGCGCAACACGCCAAGGCTCAGTTGGCGGAGGAATCGGTCGCCCGTGAACGGCTAGCGAGGGAGTGTGCTCAACTTAAGGAATCCTTGAATAGGGCGGAGGAAAGGGCGAAATACTTGGAGTCGCGCGAGTATCGGTCGTCCCTGAGAGAGGAAAGCCGACCGGCCATCATCGAAGAATACCGACAGAGTACACTGGGGAAGGTTGAAGTTGCTCTGGCCTGCAAGGCGGGTAGCGATTTCATGGTTAAGCAACTACCGCCCGAGTATCAGGGTGTCCCAGGTCGGCTTCGATATCCTCCGGGTATAGCCGGCCAGATAGACCTCCTCTCAAGATTTGAGGCGGTGGGGGCAGGCTACGACCTAGGTGACGACGACGCCGAGGAGGGAGAGGAGGACGGATCATCAAGTGATGGTTCTTCGGGTGAGGCCGACTCGGGTCAGTAGCTTAGGTCTTAGGCACTCGTTTGTAATGTAATTGGCGGTGTGTATAGTTTGTACTCGTTATCAAATAAATGAAAGCAGCAAGAGTTTTTCCGTTCTCGTAGTTGTGTTTTGTGTTGCTTTCTATGGTGGCGATTGGTGGATTATGCGGTGGGATGTCGTGACTTGATAAGCCCTCATACGAAGAGTGGCATGGCCTTCCAGATGATGCACCCAGGTAGTTGAGTCGGTCTTTGAGATTACTTGTTCTCGGTCTGTTAGTTCGCTGGGCCGGCCGAGTGGAGCCGGCCCTGCCCGGACAAATAACGGGTTTAGTTTTCTAGGCACAACAGGGGGCGTTACTGTAGGAGATAAGGCTTGACGTCAGCGGTACTTTTGCCGTCAAAGGCGCTTCGAATTTCGAGCGAAGAGACGTGGGTCATAAAGGCGGGCTTTTCAATTTTCAAGAGGCGGTTCGTACTTGAGCACCAATCCCTACCGTTGGATTCGAAGTGCCGCCCATGGATAGACACGTGGGCGTTTTGGGTGTCTATATATACCCTTATCCTATTTGGGGATTTCTTTTTACACTCTCTAAAGACTGGTCTCCCTCTTTCTCCTTAAACTCGAGCGTTTTAAAGTTTTCTGCCATGGCTGCTTCTACCCCCGCCCCCGTTGACAGGATTGCCAAGCTCAAGTCTTGGCGGTCGAGAGGAGGACACGGAGGGATCCATGAGAGTACGATCTCCCGGAGAATTCACGGTTTCTCTCCCAGAAGGATAAGCTATTGTTGATCATAAGCGGATAAGTTACCTCTATACATGGCATTTGGACAGCGGATTGCGCCTTCCGGCCTGCTCGCGGAAGAGGCTGCGGCGGCTTAGGGTGTCCCGATGCGGTTTGCCCCAGCGCCATTGCTACGATAATGGCATTTTGGTGATCGTCATCGAGTGAAGGTGGTGCCGACTCTTGACTCTTGGCAATCTCGTCACGGTGAGGCGTGAAGAAGGACGCTCACTTCTTTTTCGGGTATGTGGGTGGTCGATTTGTCGATATCCCGGATTCGAATAAGGATTGGAAGAACAAGTTTGTTTGGGTTTTCGGTGCCGACACCGCCTTGGCTTGTCGTTCGTGGCCGGAAATCAACAAGGACGGTCTGAAGAACCTTCCCCTCTCAGCGGATGAGAAGTGCGACCTTGACAAATTTCGTCATTATTTGGGATCGCGGAAGGGCTATAACCTGTTTGACAACGCTTCGCTGAGAGCGGCGGGTCTGTCTTTCATCCGACCGACCGAGGTCGACAAGGAAAGGGAGAAAGAGTTGCTAGAGGCGGCCCCTCAGCGGGTTGAAGATCCCACAAGTGGGGGTCCCAGCCCGACAAAAGCTACTGAGCTGCAACTCCCCGTAAAAAGGTCGGGAGGACTGCCTACCGTGGAGGCGCAGCAGGTGGAGGAAAGGTTCGACGAGTTGGCGTCTATGTTGCAGGTGAAGAGGGTCCTTCCCGCGTCTGGGGCCGATCAGCCAAAGAAGAAGAAGAGGAAGACGAAAAAGTCGGTGGGGTCGACTTTCGAAGGGACGACCGAAGGGGTGGTTCTCGAACAGTCTGAGGGCATCACGGGGGAACTCCCAATCGCCGGGGGAGAGTCGCCCTCTCGAGTCCTCTCTCCCTTGCCTCAGCCTGGCGAGCCCGTATCTGAGGGGGAGTCGCGTCCCCAGGCCGGCGAAGTTCCCGGCCAGTCGGCGCAGAGGGTCGCTGCGGTGACTGAAGGGGTCCCTGCCGACCAAGTAGTGGAGACGCCCTCCGATGAGCCCGCTCAGAGGTCGGGGAAGGAGGCGGTCGTCTCGGACGACTCGGCTTCGGAGCCGGACTTCTTGAGCTTATTCAAGGACCTGGGCATAGAGCTTTCTTTTCGTCACCGGATTGCCGAAGTGGGCGGTTCGAGGTGGAAAGAGCTGCGATCCCAGCTTATCGGCGATCTGTGGGAAGGGTACTCCGCAAGAGAGGAACCCTCCCAGAGCGACAGGTTCGTCTCCGACCATTCCCTCCACAAAGAGATGCGGTGCTTCTCTGCAGGTGGGGCAGCTTGTCGCTTCGGAGCAGTTCACCCTCCCCTACGATAGGGAGCTTCTTGAGGAGACACCTTCGACCGGCCTCCGATTAGCCCTCTTGAGTTACCAAACTCGAGGAGCCTTGGTCGGGGAGGAGCTTTTCAACCGGCTGTCATGCACGATGAGAGTGGCCGGCAACTTGGCGGAGAGGCTTGTTGCAGAGAAGGGGCGCCGAGAAGAAGTGGAGAAGAGGGTGGCCGCCCTTGAGGCGGAGAAGGCGGAGGTCGGCGCCAAATGGCGCGTTGAATCGGAGGCCCAGCAATCTACGATCGCTAACCTCCAAACTCATCATTCGAAGCAGGCGGCCGCCATTGATAAGTTGAAGGAAGAGGTCGCCCAGCTGAAGAGGACAGTTGAAGGCTCCGAGAGGGAGATCGAGGAGTGGAAGGCTCAAGTCGGGGGGTTGGAGAACGAACTGGGGGCAGCGAGACTCGAGGGTCGACTTAGTCGCCTCGATGAGTCGAAAGCAGCTCATCGATCGGTCTCGGACGACGCCCGGTCGATCGAGGCCCGACTCAAATTTGTGACGTCGGAGGAAGGCAAGAAGGAGGTCATTGAAGAGTACCGGCAAGGGCCTATGGGGAAAGTGGAGTTGTCCCTGGCCGTCAAAGCGGGCTACGACTACTTAAAAGCCCAACTTCCTTCGGACGCTCTCTCGACATTGAGCCTTGCATATCCTCCCAGGGTGGAAAGTTCCCTACGCGTTCTGCAAGGCCTGGAAGCTAGGGGGGCAGGGGTGCAACTTAGTGCCGGGGACAACCCCGAGGAGGATGAGGACGACGAGGAAGATGAGGGTGAAGACGGAGAGGAGGGAGATGGCGGCGAGGGAGGAGATTAGGTCGCCTTAACATTCTATTTATTCTCCTTATTCGGTTTTGGCCGGAAAATCATTGTGTACTTGTAATACATTTCACCTATGAATGAAACTTAGTTTGTGTTATCTTATGCCAAACTCTTTCCCCCCTCCCCCCCCTTTTTTTTTTGATGCCCTTATGTAGGCTTCGTGGCAACAGCGACTTTGGCCTGGACGGCCGCCTAGGGTTCGTATGACAGGGCAAATGGGTCGAACGATGATCATAGCTCAGTTGGCCTGATTGGTAACTTCGCGCCCAATTGGTGGTCGGGCCTAGGTGAGTCGGGCCGACCACTGGGTGGTATGGTCACGGACGGTTGTGGAGGGGGGCGCCCATTCACCTCTCGAGTGGAGTGCAAACATCGTCAGTGGGCCGTCCCCTAATTGCTGACTTTTAGGCTTCTGGGATGGGCGGTGGGTCTCATTTAAAATAAAGAGGCGTTTCGGCGGTTTTCGAGGCGGCGATTCGGGCCCCTGTGATTTCGAGTGGCCTCGAGTTCCGCGTCTTTAATTTCTTCTGTTGATCACGAGGAGGTCTAGCATTTATGGGCTTCGTTATAAATAGGGGAGGAGACAACTACTCCCCGTGTTCTCGTTAGGTTGGCGATTGGTTTTGGCTCTGATCGCCATTTTTAAGGTCTCAAACTGGGAGCGCCAGCGAGTTTCGTCGAAAGATGGTTGGGGCATGGAGGTGGGTTCTCTCCTCGGGGTCCGCCACCTCCGGGGGTTTCCAGCTGAGAGCGCCGGCGGTAGTTCCGATCATTTATGAAGAAGGGGGGAGATCCCTTTGTTTGCACCTGGTGATAGGGGCGCGCTTCCTCGTCGCCCCTGCGTTCGTCTCAGTGAGGAATAGCTGGAGCGCCGAGTGTTTCTCCGAGGAAGAGCGGCCTTGTTTGCATCCATGGGTTCCGGGCTATTGTGCTGATATGAAACCATGGGGGCGACGCTTGCCCCCATGGTGCCCTTTCATTAACTTCTGCAACTATTGCGGCGCCTCCTTCCTCAAGGGAGCACTAGCATGAGCGCCAAGGCGAGCAGAGGGGACGACGAAAGAAAGAAAAAGAAGTTGAAGAGTAACGACTGGAATGTCTGTTTGGACTTGTGCGTTTTTGCAGACCATTGTAAATTTTTTGCTTGGAATATCAATGAAAGGTCGCATTTTAGCGATGGTGGTCGTCTATTCGACTCGTTCTTGGCTCTTCTTTCCCCTTTTTTTTTATTTATTTTTTTTAGTCGGCCCCTGTGGGGCTTACAATGAACATTATAAATAGATCGGAAACGAGTCGGCCCCTGTGGGGCTTACAATGAACATTATAAATAGATCGGAAACGAGTCGGCCCCTGTGGGGCTTACAATGAACATTATAAATAGATCGAACGAAGCCCCCGTGGGGCTTACAATGAACATTATAAATAGATCGAACGAAGCCCCCGTGGGGCTTACAATGAACATTATAAATAGATCGAACGAAGTCGGCCCGTGGGGCGGCGACTCGAAGAGGACGACCGCGTCGGTCGGGTGCCTAGGACTTCGTGGCGCCTAGGTCTTTTCGGCGGGGCGATCTACGTTTTAAGGCAAAGAGCAAGCTGAGTCGGCCCGTGGGGCGGCGACTCGAAGAGGACGACCGCGTCGGTCGGGTGCCTAGGACTTCACGTGGCGCCTAGGTCTTTTCGGCGGGGCGATCTACGTTTTAAGGCAAAGAGCAAGCTGAGTCGGCCCGTGGGCGGCGACTCGAAGAGGACGACCGCAGAGGTCGGGTGCCTAGGACTTCACGTGGCGCCTAGGTCTTTTCGGCGGGGCGATCTGTTTTAAGGCAAAGAGCAAGCTGAGTCGGCCCGTGGGGCGGCGACTCGAAGAGGACGACCGCAGAGGTCGGGTGCCTAGGACTTCGTGGCGCCTAGGTCTTTTCGGCGGGGCCGATCTGTTTTAAGGCAAAGAGCAAGCTGAGTCGGCCCGTGGGCGGCGACTCGAAGAGGACGACCGCGTCGGTCGGTGCCTAGGACTTACGTGGCGCCTAGGTCTTTTCGGCGGGGCGATCTGTTTTAAGGCAAAGAGCAAGCTGAGTCGGCCCGTGGGCGGCGACTCGAAGAGGACGACCGCGTCGGTCGGGTGCCTAGGACTTCGTGGCGCCTAGGTCTTTTCGGCGGGGCCGATCTGTTTTAAGGCAAAGAGCAAGCTGAGTCGGCCCGTGGGGCGGCGACTCGAAGAGGACGACCGCGTCGGTCGGGTGCCTAGGACTTACGTGGCGCCTAGGTCTTTTGGCGGGGCGATCTACGTTTTAAGGCAAAGAGCAAGCTGAGTCGGCCCGTGGGCGGCGACTCGAAGAGGACGACCGCAGAGGTCGGGTGCCTAGGACTTACGTGGCGCCTAGGTCTTTTCGGCGGGGCGATCTACGTTTTAAGGCAAAGAGCAAGCCCGAAGTCGGCCCCCGGGAGCCGACGACCAAGAGGACGACCGCAGAGGTCGGGTGCCTAGGACTTACGTGGCGCCTAGGTCTTTTCGGCGGGGCGATCTACGTTTTAAGGCAAAGAGCAAGCCCGAAGTCGGCCCCCGGGAGCCGACGACCAAGAGGACGACCGCGTCGGTCGGGTGCCTAGGACTTACGTGGCGCCTAGGTCTTTTCGGCGGGGCGATCTACGTTTTAAGGCAAAGAGCAAGCTGAGTCGGCCCGTGGGGCGGCGACTCGAAGAGGACGACCGCAGAGGTCGGGTGCCTAGGACTTACGTGGCGCCTAGGTCTTTTCGGCGGGGCGATCTACGTTTTAAGGCAAAGAGCAAGCCCGAAGTCGGCCCCGTGGGAGCCGACGACCAAGAGGACGACCGCAGAGGTCGGGTGCCTAGGACTTACGTGGCGCCTAGGTCTTTTCGGCGGGGCGATCTACGTTTTAAGGCAAAGAGCAAGCTGAGTCGGCCCGTGGGGCGGCGACTCGAAGAGGACGACCGCGTCGGTCGGGTGCCTAGGACTTACGTGGCGCCTAGGTCTTTTCGGCGGGGCGATCTACGTTTTAAGGCAAAGAGCAAGCCTGAGTCGGCCCCCGTGGGAGCGACGACTCCGAAGAGGACGACCGCGTCGGTCGGGTGCCTAGGACTTACGTGGCGCCTAGGTCTTTTTTCGGCAGGGCCGATCTCTGTTTTAAGGCAAAGAGCAAGCCTGAGTCGGCCCCCGTGGGAGCGACGACTCCGAAGAGGACGACCGCGTCGGTCGGGTGCCTAGGACTTACGTGGCGCCTAGGTCTTTTCGGCGGGGCGATCTACGTTTTAAGGCAAAGAGCAAGCCTGAGTCGGCCCCCGTGGGAGCGACGACTCGAAGAGGACGACCGCGTCGGTCGGGTGCCTAGGACTTACGTGGCGCCTAGGTCTTTTCGGCAGGGCCGATCTCTGTTTTAAGGCAAAGAGCAAGCTGAGTCGGCCCGTGGGGCGGCGACTCGAAGAGGACGACCGCGTCGGTCGGTGCCTAGGACTTACGTGGCGCCTAGGTCTTTTCGGCGGGGCCGATCTGTTTTAAGGCAAAGAGCAAGCTGAGTCGGCCCGTGGGGCGGCGACTCGAAGAGGACGACCGCGTCGGTCGGTGCCTAGGACTTCGTGGCGCCTAGGTCTTTTCGGCGGGGCCGATCTGTTTTAAGGCAAAGAGCAAGCTGAGTCGGCCCGTGGGGCGGCGACTCGAAGAGGGCGACAGCGTAGGTGGTGCCTAGGACTTACGTGGCGCCTAGGTCTTTTCGGCGGGGCCGATCTGTTTTAAGGCAAAGAGCAAGCTGAGTCGGCCCGTGGGGCGGCGACTCGAAGAGGGCGACAGCGTAGGTGGTGCCTAGGACTTCGTGGCGCCTAGGTCTTTTCGGCGGGGCCGATCTGTTTTAAGGCAAAGAGCAAGCTGAGTCGGCCCGTGGGGCGGCGACTCGAAGAGGGCGACAGCGTAGGTGGTGCCTAGGACTTACGTGGCGCCTAGGTCTTTTCGGCGGGGCCGATCTGTTTTAAGGCAAAGAGCAAGCTGAGTCGGCCCGTGGGGCGGCGACTCGAAGAGGGCGACAGCGTAGGTGGTGCCTAGGACTTCACGTGGCGCCTAGGTCTTTTCGGCGGGGCCGATCTGTTTTAAGGCAAAGAGCAAGCTGAGTCGGCCCGTGGGGCGGCGACTCGAAGAGGGCGACAGCGTAGGTGGTGCCTAGGACTTACGTGGCGCCTAGGTCTTTTCGGCGGGGCCGATCTGTTTTAAGGCAAAGAGCAAGCTGAGTCGGCCCGTGGGGCGGCGACTCGAAGAGGGCGACAGCGTAGGTGGTGCCTAGGACTTCACGTGGCGCCTAGGTCTTTTCGGCGGGGCCGATCTGTTTTAAGGCAAAGAGCAAGCTGAGTCGGCCCGTGGGGCGGCGACTCGAAGAGGGCGACAGCGTAGGTGGTGCCTAGGACTTCGTGGCGCCTAGGTCTTTTCGGCGGGGCCGATCTGTTTTAAGGCAAAGAGCAAGCTGAGTCGGCCCGTGGGGCGGCGACTCGAAGAGGGCGACAGCGTAGGTGGTGCCTAGGACTTCACGTGGCGCCTAGGTCTTTTCGGCGGGGCCGATCTGTTTTAAGGCAAAGAGCAAGCTGAGTCGGCCCGTGGGGCGGCGACTCGAAGAGGGCGACAGCGTAGGTGGTGCCTAGGACTTACGTGGCGCCTAGGTCTTTTCGGCGGGGCCGATCTGTTTTAAGGCAAAGAGCAAGCTGAGTCGGCCCGTGGGGCGGCGACTCGAAGAGGGCGACAGCGTAGGTGGTGCCTAGGACTTACGTGGCGCCTAGGTCTTTTCGGCGGGGCCGATCTGTTTTAAGGCAAAGAGCAAGCTGAGTCGGCCCGTGGGGCGGCGACTCGAAGAGGGCGACAGCGTAGGTGGTGCCTAGGACTTCACGTGGCGCCTAGGTCTTTTCGGCGGGGCCGATCTGTTTTAAGGCAAAGAGCAAGCTGAGTCGGCCCGTGGGGCGGCGACTCGAAGAGGGCGACAGCGTAGGTGGTGCCTAGGACTTCACGTGGCGCCTAGGTCTTTTCGGCGGGGCCGATCTGTTTTAAGGCAAAGAGCAAGCTGAGTCGGCCCGTGGGGCGGCGACTCGAAGAGGGCGACAGCGTAGGTGGTGCCTAGGACTTCACGTGGCGCCTAGGTCTTTTCGGCGGGGCCGATCTGTTTTAAGGCAAAGAGCAAGCTGAGTCGGCCCGTGGGGCGGCGACTCGAAGAGGGCGACAGCGTAGGTGGTGCCTAGGACTTACGTGGCGCCTAGGTCTTTTCGGCGGGGCCGATCTGTTCTTGATTGGCGACTTGTCTGCGAGCGGTCGCCGGATCTCATCCACCGAGTCAGGTGTCCTCGAAGTCCATTGGAATTTGCTTCCTCATCGAAGTGTTGGAGTCGGATGGTGGGCATGCCGACCTCCACTGGGGTTACTGCCTCTGCTCCATAAGTTAGCATGAATGGGGTTTCTCCAGTTGAACTCTTGTAGGTTGTCCTGTATGACCATAAGATGCTTGGTAATTCTTCGACCCAATTGTCGACTGCTCGGTCGACCCTCTTCTTCAGAGCCTGAAGGATGCACTTATTAGCGGCTTCTGCCAGCCCGTTGCACTTGGGGTGGGCTACCGAAGCGAACTTGAGCTTGATCCCCCATTCTTCACAAAAATCTTGGAACCCCCCGCTGCTGAATTGGGTGCCGTTGTCGGTGATGAATGAGCGGGGGACGCCGAACCGGCATACGATCGACTTCCAAGCGAAGCCGGTGATGTTGCTCTCCCCGATCCTCGCCAAAGGCTCGGCTTCAATCCATTTGGTGAAGTAGTCGATGGCGACTATCAGGAACTTGCGCTGCCCCAAAGCAAGGGGGAGCGGCCCCAATATATTCAGTCCCCATTGGGCAAATGGAAGGGGGCTAAAGATAGGAGTCAGCTCTGTGGCGGCGGCTCTGGGAATCTCTGCGAAGAGTTGACACTTTTCGCATCTGGAGACGAGACGCCGGGAGTCGGCCACAATGGTCGGCCAGTAATATCCTTGGCGTATGATCTTTTGGGCGAGAGTTCTCGCTCCTGGATGGTTGCCGCAGGTGCCTTCATGGATTTCCCTCAAAACATAATCAGCTTCGGTCGGTCGAAGGCACCGAAGGTAGGGTCCCACTCCGCTGGCTAGATAGGACACTCGGTAGAGCTGGCCGTCAACCATGAGGTAGCGGCGGACGGTTCTCTGCAAACTCTTTGCTTTGGCCGAGTCGGTAGGTAAGGAGCCGGCCATCAAGAATTGGATGATGGGGTCCATCCAGCAGGCTTCATGGGGAGTATCCGTTTGCATGATGTCTGAGGGGGGTCCTGCGATGCTGGGATGTGGGAGCGTGTCGGCGAGGATGGGTCCGGAGCTGCTCCAGGCGCTGGTTGATGCGAAGCTGACAAGGCCCGCCGGCGCTATGGGGCGAGGACTTGGACGATTTTGAAGTTGGCGAAGCGGGGTAACAGGTCCTTGACAATCTTCAGGTACTGAGCCATCCTCTTATCTTTGGCAGCGTACTTGTCGTTAACCTGATGAACGACTAGTTGAGAATCGGCCAACACGATTAGGCTCGGCCTTGGGCGCGAGGGCGCCTGAGCCGGCAATGAGGGCTTCAGATTCGCCTCATTGTTCGAGGCGGGAACTTGAAGGCGATGGATCGCCTGCGGATCGCTCTCTGGGTCGCAGGACGATGCCGCCCGCTCCCTGCTTCACCGAGGATCCATCCACTTTCAATTCCCACCACGAGGCGACTTCAGGGGAGTCGCCTCCAGGCTCTGAACCACGGGGGATCTTTGTTGCTGTCAGGCCCCTTGGGAGTGCGGGTTGGCGAGGAGACGGCGAGATCGTCTGGTTCGCCATCTGGCGAGGTGGATTCTATGAGGAAGTCGGCCAACGCTTGCGCCTTAATGGTGGTCCTGGGCTCGAACTGTACGTCATATTCGCTGAGTTCGATCGACCACGCAACCATCCTCCCAGACGTGGTGGGACTCCCTAGGGATTTCTTCATCGGGAGGCTCGTCCGCACGATGATAGGGTGTGCTTGAAAGTACGGGCGCAGTCTGCGAACCGTAGTGATGAGGGCGAAGGATGCTTTCTCAACCAGGGGGTAGTTCAGTTCCCCTGCTCTCAAGATCCGGCTGACATAGTAGACCGGCTTCTGGATGTGGTTTTCTTCTCTAACAAGCGCCGAGCTCACCGCTTCAGGTGAGACGGCCAAGTATAGGTACAGGGTTTCCCCTTCCACCGGTTGGCTCAAGAGCGGTTTGGTGCTCAGATACGCTTTGAGTTCTCTGAAGGCGGCACAGCACTCTTCGGTCCACTCCAACTTGCTCTTGGGGTCCTTGGTCCCTCTGAGTATTTTGAAGAAAGGAAGGCTTCTCTCGGCCGACTTGGAGAGGAAGCGCCCCAAGGCGGCTATCTTTCCATTGAGCTTCTGAATGTCCTTCATGGTGCGCGGTTCCGGGAGTCGCTCGATGGCTTCTATCTTCTCCGGGTTGATCTCGATCCCCCTTTGGGTGATCATAAATCCCAGAAATTTTCCCGATTGCACTCCAAAAGCGCATTTAGTCGGGTTGAGCTTCATACGGTAGCGCAAAAGGGTGGCGAAGGTTTCCTCCAAGTCGGCAATGTGGGCGGCTGCGAGTCTCGACTTCACCAAGATGTCGTCCACATAGGCCTCCACATTGCGGCCGAGTTTGTAGGCGTTGAAAAATACTTACAAGATCCCCGAAACCAACTTCGTGTGAAGTGGCGAATGACAACCCTTCGGATAATCTGGACGTCGAATGGTTGAGACGCGAACCCGACGGAAACTCCATTGGCCACAAGCACGCTTAAACCGACTTGAACGGACGATCGATTTCAGATCGCTGAACCGAACGAACCAAGAGTTAGTCCCTAATCAAGTACGACGAACCCGAGCCCGAGACGAAAACCGAAAACAAAAACCATAAAAACGACTGGTATGCACACTCTACTAAATGGCCAAGGTGGCTCGGCCACTGGCCAAGCCACCTCGGCCAACTTGGCCGAGGTGCGCCAGTGGAAAAGGAGGCTCTACCACTTTGGTCGAGCCACCCTACCAATCCTGGTCGAGGCGTCTCGGCGGTCGGAGCCACTTGGTCGGCCAAGATGCATCCCCATTGTATAAGTAGGGGGTCTTGAAGTTGAGAGGGGCTTCGAGAGAATTTGGACTTGGGCTTGGGATTTTCGGCGATTTTCTTAAGAGTTCTCCACGAGATCCGAGAGCCGTCGGCCTTACCGTTCGAGCACCGGCGAGCACAAGTCCAAACCGACGCCCGATCTACAAGCCGAAGGTAACTCAATTGGTCGAATCCACAGATACCCTCTAGGTTAAGCTTCGCCTTAACCTCGTGGATAGCTGCGGATTTCTCCTAGTAGATCTCACCGCTCGGCGATCCTCTCCTTCGTGAGTGTGATCCCCGCAGCGCATCCTCTCCTTCGTGAGTGTGATCCCCGCAGCGCATCCTCTCCTTCGTGAGTGTGATCCCCGCAGCGCATCCTCTCCTTCGTGAGTGTGATCCCCGCAGCGCATCCTCTCCTTCGTGAGTGTGATCCCCGCAGCGCATCCTCTCCTTCGTGAGTGTGATCCCCGCAGCGCATCCTCTCCTTCGTGAGTGTGATCCCCGCAGCGCATCCTCTCCTTCGTGAGTGTGATCCCATGAGGCGATCCTCTCCTTCGTGAGTGTGATCCCCGCAGCGCATCCTCTCCTTCGTGAGTGTGATCCCATGAGGCGATCCTCTCCTTCGTGAGTGTGATCCCCGCAGCGCATCCTCTCCTTCGTGAGTGTGATCCCATGAGGCGATCCTCTCCTTCGTGAGTGTGATCCCATGAGGCGATCCTCTCCTTCGTGAGTGTGATCCCCGCAGCGCATCCTCTCCTTCGTGAGTGTGATCCCCGCAGCGCATCCTCTCCTTCGTGAGTGTGATCCCATGAGGCGATCCTCTCCTTCGTGAGTGTGATCCCCGCAGCGCATCCTCTCCTTCGTGAGTGTGATCCCCGCAGCGCATCCTCTCCTTCGTGAGTGTGATCCCATGAGGCGATCCTCTCCTTCGTGAGTGTGATCCCCGCAGCGCATCCTCTCCTTCGTGAGTGTGATCCCCGCAGCGCATCCTCTCCTTCGTGAGTGTGATCCCCGCAGCGCATCCTCTCCTTCGTGAGTGTGATCCCCGCAGCGCATCCTCTCCTTCGTGAGTGTGATCCCCGCAGCGCATCCTCTCCTTCGTGAGTGTGATCCCATGAGGCGATCCTCTCCTTCGTGAGTGTGATCCCCGCAGCGCATCCTCTCCTTCGTGAGTGTGATCCCCGCAGCGCATCCTCTCCTTCGTGAGTGTGATCCCCGCAGCGCATCCTCTCCTTCGTGAGTGTGATCCCCGCAGCGCATCCTCTCCTTCGTGAGTGTGATCCCCGCAGCGCATCCTCTCCTTCGTGAGTGTGATCCCCGCAGCGCATCCTCTCCTTCGTGAGTGTGATCCCCGCAAGCCGTTTCCTTCGTGAAACGAGTCCCTTTACATCTGTAGTTCTAGAACCCGAGTCTCTACCTGGATTGGAATTGCGGTGGTCCACGGACACAAAAAGTCCGACACGGGCAAAGAACCCATGGCGAGGACCTCGATATATGAGATCCTCGTGTTTGTTCACAAGGATAAAAGTTGTAATCTTTTTATTTTCATTGTAAGCCTTAAAATAAAAGGCGATATTTCTTTTGAATTTTGTTGTAGGCCAAAAAAGCTGTAAGCAAGTTCAAATCAATGACAATCAAACCGACTTTTACCGCCAATAAGCCGGCGACCAATGGAGCCACCGCCTCGATCGGAGGTCGCCGTGCCGCCGCGATTCCTATCCCCGGAGGAAGAGGTCGAGTTCGAGTTCGACCAGGGAAGTACAAGGAGTATCTTTCCTCGTCTTCCAGATCCAGTTCCCCGCCGCTCCAAGAAGATCTCGGCGCAAGGAGAACCCGATGGGCCTCCGATGTAGAGCCCGGGCGGCGAGTCCAACCCGCTGCCAGTGCGAAAATCCCGTCGGCGCCGAAGTCCGAGATGGCGAGATGAGCGCCGATGATCGCCCGGCGCTCTCAAGCGAGCCGCCAAAGCGGCGACAAAGAATGGCGCAAGCTTGCCAAGGCCATGCAATCCGTGGATGGGGTCCGCTTCTGGCGGATCTAAGATCGAGCTTCGCGAGCTTGACCTCAAGTGATCGACAGTTTATCAAGCCGTCAACCAGCGAGTGGGTCCGTGTCAAGCGGAACCGCTCCACCTCGAGGCGCATCCGGGCGCCCGCCTCCTTGCGCAAGCACGAAGCTTTGGTGCAAAAGGTGCTCGGAGTTGAAGAAGGAGGTGGTAAAGAAGCCACCAGCGTACCACCAGGTTTGGAGACCCAAGTCTAATGGTGTCCCAACCTCGGTTGCCCACCTCTGTCACCGACATTTAAACCGAAGGATACAAAGCTAAATCCAACGCCAAGGTCCAAGACCGACGGCGCCAAAGTCAAAGCGTCTACATCGAATCGGTGGTGAAGCCAACACCGTCACCACCACTAGACCAACTATCAAGGATCGCTTGGGTCCTTTGAAGGGATCATGTCACTCATATAGAGGTCGCACCTGCTCCAAAGGACCGAGATTCCTCGCAACCCCACCAACCAAATTAAAATCGAAGTCAGAGTCCCTGAAACTTCAGCTCACATAGCGGAAGTCAAGGCGAGTTACTTCGGTAGTTTTGGCCATTCTCGGAAGGAGGCGGCTCGTCGATGGCGACGGCGTTATACCGGGAGATTACGCCAACACACCCGCATTGCCCTGCACACCCACCGATGAGCAGTACTACCGCGGTAAGGGTACGAAGATCTCGGCGATTCCCCTAAATTGGCCTTGATCATGCTTGTGCTCAAGCTCATCAAGGCGGTGCTCTCGGTGCAATTGCCATCAAAGCTCGAGAAAGGGTGTCGATCTTCGGAGACTTAGCACCAACGCCAAGACCTAGGTCAAGGCGATTCATAAAAGATGACATCGAGAGGATGAGTTGCGAGGTCACTAATAATATGACCGACAAAGAACCATCGTCACGGGCTATTCCCAGCATAGCGGCTAACTTCGTTTGCGGTCGGGACTATCAAGCGGTCGGATCGATAAACTTCGAAGGGAATACCAGCGGAAGATGATCGTCGGATATTGGCTCCTGTCGCATCGATCATCTTGTATCTAGCGAAGCCCCAAGAAACGCTTATGATCGCATGCATCAAGTGGCCAAAATGCTAGGCGAAGCGTTGAATAAACAACGGAAAACTTCAAGTTAGAAATGGAGTTGGCCATGCAGACGATGAGAGAAATGCATGACCAACAGATCCAAGCCTTGACGAAACATCAAGGTGAATCAAGTCAGCGCATCAACGTCGATGAAGGTGATAGCGATTGGATCGAGGAGGAAGCACAAGAAGATGATAACCCTCCTGAACCCCGCAACGCTGGGCAAAACATAGATGTTGTTGCTCAGGAAAGCGAGAAGATCAAAGACTTAGAGAGCAAAATCAACTCATTGATTTCCGCTCAAGAAGTAAAGAAGACAGTATTCCTTGCCCATACCCGGGGAGTGGGAATCAATCCGTACCGTCGAAGTTTAACTTAATAAACTTCACACCATTTGTGGGAAGGGTTCCCGACGCAAAGACTTGATTTATTTCAAGTCACACCTCGGAGTTATTTACGGCGAACCCACGATGGTTCGGTCATTCGTCGGCACCCTTCGTGGGTCAGCCGAATGGTACCGCCGTCTCAAGCGGGGAGCATTCACGGTGGGGCGACATGGAGTCTAGCTTCCTTACCAATTTCTTTGATGGCGATACCGAGGTATCGATCGACATTGCTCGACGAAGCGTAAAGACGGAGAAACCGTGGATATCTTTGTCAAGCGATTCGGAACAAGGCAATGGCTGTCGGGATCAATAACGGAGGAGTTCATCCTCCAAACTCGCCACAAGAACTTATCGATAGATGTGCTTGAAGCAATGGGTACAGCACCATCGATAGCGTGGAAGGACTGAAGGTTCGTGGAGAGCAAGCCGAGAGGTTCCTCAAAAGGAAAAAGCGAGAGAGGTCACCGACAACGGAAGCTCCGGCGTAACTTTGTCCCAGCGGCAAAGGGAAAGAACAAGCCAAGACGGCGGTTCGCGAACCAAGCGTTCCAACTCCAACCCCAAAGAATAGCAAAGAAGAAGAAGAATAGCTGGCCGCCAACAAGTGCACAATCAACGTGGCAACCCGGGCCACAAAAACAAGACCTTAGAGCCGATTCAAGTCCTATTCCTTTAGGGACGGCGAGATTCGGTCTCTTCAAATATCTTGTGGAAAATAACAAGATCAAGCTCCCTCCGATTCGAGAATCAAGAGGAGGCAATGAAGACGAATGACCCAAGATACCGCGGCGCACTATAGGGCGCTTCATCACCCACTAAATCCTCGCTTCACCTTTAAGGACAAAATCCGGGCTTTAATTGATGTAGGGTCATCACTATGAAGCCGTCAAAAGAAAGAAGGTCGGGCGAATCACGGTGTCCATAAGCTGGTCGGTGCCGTTGACATGGTTTGAACTGAACCGATGGTCAAAGTCGCGATGAAGGCGGTAAATGGCGACCCACACAAGCAACGCCGAAAGGACTTGTATCATTATCTGACCCGAATGGCGAAGTCTTGTGGGTCCACCTGCACCTACTTGAAGATGAGCAATGGGTAGACCCTTCTTCGTTGAAGAAAAAGCCGAAGGAGAAGGGAAAGGCATGCCATGCTACTTCCGCAATTTTGGAGGAGGCGATGAGCAGTGGTGACATTCCAAACCGTCCGGAAGGGAAACTTGAAGCCCACGCCACCAGGAGTGGACACGAGTACAAGTACAAGTACCCAGAAGTCCCCGACCCTAATGCCAAGACGCTATCAGAGCTGGGGGTACCAACAACACCCCTCACTCGCACTGAAAAGGCGAAAGATAAACAGCCACAGGAAGTTCAACTCCCGAAGCAGTCTCGATTCAGTCGCCCGATTGGAAGAGATAAACCGGAACCGAACTCCCCATATCGCTTCGGCGTGATGGCACAATTGGCTAATATTCCCGCAAGGATCACTCTATACGAGTTGTTGCGGTTATCAAAAGAGACGAGAGAAGCTCTTCAAGAAGCCCTGGCCGATTCAGAGGATTCAGCCAAGTTCAGGAGAGTCGGCCCAGCAATGCAACCTTGCGACTAAACACTTCCCCTGCATCACTTTTACAAAGGAGGATATGCAGACGAGGAATTCCAAATAATTTTATGGCTGTCTGTAAGTTAACCGGATCCAAGTGGATCCGGGTTCCGCTGTGAGCATCATGCCCCTGCGCCTCATGTATCATCTCGGAATTCCTGCCAGTAAGCTGGCATCAACAGGCACAATGATTTATGGATTTAACACCAGCGGGTCTCGGCCTCTTGGTAAGATCCGACTAAAGTGCCAAATGGGGGACTTAAAGTCCGAAGTCACCTGCTATGTGATTGATGCGGAGACTTCCTATAACTTATTGTTGGGTCGACCTTGGATCCACAATAATGTTATAGTCCCTCTACTCTTCATCGATGTCTCAAATATGTAGCCACGAATAATGAGTCAAGGCGGTGGTGCGGACAAACAACCGTTTAAGGGGATGGAGAATTATTTCAGCGATTCTCTCCTCTACGGTAATGAGTCGGCTGAATCATCGGCCCAAAGGCACGGACAGCGGTGGAGAAGCTGATACCGAAGCCGGGCTTGGTTATAGTGGTGGTTTTGTTCTAAATGACATTGTACCCCTTGTAATCAATCTTGGCGATGAAGAATCGTCGGATGAACATTGTAATTGGCAAATTGCCGATGAATCAATAAATGGCGATTTAGAGTATCCTTTGTCTTTGAATGATGTGATGGCGGGTTTATACAATGATCGAGTTGCACACCTTGCTTCGGTCATCTGCTTTACACAAAAACAGCCCATGACTCTTTGGGACAGCACTCATCCCACCTAAGATCGAGTAGTGAAAAAGATTTGGTTTCACGGTAAAGGAGATCACGGTTCAGTGCGAATCATTTCTTAGAAAGCAGCGAAGGCGACAATGGACCTATCCTCCACACATTGGATATAGTCGAAACAGGTATCATGAAGAGATGGGGGTATAACTTGACACAAGGAGAAGGTCTATGTTTTGGGCGAGGTCCTCGAGTCCCTCGAGGCGGCATATGTCCCAAGAGGAAGCGGATAACTATGCGCATTTAGCGGGGATTGGGATCTGAATCCTCCTCGAAGACTGAATGCTCATGGCTGATTGATGATAATCCACCCAATGAGGGAGACAGACATCTGCCCGATTCTTCTGGCTGATTCGACCACTCTGAGAAACTTTCAAGGCTTTAATGTCAAATATGGCTTCAGCTGATCCCCGCCATCGCTGAGAGTGATGAAGACATGCCAACATGGGAAGACCCATGGATCCATCAACTCCAAGAGCGGTTTGGGGATAGGTTGAACAAAGAGAACCCCCACTAAGGATGAGGTAGCCTCTTCTTCGCTGAAGAAAAGTCGGGCGTAAGGGAAAGGCATGCCATGCTACTCCGCAATTTCGAGGGAGACGATGAACGTGTGGTAACATTCCACCGTCCGGGGGAACTGAAGCCCACGCCACCGTGAGTGGACACGAGTACAAATACAAGTACCCGGTCCCCTCGACCCTAATGCCAAGACGCATCGAGCCGGGGTACCAACAACCCCTCACCGCGACCGAAAAGGCGAAAAGATAAACAGCCACGTGAAGTTCAACTCCGGCAGCCTCGATTCACTCGATTGGAAGAGATAAACCGAACTTCAACTCCCCATATCGCCGACGCGGATGGCACAATTATAATATTCGCAAGGATCACTCTCTATGAGTTGCTGTTATCAAAAGAGACGAGAAGCTCTTCAAGAAGCCCGCCGATTCGTAGGATTCACCAAGTTCGAGAGAGTCCAGCCCAATGCAACCTTGACTAAACACTTCCCCGCATCACTTTTACAAAGGAGGATATGCGACGAGGAATTCCAAGCACGATAGGCCGCTATACTTCACCGTATATTGGCTCCAAGTTAACCGATCCAAGTCGATCCGGTTCCGCCAGGAGCATCATGCCCCCGCTACCATGTATCATCTCGAATTCCTCGCCAAGAAGCCGGCATCAACAGCACAATGATTTATGGATTTAACACCGGTCTCTACGCTTGGTAAGATCCGACTAAAGTGCCAAATGGGGACTTAAAGTCCAAGTCACCGCTATGTGATTGACGCGAGACTTCCTATAACTTATTGTTGGGTCGACCTTGGATCCACAATAATGTTATAGTCCCTCTACTCTTCATCGTCTCAAATATGTAGACACTAATAATGAGGTCAAGACGTGGTCGCGACAAACAACCGCTTAAGGATGGAGAATTATTTCACCGATTCTCTCCTCTACGTAATGAGTCCTAAATCAATCATCTACCAAGGCACCTGACAATGGAGAAGCCGACACCAAACCGGCTTGGTTATAGTGGTGGTTTTGTTCTAAATGACATTGTACCCCTTGTAATCAATCTTGACGATGAAGAATCGCCGATGAACATTGTAATTGGCAAATTGCCGATGAATCAATAAATGACGCATTTAGAGTATCCTTTGTCTTTGAATGATGTGATGACAAGTTTATACAATGATCCGTGAGTTGCACTCGCCAACTCTGGCCATCTTGCTTACACAAAAACAGCTCCATGACTCCTTTGGGACAAAGACTCGCCATCCCACCTAAGATCGAGTAGTGAAAAGACTTGGTTTACGAAAGGAGATGCGCCCAAATAATCATTTCTTAGGAAACGACGAAGACGACAATGGACCTATCCTCCACACATTCGATATAGTCCAAACACCGGGTATCATGAAGAGATGGGGTATAACTTGACACAAGGAGAAGGTCTATGTTTTGGGCGAGGTCCTCGAAGTCCCTCCCAGAGCGCATATGTCCCAAGAGGGAAGCCGATAACTACTATGCATTCAGACGGGATTGGGATACTAATCCTCCTCGAAGATGAATGCTCATGGTCGATTGATAATAATCCACCCATGAGGGAGACAGACATTCGCCCGATTCTTCGGCTTGGGATTCTCGACACCGAGAAGCTTTCAAGGCTTTAATGTCAAATATGGCTTCAGCTGATCCCCGCCATCGCTGAGAGTGATGAAGACATGCCAACATGGGAAGACCCATGGATCCATCAACTCCAAGAGCAGCTTGGGGATAGGTTCAACAAAGAGAACCCCCACTAAGGATGAGGTAGTCCAGTTAATATGGGGATGAAGAGCATCCTAAACTCATAAACATCAGCAATACTCCCTCGAAGAAAAGGAAGAGTTGATTGCCCTAATCAGGAGTATATCGATGTATTCGCCCGAGTTACGAGGACATGCCAGACTCGACCATAATGTGGCAACACATCGCCAACATCAAGATGGATGTCAAACCCGCCAAGCAACAAAGAAAGACGGTTTCGGCCCACAAATATTGGAGGCAATCGCTGACGGCGAAGAAACTCATAGAATCGATTCATCGAGGAAATTCAACATCCGGATTGGGTGGCTAATATAGTCCCTGGCCATGAAGAAGAATGGGTCGATTAGGACTGTGGTCGACTACGAGACCAACGCCGCTTGCCCAAAAGATGACTTCCTCTTCCAATCACCGATGTCATAGTTGACAATACGCGTGGATTTGAAAGAATGTCCTTTATGGATGGCTTTTCGGTATAATCAAATCAAGATGCACCCCGATGACGCCAAACACACAGCGCTCAACTTATCGGATATATTGCTACACGGTCATGCCGCTCGCCTCAAAATGCCGCGCAACATACCGCCGAAAGCAATGACGAGATTTTCCAGATCATCTTCGAAAACGGTCGAATGCTACGCCGACGATTTGGTCGTGAAAAGCCGGACAAAGGAGATCACATCAAAGATCTTAGAACGGTATTCAACTCATGCTAACTCATCACCAAGATGAATCCCGCCAAATCCTTCCTTGGGATGTCGGTGGCAAGTTCCTTGGCCGTCGTCGCAAAAAAGGAATCCCGTCGATCGACAAAGTGAAGGCGATTCAAGAATTGCAACCCCCGAGAAATCAGAGAACTCGGGGTTACAAGGGCGACATGACATCCGACGGTTCATATCGAACCTATCTGGGAAGTGCCAACCGTTCTCAAAATTGAATAAGAAGGGCATGTCATATATTTGGGACGACGCCTGCCAGAAGGCATTCGAAGAGATCAAGTCTTATCTCGCTAAACCTCCTGTTTTGTTGCACCGCTGTTGGGAAAACCGCTTTTGATCTACGCCAAGGCAACGGATCACTCGCTAAGCGCTTTACTCAAGAAGATGACGATAGCGTCACGTAATGTGCAGGTATTATCCGAGTCAACATTAGTCGGCCGAAGTCTCGATATCCAATGGTCGAGAAGCGTTGCCTTGCATTAGTGTTCGCGATTCGTAAAATGCGCACTATTTAGCCTGACAGACGATTTATGTTATTTCTAACGTAAACCGTCCGGATATTTATGACCCACCGCCTCGATGAGTTGGCGCTGGCTTAAATGGGCCTTGCTCTTGTCCCAATATGACTTACACTTCAAACAACAAGTCACCAAAGGACAAGCGATTTATGATCTCTTGGTCGCCACCACAACGGACGCAGCTTGAGCTATATGATGATCTTCCTGATGAAGTCCACGGTTAACACTACATCGCACCAACAAATATGGCGATCGTATTTTGACGGAGCTTCTCGAAGCTACCAACGTGGCAAGTGCCCCGATGTTCTAAGATTTCACGAGTCGGGTTGTCTTAGTTTCCCGTGGAATCATGTCATGCCCCGTGCTTATTCACTCATCAACCTTGCTCTAATAACGAGTGAATACAATGCGCTACTTATTGGACTTAGTTTCGCCAAGGAGCCGGGGTCAATATCTTGAAGCATACGGCGATTCGCAATTGATAGTTAAGGTGTTCGTGACTACGGTCGAACTGATCTAATCCCCTATCATCGATAGCCGCTGAAATGGCGGACTCATTCAAGAGTTTTTCATCGAATATATCCCGCCCAAAACGCTTTATGCGATGCACCGGCAAAGATTAGTCGTGGTCGTTAGCACAACCTTCCGAGACCGAAAGCAACTAGTTACGGCCAGACTCACCAACTCTTCGCACTCATTATACGATGAGACACAAGAAGATAAGGGGTAGTTACCAAAGAAGTACATGCAACCCAAACCAAGTTGGAGCCCCGAGATTGGCGCTTCCTATCATCGACCCATGGCATTCTCACAAGACGGAGGAGAGAGAGTCAATCCGCTAAGAGCTCCAAGATTCTTTTATGACACTCAAACCCGTGACGCTATCGCCGAGGGTACGATGGTCTTTGTTCGATGCCTCTCAAACAAAGAGGCAGGAGAGGTCCTTGAAGCACATAAGGTGAATGGTGCACACCACCGTCCCAAGCTCTACGATCGAATCAGAGAATGGGCTACTGCCAACAATGATTAATGACGCCGTCGAAGCACGCCGAAATGCCACGCTGTCAAATTCACGCTAATTATATGCATCATCTCCGAAAGCAGCTTGATCCTTCCACATCCTCGCCATTCGAGACATGGGGAATGGACGCCGAGGTCCCATTTTTCCTCCGGCTTGGCCAAAGGCGCATCGGTTTAATATCGACACGACTTCTCCAAGTGGGCGTATAATCCCGCTTAAAAGAAGTCAAGGCGAAACCGCCGCCATTTATCAAACACCATGTCATTTATCGACATGGTGTCCCAGACGGATCGCATGATAATGGTCCCCAATTTATCGAATTCCTTCATCGTTATGAAATTCAAGATACAAGATGTCTCAACAGCCTATAATCCAAAGAAGAAATGGATTAGCCGAGGCATTCAACAAGACGATTATCAAAATTGCCAAGCTTGTGAAGAGTAACAAGCTAGACCGATGATAAACTCGAGAAGCACTCGGGCGATCGCGACGATCAGACGCGACGCCAACCGAGAGACCCTGACTCGGTTTACTGCGCGGCAGCTCCGTGGAGATCCAGATTCCGCCACTTCAGACGCCTCTTCAACAGATGACGATCAAGAACAACATCAAAACGCCTCAAGAGCTTGAGATGTTAGATGAGAAGCTCGAGGCTCAACAATGCATTGAGTTCTACCAAGCTAGGATGTCGGGCTTTCAACAAGAAAGTTCGACAGAGAACCTTTAGAGAAGGAGATTTGGTCCTCACGCCGACGACCGATAATCCTCACTTCCAAAAAGAAAGGTAAATTCAACCTAAATGGGAGGGTCCGCTTGTAATAGAAACGGTCTACTCTAATGGTGCATACCACTAATTTAATGGCGACCGCAATTAATGCCGATAATGGGAAGTTCCCAAGAAATACTACCCTTAGTATCTTCAGATAACCCGCTTCAACGGAAGTTCCTCGTGGGATGTGTTACCCACTTTCTCTTGAGGATAACCCTAGATTTATCCTCCATCATAATTTCCCCACCATCAAATTCCTTGACTGGGCCTACAAATTTTATGGTACATTGCCACTCCTCTTGATTCCTTCTATGAACAAGAGGCCCAATCAAAATCCTTTACGCCGAGATAGAATATAAAATTCTTCCTCTCCAAGAGTAAGATCCTTTTCGTGATAAACGGAAGGGTTCTTTCCATCTTCATCTTAGGTAGCCGATCAAGGTATGCGCCGGATTTTCGCACTGTGTTGTCCGATCAAGGTCGCCTCGAAGTCTTTTCGCTTCTGAGTGGAGATCCCACTCTTAGTTCCATCTTCATCTTAGGTAGCGCCGACCGAAGGTATGCGCCGATTTTCGCACTGTGTTGTCCGATCAAGGTCGCCTCGAAGTCTTTCGCTCTCGGAGTGGAGATCCCACTCTTAGTTCCATCTTCATCTTAGGTAGCCGATCGAAGGTATGCGCCGATTTTCGCATCAGGTTGTCCGATCAAGGTCGCCTCGAAGTCTCTTCGGTTCTGAGTGGAGATCCCACTCTTAGTTCCATCTTCATCTTAGGTAGCCGATCAAGGTATGCCGATTTTCGCACTGTGTTGTCCGATCAAGGTCACCCGAAGTCTTTTCGCTTCTGAGTGGAGATCCCACTCTTAGTTCCATCTTCATCTTAGGTAGCCGATCGAAGGTATGCGCCGATTTTCGCACTGTGTTGTCCGACTCAAGGTCACCGAAGTCTTTTCGCTTCTGAGTGGAGATCCCACTCTTAGTTCCATCTTCATCTTAGGTAGCCGATCAAGGTATGCCGGATTTTCGCATCAGTTGTCCGATCAAGGTCACCCGAAGTCTTTTCGGTTCTCGGAGTGGAGATCCCACTCTTAGTTCCATCTTCATCTTAGGTAGCTACCGACCGGGTATGCGCCGATTTTCGCACTGTGTTGTCCGAATCAAGGTCACCCGAAGTCTTTTCGTTCTCTGAGTGGAGATCCCACTCTTAGTTCCATCTTCATCTTAGGTAGCCGATCGAAGGTATGCGCCGATTTTCGCACTGTGTTGTCCGGATCAAGGTCGCCTCGAAGTCTCTTCGGTTCTCTGAGTGGAGATCCCACTCTTAGTTCCCCTCTTATCTTAGGTAGCTACCGATCAAGGTATGCGCCGGATTTTCGCATCAGTTGTCCGATCAAGGTCACCGAAGTCTTTTCGATTCCTACTTCAAGAAGGACCTCACGTTAGCCTCATCCCTGAAATAGAACACATTCTTCCTTTTCCACCTCAATCAATCTTTCCTGCTCACCATTCTCCCAAAAGAAGACACCAGAGTTCGACTGGGGTATTTCATCCCAAGCCTAAGAAGGATGAGTCTACGGTAACACGCTGTCGGGTTTAGTCTTTCTCCGATTGAAGAAGACACCGTGAGTTCGATTCGGGGCATTTTATCCCAAGCCTAAGAAGGGATAAAGCCAACGCCACACGCTGTCGGGTTTAGTCTTTTTCCGATTGAAGAAGACACCGAGTTCGATTCGGGTATTTCATCCCGGCCTAAGAAGGGATGAGTCTACGGTAACACGCTGTCGTTAGTCTTCCCGTGAAAAGACGGCTTCACGATTCAACATCGTAGCATTAAGTCTAAGAGAGTTTCATTCTTTAGCACAACGCTGTGTGTAGAACGGATTTAGATAATCTACATGCTAGCCCAACTCAAACGGTAGTTGGTAAAGGCTCATCAAACCCGCTGAGGGTCGGGGTTGGCTAATAACCCTAAAGTCAACGCCACACGCATTGCCGGGTTTAGTCTTTCTCCATTGAAGAAGACACCGTGAGTTCGATTCGGGGCATTTTATCCCAAGCCTAAGAAGGGATAAAGCCAACGCCACACGCTGCTGGGTTTAGTCTTAGTCTTCCCATTGAAGAAGACACCGAGATCGACTCGGGTATTTCATCCCGCCTAAGAAGGGATTAAGCCAACGCCACACGCTGTCGTGGTCTCTTGCCCGTAAAAGAGTACCAAGCCTATGTATTCAATATCATAGCAACAAGTCTAGAAGAGTTTCATTCTTCTAGCACAACGCCACGCGGAACGGATCCGATAATCCGCGACGCCAGCCCAACTCAAACGGTAGTTGGTAAAGGCTAATCAAACCCGCTGATGGCTGGGGGCCAATAACCCTAAAGTCAACGCCACACGCATTGTTTGCTTAGTCTTTTCTCCGATTGAAGAAGACACCGAGAGTTCGATTCGGGCATTTTATCCCAAGCCTAAGAAGGGATAAAGCCAACTTCACACGCCTGCGGGTTTAGTCTTTTCCGATTGAAGAAGACACCGTAGTTCGATTCTGGGTATTTTATCCCGGCCTAAGAAGGATGAGTCACGCGGTAACACGCCGCTGTCGGGTTAGTCTTCCCGAAAAAAGACGGCCTACGATTCAACATCGTAGCATTAAGTCCAGAGAGTTTCATTCTTTTAGCACAACGCTGTGTGTAGAACGGATTTAGATAATCTACATGCTAGCCCAACTCAAACGGTAGTTGGTAAAGGCTCATCAAACCCGCTGAGGGTCGGGGTTGGCTAATAACCCTAAAGTCAACGCCACACGCTGTGGGCTTTAGTCTTTCTCCGATTGAAGAAGACAAGAGTTCGATTCGGGGCTTTATCCCGGCCTAAGAAGGATAAAGCCAACGCCACACGCTGCTGTCGGGTTTAGTCTTTTCTCCGATTGAAGAAGACACCGTAGATCGATTCGGGTATTTCATCCCAAGCCTAAGAAGGATTAAGCCAACGCCTCACACGCTGTCCGTGGTCTCTTGCCCGTAAAAGAGTACCGAAGCCTATGTATTCAATATCATAGCAACGAAGTCTAGAAGAGTTTCATTCTTCTAGCAACAACGCCATGAACGGATCCGTGATAATCCGACGCCAGCCCAACTCAAACGGTAGTTGGTAAAGGCTAATCAAACCCGCTGATGGTCGAGGGTTTGCCAAAATCCTATAAGTATTATGGTTAATTATTTCGATTTAAATAAAAGAATCATAATAAGCAATGAAAGGAACAGATCTTATTCATTTGAAGCAAATATAAAGGAGCTACAATTGTCGACAATTGATTCAAGCAAAGTTATGATAATACATCTAAATAAAAATCGTGAACGACTGCTCGAACAAAGAAGTCTCGCAAAGACATCGACTTCATTGGCGAATCCAAGAATGTGAAGGAAGTAAGGTCAGCCTTTGACGGCGCTAGTTCTTCTTCCGCTTCGCCGAACCCGAAGCTTTGGCTTCCTTCTCAAGTTCCTTCGAGTTCGCGCAATAGCAGCCTGTTCCCGACGATCGCCGAGGACTCGCTTCACGCTCGCGACATTCTCGACTCGTGCACTCACGCGTGAAATTCTTCAACGCCTTCTCCCCTTGAACAAATTCCGATTCCTCGTGACGCTCGACATGGGTGTGGTACAAGTTTATTCGACGCGTTTACACCGCCGCCATATGAGTTCAAAAATGATCTCTTGCTCGATATTTTCCTCGCGAAAAGCTCACGAAGCCTTGATCCGAGCTTCGCGATGAGTCGTGACCTCATCGCATGATTCAAAAGGCTAAATTCTCCACACGCACGCAAGAGTTAGCCCTAGTGAGCTTTTGCTCACAACGATTAGCTAGCCGAGGGCCACCAACACATTTCCTCCAAGGTACTCAATATGAATGGGCGTAAGACCATAGAGGTCGCCCATCTAACCTCGATAATAGAGATCGCCTGCTTCAAACCATTCTCCAACAACCAAGGAGACCCATCACGTAACCGAGTCGAACAGCATTTTGGCCCGGCAATCTCGCTATAGGTTGAATTCGTGGAAGTGGTCCGCCAAGATTAACCCGGCCTCCACCCGCCTCTATACTGCTGGTCGGAAATCCCGGTTTCGCCAAGGTCAGAAGGGAAGCGGGATCGGATGATAGCGATCCTCAAACTCGCCATCCGAAATTATGATAGTAGGCTCAGCCATGGGTTTCTTCCTCAGGGTGTTCACTGGCCATGGCTTCCTGGAAAGAGATCTTCCCATGACCTTAAGAATCGAGACTTGACATTTGGAGCCTTCAAATAGATCTAATAGTCATCTGAGCATCCCCACCACAAGAGAACAAAGGGTTAACAGATCATTTAGGAGGAATATCTTGAAAAGGAAACAAAGATATGAACTCTTCTAAAACCCCGAGATTGAGTCACGACCTTATGATCGTAATGACGATTTCATCCGATCGATGCCCGAGAACGATAAATATAGTCGGATAAACAAAGCGACATATATATCCCGCTCTACGGCAAGGGTACGGTATGAAATCGCCCGCTAAAGATCGTGAGCTTTGAATTCAATATCATAGCAACGAGTCTAGAAGAGTTTCATTCTTCTAGCACAACGCCACGCGGAACGGATCCATAATCCGCGACGCCAGCCCAACTCAAACGGTAGTTGGTAAAGGCTAATCAAACCCGTTGATGGTGAGGGTTTGCCAAAATCCTATAAGTATTATGGTTAATTATTTCATCAAATAAAGAATCATAATAAGCAATGAAAGGAACAGATCTTATTCATTTGAAGCAAATATAAAGGAGCTACAATTGTCGAGACAATTGATTCAAGCAAAGTTATGATAATACATCTAAATAAAAATCGTGAACACTGGCCGAACAAAGAAGTCTCGCAAAACATCGCGACTTCATCAAGCAATCCAAGAATGTGAAGGAAGCAAGGTCACTTTGACGGCGCTAGTTCTTCCTCCCCGCTTCGCCAACCCAGCTTTGGCTTCCTTCTCAAGTTCCTCTTCAGAGTTCGCAGCAATAGCAAATACCGCTGTTCCCGGACGACGCTTCGGACCGCTTCTCACGCTCGCGACATTCTCGACTCGTGCACTCACGCAGGAAATTCTTCAACGCTTTCTCCCTTGAACAGTCCCGATTCGTGACGCTCGACATGGGTGTGGTACAAGTTTATTCGACGCCGCAGTTTACACCGCCGCCATATGAGTTCAAAAATGATCTCTTGCTCGATATTTTCCTCTCGCGAAAAGCTGCTCACGAAGCCTTGATCCGAGCTTCGCTGATGAGTCGATCACTCATCGCATGATTCAAAAGGCTAAATTCTCCACACGGCACGCAAGAGTTAGCCGCCTAGTGAGCTTTTGCTCACAACGATTAGCTAGCCGAGGGCCACCAACACGCCAATTTCCTCCAAGGTACTCAATATGAATGGGCGTAAGTCCATAGAGGTCGCCCATCTAACCTCGATAATAGAGATCGCCTGCTTCAAACCATTCTCCAACAAATTAAGGAGACCCATCACGTAACCGAGTCGAACGGCATTTTTGGCCCGGCAATCTCGCGATAGGTTGAATTCGTGGAAGTGGTCCGTCAAGATTAACCCGGCCTCCACCACTCTATACTCAAGGGTCGGAAATCCTGGTTTCGGCCAAGGTTGTAAGGAAGGCGGCGGATCGGATGATGGAAGCGATCCCTCAAACTCGTCATCCGAAATTATGATAGTAGGCTCAGCCATGGGTTTCTTCCTCAAGGGTGTTCGGCCACAGGGTTCGCCTCTGGGAAAGAGATTCCTGATGACCTTAAGAATCGAGACTTGACATTTGGAGCCTTCAAATAGACTAATAGTCATCTGAGCATCCGCCACCACAAGAGAACAAAGGGTTAACAGATCATTTAGGAGGAATATCTTGAAAAGGAAACAAAGATAAGGCGTAGAACTCTTCTCAGAAACCCCCGAGATTGAGTCACGACCTTATGACGGGTACGACGATTTCATCCGGATCGGATGCCCGGAGAACAATAAATATAGTCGCATAAACAAAGCGACAATATATATCCCGCTCTACGGCGGGGTACGGTATGAAATCGCCCCGCTAAAGACGGGTGAGCTTTGAAGCCTCAATCCTCACGAAGGAGAATCTCGCTCTTCCCAATCGCCACAAAGGAGAACGGCGGGTCATAACTAACGGGTAATAACCAAGCGCCGGTCCCCACAAAGGAGGATTTCGCTCTTCCCAATCGCCACAAAGGAGAACGGCGGGATACAACGATATATACATATACGAAGATAATAACGCCGGGCGCACCACCAAAAGAAGGAGGCGCATTCACGCCGCAGCGAAGTTGATCGACCCCTGAGCATGAGATCTTCGCGACGACATCGAAACCGCAAGAGAAGACAAATAAAGTCGATATGCTCTTAAAAATCAACAAAAGGGCATCGAAGAAGACCACCAGCCCACAACCGTGCAACAACCAGCGACCGACGGGATAAACACGCCAGCTGCCCAGCGCAGCCAGGCGCTTCAAAGCCGCGCTTCGTGCCACGCCAGTAAGCAATGGGCTGCCAAAGTTACGGGCCAGCGCTCAGGCGCTTCAAAGCCGCCAGTGCTCGCCTCGGCGCTTCGCCACGGTCAGACGCGATGATGCTGGCCATTGCCGGGCTACCAGCTGGCCGCATCACAGCCGGCGCCACAGCCACCGGACACGGCTCGCCCTTCTCC
The DNA here is from genome assembly GCA_012295165.1 of Asparagus setaceus. Taxonomy (NCBI): domain Eukaryota; kingdom Viridiplantae; phylum Streptophyta; class Magnoliopsida; order Asparagales; family Asparagaceae; genus Asparagus; species Asparagus setaceus. Next base: position 77,538,479 of record CM022704.1, on the reverse strand, counting down.
CTCGTGGTTTTCATCACCCGCATACACAAGGAAAAGAGAGAAGAAAAAGATGAAAAAGACCTTGTAAAACTCTCGTGTGCATACCTTGTTGATCGAAGAAGATACGACGGCGAGAAGCGAGGTGAAAACAAGAGAGAGAGAGCATAGGGGGGGGCCGGCCTAGGTCAGAAGAATAGGAGGGATTATGGGTATTTATAACAACCCCATATGAACCCAATCCTCTTTGAACAAGGACTCCTATTTGGCAAGAAGTAGGAATTCTAATTGGAGCCCAAATCAATTCCAATTAGGACTCTAATCAGCCCATAATTAGGAGCCCTAATTGGAACCTTATCCGGATGTCAAAACAGTGTCAAATCAGTCCGTTGATTGGCTCCTACTCCCTTCGCCAAGTTTGGAAAGACTCAAGATTTATTCGACGTAATAACATCTTGTGAAGGCTGCATCGGATCGGCCAGCGTGTAAGCCAATCCTACTCCAACTAGGATTACGGTATAAACTGTTTCCTAATTTATCGAGAAGTTCCCAAGAATATTCTCACAAGAAATATTCTTAGGATAACTCGATCGTATGATTGCATCGACGCCAATCAACGCTGCCCAATCCTACTCCAACTAGGATTACGAGTATAAACCGCTTCCTAATTTATTGAGAAGTTCTAAGAATATTCTCACAAGAAATATTCTTAGGATAACTCGATCGCGCGGATTGCATCGACGCCAATCAACGCTGCCCAATCCTACTCCAACTAGGATTACAGTATAAACCGCTTCCTAAATTGTCGAGAAGTTCCCAAGAATATTCTCACAAGAAATATTCTTAGGATAACTCGATCGTATGATTGCATCGACGCCAATCAACGCTGCCCAATCCTACTCCAACTAGGATTACGAGTATAAACCGCTTCCTAATTTGTCGAGAAGTTCTAAGAATATTCTCACAAGAAATATTCTTAGGATAACTCGATCGCGCGGATTGCATCGACGCCAATCAACGCTGCCCAATCCTACTCCAACTAGGATTACAGTATAAACCGCTTCCTAAATTGTCGAAGTTCCTAAGAATATTCTCACAAGAAATATTCTTAGGATAACTCGATCGTATGATTGCATCGACGCCAATCAACGCTGCCCAATCCTACTCCAACTAGGATTACGAGTATAAACCGCTTCCTAATTTGTCGAGAAGTTCCCTAAGAATATTCTCACAAGAAATATTCTTAGGATAACTCGATCGTATGGATTGCACCGACGAAATCAACGCCGCCTAATCCTACTCCAACTAGGATTACGAGTATAAACCGCTTCCTAATTTGTCGAAGTTCCCGAAGAATATTCTCACAAGAAATATTCTTAGGATAACTCGATCGTAAGGATTGCACCGACGAAATCAACGCCTAATCCTACTCCAACTAGGATTACGAGTATAAACCGCTTCCTAATTTATTGAGAAGTTCCCAAGAATATTCTCACAAGAAATATTCTTAGGATAACTCGATCGCGCGGATTGCACCGACGCGAAATCAACGCCTAATCCTACCCAACTAGGATTACGAGTATAAACTGCTTCCTAATTTGTCGAGAAGTTCCCTAAGAATATTCTCACAAGAAATATTCTTAGGATAACTCGATCGTATGATTGCATCGACGCCAATCAACGCCGCCTAATCCTACTCCAACTAGGATTACGAGTATAAACCGCTTCCTAATTTGTCGAGAAGTTCCTAAGAATATTCTCACAAGAAATATTCTTAGGATAACTCGATCGTAAGGATTGCACCGACGCAAATCAACGCGTCGCCTAATCCTACCCAACTAGGATTACGAGTATAAACCGCTTCCTAATTTGTCGAAGTTCCTAAGAATATTCTCACAAGAAATATTCTTAGGATAACTCGATCGTAAGGATTGCACCGACGAAATCAACGCCTAATCCTACCCAACTAGGATTACGAGTATAAACCGCTTCCTAATTTATTGAGAAGTTCCCAAGAATATTCTCACAAGAAATATTCTTAGGATAACTCGATCGTATGGATTGCACCGACGCGAAATCAACGCCGCCTAATCCTACCCAACTAGGATTACGGTATAAACCGCTTCCTAATTTGTCGAGAAGTTCCCTAAGAATATTCTCACAAGAAATATTCTTAGGATAACTCGATCGCGGCGGATTGCACCGACGCAAATCAACGCGTCGCCTAATCCTACTCCAACTAGGATTACGAGTATAAACCGCTTCCTAATTTATTGAGAAGTTCCCAAGAATATTCTCACAAGAAATATTCTTAGGATAACTCGATCGTATGGATTGCACCGACGAAATCAACGCTACGCCTAATCCTACTCCAACTAGGATTACGAGTATAAACTATTTTCTAATTTGTCGAGAAGTTCCTAAGAATATTCTCACAAGAAATATTCTTAGGGATAACTCGATCGCGGATTGCACCGACGAAATCAACGCTCGCCTAATCCTACTCCAACTAGGATTACGAGTATAAATTGTTTCCTAATTTGTCGAAGTTCCTAAGAATATTCTCACAAGAAATATTCTTAGGGATAACTCGATCGTATGGATTGCACCGACGAAATCAACGCGTCGCCTAATCCTACCCAACTAGGATTACGAGTATAAACTGCTTCCTAATTTATTGAGAAGTTCCCAAGAATATTCTCACAAGAAATATTCTTAGGATAACTCGATCGCGGATTGCACCGACGCGAAATCAACGCTCGCCTAATCCTACCCAACTAGGATTACGGTATAAAGCTGTTTCCTAATTTGTCGGAAGTTCGGAAGAATATTCTCACAAGAAATATTCTTAGGATAACTCGATCGTAAGGATTGCACCGACGAAATCAACGCGTCGCCTAATCCTACCCAACTAGGATTACGAGTATAAACCGTTTCCTAATTTATTGAGAAGTTCCGGAAGAATATTCTCACAAGAAATATTCTTAGGGATAACTTCGATCGTGCGGATTGCACCGACGAAATCAACGCCTAATCCTACCCAACTAGGATTACGAGTATAAACCGTTTCCTAATTTGTCGAAGTTCCCGAAGAATATTCTCACAAGAAATATTCTTAGGGATAACTCGATCGTATGGATTGCACCGACGAAATCAACGCCGCCTAATCCTACCCAACTAGGATTACGAGTATAAACTGCTTCCTAATTTATTGAGAAGTTCGGAAGAATATTCTCACAAGAAATATTCTTAGGGATAACTCGATCGCGGATTGCACCGGCGCAAATCAGCGTCGCCTAATCCTACTCCAACTAGGATTACGAGTATAAACTATTTTCTAATTTGTCGAAGTTCCCTAAGAATATTCTCACAAGAAATATTCTTAGGATAACTCGATCGTATGGATTGCACCGACGAAATCAACGCGTCGCCTAATCCTACTCCAACTAGGATTACGAGTATAAATTGTTTCCTAATTTGTCGAAGTTCCTAAGAATATTCTCACAAGAAATATTCTTAGGGATAACTCGATCGTGCGGATTGCACCGACGCAAATCAACGCGTCGCCTAATCCTACTCCAACTAGGATTACGAGTATAAACTGTTTCCTAATTTATTGAGAAGTTCCCGGAAGAATATTCTCACAAGAAATATTCTTAGGGATAACTCGATCGTGCGGATTGCACCGACGCAAATCAACGCGTCGCCTAATCCTACTCCAACTAGGATTACGAGTATAAACTGTTTCCTAATTTGTCGAGAAGTTCCCGGAAGAATATTCTCACAAGAAATATTCTTAGGGATAACTTCGATCGTCGGATTGCACCGACGAAATCAACGCCGCCTAATCCTACTCCAACTAGGATTACAGTATAAACTGTTTCCTAATTTATTGAGAAGTTCTAAGAATATTCTCACAAGAAATATTCTTAGGGATAACTCGATCGTGCGGATTGCACCGACGCAAATCAACGCGTCGCCTAATCCTACTCCAACCAGGAATACGAGTATAAACTGTTTCCAAATTTTCAACGAGGAGTTCCTGGAGAATAAACCTATATTCTTAAGGATAACTCGATAACCCTTAATTTCCTCCCACCATAATACCCAAGAGAGGAATAATATGACGAGGCGTGGAAGTCATTGTTGATACCGAACAACGTGTCCAGCCCCGAAGAAACTTCTCCCACCGTGGATAATCATATCCCAACAACGGTCAAGGGTCGCGACTCACGATTGAAGGCTAGGACGATGGTTGAAAGCCAAATGGTCTCTTGTTTCGACAAGGAATCCTTGGAGGATATCTCTATGAAAAGATTAGTCCTCCCACTGTGGTTAAACCAACAACACACGTGATGATGGAAGAAATAGCCGACTGAGGGTTATGAAATTCCATGTAATCGACACAACCAACATGTTGCCAACAAGGAGTTCGCCGACATACGGATAAGTCCAAAAGTCCGATGGTTAGTCAAACAACAACCAACCGACACGAGTTACAAGCAAAACTCACCCACCAGCTTCGAATCAAGATCTCAACAAACAGTCAGACAATAAATGCAGCACCGTGATCTTATCAGGAATCCTACAAAGAACTGGATGATCTGAAAGAATCGAAGACTTGAAGCTATCTTTGGGACCCTCACCATCAAGGTCGGGAACCATCATGTCAAAGCATCGGACTCATTAAGAATTGAGATCGAGACGCTTTGGAGGGGTATCTCAGTGGCGTTGAAAAATACTTACAAGATCCCGAAACCAACTTCGTGGCGAAGTCGGCGAATGACAACCCTTCGGATGATACCGGACGCCGAATGGTTGAGAGCGAACCCGACGGCAAAACTCATTACGCCACAAGTAACGCTTAAACCGACTTGAACGGACGATCGGATTTCAGATCGCTGAACCGAACGAACCAAGAGTTAGTCCCGAATCAAGCATGACGAACCCGGACCGAGAGACAAAAACGCCGGAAACGACGAAAAACGACGCGAAAAACGACTGAGGCGACACCTCGGCCAAATGGCCAGGTGGCTCGGCCACCATGGCCGAGCCACCTCGCCAACTTGGCCGAGGTGGCTCGGCCACCATGGCCGAGCCACCTCGCCAACTTGGCCGAGGTGGCTCGGCCACCATGGCCGAGCCACCTCGCCAACTTGGCCGAGGTGGCTCGGCCACCATGGCCGAGCCACCTCGGCCAACTTGGCCGAGGTGGCTCGGCCACCATGGCCGAGCCACTTGGCCGGCGCATGCATCCCCCCCCCATTGTATAAATAGGGGGGGTCTTGAAGTTTGAGAGGGGCTTCTGGGAGAGAGAATTTGGACTTCGGGCTTGGGATTTTCGACGATTTTCTGAAGAGTTCTCACGAGATCCGAGAGCCGTCGACGCACCGTTCCGAGCACCGGCGACCACAAGTCCAGCCGACGTCTGATCTACAAGCGGAAGGTAACTGAATTCGGGTCGAACTACAGATACCCTCTAGGTTAAGCTTCGTCTTAACCTCAGGGATAGTGCTGTGATTTCTCCTAGTAGATCTCACCCGCTCCGGCGATCCTCTCCTTCGTGAGTGTGATCCCCGCAGGCGATCCTCTCCTTCGTGAGTGTGATCCCCTCGGTAACCGTTTCCTTAGTGAAACGAGCCCCTTTACATCTGTAGTTCCGAACCGGGTCTCTACGGATTGGAATGCTTGCGGTGGTCCACGGACACAAAAGTCCCGACACGGGCAAAGAACCCACGCAAGCGAGGACCTCGATATAACAGAGATCCTCATGTTTGTTCACAAGGAAAAAAAGTTGTAATCTTTTTGATTTTCATTGTAAGCCTTAAAATAAAAGGCGATATTTCTTTTGAATTTTGTTGTAGGCCAAAAAAGCTGTAAGCAAGTTCAAATCAATGACAATCAAACTGACTTTTACCGCGAACAGAGTTGGGATTCGAAGATCTTGTTGACCAGCCTTTGATATGTTGCGCCGGCGTTCTTGAGACCAAAGGGCATTACTTTGTAGCAAAAGGTTCCTCGGTCGGTGACAAAGGACGTTTTCTCTTGATCATGCTCTGCCATGCGGATCTGGTTGTAACCTGAGAAGGCGTCCAAGAAGCTCAGCAACTAATGTCCCGCACTTTCGTCGACTAACTGATCGATGCGGGGAAGAGGGTAGCTGTCCTTGGGGCATGCTTTGTTGAGGTCGGTGAAGTCGACGCACGTCCGCCATTTGCCACTAGACTTCTTCACTAGGACGACGTTGGACAACCATTCGGGATATTGGACCTCCCGAATGAAGTCGGCTCTCAGGAGCCGCTCGACCTCTTCTGCCGCCGCTCTTTGCCGCTCGGGCCCCAAGTGCCTCTTCTTCTATCGAACTGGCTTGGCGTGTCGGTCGACGGATAGCTCATGACAAATAACATCAGGTGAGATGCCCGGCATATCTTCTGGACTCCAAGCAAACACATCAAGATTAGATAAAAGAAAAGCAATTATTGCACCTCTTAATGGTTCCGAGAGGCTGGATCCGATCCTGAGCGTTCTTTCGCCCTTGTGGTCGATGGGGATCTCATGGAGGTCTTCAACTGGAGTTGTCCTCTCGCGCTTTGTCTTCTCTTCGAGTTGGCGAGCCGTCTTCTCGATAGGCATGGCGGTCGCGACTCCCTTCCCCTTTATGGTGAGGGCGTAGCAGGCTCGGGCCTCCTTCTGGTCACTTCGGACCGTCCCGACCCCTTTCGATGTCGGGAATTTGATCATCTGATGATAGGTGGACGGGATGGCCCGCAAGTGGTGGAGAGATGTTCGGCCCAAGATGACATTATGCGCCGACTTGATGTCCATTACTACGAACTGGACGTCAACGGTCGATTGGCGTGGGGGTTGCCCTACAGTCAGGGGAAGGGTGATCTGTCCCTCCGGAAGCTGAGAGTGTCCCGTGAAGCCAATCAGGGGACCCAGGGACGGCTGGAGCTTGGACCTGTCAATACCCATATGGTTGAACGCGTCCAAAAATAATATGTCGACAGAGCTCCCGGTGTCGATCATGATCCTCTTCACCTTAAAGCCGTAGATATTGGCTGATATGACGATGGGGTCGTCATGAGGCGTTTCGACTCCTTCCAAGTCAGCCTCGCTAAAAGAGATGGACACATCGGCCTTCTGCTTCTTGTCGCAGCTGTTCACCCGCAAAGCATGCTTGGCATACCTCTTTCGGGCGTTATTGGATTCTCCTCCTAAGGTAGGACCTCCGCTGATGGTGTTGATAACCCCCCTACTCCCTTGTCCGGCTTCCCTGTGCTCCGAGTGGGGTCGAGGTCGGGGGGATCGAGAGCGAGGTCGGGGGTCGTCCCTCTTGGAGTGCTGCTCTCGATAGATCAAGTTCTTCAAGAAGCCTCTCTGAATGAGGTCTTCAATGTCCTTCTGGAGAACACGGCAGTCTCTGGTGTCATGGCCGTGGTCTCGGTGGTAGCGACAGAATCGTCGTGGATCTCTTTTGTTCGGGTCCGTCCTCATCTGTGGCGGGGGCTTGTGGAGGAGCCCTTCTCTTTGGGCTTTGTCCAGGGCCCCAGAAAGAGAGGTGTTGAGGACTGTGAACACTGGAGGGGGAGCATCTGCTCTTCTGTCCTCCCTCCTATCGAACTGACCATTGCAGTTGTTCTTGGGAGGAGGATTCCTTGGGATGTGTCTGGGCTCTTTTTTTCGAGGCGGGTCTGGAGCCGACCTAGCGGGAGGGGCCACCGGGGCCGCATAGGTGGTCTGCTGAGGAGGGTGATGAGGCATCGGCACTGCCGGAGGGGAGGGCGCCAATATGGTCGTGGCCGTCTTGCTGGGCTCGGCCGCTGTGGCGATCTTGTATGCTTCTGCTTCTTCCATGTTCATGTAGGCATGGGCTTTGGACATCAAGTGCTCATAACTCCTGATGGGCTTCTTGTTGAGGGCTTTAGACAAGTCGCCAGGTCGCAGCCCCGCCACTAGAGCCGCCATAGCGTCTTTACTCCCTTGGTCTTCGACTTCTAGTCTCTTCGCCTGAAATCTCTTAATGTAGGCTCTGAGGCTTTCGTCCGGCTCTTGCTTGGTCTGGATGAGCACACTGGAGGGTAATTTTGGCTTGGCGTTGGCCAAGAAATGATGTATGAACTGCCGGCTCAGTTCTTCGAAGCTACCGATGGACTTCTTCTCCAACGAGTTCCACCAAAGCTTGGCGCTCCCTGTCAAAGTGATGGGGAAGCAACGACAGATGGTTGCTTCTGGTGCTTGCATCATGATCATGGTGTTGTGGTAGTCTTGCACATGCTCGGCCGGGTCTCTATCACCCCCGTACTTGTCCATCGTCGGCATCTTGAACTTCTCGGCCGGCGCCCTCATGATGGAGTCGGTGAAGGGGGTGTTTCCTCCGATGGCGTCGGCGATCGGCTGATACACTTGGTTGTAGTCGCCTGTGCGCTGGTGGGTGGTTGGGAGGCGGCGTCTGCTGCCTGAGGTCTTGAGCCGTGCAGTAAACCTAAGCGCTAGAGACTTTCATCGGTGAGTCGAAGGCAAGGGGCGGCGCCTAATATTGGTGCCCTGAGCCGGCTACCTCTGCAGGGGTGAGAGGGAGCGCTCTGGCGGTCCCTCCGTGACTTGTCGATGTGGGGAGTCTCGGGGCGGGATCGCCTCGAAACGGCGGCGTCGCCTCGGCGGTGGAGTGGCGGTGGTGGAAAGGCGGTCCGCGTCGTTCTTGTGGCGCTTCTTTGTCTTGGCGAGGCGGGGAGTGAAGAGGTCATCTGCAAAAGCTTTGAGCTGGGTTTGCATGGTTGCTTGCATGGCTTGGGTGATCTTCTCAGTGGATTCCTGGAATTGGGCTTGAGTGACATAGCCCGCAGCTAGGTTCCCTGACCCGGAAAGATCATCGCCGCTGGACATGACTGCAAGAAGAAGAAAGGAGGCCCCACGGTGGGCGCCAAACTGTTGATGTATATAATCACAGTCACTAACCTCGGATGAGTTTAGCTTTTAAGAGAGCGGAGTCCGCCTTCTCTCCTAAGCCCAGCGACAGTGACTCCGATCAAGGGGCTCGCCTGCAGCAGAAAGAGGGACCTGTGGAAGAGGCGGAGTTGGGATCTCCGGTGGTTCCTCCGACGGTCAAGTTAGTGAAGGGGAAGAGAATCTAATGGAGCAGGAATTCACTCAGAAAAGATTACTTACTTGGTTCGCTGTTTCCGTTTCTATTTAAACCTAGGGTTGAGGGGGTATTTTCGTCTTTCCACCGGTTAAGGATCCATTGATGAATCAGCCCTCTCTCCCGTGTGGAGTCGATGGTTGGGCTGTAGCGTTTTCTTTATGCGCTATGGGGCCTACAGTGTCAAATTACGGGTAATTTGAGGGTCTCAGATGGTCTATTCGCCATTAATGGGATGGGATTGACTACCAGAGTCGCATGGGTCCGAGGTGCCTTAAATACCGTGAGAGACGGGGGAGTTAAGGGGCTGTCAGTGCATTTAATGCGATGTTGATGGGCTCGAGTACCGCATAACCGTCGCTTGAGCGGAGGGAGCCACGCAGGATGAGGTAGGGGGGAGCTGAGGCCGGATGGCCGACTCGCTCGGCCTTTCGGGACGTCCTTTGAGGCAATCAACTGAAAGGGACAACCAGGGCCGCCTTTCGCGTCGTCCCAGAGGACGGGTAGCTGAGAAGAGGGGGTCTAAATTCGCTTCGCATTGTTGGGAGAGGCCGACGACTGGTTGGATGGGGCTATAATGGGTGACGGGTTGGGAGGACGACTAGCTCCGCCTTTCGCGTCGTCCGAGCAGACTAGTGGTTGGGAGGTGATAGCCGGTCGTGCCTACGTCGTCCGGCGGGACGAGCGACGTGGAATAGCCTCGAAGGAGTCAATTGGCGGGGACGGTATTCTGTAGCTGGCGTCCGTCGCCGAGAGAGTTGTTGATGGGCCGACTTGCACCGTCTCTCGTGTCGGCTATGGTGACAGTCGTTCATTGGACCATGACGGGGTCGACAAGCACCGGCCGCCTTGTGGGTCGGGAGCGGGGGCTCACGTCTGTTCTCGTTGACAGGGAAGCGTTTATCCGTGTCGGCGCTTGGTTTTCTCTCCTTAATCACTGGTTAGTGGTTATGACCATAACAAAAACCTTTTCGAAAAAAGACCAGTCATACTGGAGAGATGAATATTATAAAGACCGAGAGAGAAAACAAGATTTAGAATATTTTGTTCCATGGTTTTTAAAGAATTATATTCCTCAAAGAGAATTACAAATTGGAGTACTAGAAGAATATTATAAGCAATGGAAAACTAGTACTAATGCGATTGTAAGGTCGGTTTATCCACCTACAGATCCCTTAAAATTATCTGGAATTTCTACTCATAATTTAGAAACTAACGCTTTTATAAAGCCCAATAGTTCTAATAATGAAACTCTCAAAGAGATAAATGATATTATCAAACAAAATAATTATACTAATGTTCATCTTCAAATTGTTGGACAACAACTTATTCGTATTTAAGATGCAGTTGGAAAATTAACAGCAAAATTAAGTGAAGATATCCCTTCACTAGAAAAGCAAAAAATACCACTCAATTATATTGAGCAGGCTACAATTAAACCTCCAATAGAGGTTTCTGGGTTTAAACGAGACCCTGAAATTACTACCGAAATAGTTAGGATTTTCTTTCTGAACCTCATGAACAATTGCCGATTCAAGAGCTTTAGTATTTCTCTTGATTATTTCATTAATTTGTTTAACTTTATCTTCTATAATAATTCCGGACCACCATCTATAATGGTATTGTCTTTTCAAATAGGGTAAATGACCCTCGGTCTAGTCTGTTTCCAGAGACCAAGTCCAGATCCATGGAATCTCCGTTTCAGCAAAGAAATAGATCCAACCAACTCCCCGCATCGAGAGGACCAGTTCCAGAGTTCAGATGACTCAACAAGTTGACACCTCCCAAAGTCGACTTGAAAGGCAGTACGAGTCACCATCCCCATTAGGTTGACTCGGCACTGGTCGACTCGACAAACGAATTGCCCAACCGACGCTTCAGTCGACTCCTCTCAAAGTTGACTCGAAAGGCGGTACTTCTCGACACCCCACTCAGCGACTCGTCAGGCGACTGTTACCTCGAGTTCCCCGCTGACAGGTCATCACCATCACATTAAATGCATGATCAATGTCATCATTACTCCATCCCTAAGTCTTTAAGGCACATCGGACCTCGAGTTCCCCGCCGACCCATGCCTGATCGAAGTGACCCCCATCCACTGACACCGACACAGAAGCGAGGGTCGACTCACCACCACCGGCCTCTACCAGTGACCAAATTACCCCCCCACATTCTTGCTATAAAAGACGAAACTATTCCCAATATCAAGGTAAGCTAATTTCAAGCAAGAGCTCAGTATCTTCTTCAACCCTCAATACTTTAGAACTCCAGTAGTTCATTTTTACTCCTCCATATAAGCACCAGCTGACTTGATCGTCAGAGGAACCACCGGGGAAATTGACCCCGCCCTCTTATGAATTTTCACTCGTGCAGGACAGAGCTGCCCCTCTCAAAACCAGATATTCGGAGAAAATTAACGGATCCCCATCATCTTCAAACTCATAATCAAGTGACTGTGTGATTTAGACCATCAACAGCTATCAATTTTGCACGCAATTATAATTGTCTTTTCTACGCCAATAAACTCTTCGTAAGGAAGAAAAGTGCTCAAAAGATTATTAGAAACTTTTACATTCAAAATTAATCCAAGATGTTTAAACAATTAATTTCTATATGCTCATGCATCTTTGACAAAAGACCCTTCAACCATATCATTATAGTAATGCTATCAATTTTGCACGCAATTATAATTGTCTTTTCTACGCTAATAAACTCTCCGTAAGGAAGAAAAGTGCTCAAAAGATTATTTGAAACTTTTACATTCAAAATTAATCCAAGATGTTTAAACAATTACTTTCTATATGCTCACGCATCTTTGACAAAGGACCCTTCAACCAAATCATTACTTAACACCTTATACATGTAGTTGAAAAATTAAACTAAAATTTTATAGTATATAAATTGACGTATGAAAGATTTACAATTCATGGTCAGATTATAACTTTAATTTAAAAATGAAAATAAAATCTAGACACTGTATCTTCTCAACATTAATAGGTCCGGTTCTTTTAACAAGTCCTTTCTATAAGATCATCCATCTTAGACTTAAATGCCCTCCCACATAATTATTGCTAAGCACACCTAACACAAGTAATTGAAAAATATTAGCGTAGTTAGTGATAGAACTCCAATTATAAATGATTTAAAATCAAACTCCAACTTTAATAATAAAAAAAATCTCAATACTTGGCCTTTCCAATGTAAGGGTCAGTTTGGCAAATTGCACAAAACTGGGCCAGGAACAGCCCTGGCCCAATTTTGTGCTAAACTGATTTTCATTTGGACCATCCCCCCTTGGTCCAAATGAAAACTAGTTTAGTGTAACTATTTGGGCTTAAAAATGGGGCCAGGCCTAGCCCAAAAATTTAACAAATAAGAAACAACACAAAATTAGGTCAGGTTCAATCCTGGCTCAATTTTACAAAATAGCCAAACACACCCTAAAACTACATCATTGTCGACCATGTCATGTGGGGAAGAGGCCACCGATAACCTTTGGGTGAGTCAAGACTAAATAAAACATAGAGAAGGAATTTTCCGTATGGATCATAACCTTGGCACGAGGCTTCATAGTCATCAATCTCGCTATTGAATTCTTTCTTTGGAGTCATATCACCTCATTGGCAACCATCAACACGATTTTAAACTCTTACCGTGTTCAGACGTTTCATTACTGAGACAAGTCAGTCTATGATAGTGTTAATCTAATTAACATCAACCTTCAACTCATCAAACTCAATTCAAGTAATAGGGGTTTCGCTCACTATCAAATTAGAGAAACAGAGCTTTGATACCAATTAACGCAATGTGGAAATGATAAACCTCAAAATCTACCAAGAAACATTCTTTTAATCAATAAAGAACAATCTGTGAATACACAAAGAGACAGCCTCGAATCCACAAAGTACTATAAAATAGTTCAGCACTGTAGCGGTAGAAAGCCTAATACTGTAGCCAAAAAAAATCAAAAATAAAACTGTAGCCAAAAAAAATCAAAAATAAAAAATCATCGGTGCTGTAGTGGGTACTGTAGCAAAGCTTTGTTTTGTTCGCCGAAGGTCAAAGAGGGCCCATCGATGGTCAAGGTTCGTTGATGGCGTATAGTAACCAATTGCAGAATTCCAGAAAGTTTATTTCAAACTATCGATGGCCTACTGTGACCATCGATAGTCATCATCTCATCAATGGTGGTCAATGGTGTACAATGGCCAATTATAGATTTACAAAAGCTCAAAATCAAATAATCGATGCTTTACAGGGCACCCATCGATGGTTCTTTGAGACTGATCGATGGTCATAAGGAACTATCGACGGTGACGATGGCAATTTACAGAGTTTAAGAGTTAATCACAACAATCCATTGATCCTTTTTCATCTCCACTTATACTATGATTTGAATATATCTTTCCCAACTAATTAGAGGCTTGCATCACAGATCTAAGATTTGTTGTTTTCCTCTCCTTCTTTTTCTTTAGTTCATTCACTGGAATTAACACCTTGAACTAAAGTGATCGTTCATGTTATTAACATTTTGAATTGCTGCGGTACAACAAAGAAACTACTAATGAACACTTATAATTAACAAGGTGAACATCAACGGTATCAATCCTGAAGATTTGTTTATGAAAGCTACAGCTCAACATGAATATTTAAAATTCGTAAGGTGCAGCCGTGCGCGCCTAGCTAATGAATTTCAAATTCTAGTGGGGTTATCATCATTGACTAATTAATCATCTTCGGTGGTAGAATGAATTTTTGATTATTTTTCCCTAAACCCTTAATTATATAAACCCCTCATGATACTAGCTTCTCAAGCCCCATTCTATTTCCCTCTCATTTCCTCTGTCTATAGTTAAACAAAAATGAGCTCAATCCAAAACTTGACAACCGCAGCTCCCCAAATTACGACCGACGAGGAGGCATGCATCTACGCCCAACAACTGGTCACCTTCACCATCCTTCCCATGACTGTAACATGTGCCATTGATCTCGGCATCTTTGAGATCATCGCCAAGGCGGGCCCCGGAGCTTCCTTGTCCCCTGTGGAGATCGCTGCTCAGCTGCCGACCAAAAACCCGCAGGCCGCGTCAATGCTTGACAGGACGATGAGGCTGCTGGCGAGTTACAATGTGTTGACTTGCACCGTCGAGATGAGGGATGATGGGACGGTGGAGAGGAAGTATGGAGCTGCGCCAGTGGTGAAGTACTTGACGAAGAATGAGGATGGGGTTTCTATGGCGGCTTTGGCGCTGCCCCAGGACAGGGTCTTCATCGAGAGCTGGTATGTTTATTTCGGGGTTACCAGAAAACCCCTCTCAACTATGAGATTTTATCGGAAAAAGCCCCCTAATTAGGGGAGTTTTTTGATAAAATCTCAAAGTTAAAGGGAATTTTCTGATAAAATCTTAATGTTAGTGGGGGTGGGGGCGAGGGTTTGTAATAATCTAATAATCCTAATACTTAAGGGGAGTTTTTCTGATATTTTAAAAGTTAAGGGGGATTTTCTGATAATCATTCAAAGTTAAGGGGGTTTTCTGACATTTAGCCATTTCATCATTATATACACTAGGATGTGGCCAGTCGTTTAGCAATGGGTTAAGTAAGAGGTTAAGAAGAATTAATCCCTCCTTGTTTTCTCAAACAAGGGTGAGTACTAATCAGTTTAAAATGATTAAACTGATTGAACTGACCGAATGATGATTCACTACAATTTTAGAATATATTTGAGTTAGTATTTATGTTATTGCTAAAAAACAAACCTTGAAAATCATGTTGCAATTAAGATATGTACACTTTATTTGCTTAATTTTTCATGATTTTATTATATTTATCATTTTCTAAAAAAAATCGGTTCTTTAAAAATTTAACTTATTTGAATTCAAAATCGGATCACTAGATCAAACACGGTGCTCCACAAATATCTAATTCACTAACTCTCGGCAATAGAGCCTCACTGCGGTTCCCCATAGCATCCTACGTTCCTCACAATTGTGATTGAAGATACAGATCCTAATTTGTTAACAATTAAATGTGTTTCTGTGATAGGTACCATTTCAAAGACGCGCTGTTGAACGGAGGCACCGCATTCAACAAAACCTATGGTTTGGACGTAAACGAGTACTTTGGAACGGACCCAAGGTTAAATCAACTGTACAACGAGGGGATGAAGAGCCACTCCACCATCGTCGTCAAGAAAATTCTTGAGACTTACAAGGGTTTCGACAATATAAAGGTACTCGTCGACGTTGGTGGAGGTGTCGGAGGAACTCTCAACATGATCGTCAAGAAGCATCCCCACATAAAGGGGATTAACTTTGATCTCCCTCATGTCATTTCAGAGGCTGAGAAAATTCCTGGTACGGTATGAGATATTGGATACTAACAAATATTTCATTTAGCAAAATGATGTCAAAATGTAATAATAATAAGGTATATCTGTTTCCATTACACTTAACCTGATGAACCTTATCATTTGCTTGTTTGCAAAATCATATAGAAAAGCGAGTTGACAGCTAATATATATATATATATATATATATATATATATATATATATATATATATATATATATATATATATATATATATGTGTGTGTGTGTGTGTGTGTGTGTGTGTGTGTGTGTGTATTGAGTAGTCATAATTTGCTTTTCGTTTAATTTTGACCATGAGTTCTACATTTTTAATTAAGAAGTGATTTGATGATACAGGAGTGGAGCACGTTAGTGGAGATATGTTTGATAGTATTCCAAGTGGAGATGGCATCTTAATGAAGGTGAGCTACCTTTACTCATTTTACAAAACCTATAACACTTTGGGGTGTTTCAAGAGTAGAAGAATTTAGTCTCTTAGCTGTTGGATATGAGATGCAAGCCTAGAGGAGGGGTGAATAGGATTGCTACTGTTTTTCGCCTAAACACAGAATATACAGCGGAAATAGCAAATAAAAGCGATAAACAATATAAATAGTATAAAAATAATCAACCAAGAACACACGAGATTTTATAGTGACTGCGGATAAACAATCCTATGTCCACTTTTCCTTCTTGCTAAGGGCTTCCTCACTATGAAGAGAGTTCATCTGAATCATAAACCAGATTCAATTGGTTTACAAAACTGAAACCCTACAGACTAGTCGTCTAATCTAACTCTTCATAGTGAGTAACTCCTAACCCTAGCTAGTTTCAACCCTCAATTAAACTGGCTTGAATACACCGTAAAACAAGTTCAAAGAAACACAAATCAAATACCAATTACGTTCAAAATTAAAAAATGATCATACGGCCCTTTCGATAAAATAACCATCCTCCAAACGATATAAGCGAAGTTTGATGAAGAATGGTGATGAATATCAATCCAAGGGCAACTCCCCTTGCTGAGAAATGATATGAAGATGTTGTGCGTGATGAGTAAGAGCTTGACGACTCTCCGGGAAACAAAAATCACTTCTTGATATCTCAAATTCAAAACCCTAGAACTCCTCCTCTTCCCCCCCCCCCCCCCCCCTGAAGTTTTTTCTTTCACAATTAGATCAGGAAAGAGATAGATGAAACGTGGTAGAGGTTGGAGATTATATTGATCATGAACGGTTGTGATTGAATCATGAAAAAATATTTCAGCCGACTTTACCATCAATATATAGTGCCTCACAACCACCAATAGTGTCGAGAGACCATCGATGGTGAGCACCATCGATAATTTTGATGTCTCTAAACTTTTACACCATCGATGGTGCCTTCAACCATCGATGGTCACCATCCACCATCGATGGTTGTGATGCTGATATCAGATTTTGAGCTAATTTTCTCGTCGTTTCACCTCGTACATGTCTCATACCTATATTTACCTATACTAAATCATCTCAAACTAATATTAGTACCAAATGAGAATTTGTAATTACTCAAACAAGTGATATTGCACGGACAACATCCTAACATTAACAAAATGATTTGCATGTAACACGTCAGAAGTAATGCTGTTAGGGTATTTTCTGACATAACTTAATTATGTGAGTTATGCAAAAGTTTTAAAATTTTTGGTGGTTAAGTTAAAATAACGCCTGAACTATTGAGGGTTCTGTGAAATTTACTGTGTTTTTTAATCCGGAAGACAGACCTGTAAATTTTATTAATGAAGGTGGCATAAATCGCCATTAAAAGATTTACAAAAGGGGATTCTTTGAATGCATGAGGAAAACAGGATTTTATAGAACTATCATGTGTAAATATACCCTATACATTATAATCTACTTGTAGCATATAATAATATGTGCGTTAATTCGAAAATTTTGCAGTGGAATCTACACATGTGGAGTGATGAAGACTGCCTCAAGATACTGAGGAACTGCTGGAAGGCTTTGCCGGAAGACGGCAAGGTGATCGCAGTGCAGACCATAGTCCCGGTCAAGCCGGAGCCGACTATGGCAACTCAAGAAACAATCCACGTAGACATCATCCTGATGACTCAGTTCCCCGGCGGCAAAGAGAGGACCGAGAAAGAGTTCGACACCTTGGCCAAAGAAGCAGGCTTCTCTAGATTAACTGTCATTTACGGTTATGCCACTTGTTCTATGATTGAGTTCCACAAATAGACCATGCATGTAGAGGATTTGTCATGGGATATTCTATATATCATGGGTTGATGTTGGAGTTTGGATGTAGTGCTGTTTAATTTGAGCGTTGTACTATGTTTTATTTAAAGAATAAGAAATGAGGAAAAATGGTGTTTGTGGTTTTTATTATTAGAAAACGTAATTGTCAATCAAAATCACTCCAAGGTGTTTAATAATTACTTTTATATGTTCATCCATCTTTGACTAAGGACCCTCCAACCAAATCACTACGTATTCAACACCTAAACACATGTAGTTTTCCGATCGTAAACCAAGTAGAGGTTTGTTTTGTAATAATTAGTACTTCCGATGCACGCGATGCGTGTATGATACAGTATACATTTGAGCAAATGAAATTTTGAAAATGTTGTTAATACCTATTCTAATATATATGAGTGTATCAAAAATACTTTTAACAACTTAATAATTGATGATAATATAAAAAGTTTTGTAAGTTTATGTAATTCAAAAAATAATAATGTCTTGTACACAGAGTTTTCATAGTTATAGTGTATTGCTGCGTGTGCCATACTACATATACGTGTTTGGATTGTTATAAGAAACAATTGTAAATTGGATAACTTACTTTAGGCAAATCATATTCAAGCATTAAAAGAATTGTTCACTGGCAAATAGGAAGGATTATAATATCTTCACATTTTAGAATGGAAATTTTTTTTAGAATTTGAACATACTTATATACTGTATTCACTCACTTGTGCGTGACTTTGCGCGGGACTGAATCCGAAGATATAGCCAGCTGGTGTAGAAATCATTCATCCATAAGCATATTGGCACATTAGCCCCGTTCCAAATCGTGTTGGATCTTAGATGCAAGCCTGGGGGTGAATAAAATTGCTACAGTTTTTCACCAAAAAACACAGAATATGCAGCAAAAAATAGAAAATTAAAGTTATTAACGATAATCAAACAACGAAAGCAACCAACCAAGAGCATATGAGATTTTATAGTTGTTCGGATAACAGTCCTACGTACACCTTTTATTTTCGTAAAGGCACTTCCGTACTATGCAAAGAGTTCTCCTAAATCACGAACCCTAGATCATCTATGTACAATTGAACCTTTTTTTAAGATGGGCTAAATTGCTAGATTGATAAATTTAGTGACACATTTTACCAATAAGTTATATTTATTGGTCGCGGCAACAATAAAGTATAAAAAGTGACCTTGTTTAGCCAATAAGACATGTCCGGTCATTGGTAGTGAGATTTGAGGAGCAAATTAGGATTTTTTTTTTATTATTTTTTTTTTCATATATGCCCATGTTAAATGTCATGCATCTAACAAATTATCCCTAATTCTTGAGTTTGTAACAAAAAACCCACAACATCTCTCTCATCAATCTCCCTCTCACCTCTCCTTCCCCCCTCTCCTCCTCCCCTCCCCCTCCCTCTCCCTCTTCCACCATCACTCCATGTCTCCTCTCTCCACTCCCCTCTTTACCTTCCACATCCACTCCATCCCTCACGAGTAGGAGCGGGAGGAGGAGATGAGGTGTGAGAGGGGGAGAGGGGAGTGGAGAGAGGCAGTGGTGAGAGAGAGATTGATGATATAAATATTAGTTTTTTTTCTTGCAAAAAAAATGAGATTTAGGTGTTATTTTGTAAATATGGCAGATTTGAGGGTTATAAATGCAAAAAAAACCTTAATTTGCTGTTTTAATCTCACCGTAGGTGAGTAAATAAGTTGAATTGACTAAATGAGGGGTCATTTTTTATAACTTATTGTCGTTGGAGCCAATAAATATACCTTATTGGTAAAGAGGTGCCACTAAATATACCAATCTAGTAATTTAGTCTTGTAAGATGTGTCCATAAAAGTTATCTCCTATGCATTTCATTCAATGAAAAAGAAATCTCAAAGTGTTTATACGGTTATTCTATCACATTCATTAATTTATTCAGTATCAACATGATCTTACAAAAGCATAACATGAGAATTTGTTCCATACTAGAAGCAGTTAGATGGATACAAGTTTTGTGTCGTGCTTGCACGAGTGGGTCTAGATTTTTTAGTTTGTATATCTGATTTCTTTATTTTCTATAAGCTTTTTTTTCAGTTATGCCCATGTTTCTAAATACAATTGCACTGAATTTGTTTTGCACAATCCTAATGTGCACTATATTGGACTTCAGAATTAAACAAGCCCGTTTCCGTTTTTGCTAAAAAGTTGTTTTAAACAAGTCAAGTGCAACGTGCGGCCTACAACGAACCCTGTGCTGTGCTTCACATTCATGACACAGGTGCTAAGGTCCTAAAGAAGAATAATTGTCACCTAAATGAGTTTGCATTATGCAGAACTTCACAAGTTTTTATTAAAAAAAATATTATGAGTTCCCTTTCTCAAAATCATGATCATCATAAAAATAAAAAATAAAAATTGTCTGCAAATTTTGCTCAAATTCGTTTCACACAAGAAATCAAACTTTCAGAATTATCGGCCATAAACTATATATCACAAGTTCAGCAGTCAAAAATGAACGAATTATCAACAAATTCACAAACTTCAATTATCAACAACAAAAATGAACTGATCAGATACATTCTCAGTCAAACAACTTTACAGAAAGGAAACTTTAACAAAGATGTGATTGATCGAGGACTTACAGAAAGGAAACCCTAATGAATCAGATAACAATATCGATATCTCATTGCTAGCTGCTCGATCTCTTCTCTGGAACTGTGACATGATAATCAAAGATAAGACTCATCGGCATCAATGAAAGCGATGATCGGAAAGATGATGAAAGAATGATGACAACGGATTAAATGAACAGCGATTATGAGGAAGAATAAGGCTAGAGATGATGGAAGAAGACGGAGATGACGATGATTGTGAGTTTGGCTATGGCAAATCGAGAGCGGCGATGATGATCGGATGATGGTGATCGAGTTTGGCGCTGACGTTTTAAATTTTGGGGAATTTTTACGTTGTACTTTGTATTGTTCCAAGAATCACTAGTAGAAAAATGAGCAATCTAGATGGAAAAAACCGTCTAGTTTGCCCAAATTTCCGTCTAGTTTGATTAAACTAGACGGAATTCCGTCTAGAAAATTCCGTTTAGAATATTTCCGTCTAGATTGAGTCAAACTAGATGGCATTTCCGTCTAAATTGATCAAACGAGACGGAATACAACCTAGACGGTTTTTTTCTGTCTAGGTTGTAACCTAGACGATTTTCCGTCTAGATTAGTAACCTAGACGGAATTCGCCTAGGTTACAACCTAGACGAAAATTGCCTAGGTTACTAACCTAGACGATTTTCCGTCTAGATGTCAATCTAGACGGAAAATCCGTCTAGATAGGCAATCTAGACGGATTTTCCGTCTAGGTTGTTATTATAGCAACCTAGACGGATTTTCCGTCTAGGTTGGTCAACCGAGACGGAAAATCCGTCTAGGTTGCTATTATTCCAAAAAAAAATTTGCAAAAATGTGGTTTATTCTGCATTTTACATTTACCTGATATACAAATCAATATATATTTACAGTCGAAACAAAATGTAATACACATCCAATTATATTCCAATCCAATAATACGCATCCAACAATCCAATCCAATCCAATAATATGCATCCAACAATCCAATAAACTGTTTCAACAACCCAATCCACGCCCACAACCACATCCAACAATCCAATACACACATACAGGAATCATTTATTTACAACTAATATACAAAGAATCCCGAGTACATATAACACTAGATAAATAACATAAAGTATTCTTGCAAATAAATACTGTTTAGTGCATAAAATTCCAAAAAAAATCCAAACCTCACATCTTGTCAATGGCAACGGGTCAATTATCGTCATCTCCAGCCTGAAAGTCAAATTGACTATGTTATAGAATCATGTGAATTTGACATTATATCAAATCTAAATGTTTTCTTTATGTATTAGTCCCTAAATATTCAATTTAGCATTAGTTCCTTATGTTTTCACTTTAAAGGAAATAATAAGCAATTATTGAATTTTATGTGAGACTGATATGCAATAGAAATATTTTCTAAATAGTATGTAACTATTAAATATGGAGACCAATATATAATTATATGGACATTTTCAATGGAAAACGAGTAATATGTAATTATAATAGAATTTATGAACTCATTTTGAAATTGCATTAACAAGGAAATAAGATACTTGCGTGCTGCTTCTTCCAGAACCGGTACTACCCGCACCTGATGTTATAAGTCCTATAACATCACCGAACAGATCAGCAGGAATCACACCGACCAAGCAACCTATAATGTAAGACATGACCTCGTCCATCGTGCGGGCCCTCAACACAATAGTACTCATCTCCTTAGTCACCTGAACGAGCAATTCAGGGTCCATCCTTCCATGTAGAAAGCCGGAGACACGTAGAACAAGTGGCATAGTAGAAATACTGGCTGGTGCTGTTGACGCTGCTGTAGATGCCATGGAGGATCCAGTGAATGATCTAATGCCCGGTGTAGCTCCAACACCGTGCAATGGATATCTTCCTCTCCTATTATTATTTTGAAAAGGAACCACATAAGTTTAATTACCTGAATTTAATAAATTAAATAATCTTATTATGTATATTATTCAAAATACGTTAATATTCACTAAGTACTCATGAATTTTTATCAAATACCAAGGTTATATCAATATTTAGTATTCGTTTTGATTGTTTACCTATTATATCCCAACACATTCTGAGTAAGATTGATGTTATCCTCTACTGATAGCATGTGAGGATCAGGCTCTCCTTCTGCTCCCTCTTGAGACATATGCATTGTTGCCGCCTCCTTTGTTGCAAGTTCAAACCCCTCCTACATAAATTATCAAGATTAAACGTCAATTGCAACATTGAGAAAAGATCTAAGAAAATTTAAAGAAAATTCAGAATAAATTCAATTAACAATTCTAAATAAGTTATAATTAAGTCTTACCACCAACTCGAGGTTTGCCTTCATCTTATCCTTATTTTTCTCATCAGCTTTATACCGATCACTGAAGTTAGCATATGTCAACTTTGCCTTTATGTTCATCGGCATTATTGATTTTCCCTGTAATTTTATAAATTTATGAGACTTTGACGTCATATTAAGCACGAAGATATTTTAAAATTTTAAATAATATATACCCGCTCTCGACAATAATCATCCTCCAGGATAGCATAGGAGTGTGAACCCAAGTGGTGGTCATGCAACTTTTTTCCTCTATTTACTGACCCCTTCGTTGATTTGTTCTTTAAAAAATTGAATATCAGTAAAGTTACAATGAATGAATATATCATGTCATGTATATAGTATATCATAAAACTAACCTGTGCGGCCTCAGTGTCCCAATACATGAGGAGAGCTATGAAATGAAGCTTGTCAACCCTTTCATCAATGTTCACAAATCGCTGCCAGTCCTCCGTATACTTATCATATGTTTCTGTCTTAATTTGATGTCTCCACTGTTTGAGGATGGTTTCAACCTTAACATTAAAAACATAGTTCCAAGCCCCAGGACAGTCCTCAAGACAAAAATGTTCCTGTAAAATATGCATGCATATTTTAATTACGATAATCCAATATCTATTGCTATTCAATAATAAATGAATAACATGAATAATTACCATAAGGTCCTTCCATATCTGCTCATATGCTGTCCACGGTAGTTCTTTAAAATTGAAATAAGGATTGACGATACTTGCTCTACGTACGAGAACCCCGATGTAACTATTAAATCTCGGCGCCCAAGCACCAATAGGCAATGCTTCATTATTCCAGCGAGTAATGGCTCTCATGCCCCTTGGTGGTTGTTTGGACTCGGGTTTGCCCCCCCCCCCCGACGTCATCCCGCTATCCGATCTGGCATAGCACCTATAATAATAACAATATGATAATATATCATGTAACTAAAGGACACATAGCCACATTACAATAAAATTAAAAGTGCTTACTATAGGACACCTATAAAATTTACCTTTATCTTCCTCCCTTTTTTTAGCTTCGAGCGCAACGGTCATTCTAACCTCCATTTTAGGCATGATCTCATTATACTTTCTATCCGCTAATGGGTGGTGCTTCATTGCTACTTTTCTGAACGTAATCGCGTCTTGAGGGAGGGGTAGACGGCGATACTCATCTGTCTTGGGCCGCAAATCGGTATGAAATGTAGGAGAAGAGAAGGAGGGTGTCCATGAGTCTGCAATCAATTAATAAAGAGGATAATTAATATAAAAATAATAATAAATCATAACGAATTTTTTAACTGAGTATTAATACCTGTCTCAGGTGATTGTTCTGGTGGTGCACCGGATGGCCCGGGTGTCGAAAAACCCAAGTCTGCATTCAAGAAACAATATGAGCTACATTATTAATATTTTTAAAAAAATTTATGCAACTATTAAACCAATTGTACCCGCATAAGGCGATATTGGTGGTGCACCAAGTTGGTCTGGTGTTGAAAAACCCCAATCTGCAACCAAGAAACGATATAAGTTAGATGACTAATTTTTATTTAAAAATTTATTAATATATTAAATAATTTATACCAGTATGAGGATGTGGTGGTGGTGGTGGTGCACCAAGTTGGTCTGGTGTTGAAAAATCCCAGTCTGCAATCAAAAAACAATATAAGTTAGATGACTAATTTTTATTAAAAAAATTATTATTATGTTAAATAATTTATATCCTCATGAGGAGGTGGTGGTGGTGGGGCACTAGAGGGTCCAGGTGTCTCCTCATTGTGACCTGTGTCGGGGGTGGTACTACGGCTCTTATCACGATTCTTACCGAAAAGCCTCATATTTCTCATCTGCAAAATAAATTATCAAGAAACTCAACAATTAATATATACATGCATTGAAAAATTTGGCAATATATTATCATACCCCATTAAATAATTTTATTAAGCAAATTTTAAAATAATAATGCACTGTAACGTAGCTCATACCTATCATCATTAATTTGCAATAAGATTCGGAATGTCGGTTTGATTACCATGATCGATCATATCAAGCACCACATTTTGCGTGTACGAGAAGTCTTGCCAAACATCATCAGATGACTCAATTGGTTCATTACAATTATCTTCAATTTCCTCAACATTTATTTCATTGTTTTTAGGAAGAACAATGGATCTTGGCTCCTTGTACAAAACCACCCATTCAGCAATAACATTTGGATCTTTCACATAGAAGCACTGATCCGCTTGTTCTGCGAAAATAAATTTCTCATCTTGATATATTTCTCAGTCAAGATTGACAAGAGTAAACCCGTAATGATCCTTTTGCATTTTTGCAGGACACCACCGAACCTTGAACATCATGTAACTACATTGTTCGGGTTTACCAAAACCATAGATTACCTCCACAATATCTTCTAATTGGCCATAATATAGGATGTCGGTTAGAATTGGGTTCTGATCTCTTGTACTTGAAAAACATTCTTGAGCAAAATAACCCATGACTCCACTGTTTTGGGTTACCCTCCTATCATCAGTCTTTAGCGCGTTCGGAATTTATACCCATTGACAATATGTTCATTATAATGTCTTACTTCGTAGTAAGGACATTGTGCATGAATAATATTTCTTCAGATAATGTAGTGCCCTCAAAAAGTGATGTTTCAACCTAAGCAAAACAATATCAGTGAATATTAAAGACAATATTAACTTAAAGTTCGTTGCTAGAATCATACAACACTTACATCAATTCTGAACCAATCTGCAAATTCTTTCTTATGTTTTTTCTGAATAGTATGCGCTGCATTCCTACCGGTTATTTCATTCTTAAGCTTCTCCAGGTGTCGCCTATTAATACAATATATAAGATTATATTGATGAGTTAAAATTAAATTATTATATAACACCCATATTACTATTTTTATTTGTTACCTTCGATAGTCTTTGAAAATATCAAGATTTTCTAATACATATGCATGAATTTGATCTAAATCAGAACTTGAATACTTTTCACACTTCTTATCCTTAGGTGGATTCTGATATGCGATTTTCTTCTTACGCATATAACGTGATGCAAACACAAAGCATTCGTTGGCCACATATCCTTCAACTATCGAACCCTCCGGATGAGCTCGATTGCGAACATAGTGTTTCATGCAACCCAAATATCTACGATAATTTGAAAATAAGCAATTATTATATGGAGTCAATATAAGAAATGAATACATAATTAAAGAAGGTCATGAAATGCCTAACCTTTCAATCGGATACATCCAACGATAAGTAACAGGACCTGCAATCATAGCCTCTCTTGCAAGATGTTGGGTAAGATGGACCATGATCGTAAAAAATAAAGGAGGAAATATCACTTCCATATTACATAAAGTAACTCGGATATCTGCTTCAAGTTTATTAAATTCACCCACATCTATAACTTTAGAGAACAATTTTCTAAAGAATCCACAATACTCAATAATAATCTTCGACGCTTTTTTATCCATATTGTTACGGAGTGCAACCGGGAGCAATTGATGAAGAAGGACGTGGTAATCATGGGTCTTCAAACCTAAGAGTTTCCTCTCTTGCACCTGGACATTATTTGATATGTTAGAAGAGTAACCATCCGGTGACTTTACCGATTTGAGAATTTCACAAAATCTCTGCATCTGCTCAGTCGACATTGTAACACGAGACGGAGGCAACTTCATTCTTTTTTGACCAACGTCTTGTGCATGCAAATCATTCCGAATATTCAACGCCGTCAAGTCTTGGCGAGCCCGTAGGCCATCCTTTGACTTATTGGCATCCTGCAAGAGAGTTGACACTATATTATCATAAATATTTTTCTCAATATGCATCACATCTAAGTTGTGCCGGATTTTAAGCTTTTGCCAGTAAGGTAGCTGAAAGAAGATACTAAATTTAGTCCATCCTCTAGGCAATTTTTTGGCTTCATTCTCATCTTGCAATCTCCGGACAGTTCTCTTACGCTTCATTGATTTTTTCCTCTTTAAGTAGTCTCTTACTCCGAGCTTGGCGTACTTAGAATAACGGTTTTTTCCAAACCTTACTTTTGGATACCCCTCAATCAACTGTACAATCTCATCTCCAGTCAGCTGACGCGGCTTCATTCTCTTCTCAACTGTGCCATCAAACATAGCAGATATTTTTCGAAACTTATGACTCAAGGGTAACCACCTTCTATTAAACCAATAGCAGCTCTTTCGGCTATGTGGTAATTGAACAGCTTCAAATTTCGAACCACATACCGGACAAGCATACTTGCCTTTCGTAGACCAACCAGACAGATTAGCATAAGCAGGAAAATCATTAATTGTCCATAGTAAAATAGCACGTAATCTAAACGACTCTTTAAGATGAACATCATACGTCATTACACCCTCATACCACAATTGTTTCAGCTCATCAATTAGCGGCTCCAAATAAACGTCAATATCATTCCCGATCGTGCTTGCCGTGTATCGCGAACGAGTATCATATACGGCTGTTTCATACAAAACAATGGAGGTAAATTATATGGCATTAATACTACTGGCCAAGTAGACTAACCAGAACTCATTACCCCAAACGGATTGAATCCATCGCTAGATAAGCATAACCTGATATTTCTACAATCATCAGCAAAATGGGGATAGATTTTATCAATATGCTTCCAAGCTAAAGCATCAGCAGGATGTCTCAATTTACCATTATCTACTCGATCTTCCTTATGCCACCTCATGTTCTTTGCGGTCTCTTTGTTCATATACAATCGTTGCAATCTAGGGACCAATGGAAAATGACGAAGCACCTATGCTGGAATCTTCTTCTGCATCCCGTCTACTTCTGGTGTCCTCCCTGTTGAAGAGTTTTTGCGTTGTTTCCACCGAGAAACTCCACACGTCGGACACTCCTGAAGGTCTTTATTGGCTTTATAGTATAGCATACAATCGTTCGGACATGCATCGATTTTATTATAATCAAGACCCAGAGCGGAAACAATCTTTTCAGCCTGATAAGTTGTTCGGGGTATGCTAGTCTCTCCTCCAGGAATAACCGTCCAAGCAAATCTAGAAGCATTTCAAAATAATTATCACCATTCCACTCGGTGTCTTAATATGCGGAGTTTCAAAGATAAAAGAAAATCTGAGTAATCGGTACAACCCTCGTATAGCTCCTTTTCATGATCTTCTACTAGCTTCATTATCTCCTCTACATCCGCGAAGGCATATCTTCAAGATTTTCCTCACCTTCGACATCTCCGACCTTTTCAAAGATCATGTCCGATATCATCTTCAATGTCATCTCCGTATCATCTTCCCCATTATCATCGATATTATTTTCGATCGGGCGTGAAACCATATCATTGAACATTCTCTCGTGTCGTCTAACCGTAAGCCACCGGACGTACTAACATGCACATTCGCTCCTCATCTTCAATACAATCTTCTCCGTGATATGACCAATATTTATAGTTCTCATCAAAGCCCGATTTAATTAGATGGATCCAGATATCATTTCTATTCAAGAGCTTCATATTCCTACACCTACAACAGGGACAATACATAGCACCGCTACTTAGATTTCTGATTCATTTCGGCATACCGCATGAATGCGTCACATCCCTCCTTATATCGCGTGTCACGAAATATTTCAAGTCGAGGGATATCTATCCACGATTTGTCAGGAATTACCCTCATCTATAAATTTTATACAATTATTAATTACAATTAATCTCACTACTTTCATGTAAATTTATGACTTGTCTGTAATAATATACGCACAACTCACATCCTACCTCTCATACATACATCATTTAATAATTAAAAAAAATTCTCTCTTAAATTAAATTTAAAATGTATATAGGAAATAATTACCACAATCTACCGGCTGTCATAGGAAGGCTTCTATCCCATTAAGAATATAGTAGTGCCTACATCCAACTTTGTATACTTTGTATATTTTCATTTCTTATAAATTTCGGCAGCACCTACTCGCTGTTCTCCCTGTACACTGTGCGGATGTTATAATGCGTATTGACAGTAGACCGAAACGCAGAACAACATACGCTATTGTACACGGAGAACAACGAATACGTGCTTCCGGAACTTTCAAGAAATGAAAACATACAAAGTATACAAAGTTGAATGTATGCACTACTATATTCCTAACCCGTCCGAGAAGGACAGATCCAATAATTACGAATTTTAGTACCAATTCTTTCTTCTTATAATATAACGTAAACAATCATTTTTGGGTAGAAAATTTCATCTCCTACCCAAATATGAGTCGATATCTTATATATTATAAGTCAAAAGAATTGGATGTAATTATTGGACGGAAATCTAGGGTAACGTTATCTTTTTCATTCACCTAATTGATATATAACACATTATAATTTATTATAATGTGTTATATATGACTCTATTTTATGGAATTTTTTATTTCACGTAATTTCAAGATCACAAACTCATACCATCACACATAATTATAGTATGCACGAACTTAGTGTAAATCGGCTATCATAATTGGTGTTCAATTAGAGTTAATCTTTAACTAAATATTCAATTAAATTTATGATTAATCAGGTTGTTCAACTAGGGTAATTAACTGAATTATTTTAATTAGTTTTATATACTTGCTACTTGTTAATTTTAGGTCATAATTTAGGGTATTTAACCTAAATTCAGCAATAAACAAAATAAAATTTGAAAACTTAAAATTTTAGGAAAACAAATACCTTTAAGGCGAGGGTGTGGCGGAGGCGATCTGGTCATGAGAGGGAAGGGATCATGAAAAAGGGATGAAAAAAACATCGGAACAGGATCTTGATAAGCGGGAGGGGACGAACTCGAGAACAAACAGTGGCGTGGGGAATAGGGTTGAGTTTGGGTTTTGGAAAAAAATGGCGGTAGTGGGAAGGGAGAAGACGTTAGGGTTTGCTTTTATTTTTTTGGTGGGGTCCACCAACCTAGATGGAATTCCGTCTAGGTTGCAAAACTAGACGGAAATTCCGTCTAGTGTTGCAACCTAGACGGGAATTCTGTCTAGGTTGATTTTTTAAAAAATTAAAAAATATATTTTTCATCAAACTAGACGGAAAATTTCTGTCTAGTTTGATCCATCTAGTTTGCTCATTATTCTACTAGTGAATAAATAAACAAGGAACTATTGACGTTGGGCTTCATAACCGTTTTAGTCTAACAAAACTTTGGTTCAGTCAGCCACAAATTTATTTCGGCTTTCCTTTGGAAGTGCTAAGTTCACCAAACCAATACACGAGTCTTCAAAAAATTTGAAACAATTACAATTAAGATAACTAATGGTCTAATCCTACAATTAAAATGTTACTTAAAAATAAAGAAAAAGAATATATATATCCTTGAATTGGGATATGCATTAATTATTAGATATGAAAAGAAGAGTTTTACTTTTTCAATGGCAATTATTCCTCATTTATAGAAGGAAGTCGTTAATTTTTATCATCTATCTAAAATAGGATGGGCCACAACTCTATGAGCCAAGCTTACTACATTCATGCCCAAAATAACGTCCAACTTAAGAAAGCACTTCTCTGCAATCATGACCACTTAATCCTATCCTAACCAATTAGCAAAGGTTCATGTCGTGTCGAAAATAGTGTAGCATAAGGCTTTAAGCTCTATAATTTCCAAATTATGAAAAGGTTCGGAGTTAGACGAATATGTTTTTGGGCTTAGCACTAGCTTCTATTTGGGCCTCGTTTCGATCCTTTTGTCATCCCTATTCTGAAGACCCTTAAACTCCTTTGGACAATTTAGTTAAACAAGAGTTTTCCTTATAAAAATCGAACAATTTTTGTTTAACAATATTTTCTATTTTCATTGTATAGAACAGCATTTGTTTCGATTCAGTTTAATACCTAGAAAGTCCTTAAACTCGATCTCCAAAATAATATAGAACAAGATTTTCATTACAAAAATTGAAAACTATTACGAACTTTAATAAAGATTTAGTTACTAACTAGTATTTTAGCTCGTGCTAAGCACGATCTTATCGCAATTCACCAACATTTCGTTGTATTCCAATCACTCGTTTCCCAATAAAATATAAAAAATACAGTGATATATCTCCCTTTCTGAAGCACGTAACCCCTCCCCCAACCGATTGAGGTTTGAAAATATTTCATTGCACGGAGATCACGATAAAGTTAAAATTGAAAGATAATAAATCATAATTTAAATCGTATTAATAAATATGGTAGCTATGCTAGTTATATTTATGGGATAAATAATTTTTAATTGGTAGTTAATTTTTATGAATTTTCTTATATCTAATGTAATTTTCATTTTATCTATTTAAAGGTTATTTTAAATGGATAAGGCAACTCAAACAATTCCAAGAGCACTAAAAATACATTTAGTACAACAAAACTGACTTTTGTCTTATTAGTTTTAGTTTTGTATGGTATTTAGTTTATGTTTAATTGTACATGTCTTTTTCTATTTATTTTTGCAATAATATGAATGTATAGTCATGTATTTACTAATTTTATTATTGTATGCCTATTTCATTTGATTTCTAAGACCTATATTATATCCAAATAAACTTGATTGAATTTATTGCAATTTTTCCAACTTAAAAAAGTTAACTTAGAAGTTTTCTTAGTTCAAATCTAAGTAGGTCAAATTTATGTTTAATACCGTAAGATATTGATATTTGCTATATATCATAAAAGAATCCACTAATTTTGTACGATTGTTATGAGATATCCAGTTAGATTTTTGTTATGAAACATCAATTATAAAAAGCAAACAAATAAAATAACTATAGTAAAGTGAAATATTTAAAGACTTTAATCAAGTGGAGATTCTCACCTAGAGTTAAATCAAGAAAAGAGGCTCAATTTATAATTCTAAAACACATTTTGTTGAATTCTAAAAATATAAATAAAATAATTATAGCAAAGTAGAATATTTAGAAACTTTCATTAAGTAGAGATTCATTAATAAGTGAGAATAAAATTTAGGATAATAAAAAATTAAGAGAAACAAACCTAATTAATTGAAATTGAGGATAAAATCTGGATATTAGTTAATTAAACTAAATAAATTCAGTAAAAGTTAGATTTTTGAAATAAAATCAATCAAGAAATCCTACCCAAATAGTTCTCAAATAATTTAAATCTCTAAAATTTCATCCTCTTTATTTTTCCCATTAATTTCTTTTAAGACATGATACAATTATATTGTATTAAAATGATATGATATAAAATAAAGAAAAGTAAAATAAATATCATGAGTGTTCAAAATCAAGAGAAGAGCCCCAATTGCAAATATCTCTTGATCCTAAAAATCCAAAAAAATCAATAGTTAGAAAAAAAAGCCAAAAACTATTAAGAATTCATGAAAAGAGAAAAAATTATAGATTATAGGTCTTATTTGAACTCACAAAGGATTATCCTAAAACATTAATATAAAAATTGTTAAAAATTCATGAAAAGATTAAAAAATATTTTCTGAAGAAAAAAATATAATTTTAGAATAATAGTTGATGACTCGTCAGAAGTGTAGAGGTAAAGAAAAATCGGGTTGGGGGCGAGGCGATTTCGTTCCTTTAGGATTATTTTAAAGAATATTTATTTTACTAATATTTTTAAAATAATTGTCAAATTTCAAATAATTAACAATTTACAAAATATTTCAATTTACATAAATATTTAGTTTTTGAAATATAAATATAACAAATTAGTTAACAAACTAAATTGTTTTATAAATTTAAAAAGAGGGGAACTGTTTGTTTTATAAGTTAAAAAATCTATTTTCAATAATTATATTACCAATAATAAATTTATAATTTAAAAACAATATTAACAAAAGTTACCTAGAATATATGACATTAATTATTAAGTTATATGTTATATAATTATATGTTATAAAATCTAAAAATAACAAGTAAATTAAATATTAAAAATTTAAGGAATATCCTATATTAATTATGCTTCTTTATATTTTATCTAATTACATATTATTTTGAATAAAATCTGAAAATAAGCTCATATTTAAGCTATATGATCTTTTCAAATTATTTAAAATTTAATGGATTTAGTTACCAAAAACAAATTTGAAAAATAATCTAACATATATGTGAGACTTTTATTTTTGTAAATAAGAAAAACTATGGAAGCTTGTATTTGATTAGATCTCAAGTCAATTATAGTATCTTGATTAAGCAATCAAAAATAAATTTGCCATATAATATAGTTACCACTAGTGGAAAACCGGGTTTTGCTAACGACCACATCGCCGACGCACTCGCCGCCGGCGATGTGTACATTGCTGATCGCCTGTGCTGTCAGAGATGTTGCCGTCAACAATGTACATATCCCGTCAGCGATATTTACATCGCCGACGGATTTGAACATTGCCGACGGCATATATCCGTCGGCGATGTTTACATCGCCGACGGATTTGAACATTGCCGACGGCAATGTACATATCCCGTCAGCGATGTTGGGTATAAAACTATTTTACCTAGCCCCGATTTTTTTACCACAGTAAAAACCTAGATCTAATCCGCCACAGACTCTTTCTCCGCTATCGCCACTATCTTCATCTAGTCGCCCGCCGCTTTCTTCATAGCTTTTCTGCTTCCCATACTTTTCTTTCTCCCTGCCGCCTCGACGCGAAGCCGCCAGCCGCCGTCAGCCTGCCGCAGCCGCTGTCACTGGCCACCAAGGTATTATGTTTAAGTAATTTCTATTATTTTAGTATTTATTGCAATTTTATGGGTTATGAAATACACCTTTTGAAAAATTGAAATTAAAACCTAATTTAACCTTAATTACATTGATCTACCCAAATTGATCTTCATCATAACCCCAATAACATTATCTTAAGCATATAATCCTAATTAAGCTTACTTGAAGATTAGTAACCCTAACCCTAACTTTAATTTTCATCAAATCTAGCCAAATAAGCTTATCTACCCAAGTGTATAACATATTTTCAACTAACTTTATTCCAAAATTTAGCATTTTCTATCTCTAATTAATTAATTTAACTTTAATAACTTAATTTAATCCTAACTTTAATAACTCAATAATCTACTTTAATGATAACTTTACTAACTCATTAATCTACTTTAATCCTAACATTAATAACGTAATTAAATTAATCTACAAGATACGATCCTAATAGTAACCCTAATTCTAATTTAATAACCCTAATCTTAACTTTAATAATCTACGATAATATACTTTTATCCTTTTTAACCTAATCCCGTATATAATAGTAGTAATTAAACTTTAGTTAGTCTATTCCTAATTTAATAACCTAACTAAACAAAAGTAATCAATTAGTACTAATGACCCCTATTTCAACTAACTTTTACTCAAATTTGATCTTAATCCTAAATCTAACTAATTAATTTAAATATATATAACTCTAATCCTAACTCTATGAACTAACTATCAAAAATAATTCTAATACTAAACCTAATTACATTACCCTAAGTCTAGAACCGTAGTAAACTAAATTACATTACCCTAAGTCTAGAACCGTAATTAAACTAACTTTAAACTTAATATGATCAACAAAGTAACTTAACTTTAAGTACCATCATTCTTTTAAATGTCAAAACTTTTGATAACTTAACTTTAGCCATTGGTCCTAACTAATCATATTAAATATTACTATAAAGAAATTCAATAAAGATAAGCCTAATGCTAATATATAATATTATATGACTCTAGTCTATCATCCTAACTAAACTAACTTTAGTCGATTATCATTTTAATTCAATTTAAAGTAAACTGGACTTTATCTTTAAATAACACTAATACAATCATGATTATATTACCATAAGTCTAATACTCTAAATAAACAGTGATTGTTATGATAAATGATTCTCGCTATTATTGATGCATTAAATTTAGTTAGATATATGACATTGTATTGTGTTATATATCATGATTATATGAATTGGAAGTCGTTACCCTAGTTTCTCGTCTAATAACATTGTATGTATTCTCTTCTAATATAAACGCACGCAATTCTAGTTGGATGTGAAAAAACTTTTTATATCTAAAGAGAATAATGTGATTTATGTTAGGAGCATGATCTACATACAATAATTATTAGATCTGTCCGGGGAGGATTCCCCTTCTCGTACATGTTAGGAATACAGTAGTGTATCATCTATCTTTGTATACTTTATGCATTTTTATTCCTTAAAAATTTCGATAACACGTACCGCATTGTTCTCCGCGTACAATAAGCGTATGTTATTTTGCATATCGATCTATTATCGATCATTGATACGCATTATAACATCCGCACAGTGTACTCGGAGAACAGCGGGTAGGTGCTGCCAAAATTTTTAAGAAATAAAAACGCATAAAGTATGTAAAGGTAGTTGTAGACACTACTATATTCCTAATGGGATAGGTCCATTTCCTATGACAGCCGTTAAAGTGTCTTATTGAAAATATGAGCATTAGATTTTACTCCCACATAATTTATGTTCTAGCAATTCCCCCTCCGAGATTATTATAATTTGTATTTTCTTGATGTCGTGAAAAAAGTTAATATCACCCAACCGTTAAGTTGATGCGTTAATAACAGAATTTCACATTACCTAATTATGCTCAATTTCCTTAATGAATAATATTATATATATATATATATATATCATACAGATGAGGATAGTTCCCGATAAATCATGGATCGATATTCCTCGTACTGATAGATGGAGGGATAGTCGATATAAAGATGGAATAAATCAATTCATACAGTACGCCTTGGCTGACCCACGAAAGTTAAATGGTGATGTCGTGTATTGTCCCTGCTGTTGGTGTAAAAATATGGCGTTGGTGAATAAAAGTGATTTACATAAATACTTAATATCAAGATTTTATGAGGAGTACAAATATTGGACGTTTCACGGGGAAGGATGTGTTGAAGAAATGGAATTGATGGCGGAAACCAGTATGTCCGATGGGAGGATAGATGATACACATACGATGCTTGATAATATGTTAACAGTTTCTAATATAGATGAAATTGAAGATGCCGAGGATGCTGAAGTTGCAGGAAATGCGAGTGGCGTGAATGATCATGAGGAGATGGCGCAGATAATGAAATTAATAGACGACAATAAAAATGATCTGTATG
Source organism: Asparagus setaceus (assembly GCA_012295165.1). Lineage (NCBI taxonomy): Eukaryota > Viridiplantae > Streptophyta > Magnoliopsida > Asparagales > Asparagaceae > Asparagus > Asparagus setaceus. Next base: position 77,502,653 of record CM022704.1, on the reverse strand, counting down.
AGGGTTGCACTGAGTTCACCAGGTTATCATTTATGCTGCGTCTTTTGTGTATAAAGTCTCTTAGCGAAATGACAGATAAATATTTTAATGTGTTTCTTGTGTTGCTGAGAAAAGTGATTCCAAATGGAAAAGAGAGCGTACCAAAAAATTATGATAAAGCAAAGAAGATTGTTTCCGTTATAGGACTTGATTACAAAAAATTCAACGCATACCCTAATGATTGTATCCTCTACTGTAAGTATAACAAAGATCTTCAGGAGTGTCCAATTTGTGGAGTATCATGGTGGGTACAACGCAAAAATTATTCAACACATGGGACAACAAGGTCTATGCTTAAGCAAAGGAAGATTCCAGCAAAGGTCCTTCGTCATTTCCCCTTAATACCTAGGCTAAAACAGTTGTATATGAATAAAGATACTGCTAAGCAAATGAGGTGGCACATGGAAGAACGTATAGATGATGGTAAAGTCAGACATCCGGCCGATGTAGAGGCATGGAAGCATGTGGATTGAACTTTTCCTTGGTTTGGCAATGAGTGCAGGAATGTTAGACTAGGTTTGTCTAGCAACGGATTCAATCCATTTGGGCTTATGAGTTCCGGTTGGTCTACATGGCCTGTTGTATTAACGCCTTACAACTTACCGCCTTGGCTTTGCATGAAACAACCGTATATGATACTTTCATTATTGATACCGGGCAAGCATGCACCAGGCAATGACATAGATGTGTTTTTAGAACCGCTAATTGATGAGTTAAAACAACTCTGGACTGAAGGGGTTATGACATATGATACTCACACAAAGCAGACTTTCAGACTCTGTGGTATTTTACTATGGACAATTAATGATTTTCCAGCCTATGTGAATCTGTCAGGTTGGTCTACAAAGGGAACATATGCGTGTTCAGTGTGTGGTCCAGAATTCAAAGGTCAATATCTACAACACAGTCGAAAGTTTTGCTATTGGTTTAACAGAAGGTGGTTGAACCTGAAACACAGATACAGAATAAAAAAATAGAGCAAAGTTTTTGATGGTACTGTTGAGAAGAGAGATGCTCCGCGTCCATTAGGTGGAGATCAGATTGTACATTTGCTTGAGAGGTTCCCTGCTGTCAGGTTTGAAAAGAAACGCTATTCGAAAGAAGATTTACTTGGAGTAAGGAACTTCCGTATTAACAAAAGGATACCAAAATGAAAAAGACAAGCACAAGTAGTGAGTGATGGGGCTGAAGTCGTAAAATTGCCCTCAGGATGGAGAAAATTCAGCATTTTTTTCAACTCCCTTATTGGAAAGAGCTAAAAATACGACACAACTTGGACGTCATGCACATTGAAAAAAATATTTGTGATAATCTTTTGTCCACACTGTTGCAAGATGCTAATAAATCAAAGGATGATCTACGAGCTCGTCAAGATCTAATTGCATTGAACATCAGAGAAGAACTGCAGCCAAAAAATATCGGAAATGACAGATATGAGTTGCCTGCATCTCGTATTACGATGTCGAAGATTGAGATGCAAACATTTTGTCAAGTCCTCAAATCAATAAAGTTACCTGAGGGTTACTCCGCAAACATATCGAACAATGTCCAGGTGCAAGAAAGGAAAATATTAGGACTTAAAACTCATGATTATCACATGCTTCTTCATCAATTGCTACCAGTGGCACTATACAGTACTATGCAGAATAAAAAAGTAGTGAAGGTTATTATTGATTTTTGTGGATTTTTCAAAAATCTTTCTAAAGTTATAGACGTCTGTGAATTTGAGAAACTTGGAGAAATTATTTCAAAAACAATGTGTGAAATGGAAATGCTCTTTCCTCCGTCTTTTTTCACAGTAATGGTTCATCTTATACAACATCTTGCAGAGGAGGCTGCAATAGCAGGACCAGTCCATTATCGTTGGATGTATCCAATAGAAAGGTTAGTATTTAGAAAACATGAATCTTTACATCTATTAACCGTCAATATCTTTACATCTATACCTAATTATTTATCATTTTTTTAGATATTTGGGTTCAATGAAGCGTCAATTACATAATAAAGCTCGTCCAGAAGGTTCAATAGTTGAATGTCACGTGAGAACCGAGTGTCTCTTATTTGCCTCTCGTTATATGAGAGGGGAACAAACTGTACTTCAAGCACCTGTTGATGATAAGGATAACACAGTTCTCTATCCTCGCGGGATGAACAAAAATTATTCTAACACATTGTTAGATCAAGCGCATGCATACGTATTAAACAATCTTGAAATTTTCTCGGAGTACCGAAGGTAAAATATCACATAAGTTTTTTGAATACCATTTAACTAGTAAATTTTAATTTGACAATAATAACTTGTTTATTGCATTAATAGGCAACATCAAGAAAAACTAAAGAATGAAGTTACTGGTAGTACAGCTGTACCATACATTAAAAAAAGACATATAAAGGAATTCCCTGTTTGGTTGAAGAATGAAGTAAGTATTGTTAAATGTAGCAATATTTATATTTTCACTAAAAATTTAGAAATTATTGATTTAATAATTATATTATTTTTATATTTAGATCCAGGAACAACTTGTCCTTAATAATCAAATATCAGAAGAAGTAAAGGTTCACGCACAACAGCCTTACTATGTTGTAAACCAATATGGTGGGTATCGTGTTAACGGGTATAAATTTCACACAATGGAGGTTGATGATATGAAGATCACCCAGAATAGTGGTGTCATGGCTACCTTCTCACAGGAATATTTCTCAAACAGAAGAGATTAGAATCCAGTTGAAAATAATATAACATATTATGGACGGTTGGAAGATGTGGTGGAGATATTCTACGGCTATGGTGGTCCAAATGAACATAAATACACGATGTTCATGATTCGATGGTGTTTTGCAAAGACTCAAAAGGATTCTTTTGGATTTACAATTGTCAATCTCGATAAAGAAATTGATAGTGATGAAAAATTCATGTTTGCATCTCAGGTGGGACAATGTTTCTATGTGAAAGATCCTATGGTTAAAGACGAGTGGGTTGTCCTATACAAGGATTCCAGAGCTTATATTCAACCTTCTACCAATGAATATGGTGACGAGAGCTATATAGACAATTTCAATGATAGGAATGCAGCGATCGATGAATTCACGTACCCGCAAAATGTAGTGTTTGATACTGATGCTCCAATAACTCGGACAGACATTCCAAATATTATCACAGACATTAATAGAAGCTAAAAATTAATTGTGTTGTAATCGGGTCTTCATGTAACTTTTTTTAGTTGGAAATTGTAAAATGAAAACTTTAATATCACTACGATGTATCTCAATTACCTTTTGGACAATATAAATTGCATATAAATATGTAATATCTTCTTTTGTATATTCAACTGCGGATGTCTAAAACATTAATAGGAGGTTATTCAAAGAAAATCCCAATCAAGACCAAACCACCGAGGAAGAGCCATCGAGTTCACCAGAGATCGGAGGTATAACTTAGTTTAAGTTAAGTATTTATTATTCATGATATATGTACAATAATAATTTATTTCTTTTATTTCTTTAGGTGAGGGCGAGGATGAGCCATCTCCTGTACCATTATATGCGGATCCTCCAGTAGTACTTCTACCATACATTCTCGGGATTGAGCGCGGACCTCTACCAGCATGTGCAGAGGGGTACAGACTCAAGCAGACGGAGAAGTATAAATTGGCCAAAAAACGATTGGATGAATGGATGCCGCTGATTGATGAGATATTAGCTTATGCAAAAAATGAAATCAGATAAAGATTTGGTGAGTTTAATCATTTATTTTAGAGTATTTTATAATTAAATTGAATTCGAGAGCTTAAGGTTAAATAAATAAAAATGCTAACATATAATTTTTATTCAGTTATAATTTGTGTTATATATTAAGAAATACTAAGTCACAGTTCTCTTCATGTATAATATGTATAATATATATGCAAGTCAATACAATCTAGTGCTTAGTAGGTGCTCTTATAACTAAGTTACAGTTCTCTTCATGTTTTAACAAAGATGCTTGGAGTTATGGTGTAATAATCATCTAGTGCGTAGTAGGCTTAATTAATAAGTAGGTGCTCTTATAACTTAGTGTGGTATTTGGTTGATTGAATCAGACAAAGTTATGGTGAGTTTAATAATTTTGTACATGAGTATTTGATAATTAAATTGAATTCTGAGAGCTTAAGGTTGATTAAATGTCCTGGAGAAAAGTGTTGACATATTTATTATTTTTTCTTATTTGTAGGAGAAAAACTCTTCAAGAAAAAAGGACGGCAGGGAAGTGATTTTAAAAAAAAGTTATCACCGGATGGCTTTCGTGCAATTATAAGGTGGAGACACAATGGGATTCCAACCGGGTAATGGGCTAACAACTTTAGCTCATATCTTGGATGCTTGATATGGAGGAGTGATAAAGTGAATCCTTACTACGAGGCCGAGGAGTAGCCCTTTAATGTCCTGGAGAGTATATATCAAGATTGTTGGGTAAAATACTCTATTTTTTTCAATTATTTTACCTTTTTGTCAATTGGCCATGCTTAACTATATGTTAATATTTAGAGATATTTTAACATCGAAGACAATCCCGTAGGGTGGGATTTTTTATTTGGATACATGGGAAAGTTCAAGCATGCTCTTCGGGAGTGGAGACATGAGATAAAGAAGAAATGCTTCGAAAGTTTCGCTGTGAACTGGGAGAGGATCTACAAGCGAGATAGGAGGGTTGAGCCAGATCATTTAGCTGCACTTATTGTATTGTGGGGCTAGGAGGAGCACCAGGTAAATATGTATAAATGCATAACAGAAATTAGATTCAAGTTATTTATCTGAATTTAGTGATATATTTCATTGTATATTTTAGATTGTACTAAATTTCTCTTTGTTCATGTTAAAGAAAAAATGTCGGAGAAATAAATTAAACCGATGGAAGAAAGATTATGATCATCATACGGGAACTACTTCATTTGCCAGATTGAGGATCAATTTTGTAGGACAACGGTATAAAATATTTTAATCTTATATATATATTCTCTCCAATTCCTAGAATATTTGATAAATAAAACTAATAAATAAATTTATAAATTTCAGAACGCTCCCTTTATCCCGCTTCTAGAATTGCATAAGAGGACGATGGTTCACTTTAAGAAGGGGTATGATGCCGATGATGAGAAGAAAAAAAAGCTAGAATCGGCTAAGAAAATGCAGGTAAATATATCTATATATAAGTTTAATAGTTTATTTACTTCCACTCTAACCGAATGAATTGCATGTAATTGAAAACATATATAATAAGTAATGTATAAGGCACAACATTAGAACGAACTTCACAACATTAATTAGAACGGACTTCACATTATAACTGCATAGATATATTACGCACACTAGAAAACTCTATGGGTGCCCTCTACAATTGGATTATCAAAGTTACGAATTCATGCCAGAGAATGCTAAATGCAAGTCATATATAACTTCATATCATGGTGCCTAATATACTCCTAGGCTTACATTTTACCTATTTTTGAAATGCCAATTCTTAAATTCATTTTTTTGTCTTTTAGGAAGCTCTGGAAAACACATATGCTGGGGTTGTTGCACAGAGCCAGGAGCCCCTGACTAGAGGAAAATTATAATGTGAGCCATTTGGTTTGTGGACTCCCCAAAAAGGGGAGGACCAGGTGGATGGGAGTTGGAGCTCAGAGGGTGTCTACACCATTCCAGCCTCCGCCGATTTCAATGCCATCGACTATGCCCTCGGGGCCCTCTTACATGCCGCAGGAGGATTGCACTCAGCAGGCGATGCAGCTTGTTAGTTCGGTGATGAATCTTTTAGATGGTCAGATTCCCGAGGAGATGTGGGAGGATATTCAAGAGGAGCTTATGCGAGTGATCCACCCTACTGCTACTTTTGCTATGGTATCCAGGCAAATATTAAAATCTTGTAGACGGCGGGTTCCTACTCGGCTGCAAAGCGGGATTATGAACTTTTTGGCCTCTCAAAATGCATTTGGTGGTAGTGGAGAGAGTAGTAGACAGGTATACTTATTATATACGTAAAACATGATTACACACAATATTAAATATGTGATTCTAAATTGGTTTTGTTTTGTTGTTAGATGTTATCATTGGGAGCACGAGTCGTAGGGATGGAGCCGCCGGTGGCAACGCGGACGATGACATGGATAGGGGGGATGACCTATCTTAGTGAGTTATATCCTAAACTCGTTTTTGTATATTGGACATCTTTATATTGGAGATTATGATATGTTTGTATGCTTAATATCCTAAGCTCGTGTTTGTTGGAATTGTGAGATATATGTGGGTATGCATGTGAGTATGCTATATATATATGGACTTTAGCTTGTTTGTGTCGGCATGTATGTGCGTATGATATATGTGGATATAGAACTTACGGTATTATTTGTGTGGCTTGTTGTGGAAATTTTTGTGTGGTTTGTTGTGGATATAGAACTTATCGTATTATTTGTGTGGCTTGTTGTGGAAATTTTGTGTGGTTTGTTGTGGATATAGAACTTACGGTATTATTTGTGTGGCTTGTTGTGGAAATTTTGTGTGGTTTGTTGTGGATATAGAACTTACGGTATTATTTGTGTTGTTTGTGAAATTTGGTGTGGATATATTTGAATGTCGTTTTGGAATGTGCATGAAAATTGTGATTGCATATAAAGTTGTTATGGATTGTGTACGAATTTTGTGAAATTTGGATTGTGGAAAGTTTTAATTTGTTATGGAATGTGCATGAAAATTGTGATTGCATATAAAGTTGTTATGGATTGTGCAATTTTGTGAAATTTGGATTGTGGAAAGTTTTAATTTGTTATGGAATGTGCATGAAAATTGTGATTGCATATAAAGTTGTTATGGATTGTTATGCAATTTTGTGAAATTTGGATTGTGGAAAGTTTTAATTTGTTATGGAATGTGCATGAAAATTGTGATTGCATATAAAGTTGTTATGGATTGTGTACAATTTTGTGAAATTTGGATTGTGGAAAGTTTTAATTTGTTATGGAATGTGCATGAAAATTGTGATTGCATATAAAGTTGTTATGGATTGTGCAATTTTGTGAAATTTGGATTGTGGAAAGTTTTAATTTGTTATGGAATGTGCATGAAAATTGTGATTGCATATAAAGTTGTTATGGATTGTGTACGAATTTTGTGAAATTTCTTACGGAGCGTGCAATTTTGTGAAATTTGGTGTGGATATATTTGAATGTCGTTTTGGAATGTGCATGAAAATTGTGATTGCATATAAAGTTGTTATGGATTGTGCAATTTTGTGAAATTTGGATTGTGGAAAGTTTTAATTTGTTATGGAATGTGCATGAAAATTGTGATTGCATATAAAGTTGTTATGGATTGTGTACGAATTTTGTGAAATTTCTTACGGAACGTGCACGAATTTTGTGAAAATTGAATGGATGCGAAATGTTTGTGAAATTTGGTGTGGATATATTTCGAATGTCGTTTTGGAATGTGCAGTGAATGTTGTTGGCGGAATATATTTCAAATTTAGTTTGTATGTACAGGGAACTGAATGTAATCTGGATTAATTTTTTTAGATGATACTAAACATCGCTGACGGGCGTACCATCGGCGATGTACATCTCTGACGGCCAACCCGTCAGCGATAAACATCGCTGACGGTTAGCCATCGGCGATGTTCACACATCGCTGATGACAGTCCGTCAGCGATGTATATCGCTGACGGCTAGCCGTCGGCGATCTTGGATTCATCGCTGACGACAATCCGTCAGCTGACGGGGTTGCCGTCAGCGATATGTAAAGATCATTGGCGACGCGTCGTCAGCGTATCTGCGTCGGTAATAGACATTCTTGCGGCACCCCGTCAAGGATGTTACTTCCCTGACGGGACTATTGCTGATGGCATATCCTTGACGGCTCCCGTCAAGGATAGATATCTTAAAGATAATGAAATATGAGTAAATTATATTTTTAAAATTTACTTCTATCGATAATAAAAATTCAGATATATGTGGGATCGTGAATAAATTTTACATCTATAAGATATCTTATTTATATATTTTTCTATGTTACAAAATCTAAAAATAACGGATAAATCAAATCCTAAAAATTCAGGAATATCCTATATTAATTATGATTATGTTATATTTTATAAATGCAAGATATCTTAATGATAATGAAATATGGGTAAATCATATTTTTAAAATTTTCGATATAGGCGGGATATACAAATTTTACATCTATAAGATATCTTATTTATATAATTTTATATATCTTTTATATGTTATAAATTCAAAAAGAACGGGTAAATCAAATCCTTAAAAATTTGGGAATATCCTATATTAATTATGATTATGTTATATTTTATAAAATTATATATGTTATAAAATAAAGTGTAAATCAAATCTTAAAAATTCAGGAATATATGATATTAATTATAATTTTTTATATTTTATATAATTATATGTTATAAAATCTGAAAAATAACAGGTAAATCAAATGTCAAAAATTTAGAGAATATCCGGTAATAATTATGCTTATGTTATATTTTATATAATTATATATTTTTTGTATAAAATGTAAAAATAAAAGAGATTAAGAAACATGATCTTTTCAAATTTATTTATAAAGTAATGTTTTAGTTTAAATTATTTATAAATTAAACAGAATATTCGAGCTCAATTACATTGAATAAGTTATTGAAAATTAAACACATAATTTAATATTTCAGAAAAATCAAAAAATAATAAAATAATCATAAAATCATAATAATTAAAATAAATTATTAATTAATAAAAATATTAATAATTTTGGAATAAAATAATATTTTTGTTTAACATTCACATTTTAAATACCCAAATTATATATATTGGTTAAAATATATAAAAATTAAAATCAAAATTTATGAATACTATCCTATTTTCATAAAATAAATTAAGGAGGTATTTATTTTATTGAATCCATAATTGAAATATTTATTTTGATATTAATGATTAACAAATCAATCATTGATAATTATACAGACAAGTTCATATTTTAGAAAAGATTAAAAATTCAAAATTAAAAATCACAATAATCAAATAAAATAAAATTTTAGAAATATCTAAAATTTAAAATATGGTTATTATATAATTTATGAAAAATAATAATTTTCGGATAAACTAATATTTTGAATAAAATCAGATTGAATTTTGGTAATTTGAATAACATAAATTTGTTAATTTTGGGATAATCTAAAAATAGTATTAAATTTGATAAGATAAATTTTGTAATTTGAAATTTTGGTCGGTAAAATATTTTATTTCAGTAGTATTTAAAAATCCAAAATTTAAAATTAATATCAAAAATTTTGAAAATAAAAATCCTCTTATAAAAATAATTTTTATGAAATATTTAAAAATTAAAACAAGGGAAATTCAAAATTAATTTTTAGCATCAATTTGGTAATTTGATTATTTTTAAAATTTTGGTATTATTTAATCACAAAAATAGTATTAAATTTGGTATAAAAGTAAAATTTTAGAAATATTTAAAATTAAAAAATCTAAAATTAAAACTAATATCAGAAAATTAATTTCATAATTGTTGTTTTGGAGAAATTTCAGAATTATTTTATTTTTAAACTGGTATTTTATTTGGAATAAGGTGAAAAATAGGAATACGATCTAAATTTTGTAATTTAATTAAAGGTAGATGTTTAAAAAATAAAAATTTCGGATGACAATTTTAAAATTTTAATATTTTTATTCTAATATATTCAATAAATCAAGCCTATAAATTTGAATCAAAATATGCATCGAATTATGAATAAAAATAACTATTCGATATAAAAAAATAAAAATATGAAATGAAAATAAATATTCGATGGTTGTAGAATAAATACGTGAATTTATTCTCCAAGCAATAAATGCACTGTGGGTTGAAGATAAAAAATCAGAGTTTTTCCTAGAGTAATTTTTTCCCAATAAAAATTAAAACCGCAAGTATTAGATATAAAAAATATTAAACTTATTAAAATAAAAATAAATATTCAACAGTTGTAGAATAATTACCCTGAATTGTTTTCTCTACGTAACAAAAGCACCATAGGTTGATGATAAAAATCAGAGATTTTTTCTAGGAGTAATTTTTTCGAGAAGAATTAAAACTGCAAAAAATATTAAACAAATTATAATATAAAAATAAATATTTGATGGTTGTAGAATAAATACCTTAATTTTTTCCAAGCAACAAATGCTACTGTGGGTAGAAGATAATAAATCAGAGGTTTTTTCCAGAGTAATTTTTCTAAGAAGAATTAGAACCGCGACTATTATATATAAAAAATATTAATTAAATATATTAAAATAAAAATAACTATTCAAGGGTTGCAGAATAAATACACTGATTTTTTCTCCATGCAAAAGAACTGCGGGTTGTAGATAAAAAATCAGAGAATTTTGTTTGGAGAAGTTTTCCCGAGATTAATGAAAACCGAAAAAAGAAAATTTCATTTGAGAAGAAATGACTTGAAGAGATTCGGGATTTGATGTTATTTGTGATAATTATAATTAGTTATAAAAGATATTATAAAAGATACAGTGGTTGATAATAAATTGATTTTTACTATATATAAAGATATTTAAATTAAAGGTTGAGATATTATAGTAATTAACATGGACGGTTTAGATGGGATGACACGTGTCAAAAAATTTTGAGAAGGAGGAAGATGATGTGGCATTCTCTGATGAGGTTTTAAGCTTTTTGGTTTTGCTTTAATGTATACCCTAGTAAAAGATGGGGTTGATTATTAACATACCGGTAATGAGTGATTCCCGATAAAACTTATCAAATAAGGGCAATAATTGACAAGAAATGTCCATGTCGCTTATAGTAATGCTATCAATTTTGCACGCAATTGTAATTGTCTTTTCTACGCTAATAAACTCTCCGTAAGGAAGAAAAGTGCTCAAAAGATTATTAGAAAACTTGTTTAAACAATTAATTTCTATATGCTCATGCATCTTTGACAAAGGACCCTTCAACCAAATCATTACTTATCAAATAAGGGCAATAATTGACAAGACATGTCCAGGGCTCTGTTTATAGTAATGCTATCAATTTTGCACGCAATTATAATTGTCTTTTCTACGCTAATAAACTCTCCGTAAGGAAGAAAAGTGCTCAAAAGATTATTAGAAACGTTTACATTCAAAATTAATCCAAGATGTTTAAACAATTAATAAATTCTATATGCTCATGCATCTTTGGCAAAGGACCCTTCAACCAAATCATTACTAAACGATTAATTTCTATATGCTCATGCATCCTTGACAAAGGACCCTTCAACCAAATCATTATTTATCAAATAAGGGCAATAATTGACAAGACATCTCCAGGGCTCTGCTTTTAGTAATGCTATCAATTTTGCACGCAATTATAATTGTCTTTTCTACGCTAATAAACTCTCCGTAAGGAAGAAAAGTGCTCAAAAGATTATTAGAAACTTTTGCATTCAAAATTAATCCAAGATGTTTAAACAATTACTTTCTATATGCTCACGCATCTTTTACAAAGGACCCTTCAACCAAATCATTACTTAACACGGTATACATGTAGTTGAAAAATTAAACTAAAATTTTATAGTGTATAAATTGAAGTATGAAAGATTTACAATTCATGGTCAGATTATAACTTTAATTTAAAAAAATGAAAATAAAATCTAGACACTGTATCTTTACAACGTTAATAGGTCCGGTTCTTTTAACAAGTCCTTTCTATAAGATCATCCATCTTAGACTTAAATGCCCTCTGTAGGCGGTACCTGTCGTCGAATCGACCCCTGCGTCAGGCACCATCAGCTGCCGACATCTTGCGAGGCCGGCTCAAAACGTGGTACTTACCGTCATATCGGCATTCCCACTAGACCGACTCAGCAAGCAGCCCACTCGACCATTCCTGTACCGGCCTTTTGCGAAGCTAACCCAAAGGGCGGTATGAGTCTAACTCTTTAAATACGCTGACTCCATAGGTGACCCACTTAGCCGGCTGGTCGACATCTTGCGAATTCGACTCAAAAGGCGGGACTACTCGATATGCCACCTAGGATAGAAAGACGACAACGTGTCTCGAGCCTCCCGCTAAGCCATGAGTCATCGTCACATTGAATGCGAGGTCTGAGCCATCAATTCTCTATGCTCAAAGATCTTTAAGACACGTCATACCACGTGTTCCCTACCACGTCGCATATAATACCGACACGACTCCATCCACTCAACTGGTAGCATGTGTAAAGGCGAATTTGACTCAGCCGCCGACTCATGCCAGATCGTGACCCCCATCCACTCGTCGGCCGACACCTGTAAATTAAATGCTGACTCAGCCGCCAGCTCACACTCGGCCGGAGTTACCAAACTACCCCCTGTTATTACTATAAATAAGAGAGCTATTTGCGGACAGAGGTAAGCAATTTCTAAGCAATAAAAACCTATGTTTTAGAACTATCAGTGATTTTTTACTGACTTTCCCATTCAAGAACATAAAACTAACTGACTTTCCCATTCAAGAACATAAAACTAACTTGATCGTTGGAGGAACTATCAGGGAGCCCAACCCCATCCTCTCGCGAATTTTTCATGTGTGCAGCCGACATTAGCGAGTCTCAGAACCAGACACGTGGAGAAGTTAGCGGACCCTAATTCTTAACAAACCCATAATTAACTATATGTGTCATTTAGACCATCAACAGTTTGGCGCCCACCGTGGGGTCTTCTTTCTTCTCTGAATAACCATGTCTGGTTCTAGGCTTACCCTTGACGGCACCATCCCCGAAGAAGCACCTTTAGGATATGTCAGCCAGGCTCAGCTTGAAGAATCCACCCAGTGGATTACTCACTCTTTGCAGCAGCAGTTCACTACATTCTCCACGGAACTTCTCAACCGTCTGGCTCCCCAGCCACACGTCTCGACCTCTATTCCTCCTCCTCTTTCGCCAGAGAGACTAGCTCTCTCTCTCCTCTGCTCGAACGTGTTGATCGCACCGCCAAGAAGACGGATCAAGGCCGACCGCAGATCTCCCCTGCACCAGCAGGCTCACTTTGTCAACCCTCCCCGACAACATTCGGCTCACAGAGAAGCAACTGGAGAGAGTTCTAGCCCCGACCGAGGCTGCCAAGAGCGCACCCTGAAAGGGGCGTCTCGAAGTGCCTGGCCGTACCAAGCTGCCCCTATTCCCTCAACCACTTTGGTGCCATCTAGATACAACCGGTCCTATCGACCAGTCGCCGAAGCCATTGGGGGGAATACTCCCCACACAGACGACAATTTTAAAAATTTAATATTCAATAAATCAAGCCTATAAATTTGAATCAAAATATGCATCGAATTATGAATAAAAATAACTATTTGATATAAAAAAATATTAAAAATATGAAATGAAAATAAATATCGATGGTTGTAGAATTAATACGTGAATTTATTCTCCAAGAAATAAAAGCAACGTGGGTTGAAGATAAAAATCGAGTTTTTTCCTAGAGTAATTTTTTCTCAATAAAAATTAAAACCGCAACTATTAGATATAAAAAATATTAAACATAAAATAAATATAAATATTCAACAGTTGTAGAATAATTACCACGAATTTTTTCTCTAAGCAACAAAAGCACCATAGGTTGACGATAAAAATCGAGTTTTTTCCTAGAGTAATTTTTTCGAGAAGAATTAAAGCGCAAAAAATATTAAACAAATTAGAATATAAAATAAATATTTGATGGTTGTAGAATAAATACCTTAATTTTTTCCAAGCAACAAATGCGTTGTGGGTTGAAGATAAAAATCGAGTTTTTTCCTAGAGTAATTTTTTCGAGAAGAATTAAAACCGCAACTATTAGATATAAAAAATATTAATTAAATAAATAAAAATAAAAATAACTATTCAAGGGTTGTAGAATAAATACACGAATTTTTCTCTATGCTAAAGGACTGCAGGTTATAGATAAAAATCGAGAATTTTGTTTGGAGAAGTTTTCGAGATTAATGAAAACCGAAAAAGAAAATTTCATTTGAGAAGAAATGACTTGAAGAGATTCGGGATTTGATGTTATTTGTGATAATTAGAATTAGTTATAAAAGATACAGTGGTCGATAATAAATTGATTTTTACTATAAATAAATATATTTAAATTAAAGGTTGAGATATTATAGCAATTAACATGGGCGGTTTAGATGGGATAACACGTGTCATAAAAATTTGAGAAGGAGGAAGATGATGTGGCATTCTCTGATGAGGTTTTAGGCTTTTTGATTTTGCTTTAATGTATACCCTAGTAAAAGATGGGGTTGATTATTAACATACTCGGTAATGAGTGATTCCCGATAAAACTTATCAAATAAGGGCAATAATTGACAAGAAATGTCCATGTCACTTATAGTAATGCTATCAATTTTGCACGCAATTATATTTGTCTTTTCTACGCTAATAAACTCTACGTAAGGAAGAAAAGTGCTCAAAAGATTATTAGAAAACTTGTTTAAACAATTAATTTCTATATGCTCATGCCTCTTTGACAAAGGACCCTTCAACCAAATCATTACTTATCAAATAAGGGTAATAATTGACAAGACATGTCCAGGGCTCTGTTTATAGTAATGCTATCAATTTTGCACGCAATTATAATTGTCTTTTCTACGCTAATAAACTCTCCGTAAGGAAGAAAAGTGCTCAAAAGATTATTAGAAACGTTTACCTTCAAAATTAATCCAAGATGTTTAAACAATTAATAATTTCTATATGCTCATGCATCTTTGACAAAGGACCCTTCAACCAAATCTTTACTAAACGATTAATTTCTATATGCTTATGCATCCTTGACAAAGGACCCATCAACCAAATCATTATTTATCAAATAAGGGCAATAATTGACAAGACATGTCCAGGGCTCTGCTTTTAGTAATGCTATCAATTCTGCACACAATTATAATTGTCTTTTCTACGCTAATAAACTTTTACATTCAAAATTAATCCAAGATGTTTAAACAATTACTTTCTACATGCTCACGCATCTTTGACAAAGGACCCTTCAACCAAATCATTATTTAACACCGTATACATGTAGCTGAAAAATTAAACTAAAATTTTATAGTGTATAAATTGAAGTATGAAAGATTTACAATTCATGGTCAGATTATAACTTTAATTTAAAAAAATGAAAATAAAATCTAGACACTGTATCTTCTCAACATTAATAGGTCCGGTTCTTTTAACAAGTCCTTTCTATAAGATCATCCATCTTAGACTTAAATGCCCTCTGTAGGCGGTACCTGTCGTCGAATCAACCCCTGTGTCAGGCACCCTCAGCTGCCGACATCTTGCGAGGCCGGCTCAAAAGGTGGTACTTGCCATCATATCGGCATTCCCGCTAGACCGACTCAGCAAGCAGCCCACTCGACCACTCCTGTACCGGCCTTTTGTGAAGCTAACCCAAAGGGCGGTACGAGTCTACCTCTTTAAATGCGCTGACTCCATAGGCGACCCACTTAGTCGGCTAGTCGACATCTTGCGAATTCGACTCAAAAGGCGGGACTACTTGACACGCCACCTAGGATAGAAAGACGACAACATGTCTCGAGCCTCCCGTTAAGCCATGAGTCATCGTCACATTGAATGCGAGATCTGAGCCATCAATTCTCTATGCTCAAAGATCTTTAAGACACGTCATACCACGTGTCCCCTGTCACGTCACATATAATACCGACACGACTCCATCCACTCAACTGGCAGCATGTGTAAAGGCGAATTTGACTCAGCCGCCGACTCATGCCAGATCGAAGTGACCCCCATCCACTCATCGGCCGACACCTGTAAATTAAACGCTGACTCAACAGCCAGCTCACACTCGGCCAGAGTTACCAAACTACCCCCTGTTATTACTATAAATAGGAGAGCTGTTTGCGGACAGAGGTAAGCAATTTCTAAGCAATAAAAACCTATGTTTTAGAACTATCAGTGATTTTCTCATGACTTTCCCACTCAAGAACATAAAACTAACTTGATCGTTGGAGGAACTATCGGGGAGCCCAACCCTATCCTCTCACGAATTTTTCATGTGTGCAGCCGACATTAGCGAGTCTCAGAACCAGACACGTGGAGAAGTTAGCGGACCCTAATTCTTAACAAATCCATAATTAACTATCTGCGTGATTTAAACCATCAACAGTTTGGCACCCACCGTGGGGCCTTCTTTCTTCTCTGAATAACCATGTCTAGTCCTAGGCTTACCCTTGACGGCACCATCCACGAAGAAGCACCTTTAGGATATGTCACCCAGGCTCAGCTTGGAGAATCCACCCAGCGGATTACTCCCTCTTTTCAGCAGCAGTCCACTACATTCTCCACTGAACTTCTCAACTGTCTGGCTCCCCAGCAACACGTCTCGACCTCTATTCCTCCTCCTCTTTCGCCATAGAGACTAGCTCTCTCTCTCCTCTGCTCGAACGTGTTGATCGCACCGCTCAGCAGCACGACCGCACCGACCGGGCATCTCCCCCATTGCACCAGCAGGCTCACTTCGTCAACCCTCCCCGACAACATTCGGCTCACAGAGAAGCAACTGGAGAGTGTTCTAGCCCCGACCGAGGCTGCCGAGAGCGCACCCTGAAAGGGGCGTCTCGAAGTGCCCGGCTGTACCAAGTTGCCCCTGTTCCCTCAACCACTGTGGTGCCATCTGGATACGACCGGTCCTATCGACCAGTCACCGAAGCCATTGGGGGGAATACTCCGCTCATAGACGACATCATGAAGGCCGCCTGCAATAAATTTAAGATGTTGCAGGTGGAGAATGATAGGTAAATAAATGTGTACTTAAAGTTGCAAGTATACAACCATCAAGTTATAGTATAAAAAGTTATCGATCTCACGAGGAAGGTGTTTGTAGGAGTTAATCAAATTCATTTCTTATGTTGTGTGTGTGAAAATTAGGAGTGAAACATGATGAAAGTGAATGCGGAGAGATTAGAGAGTGTTGTGATTGAATGCAAATAAAAACAAAATGAGAATGAAAGTGAGTGTGAAGGAATTAAGAGTGTAGAAGTGGTAAAATGTAAATAAAAGCAAAATGAGATTGAAAGTGGGAGGGTAAAAAGTGGATGTGAATATATGCAAAATAAAACAAAATGAGTTTGAGAGAGGAAAATTAAAGAGTGGTGAACAAAATGAGGAATCTAGAATAGATCCACTTAGCTAATCTCAATCTTATGTGAATAAGTTGGATATAAAAGCTAGTTTCAAATAATTTCTAGAGTTCCCACAAATATTAGCTCCACATTTAAAAAAGGGTAATTCCCTAGAGGGCTCTAGCCTCAAGGTGAAATAAAAAAAAGAAAAATAAAATTTACAAAATAAATGCAAGAAAGTAAAGACATGAAAGTAAATACATGAAAGCAAAGACATGAATGTAAATCTACTCTACAAAGCATTAAATAAGCAAGAAAAGAAAATAAGAAAAGAAAAAGATAAACCCACATATTTATTTCTTTATCTTCATCCTCTTTTCATCCTTGGACAAAGAGAAGAAAGGAATTATGAAGGTGTAGGCTGTAAAAAAATTACTGAAGACAGCCAATATCCACGAAACACTGTCGATGAAGGTTACAAGCTGACGACTTTCACGACAACAAAGGAGAATCAGAATTTAATATCTCCAGAGTACAAGGATTACAAGTTGATAATTCTTGTGAAAAGAGATTACAAGTATTGATCTCTTTAAAGCAAAACGCGGGGCTCACCCCCGCGTTTCAATTCAAAACGCGGGACTCATCCCCGCATTTCAATTCAAAACGCGGGACTCATCCCAGCGTTCCAACATAAAAATACGAGGGTCATGCCCGCGTTTCTACTCCAAAATGCGGAAGTCCATCCCCACGTTCCTGCTCCAAATTGCAGACGCGAGGCTCGCTCCAGAACGCGAATCTTGCGTTTGACTCGTTCAAACATATTCTAAACGGTTCTAAAAACCGTTTTGCACGATCTGAGGGGCATTAACCCTCGTTCAGGAGCGATTTTAGGGGTCAGTTACACCCCTGAAACCCCTATAAATAGCTGAAAGCTCAGCTGAAGAAGGGGAAATAGCTTTTGGTTGTTTGAGGTAGCCTTGGAGGGTCAATTGACAGGGGCTTTGGCTTTTCTTCTTGGATCATCTTGGAAGGCTCTTACCGGAGCCTTTGAGATTATTCGGCTTGGCTTAAAACTCTTTCGGGTAAAAAGGATCAAAGCTCCTTTTCTAAAACTCTTTCAGAGTTCTCAACTCGGCCAGAGTTCCCAAACTTGCCTTGCAAGTTCGCCCAAGACATTAAATCAAGAGGCGACGACGATAAAGTCCCACGAGCCAAGACGGTCGGATCGTCAACGGGATACAAGATTCAAGCTCCCACCGCCACCGCGAAGAACCCGACTTTAAATAAAGGGGGGATCATTTCTAATCCTTCCCTCTTTTATAAATCGGGATAACCGATAAGAGAGCGATTGCGAGAATAGAGAGATTGTCATTCTTCAGTAAAAGAATCAATACAATATCATTCCTCCACCTTCTTTTTTTTTTAACTTTTTCCGATAAATAAAATATGGCGACTCCGCTGGGGACAACTTCTTTCACCGATGAAGAGGTGGTGGCGCAATCTGATGTCAAGCTCATTGGGACAATCGTTAAAATTCTAACTGTGGAGTTTGACCAGGCCAAATATGAGGAATTGCTCTCCTCCGGATCCCTTAGTCTCAAGGCTATGCGCAAGATCCATAAAGTTTTAAAGGAGACCAAAGTCCCTCTTGTTGCTGCGATCAACCAGATCAATACAGACTGTGACATCGTTGCAAAAGTACAACTCCGAGAAGGCCAATTGACCAACCAACGCGAACCTCGCGTTTGTGAGCCAAAACGCGATCCTGAGCTTCGCGTTTCTTTTACAGAACGTGAGCCTCACGTTTATGTGTCTGAACACAAGCCTCACAAAAGTCAGGCTGAACGCGACCCTCAATGGCACGTTTCACAATCAAAACGCGAGGCTCAACCCCGCGTTACAAAGGCTGAATGCGAGGCTCGACCCCGCGTTCTCAAGGTCAAACACGGAGATCATTTCTACATTTCAAGAGCCAAACACGAAAGCCACCTTCGCGTTCTAAGCCCCAAACGCAAGGGTCAACCCCGCATTTCATCTGCCAAACGCGGTGGTCATTCCTGCGTTCTTGATGCTGAACGCAAAGCTCAAGTTGCATTCAGGGCGACCGACATGAGCTTCAAATGACAGTATTGGGCCCAGGCAAGGAAATCCAATACAGAACCTACGCGAGACCCCCGAATACTCTGCGAAGCGCGACTAGATTGAAAAGTGCGCCTAAGAAGTCTACGAACTCAAGGCATCTCAACAAGATACAGACTCAAAAAGAGCTAGTCCCATCCAATCATAGACTGGGGGTTCCAGTTCAAACCTCACGAGTAGTGGGTAACTCTTCTCGAGTCTCTGCAACAGATTTGAGAGAGTTCCTATCGAGAGAAAGACCGATACAACAAATCGTTCATTCATGCCAATGCGAACGATTGATTTCTACGGTCCCCTCTAGATACCAATGCTGCTCATGCACAGCCATATCATCGGTATTCAACCCATCAATGAACGTCACTTAAGAGGATGAATACCCTGGAGTTACCGTTAATATGGTTAGCAGGGAAAAGTCACCAGCCTCCAGTTCAGATGAACCAGGTACCAATCGCTCTCCAAGTGTTAGAGGAATCTCGAATAAATTTGAAGGGATTTACCAACACACTCGGACACGAAAGGGACTCATACCTCCTATCAATTATCAGAGGCTAGCTAAAGGGCTAAAACCTGATGATGAGCACTCAGCCATTACAGATTTCCAATCTCCCAGTTCTTTCGTGGAACATGAGAGCGCTGTCTACACGACGGAGAATACTGAAGATCTCAAGAAGAGGCTTGAATAGTATCATGCTGCGATGCGGTCGTAACAGGAAGCCATGCGAGAAACCCTGCGATCACAACAAGAGACCATCGACCAACTCCGAGACATGATAGCCCAACTTGTTGCAAATAGGGCTCAAGTTCGCATGGCTAGCTCAACACCTCAGTCGGAATCATCACGAAGGAGGGGTCAATCCTCAAAACGAAAAGAAAAAATGAATGAAGCTTCTGATCAAGAAGCTCATCACATAAAATCTTCATCTGAAGAGGAGAAGAGGACTGAGCACGAGCAGAGTCCTCAATCGGTAAAAATACGAGAACTGAAAGCCCGCCTCAATGCCATGGCTAATAGGTGCGAGCTCCAAGATCAGGGGGTTATCAGACCGTATCCTGCAGAATGGGATATGGTTCCTTATCCTCCAAAATTCAAAATCCCGATGCTACAAACTTTCGACGGCACGGGATCACCGAACCAACACATCTATCATTTTAAGTCACAGACTGAGAATGTGATGTCAAACGATGTCATAACAGCTCATTTATTCATTGACACCCTCAAGGGGGTTGCCTTTGAATGGTTCATGAAACTGCCTGTAGGATGTATCCAGAAATGGGCAGATTTAGAGAGACTCTTCCTGTCACGATTCTTTAAAGATGACATGGAAATCTTTGTCACTTCTCTCCTTGCTATTAAGCAAAAGGAGGGAGAGCCTATCAAAGCCTTCGTCGAACGATTCCGAAGCATGGCTCTTCGATGCTCGATAGGTATGACACAGTCTGCTCTGATTGATACCTGCCGGCACAATTTGCAAACCAATCTCCTAGCTCGAATGGGGGTTGCGAAATGCCATTTCTGAAAACAGCTAGTCTCCCATGGCGACCAGGCTGAAACAATTGTTGCTAAGGTTGAAACCGAAGAAGAGGAGATTGACTTTGAAGACCTGGCTATTGATGACCCGGCTCTAAATCGCATGGCCGACACCAGAGACTTGGTTAGTATCAATCTGGAATAATTACAGACGTCGTCAATTTTGTCAAACGACATCATGTATCCCAAAGACTGGGGGTTGATTATTTATTATTTTTCGAGTAGAATAATAAATTCTAAATATTGTCAAGTTAACAAAACACTTTTGATAATGTAAGCACTTCAACGTGCAGCAGCACCACTAAAATCAACTTATCATTTCCAATAGGATGATAGATCCACAAAGTTGTTCAAATCACAACACAATCCTATCAAAATCTGTACACATCCCCAGCAGAGTTTGAAAATCAACTTATCAATCCTCTCCAATGGGATGGTAAGTCCACAAAGTTGCTCACATCGCAACATAATCCTTGTCATGTTAACCTCACACATCTGACAATCAACTTATCGACTCTCTCCAATAGAGAGATAAGTCCTCAAAGTTGCTCCGATCACAACATATCTTTGTCATGTTAACCTCATACCTCTGACAACCAACTTATCGACTCTCTCCAATAGAGCGATAAGTCCTCAAAGTTGCTCCGATCACAACATATCTTTGTCATGTTAACCTCATACCTCTGACAACCAACTTATCGACTCTCTCCAATAGAGCGATAAGTCCTTAAAGTTGCTCACATCGCAACACAATCCTTGTCATGTTAACCTCACACCTCTAACAATCAACTTATCGACTCTCTCCAATAGAGCGATAAATCCTCAAAGTTGCTCCGATCGCAACATATCCTTGTCATGATAGAGTGATAAGTACTCAAAGTTGCTCCGATCGCAGCATATCCTTGTTATGTTAACCTCACACCTCTGACAATCAACTTATCGACTCTCTTCAATAGAGCGATAAGTCCTCAAAGTTGCTCCAATCGCAACATCTCCTTGTCATGTTAACCTCACACCTCTGACAATCAACTTATCAACTCTCTCCAATAGAGCGATAAATCCTCAAAGTTGAAAGTTTAGTCTTTTGCCAATTGAAAAAGACACCAGAATTCAAGTCTGGGGAATTTTATCCTGAATCCTAAGTAGGGATAAGTCGACGCCTAACACGCGTTGCAGGTTAGTTCTTAACCGTACAAAGAACGAAAGCCCACATATTCAAAATTGTGGCAGGTTGTTATTAATAACACCACAACCCACGCCTTACACGTGTGGGGAATTTTATCCCGAATCCTAAGTAGGGATAAGTCGATGCCTAATACGCGTTGCTGGTCGGTTCTTAACCGTAAAAAGAACGAATGCCCACATATTCAAAATTATGGCAGGTTGTTATTAATAACGCCACAATCCACGCCTTACACGTGTGGGGAATTTTATCCCGAATCCTAAGTAGGGATAAGTCAACGCCTAACACGCGTTGCCAGTTTAGTCTTTTTCCGATCGAAAAAGACACCAGAATTTAAGTCTTGGAAATTTTATCCCGAAGCCTAAGTAGGGATAAGCCTGCATCTAATACATACAGCCGGGTAGTCTATTCTCGTAAGAAAGACAAAGCCGATGTATTCAACATCATAGCACCAAGTCTAAAAGAGTTTCATTCTTTTAGCACAACGTCACATGCAAAACGGATTTAATCCACATGCTAGCCCGATTCAAACGGTAATCGGTAAAGGCTTGTCAAATCCGTTGATGGCTGGAGGTTGGCCAATAACCCTAAAGTCAACGCCTAACACGCGTTGCCGGTTAATCTCTTACCCGTAAAAGATGATAAAGTCTACGTATTCGGCATCGTAGCATTAAGCCTAAAAGAGTTTCATTCTTTTAGCACAACATCACATGCAGAACGAATTTAATCCGCATGCTAGCCCGATTCAAACGGTAATCGGTAAAGGCCCGTCAAATCCGTTGATGGCTGAGGGTTTGCCAAAATTCCTGTGCGTAGTGTGGTTGATTATTTCAAACGAAATGAGAAATCAACACAAGGGTCAACTCTGCGTTCCAACTATAGAAACGCAACGGCCACCTCCGCGTTCTAATTCTCAAACGCAGGGATCACCCTAGCATTTCAAAACTCCAAACGCGAGGCTCACCTCCGCGTTCTAATTCTCAAACGCAAGGATCACCCTAGCATTTCAAAACTCCAAACGTGAGGCTCACCTCCGCGTTCTAATTCTCAAACGAAGGGATCACCCTAGCGTTTCAAATGTCAAACACGAGGCTCACCTCCGTGTTTTGAGTCCATCAACTTATCAATCCTCTTCAATAGGATGATAAGTCCTCAAATTTACTTAAATCGCATTCAACTTATCAATCCTCCTCAATAGGATGATAAGTCCTCAAATTTGTTTAAATCGCAATCAACTTATTAATCCTCCTCAATAGGATGATAAGTCCAAAGCCTTGTTCACACCACAAGCCTAAAGCCTTGTTCACAACACAAGCCCAAAGCCTTGTTCACACCACAAGCCCAAAACCTTATTAACACCACAAGCCCAAAGCCTTGTTCATACCACAAGCCATGTAAGCATTGTTCACATCACAGGCCTTAAACCTAGTTCAAATCACAGGTTTCTTATTTTGTCCCCCGACAAAACCTAAACTTATCGACTCTCATCAATAGAGCGATAAGTCCCCAAAAGCTTGTTCAAACCACAAGTATGAAAGGCATGCCAAGTTGACACTATACTTTTGGCACCTTAAAGAAAAGTCTAAAAGACTTAGTTGGAAATGTGGGGTCTCAACCCCGCATTTTACTCATAAAACGCGAAGGCCCACCATCGCGTTTCAAATACAGAACGCGATGGCCAGCTCTGCGTTTTGATGGGTAAATAAATGGTTACCTCCTAAGTTGCAAGTATACAACCTTGATCAAGTTATAGTATATAAGATTATCGATCCCACGAGGAACGGGAAGTAGGAAGAGTTTAGCTCAAGTTTTGGTTCTCAAATTATGCGCGTGACAATTAGGAGTTTATGTACAAATAAAATGAAAGTGAGGAAATGGTGAAAGTGGTGGTGGAGAGGTAAGAGAGAGTGGATTGTGGATTATGTGCAAAAGAGGAGAAAATGAAGTTGAGAATGTGGTTGTGGTTATATGCACATAATAACAAAACTAAGTTTGAGATTATATGCACATGGAGGGAATATGAGATTGAGAGAAAATAAGTGCAAAATAAAAGAAAGCAAGATTGAGAGAGAGAGGGTAAAGGAAAATCAAAATAAAAAATAAAGGAAAATAACAAACAAATGGAAAACAAGGATAAGTGCAAAATAAAGAAGGTAAAGTATGGAGGATTAATTAAAGATATGAGGAATCTAGAGTAGATCCACTTAGCTTATCTCAATCTCATGAAAATGAGTTGGATTTGTTAGCTAGTTTCAAACAATCTCTAGGGATCCCACAAATATTGGCTCCACACTTAGAAAAGGGTAATTCCCTAGAGGGTTCTAGCCTCAAGGTGAATTAAAGAAAGGAAAATCTATTCTAGAAAGTAAATACAAGAATTAAATACATTGCATGAAAGTAAATTGCATGAAATTAAATTGCATGAAAGTAAATTGCAAGAAAGTAAATTGCATGAAAGTAAATATATTCTACAAACAAGAAAATAAAGAAGAAAATGAAAAAGAAATAAAATAGAAACCAACAACTCCTGATCTTAATCTAATCCTCCTTTTGGTCCTTGGATTAGAAGAATGTTATGAGGAAAATTATAAAATTGATCTATTCTATTTGAAGAATAATGAATACAATCTCGAATGCAATATCTCTCTCTAAGCCGACTTAGATAAAAGAAATTACAACTTCCTCGATCGGTCGCCCGATTTACAAAGAGAGAAGGATCAGCGGAGACCCTTCCCTTTATTTAATCTGGGTTCTTCACGGTGGCGGTGGGAGCTTGAATCTTGTATCCGTTGGCGATCCGACCGTCTTGACTCGTGGGGCGAGGTTGGAAAAAGAACTTCGCGAGGAGCAAGTCTAAGAACTTCATAAAGCAAGTTTATAACTCTCACGAGTTTGATAACTCAAGATATGAGTTTTGTAACTCTGCCGCGAGTTTGTATGCCAAGCCGAGCCGAAGAGATGCCAATCCAAAGAAGATCCCTCTAAGCCAACCCAACTTCCCTCCAAAAGCCATGTCGAGGCGAAAAAGCCCCATTTGGTGTCAAAACCCCCATTTATAGGGGTTAAAGGGTGTAACCATCCTTAAAATGCTCCATAATGGGGTTTAGTGGGTGTAACCACCCCTTAAATTGCTCAAGCGGTTGAGGAACCGTTCAACTCATGTTTGAATGAGTCAAAGCGAAGTTAGCGTTCTAGAGCAAGTCTCGCGTCGCATTTAGTGCGAGGAGCGCGGGGATAGACCTCAGCGTCTACATTTTAACTAGGGCCAGCGGGGTTGGAGGCCTGCGTTTTGAGCTTTGAGCGCGGGCCATGTGCTCAGCGTTTTGAATTGAAGCGGGCCATGTGCTCGGCGTTTTGAATTGAAGCGCGGGCCATGTGCTCAGCGTTTTGGGCTTCGAGCGGGCCCGTGCTCGCATTTTGAATTGGGCAGCGGGCCATGTGCTCCGCGTTTGGGCTTCGAGCGGGCCCGTGCTCGCATTTTGAATTGAAGCGCGAGGAAGCATCCGCATTTTGCCTTGAAGAGATCAATACTTGTGATATCTTTTCACAAGGATTGTCAACTTGTAATCCTTGTATTCGGAGACATTAGCCGATTCTCCTTTGTTATCGTGAAAGTCGTCGACTTGCAACCTTCATTGATAGTGTTTAGCGGATATTGGTGTCTTGATAATTTTTTACGACCCTCTGAGACCCCCTCAAAGTTTTGAAGGTCGCGGTTGGTGGGGCGAGCTTTGAAATACTGGATATCTTCTTTTGTTTGATTTTGAGAAGGTATTGCTCCTCATTCTGTCTTCAAAAAAGTTGCGTTCTGCTTTTGTCCACGCTAGTCATTCGTCTTGCATGGGTGAACTCCGGCGTTTTGCTTTTTAAAATGCGGGGAGTGACCGTAGCGTCTTGAACTTTGCTACGTGAGACTGATCCTCGCGATTTGAGGTTGAAACACGGATCTGGCCATCGCGTTCTGTGTTTAAAACGCGGGCGCGACCCTCACGTTTTGTGTTGAAACGCGGGGGTGGTCCTTCGCGTTTTATGAGTAAAACGCGGGGATGAACCCCACATTTTCAACTAAGTCTTTTAGACTTTTCTTTAAGGTGCCAAAAGTATAGTGTTAACTTGGCATGCCTTTCACACTTGTTGTTTGAACAAGCTTTTGGGGGTTTATCACTCTATTGTAAAGAGTTGATAAATTGGTTTTATCATCAGAGGTGGAATTTTTAACTTGATGATGATTTTTGAGGACTTATCGCTCTATTGAAGAGTCGATAAGTTGATTTTATCGAGGTGTGGGGTTAACTTGATAAAGTTGGGTATTTGTGATTTGAACAAGATTTTGAGGACCTATCATCTGTTGAGGAGGATTGATAAGTTGATTATATCATCGAGGTATAGTGTTGACTTGATGAAGATACGTTGCGATCGAACAACTTTGAGGACCTATCGCTCTATTGAAGAGTCGATAAGTTGATTTTATCGAGAGGTGTGGGGTTAACTTGATAAAATTGGGTACTAATGGTGTGAACAAGATTTTGAGGACCTATCGCTCTATTGAAGAGAGTCGATAAGTTGATTTTATCGAGAGGTGTGGGGTTAACTTGATAAAATTGGGTACTAATGGTGTGAACAAGGCTTTGGGCTTGTGGTTTGAACAAGGCTTGAGGCTTGTGGTGTTAACAAGGCTTTGGGCTTGTGGTTTGAACAAGGCTTGAGGCTTGTGGTGTTAACAAGGCTTTGGGCTTGTGGTTTGAACAAGGCTTTGGGCTTGTAGTTTGAACAAGGCTTTGGGGCTTATCATCCTATTGAGGAGGATTGATAAGTTGGTTATCAAACTCTGGCGAGGATGTGTCTGATTTTGATAGGATTGTGTTGTAATTTGAACAACTTTGTGAATCTATCATTTTATTGGAAAGGAATGATGAGTTGATTGATGGGGTTTAGTTGTGATTTGAACAAGATTTTGAGGACCTATCGCTCTATTGAAGAGTCGATAAGTTGATTTTATCGAGAGGTGTGGGGTTAACTTGATAAAATTGGGTACTAATGGTGTGAACAAGGCTTTGGGCTTGTGGTGTTAACAAGGCTTTGGGGCTTATCATCCTATTGAGGAGGATTGATAAGTTGATTTTATCGAGGTGTGGGGTTAACTTGATAAAATTGGGTACTAATGGTGTGAACAAGGCTTTGGGCTTGTGGTTTGAACAAGGCTTTGGGGCTTATCATCCTATTGGAGATGATTGATAAGTTGATTGTCGGAGGTGTTAGGTTAACATGACAAGGATACATTCGATCGAACAACTTTGAGGACTTATCGCTCTATTGAAGAGTCGATAAGTTGATTTTATCGAGGTATGGAGTTAACTTGATAAAGTTGGGTATTTGTGATTTGAACAAGATTTTGAGGACCTATCGCTCTATTGAAGAGTCGATAAGTTGATTGTCGGAGGTGTTAGGTTAACATGACAAGGATCGTTGCGATTGGAGCAAATTTATGGACTTATCATCCTATTGGAGAGTTGATAAGTTGATTGTCGGAGGTGTTAGGTTAACATGACAAGGATACATTCGATCGAACAACTTTGAGGACCTATCATCTGTTGAGGAGGATTGATAAGTTGATTGTCGAGAGGTGTTAGGTTAACATGACAAGGATACATTGCGATCGAACAACTTTGAGGACCTATCGCTCTATTGATGAGAGTCGATAAGTTTAGGTTTTGTCGAGGGATAAAATATGAAACACGTGATTTGAACAAGATTTTGAGGACCTATCGCTCTATTGAAGAGTCGATAAGTTGATTGTCGAGAGGTGTTAGGTTAACATGACAAGGATACATTCGATCGAACAACTTTGAGGACTTATCGCTCTATTGAAGAGTCGATAAGGTGATTGTCGAGGTGTTAGGTTAACATGACAAGGATACATTGCGATCGAACAACTTTGAGGACCTATCGCTCTATTGAAGAGTCGATAAGTTGATTGTCGAGGTGCATTGTTAACTGGCGGGATTGTGTTACGATGTGAGCAACTTTGTAGACTTATCATCCTATTGGAGATGATTGATAAGTTGATTTTATCGAGAGGTGTGGGGTTAACTTGATAAAATTGGGTACTAATGGTGTGAACAAGGCTTTGGGCTTGTGGTGTTAACAAGGCTTTGGGGCTTATGGTTTGAACAAGGCTTGAGGCTTGTGGTGTTAACAAGGCTTTGGGGCTTATGGTTTGAACAAGGCTTGGGCTTGTGGTTTAAACAAGGCTTTGGGCTTGTAGTTTGAACAAGGCTTGGGCTTGTGGTTTGAACAAGGCTTGAGGCTTGTGGTGTTAACAAGGCTTTGGGGCTTATGGTTTGAACAAGGCTTGGGCTTGTGGTTTGAACAAGGCTTGGGCTTGTGGTTTGAACAAGGCTTGAGGCTTGTGGTGTTAACAAGGCTTTGGGCTTGTAGTTTGAACAAGGCTTGGGCTTGTGGTGTTAACAAGGCTTTGGGCTTGTAGTTTGAACAAGGCTTTGGGGCTTATGGTTTGAACAAGGCTTTGGGCTTGTAGTTTGAACAAGGCTTTGGGCTTGTAGTTTGAACAAGGCTTGGGCTTGTGGTTTGAACAAGGCTTGGGCTTGTGGTTTGAACAAGGCTTGGGCTTGTGGTTTGAACAAGGCTTTGGGCTTGTAGTTTGAACAAGGCTTTGGGCTTGTAGTTTGAACAAGGCTTGGGCTTGTGGTTTGAACAAGGCTTTGGGCTTGTGGTTTGAACAAGGCTTGGGCTTGTGGTGTTAACAAGGCTTTGGGCTTGTAGTTTGAACAAGGCTTGAGGCTTGTGGTGTTAACAAGGCTTTGGGCTTGTAGTTTGAACAAGGCTTGGGCTTGTGGTTTGAACAAGGCTTGAGGCTTGTGGTGTTAACAAGGCTTTGGGGCTTATCATCCTATTGGAGATGATTGATAAGTTGATTGTCGAGGTGTTAGGTTAACATGACAAGGATCGTTGCGATTGGAGCAACTTTGTGGACTTATCATCTATTGAGGAGGATTGATAAGTTGATTTTATCGAGGTATGGAGTTAACTTGATAAAGTTGGGTATTTGTGATTTGAACAAGATTTTGAGGACCTATCGCTCTATTGAAGAGTCGATAAGTTGATTGTCGAGGTGTTAGGTTAACATGACAAGGATGCGTTGCGATTGGAGCAAATTTATGGACTTATCATCTTATTGAGGAGGATTGATAAGTTGATTGTCGAGAGGTGTTAGGTTAACATGACAAGGATGCGTTGCGATTGGAGCAACTTTGTGGACTTATCATTCTATTGGAGAGGATTGATAAGTTGATTTTATCGAGGTATGGAGTTAACTTGATAAAATTGGGTACTAATGGTGTGAACAAGGCTTTGGGCTTGTAGTTTGAACAAGGCTTTGGGGCTTATCATCCTATTGGAGAGTTGATAAGTTGATTTTATCGAGGTATGGAGTTAACTTGATAAAATTGGGTACTAATGGTGTGAACAAGGCTTTGGGCTTGTGGTTTGAACAAGGCTTGGGCTTGTGGTGTTAACAAGGCTTTGGGGCTTATGGTTTGAACAAGGCTTTGGGCTTGTAGTTTGAACAAGGCTTTGGGGCTTATGGTTTGAACAAGGCTTTGGGCTTGTAGTTTGAACAAGGCTTTGGGCTTGTGGTGTTAACAAGGCTTTGGGCTTGTGGTGTTAACAAGGCTTTGGGGCTTATGGTTTGAACAAGGCTTGGGCTTGTGGTTTGAACAAGGCTTTGGGGCTTATCATCCTATTGGAAGGATTGATAAGTTGATTATATCATCGAGAGGTGGAATTTTTAACTTGATGATGATTTTTGAGGACTTATCGCTCTATTGAAGAGAGTCGATAAGTTGATTTTATCGAGGTGTGGGGTTAACTTGATAAAGTTGGGTATTTGTGATTTGAACAAGATTTTGAGGACCTATCGCTCTATTGAAGAGAGTCGATAAGTTGATTTTATCGAGGTATGGAGTTAACTTGATAAAATTGGGTATTTGTGATTTGAACAAGATTTTGAGGACCTATCGCTCTATTGATGAGAGTCGATAAGTTTAGGTTTTGTCGGGGATAAAATATGAAACACGTGATTTGAACAAGGTTTTGGGCTTGTGGTTTGAACAAGGCTTTGGGCTTGTGGTTTGAACAAGGCTTTGGGCTTGTGGTTTGAACAAGGCTTTGGGCTTGTGGTTTGAACAAGGCTTTGGGCTTGTGGTTTAAACAAGGCTTTGGGCTTATGGTTTGAACAAGGCTTTGGGCTTGTGGTTTAAACAAGGCTTTGGGGCTTATCATCCTATTGAGGAGGATTGATAAGTTGACTGTCAGAGGTGTGAGGTTAACATGACAAGGATACGTTGCGATTGGAGCAACTTTGTGGACTTATCATCCTATTGGAGAGGATTGATAAGTTGGTTATCAAACTCACGAGGATGTGTACGATTTTGATAGGATTGTGTTGTAATTTGAACAACTTTGTGAATCTATCATTTTATTGGAAAGGAATGATGAGTTGATTGATGGGGTTTAGTTGTGATTTGAACAATTTTGAGGAACTTATCTGCTGGGGAGGATTGATAAGTTGATTATATCATCAGAGGTATAGTGTTGACTTGATGAAGATACGTTGCGATCGGAGCAACTTTGTGGACTTATCATCCTATTGAGGAGGATTGATAAGTTGATTGCGATTTAAGCAAATTTGAGGACTTGTCATCCTATTGATGAGGATTGATAAGTTGTTTGTCGTGATTTAGTTATGATTTGAACAACTTTGAGGACTTATCGCTCTATTGAAGAGAGTCGATAAGTTGATGTTAGAGGTTAGCCTCGCATGTGGCGTTGTGCTACGATGTTGAATACGTAGACTTTGTTGTCTTTACGGGCAAGAGACTAACCCAACGTGCTAAGCGTTGACTTTAGGGTTATTGGCCAACCCCACCATCAACGGACTTGATGAGCCTTTACCGACACCGTTTGAATCGGGCTAGCATGCGATTATCTAAATCCGTTCGCATGTGGCGTTGTGCTAAAAGAATAGAACTCTTTTAGGCTTAATGCTACGATGTTGAATACGTAGACTTTGTTGTCTTTACGGGCAAGAGACTAACCGGCAGCGTGTTGGCGTTGACTTTAGGGTTATTGGCCAACCCCCAGCCATCAACGGACTTGATGAGCCTTTACCGATTACCGTTTGAATCGGGCTAGCATGCAGATTATCTAAATCCGTTCTGCATGTGACGTTGTGCTAAAAGAATAGAACTCTTTTAGGCTTAATGCTACGATGTTGAATACGTAGGCTTCGTCTTTCTCACGGGAATAGACTACCCGGCTGCATGTATTAGATGCAGGCTTATCTCTTAGATTTGAGATAAAATTCCCGATTTGAATTCGGTGTCTCCTTCGATCGGTAGAAGACTAAACCGACAAGCGTGTGTTGGCGTTGACTTACCCTACTTAGGATTAGGATAAAATTCCCCACCCACGTGGCGTGGATTGTGGTGTTATTAATAACAACCTTGAGGACTTATCGCTCTATTGAAGAGAGTCGATAAGGTGATTGTCAGAGGTGTTAGGTTAACATGACAAGGATACATTGCGATCGGAGCAACTTTGAGGACTTATCGCTCTATTGAAGAGAGTCGATAAGTTGATTGTCGAGAGTCGCCTTGCTAATAACGAGACGAGCTAATCTTAACTTTGTGGGGATTGCGTTGCGATGTGAGCAACTTTGTGGGCTTATCATCCTATTGGAGAGGATTGATAAGTTGATTGTCAGAGGTGTTAGGTTAACATGACAAGGATACATTGCGATTGGAGCAAATTTGTGGACTTATCATCCTATTGGAGAGGATTGATAAGTTGATTGTCAGAGGTGCATTGTTAACCTGACGGGATTGTGTTACGATGTGAGCAACTTTGTGGGCTTATCATCCTATTGGAGAGGATTGATAAGTTGATTGTGGTGGTCTTCT
The DNA here is from genome assembly GCA_012295165.1 of Asparagus setaceus. NCBI lineage: Eukaryota > Viridiplantae > Streptophyta > Magnoliopsida > Asparagales > Asparagaceae > Asparagus > Asparagus setaceus. The sequence continues at coordinate 77,470,666 of CM022704.1, read as the reverse complement.
GCGTTGAAGTGCTTACATTGTCAAAAGTGTTTTGTTAACTTGACAATATTTAGAATTTATCATTCTACTCGTAAAATAATCAACCCGATGCGTAATTATTCTAGGTTGATACTAACCGAGTCTTGACCTCGCGATTTAAATGGGTCATCAATAGCCGTGTCTTTGGAGTCGTCTCCTCTTCTTGACTTCAATCCTAGCAATAATTGCTTCACTGCTCACTGGAGACTAGTTGTTTCGAGGAGCGACATTTTGCAACCCCATTCGAGCTAGGAGATTAGTTTGTAAATTGTGCCGACAGTGTCAATTAGAGCATCGCAGGTCATACCGCCGAGCATCGAAGAGCCATGCTTTGGAACCGTTCGACGAAGACTTTGATAGGCTCTCCCTCCTTTTGCTTAATGGCAAGGAGAGAAGTGACAAGGATCTCTCAGATCATCTTCAAAGAATCGTGGCAGAAGAGTCTCTCTAAATCGCCCATTTCGATACATCCTCGAGGCGCTTCATGAACCATTCAAAGGCAACCCCTTGAGGGTGCCAATGAACAAACGAGCTATTATGGCATCGTTTGCCATCACATTCGATCGTGACCTAAAATGGTAGATGTGTTGGTTCGGTGATCCCGTGCCGTCAAGCTTGTAGCGTCGGGATTTTGCATTTGGAGGATAAGGAACCGTATCCCATTCTCGCAGATACGGTCCGACAACCCTCTGATCTTGGAGCTCGCACCTATTAGCCATGGCATTGAGGCGGGCTTCCAGTTCTCGTATTTTTGCCGATTGAGGACTATGCTCATTTTCGGCCCTATTCTCTTCTTCAAATGAAGATTCTACGTGATGAGCTTCTTGATCGGGAGCTTCATTCATTTTTTCTTCTCGTTTTGAGGATTCACTCCTCCTCCGTGATGATTTTGGCTGAAGTGTTGAGTCGGCTATCTCGAGTTGAGCTCTATCTGCAACAAGTTGGTTTATCATATCTCGAAGTTGATCGATGGACTCTTGTTGTGATCGCAGGGCCTCTTGCATCATAGCCTGATACTCTTCGAGCCTCTTCTTGAAATCTTCAGCGGTCTCCGTCGTGTAGACAGCGCTCACATGCTCTATGAAAGAACTAGAGGATTGAGATTCTGCGATGGCTGAATGCTCATCATCAGACTCAATTCCTTTAGCCAACTTGTGATAATTGACGGGGGGTATGACCCCTGTTCGAGTCCGAGTATGTCAGAACTCCGCCGAGTCATTCAAAGCCTCTTCCAAGTCGGGGGACCGATTTGCCTCTGGCTCATTAGAGCTAGAGATTGACGGTCTGCCTACTCCGATCATGTTAGAAGTGACTCCAAGGTATTCGACCTCTGAAGCCTCCTTCCTGTGAGAATGCCGTCGTTCGGCGGACCAAATGATATTTGTCAATTGGTCAAACACCGACGGCTTGGCGCATGTGGCGGCGTCGATATCGCGATGATTTGGCACTTGGAGCGAAGATCGCGTTTGAGCAATTGAGCGAGTTCGGACCAGCGTTTTAGATTGTGAGCGATAGGTCAGCGTTTTGAATGCTTGGGCCGGGGTTGAGACCAGCGTCTCGGGATAGAGGCGTGAGGTTAGCACAGCCCCTGCGAGCGAGGTTGGCGTTTGAAAAATTGAGCGGGGTTGTGACCAGCGTTTTATAGTGGGGACGCGAGGATCGCGTGCAACCCAGTGAGCGAGGTTGGCGTTTGAGCAATTGAACGCGGGTTGTGACCGCGTTTTATAGTGGGGACGCGAGGATCGCGTGCAACTGGTGAGCGAGGTTGGCGTTTGAGCAATTGAACGCGGGTTGGGACCCGCTTTGACCGTGAAACGCCATTGAGGGTTGCGTTCAGCTGGTTCTGCGAGGCTCGTGTTCGAGCACATAAGCGAGGCTTGCGTTACGTAAAAGCGAAGCTTCGGGATCGCGTTTTGGCTCCTAAGCAGCGAAGTTCGCGTTCTAGAGCAAGTCTGGCGTCGCATTTAGTGCGAGGAGCGGGGATAGACCTCAGCGTCTACATTTTAACTAGGGCGGGGTTGGAGGCTGCGTTTTGAGCTTTGAGCGGGCCATGTGCTCCGCGTTTTGAATTGAAGCGGGCCATGTGCTCAGCGTTTTGGGCTTCGAGCAGCGGGCCATGTGCTCCGCGTTTTGGGCTTCGAGCAGCGGGCCATGTGCTCAGCGTTTTGGGCTTCGAGCAGCGGGCCATGTGCTCAGCGTTTTGGGCTTCGAGCAGCGGGCCATGTGCTCAGCGTTTTGGGCTTCGAGCAGCGGGCCATGTGCTCCGCGTTTTGGGCTTCGAGCAGCGGGCCATGTGCTCAGCGTTTTGGGCTTCGAGCAGCGGGCCATGTGCTCCAGCGTTTTGAATTGAAGCGGGCCATGTGCTCCAGCGTTTTGAATTGAAGCGAGGAAGCATCCGCATTTTGCCTTGAAGAGATCAATACTTGTGATATCTTTTCACAAGGATTGTCAACTTGTAATCCTTGTATTACGGAGACATTAGCCGATTCTCCTTTGTTATCGTGAAAGTCGTCGACTTGCAACCTTCATTGATAGTGTTTAGCGGATATTGGTGTCTTGATAATTTTTTTACGACCTACAAAGAAGAGAAAGGAAATTGAAGGGGTGAAACATTTCATTTATTGTGTAACAAAGTTACAATTTTGGAAGGTCTTCTCAATTAAGAGTGACCCTCCTCTCCAAATGGAGTTTTACAAAATATTTCACACTCAAAACACTCGACCTTCACCCTATTTATAGCCCATGAGTTGATGTGAACCATTGGATCAAACCTAGCCAAAAGGAAGAGAAATCCACCATTAATCGGAATGCATTTGGGAACCGTCGGTTAGGCGTCGGTTAATAACCGTTGGTCAACGATTAGTTCCCAACCGAATTTGTCTTTTCTTGATTTTTCTTCACGAATTTCTCTTGGATCAATTTGGTATCTTGGACCTTGGTTTGTCTTGATTTGGGCTTCAAATATTGGTAGAAATTGAGAATTTGAGTCATTTGGGGCTTTTATTCATTATTTCTTTATTAGCACGCAAAATAAGATAAAAATGATTATTAGTAATATCGTTATTCATATAACATAGATAATAAGGGTATAAAAATGTAATTAAAATGTGATAATCAAATACCCCCACACCTAAGCTTTTGTTAGTCCTCTAGCAAAGAAAATAAAAAGAAAACCTAAGCTTCGGGATCGCGTTTTGGCTCCTAAGCAGCGAAGTTGGCGTTGGTTGGTCGATTGGCCATCGGGTTGTGTTCCTCGGCGGCGCTCCTTTTCTCGATTTGAGGCTTTTGCGGTGACATCACCCTCTTTATTGATCGGGTTAGCCACGGCAACGAAGGGACTTTGGTCTCCTTAGAGGCTTTGTGGATCTTGGCGATAGCCTTGGGGCTAAGGGATCCAAGGAGAGTGCCTCCTCGAACTTGGCTTGTCGAACTCTACGGTCGAGTTTCAACGGTCGTCCCAATGAGCTTGGCGTCGGATTCGCCACCACTTCTTCATCTGTGAAGCTAGTCCCAGTAGTCGCCATCTTTTGTTAGCGAGGAAAATTATAAAATTGATCTATTCTATTTGAAGAATAATGAATACAATCTCTTGAATGCAATATCTCTCTCTAGCGGCTTAGATAAAAAGAAATTACAACTTCCTTGATCGGTCGCCCGATTTATAAAAGAGAGAAGGATCAACGGAGACCCTTCCCTTTATTTAATCTGGGTTCTTCACGGTGGCGGTGGGAGCTTGAATCTTGTATCCCGTTGACGATCCGACCGTCTTGACTCGTGGGACGAGGTTGGAAAAGAACTCGCAGGAGCAAGTCTAAGAACTCGCAAAGCAAGTTTATAACTCTCACGAGTTTGATAACTCAAGATATGAGTTTTGTAACTCTGCACGAGTTTGTATGCCAAGCCGAGCCGAAGAGATGCCAATCCAAAGAAGATCCCTCTAAGCCAACCCAACTTCCCTCCAAAAAGCCGCGCCAATCGAGAGCGAAAAAGCCCCATTTGGCTGTCAAAACCCCCCATTTATAGGGGTTAAAGGGGTGTAACCATCCCCTTAAAATGCTCCATAATGGGGGTTTAGTGGGGTGTAACCACCCCTTAAATTGCTCAAACGGTTGAGGAACCGCTCAACTCATGTTTGAATGAGTCAAAGCGAAGTTCGCGTTCTAGAGCAAGTCTCGCCCGTGATTTAGTGCAGAACGCTGGATAGACCTCCGCCTACATTTTAACTAGGGCGGGGTTGGAGGCTGCGTTTTGAGCTTTGAGCGCGGGCCATGTGCTCCGCGTTTTGAATTGAAGCGGGCCATGTGCTCCGCGTTTTGAATTGAAGCGGGCCATGTGCTCCGCTGCTTGGCTTCAACGCGGCCACGCGGTTCGCGATTTTGAATTGGAACGCTGGCCATGTGCTCCGCTGCTTTGGCTTCAACGCTGGCCACGGTTCGTGATTTTGAATTGAAACGCGAGGAAGCATCCGTGATTTTGCCTTGAAGAGATCAATACTTGTGATATCTTTTCACAAGGATTGTCAACTTGTAATCCTTGTATTCGAGACATTAGCTTCGATTCTCCTTTGTTATCGCGGAAAGTCGCCGCCTTGCAACCTTCATTGATAGTGTTTAGCGGATATTGGTGTCTTGATAATTTTTTTTACGACCTACAAAGAAGAGAAAGGAAATTGAAGGGGTGAAACATTTCATTTATTGTGTAACAAAGTTACAATTTTGGAAGGTCTTCAATTAAGAGTGACCCTCCTCTCCAAATGGAGTTTTACAAAATATTTCACACTCAAAACACTCACCTTCACCCCTATTTATAGCCCAACGGAGTTGATGTGAACCATTGGATCAAACCTAGCCAAAAGGAAGAGAAATCCACCATTAACTGAATTGTTGGGAACCGACGGCCATGACGGTTAGCAACCTGTTAGCCAACCGGTTGGTCAACCGATTGGTTCCCAACCTAATTTGTCTTTTCTTGATTTTTCTTCACGAATTTCTCTTGGATCAATTTGGTATCTTGGACCTTGGTTTGTCTTCTGATTTGGGCTTCAAATATTGGTAGAAATTCAGAGAATTTGAGTCATTTGGGGCTTTTATTCATTATTTCTTTATTAGCCCGCAAAATAAGATAAAATGATTATTAGTAATATCGTTATTCATATAACATAGATAATAAGGGTATAAAAATGTAATTAAAATGTGATAATCAAATACCCCCACACCTAAATTTTGCATTGTCCTCAATGCAAATTCTAATATGCACAAAGTAAAACAGATAAGAATGGAAGCACTTACATTTGTTCGATTAGACTTGAACAATGACAAAATTCTGTAATGACCTTTGGTATGAGAAGGTGAAGTCAAAATTTATTCTCTCTTTTTTTTTTTTTGAAAAGAACAAGAAACTCTCACATGAGAGAAGAATAAATTCTTTTATTATTATTGTGGGACAAAAATAAAAATGTAGAATAAAAGATGAAACATGAGAAGCTCACATTCTACATTAAATCCTACCTTATTGCTGAAAATTCTACCGAAATTTAAAGAATTTCAAGATGATATAATCAATGATGTTCTCAAATTCTGAAAATTCCAAGGTTTGCAATGTGTTTTCTGACAAATTAAGGTAGGTCTTATTAGTGTTATGCATTTTGAACTTAGATTTTTGATTAATGACAATTTGACATTTTGGTTGCTCTTTCAAAAATCTAAGCTCATCGAAAAGAGTTCTTGAATGTTGCATTCAAAGGCATGTATTCAACAGTTTCCTCATTTTGGAAAATCAAATCTGAATTTTTAAGATTTCCAGTTCCTCATGAAAGATTTCCTCAAAACTAATGTCGATTCATTCTCTACTACATTAAACTTTCTTGGATGTAATTGATTTGAAAGTGATTATCAATATTATTTCTGGATTGAAAATATTAAGTTCGTGATCGATTCCCAAAAGCGACTTCATGTGACCGGTTCTACGGTTGATGAGAGCATTAGAAGTGGCTAAGAGCGGTCTTCCTAAGATCCGGGTATCGTCCTTTGGGATTGGAAGCGGGTTGCGTTTCGGGACTCTGAAATCAACGGGAAAAATAAAGTCTCCAACCTTTATCAATACATCATTATTTCACCCATAGGGACCTTAACGGATCTATCGACTAGCGAAGTGTGCATCTAGTTGGCTTGAGTTCCCGACACCTAGTTGTTGGTAGATTGAATATGGAAGCAAGTTGACCGGCCCCTAAGTCTAAAAGCCTTATCAATACGAGTATTACCAATGATACATGAGATGGTAGGACAACACGGATCCTTATGTTTCAATGGTACGGACTTTAGAGGACTTCAGCGATATTGGCGTGAGAAAGACTTTCTTTGGAACATTCATTTGCCTCTTTAAAATGTAATTAAAATGTGATAATCAAATACCCCCACACCTAAGCTTTTGTTAGTCCTCTAGCAAAGAAAATAAAAAGAAAACCTAACTCACTTTCAACAGTCGCCCAATGAGCTTGACGCCTGATTGCGCCACCACTTCTTCATCTGTGAAGCTAGTCCCCAGCGGAGTCGCCATCTTTTGTTCGCGAGGAAAATTATAAAATTGATCTATTCTATTTGAAGAATAATGAATACAATCTCTCGAATGCAATATCTCTCTCTAACTGACTTAGATAAAAAGAAATTACAACTTCCTTGATCGGTCGCCCGATTTATAAAAGAGAGAAGGATCAACGGAGACCCTTCCCTTTATTTAATCTGGGTTCTTCACGGTGGCGGTGGGAGCTTGAATCTTGTATCCCGTTGACGATCCGACCGTCTTGACTCGTGGGACGAGGTTGGAAAAGAACTCGCAGGAGCAAGTCTAAGAACTCGCAAAGCAAGTTTATAACTCTCACGAGTTTGATAACTCAAGATATGAGTTTTGTAACTCTGCACGAGTTTGTATGCCAAGCCGAGCCGAAGAGATGCCAATCCAAAGAAGATCCCTCTAAGCCAACCCAACTTCCCTCCAAAAAGCCGCGCCAATCGAGAGCGAAAAAGCCCCATTTGGCTGTCAAAACCCCCCATTTATAGGGGTTAAAGGGGTGTAACCATCCCCTTAAAATGCTCCATAATGGGGGTTTAGTGGGGTGTAACCACCCCCCCTTAAATTGCTCAAACGGTTGAGGAACCGTTCAACTCATGTTTGAATGAGTCAAAACGCGAAGTTCGCGTTCTAGAGCAAGTCTCGCGTCTGCATTTAGTGCAGGAACGCGGGGATAGACCTCCGCGTCTACATTTTAACTAGGACGCGGGGTTGGAGGCCTGCGTTTTGAGCTTTGAGCGGGCCATGTGCTCCGCGTTTTGAATTGAAGCGGGCCATGTGCTCCGCGTTTTGAATTGAAGCGCGAGGAAGCATCCGTGATTTTGCCTTGAAGAGATCAATACTTGTGATATCTTTTCACAAGGATTGTCAACTTGTAATCCTTGTATTCGGAGACATTAGCTTCGATTCTCCTTTGTTATCGCGGAAAGTCGCCGCCTTGCAACCTTCATTGATAGTGTTTAGCGGATATTGGTGTCTTGATAATTTTTTTACGACCTACAAAGAAGAGAAAGGAAATTGAAGGGGTGAAACATTTCATTTATTGTGTAACAAAGTTACAATTTTGGAAGGTCTTCTCAATTAAGAGTGACCCTCCTCTCCAAATGGAGTTTTACAAAATATTTCACACTCAAAACACTCGACCTTCACCCCATTTATAGCCCAACGGAGTTGATGTGAACCATTGGATCAAACCTAGCCAAAAGGAAGAGAAATCCACCATTAATCGGAATGCATTTGGGAACCGTCGGTTAGGCGTCGGTTAGGGATTATGTAGGTTGGTCAACCGATTGGTTCCCAACCGAATTTGTCTTTTCTTGATTTTTCTTCACGAATTTCTCTTGGATCAATTTGGTATCTTGGACCTTGGTTTGTCTTCAGATTTGGGCTTCAAATATTGGTAGAAATTCAGAGAATTTGAGTCATTTGGGGCTTTTATTCATTATTTCTTTATTAGCCTGCAAAATAAGATAAAAATGATTATTAGTAATATCGTTATTCATATAACATAGATAATAAGGGTATAAAAATGTAATTAAAATGTGATAATCAAATACCCCCACACCTAAGCTTTTGTTAGTCCTCTAGCAAAGAAAATAAAAAGAAAACCTAACTCACTTTCGCAGGAATCGCGGTTGTATTTAGCGCATACAACAAGCCTTTAAACCCATAGGTTATCCTAGTGGACGAGTTGTAGTCTCGTGAGGGTTTGCAGTGAATATACCCACAAAATTCAGTCAACTTGCCAATTTAAAGAAGTTAATAAAATAATTAATTCATTTGATATCTTCAAACACTCCAATTGAAGTTGGTTAATACTCAGGAAAACGTTTTTATCATAACTCCAATGTAATTTTCTTAAGAAAATCCTTTCATTATAGTTATACAAAACCAAGTTTAACTCAAAGATTTAATTTGAAAGTTTTGAAAAGAACATGCTAACTCTTTGTTTTAAACAAACTTCAAGTCTTTAAATCCATTTAATTTTTCAAGAACATATACAAATATAACTATATATAAAAACATGATTAGTATGACAATTTTTTTTAAACTCTTTATTCCTTGGTGATTTTGTTCTTTTTAATCGGGCTTTCTAAGTGACCATTTAGCGAGTTTTGGGCCAATGAATCCCAACCCAATTGGGCTTAGGTCATTAAGTATAGAAATACTCCTCGGGCTTAATTACTCAGTCAACTTAGGCTTAGTAAAATAGAACCACCAATGATTTTAAGAGAAATTTTTCTTCTTTTTGTTAAGTTAGTATAATATATATATGTGTATATGTATATATATTCTGAACAATATTTGGATCAAGACAACTTGAAAAATTATTTTCAACTCTAAGTTAGGCATGCAAAATTCCATTACTTTAATTAAAAATCTAAGTTAAAACTTAAGTAAAGTATACTACTTTGAAAATCATTTCTTAAGAAATTTATTTGGAGTTATCATAAAAGGTAAACTTGAGTATAGAACTAACTAGGGATTAGAAGACTTAAATTCTATCAAGTAGATCAATTATTAATCAACTCTATTAAGTTGGCAAGTGATTTTTTTTTTTTTTATGATGAAAAGAGAAAAAATGACATAAAGATAAAAATGACATGAAAAGAGAAAAAAATGACATAAAGATAAAAATGACTAACTAAGATAAAGATAAAAATGACTAATTCCCACCCCACACCTAAATTTTGCATTGTCCTCAATGCAAATTCTAATATGCACAAAGTAAAACAGATAAGAATGGAAGCACTTACATTTGTTCGGTCGACTTCGAACAATGACAAAAATTCTGTAATGACCTTTGGTATGAGAAGGTGAAGTCAAAATTTATTCTCTCTTTTTTTCTTTTTTTTTTTTTTTTTTCATATGTTTTTTTTTTTTGAAAAGAACAAGAAACTCTCACATGAGAGAAGAATAAATTCTTTTATTATTATTGTGGGACAAAAATAAAAATGTAGAATAAAAGATGAAACATGAAAGCTCACATTCTACATTAAATCCTACCTTATTCTTGAAAATTCTACCGAAATTTAAAGAATTTCAAGATGATATAATCAATGATGTTCTCAAATTCGAAAATTCCAAGGTTTGCAATGTGTTTTCTGACAAATTAAGGTAGGTCTTATTGGTGTTATGCATTTTGAACTTAGATTTTTGATTAATGACAATTTGACATTTTGGTTGCTCTTTCAAAATCTAAGCTCATCGAAAAGAGTTCTTGAATGTTGCATTCAAAGGCATGTATTCAACACAGTTTCCTCATTTTGGAAAATCAAATCTGAATTTTTAAGATTTCCAGTTCCTCATGAAAGATTTCCTCAAAACTAATGTCGATTCATTCTCTACTTACATTAAACTTTCTTGGATGTAATTGATTTGAAAGTGATTATCAATATTATTTCTGGATTGAAAATATTAAGTTCAGCGATCGATTCCCAAAAGCGACTTCATGTGACCAGTTCTACGGTTGATGAGAGCATTAGAAGTGGCTAAGAACGGTCTTCCTAAGATCACGGGTATCGTCCTTTGGGATTGGAAGCGGGTTGCGTTTCGGGACTCTGAAATCAACGGGAAAAATAAAGTCTCCAACCTTTATCAATACATGTTATTTCACCCATAGGGACCTTAATGCATCTATCGCCTAACTGAAGTGTGCATCTAGTTGGCTTGAGTTCCCGACACCTAGTTGTTGGTAGATTGAATATGGAAGCAAGTTGACGGCCCCTAAGTCTAAAAGCCTTATCAATACGAGTATTACCAATGATACATGAGATGGTAGGACAACACGGATCCTTATGTTTCAATGGTACGGACTTTTAGAGGACTTCACTGATATTGGCGGCGAGAAAGACTTTCTTTGGAACATTCATTTGCCTCTTTTTGGTACATAATTCCTTTAAAAATTTGGCATAAGAAGGAATTTGTTCAATGACATATAAAAGAGGAATGTTGACCTTAACACCTTGAAAGTTTCTAGAATTTTCTCCTCACGAGAGGAGTGCTTCCTAGGCACTGAGTCTATCCGGGTAAGGAGCAACTGGTTTAAATTGATTAGACTCTGGTTCTGGTTCAGGTTCTGAGTCATCAGAAGGGTGTGATTTCTGAGTAGAGATATCAGAAGGAGAGGGAATTTGTTCTGGTTCAAGGGTTTCACTTAGAGGCATTCTAACCTGATTATCGACCTGTCTACCTGACCGTAGTGAATGGATTGCATTCACTTCAGCTTGGTAGGTTAAACTTGATCCTGTGTCCTTCGGGTTGGGCACGGGTTGACTCGGAAAAGTTCCTTTCTCTCTCTCACTCATGGCATTAGCTAGTTGACCAAGTTGGGTTTCTAACCTAGCTATGGCTTGAGTGTTGGAAATGATTTGCGGTTGATTGCATGAAGGAATTCAAGCGTGTTTGATGTTTGAGTCAATAAGTTAGGTGAGTGCGTGTAGAGGTTTTAATCAAAGTTTCTAGACCCTTTTCGAACATTAAGGCGTTTATCATGATCCGCAATTTGAGGAGTGTGATTTGATTGGTGATGAGGAGACTGATTTTGAAATGACAGATTTGGTTGTTGAAAATTGAGAGGAACCGATTGCCCTAGAGAATTGTTGGGTTGAAGAGGGAGGAAATTTTGATTTCGGAGTAGTTTCCACTGTTCCATGCAAAATTTGGATGATTTCTCTAACTGGATTGTAGGTTGGAGAAAATGGATCATTCACCGGACGGAAATCGGCGTTTATCGACCTAGTGGTGACGGATCCTAAAGAGGACATTCCTCGAAACATGAGATGGAGACAGACAGTTATGACAACTTGGCCGAAACTTGGTTGATTTGGTGGAGCTCGTTCTTTGACTTCTAAAGCTTCTAACCTACATGATTGTAGCCATCTTTGCTTGAGAGGCTATGTTTGTTTCTAAGGACAGACCACTGGTTTTGGGTTGGGAAGCCCGATGAAACAGTCATCACAATGTTCCCCTTGCATGGTTTTCTCGGATAAATTCTCTAAAAGTCCCAAGCTTCATCGGCATTTTTCTTCATGAAATCCCCTTGACACATTGACTCTAAGGAAGTTTTGAAGAATAATCCAATCCTTCATAAATGATTTGGCATAATCGCCACTTTTCAAGACCATGGTGAGGACATTGGATAAGAAGATCTTTGAATTTGTCAAAATACTTCCAAAAGGTTCTCCGGGACAATTTTAAAATTTTGAATCTTTGTTTCTAAGCTTGACCATTTTGTGGATAGGAAAGAATTTTTGAGAAAAACTTTTACAAATTCACCCCAAGTTGAGATGGAATCGTGGGCAAGCTATCTGACCATTTTTGGCTTTGTCCTTAAGGGCAAATGGAATAAATCGGAGTTTGATCGCATCTTCAGTTAAGTCCCTCATATTAATCATGAGGCAAACTTCTTCAAATTCGGAGATAAAGATGTAAGCGTCTTCGGTTTCTACTCCTAGGAATTTGGGAAGCATGTTAATAAAATGCGGTCTAAGTTCAAAATTGGTTCCATTTACCTCGGGGAGTTTTATGCAAGAGGGGATTGCATTTCTAGTGGGGTAACAAACATCTTGAAGAACAGGTGGGTTGGTATTAGCCATTTCGTTTGGTTCAAGAGATGAATCAAAACGAATTAAACGATTAGTATTATCCCTAACCCAAGTTTGCATACACCAAAATCAAATTTTTTTTTTTATTTGAAAAAGGATAAGAGAAAAAGTTAAGAAGATGATGAGAAAAAAATAAGGAAAGACTAACTAAAAATAAATCAAGGCAATCACTTTCCAATCACCCTAACTCTAGGGTTAAGCCTAAACTTGACTTAGACCAGCTCCTAACCAAAAATTCCCTTAGTGAAAAGATCAAAGTTTACTTGGGTAATTAGCCAGGTAAGGATAGTACTAGAGGGAGATCAAAGATCAATTAAGTACCTCTTTCCTTTCGGAGCGCCTTACGCAACCCCTAAACCTTGCCTTAGACACCAATTAATCCAAATAAACTTGGACCGGTTCACTTAAGAAATTATTGTTCCTTAATGAGCTCGAATCCTTAGGGGCCAACGTCTAATCAAATTTTAAGAGGCTTTGGTAAGTGTAGTGAGGAATTAGTGATTTTTGGGCTAAGGAAAGGGTGATGAAATCCCTCACCTTATCTTGATTAGTGGGTTTTGCCCTTAAGATATTTTCAAGTGTGTGCCAAATCAAGATGCTCAAATCACTTGGTGAATTCCTACTATTATATGAAATGCAACCCTAAGAATTAAAAGCAACTAAAAGGATGCAAAAAACAAAATCTTTTTATTTTTTATTATGGTCGACAATAAAAAAATGAAGTTTATTAGGGTCGACAAGGGTAAAATCTTTATTTTTTTTATTTTTATTATTTTTTTTATCCTAATTGTCTCTAATGTGAATGAACTATCTAAAGGGTGGAATTGAGAATGCTAGAAAGAAGAGTTACCCACGCAATCGCTATCCAAAGCCTCGTTGGAGGCAAATCTTCAATCTTGAGTCTTCAACTCTTGATCTTCAAGCTCCAAGTTCCTACACAAAAGAAAACACACAAAATAAGTAACCAAAGTCAATAAAAATCCTACTTATGCACCGTTCCCCGGCAACGGCGTCAAAAACTTGATGGGTAAATAAATGGTTACCTCCTAAGTTGCAAGTATACAACCTTGATCAAGTTATAGTATATAAGATTATCGATCCCACGAGGAACGGGAAGTAGGAAGAGTTTTGCTCAAGTTTTGGTTCTCAAATTATGCGCGTGACAATTAGGAGTTTATGTACAAATAAAATAAAAGTGAGGAAATGGTGAAAGTGGTGGTGGAGAGGTAAGAGAGAGTGGATTGTGGATTATGTGCAAAAGAGGAGAAAATGAAGTTGAGAATGTGGTTGTGGTTATATGCACATAATAACAAAACTAAGTTTGAGATTATATGCACATGGAGGGAATATGAGATTGAGAGAAAATAAGTGCAAAATAAAAGAAAGCAAGATTGAGAGAGAGAGGGTAAAGGAAAATCAAAATAAAAAATAAAGGAAAATAACAAACAAATGGAAAACAAGGATAAGTGCAAAATAAAGAAGGTAAAGTATGGAGGATTAATTAAAGATATGAGGAATCTAGAGTAGATCCACTTAGTTTATCTCAATCTCATGAAAATGAGTTGGATTTGTTAGCTAGTTTCAAACAATCTCTAGGGATCCCACAAATATTGGCTCCACACTTAGAAAAGGGTAATTTCCTAGAGGGTTCTAGCCTCAAGGTGAATTAAAGAAAGGAAAATCTATTCTAGAAAGTAAATACAAGAATTAAATACATTGCATGAAAGTAAATTGCATGGAATTAAATTGCATGAAAGTAAATTGCAAGAAAGTAAATTGCATGAAAGTAAATCTATTCTACAAACAAGAAAATAAAGAAGAAAATGAAAAAGAAATAAAATAGAAACCAACAACTCGATCTTAATCTAATCCTCCTTTTGGTCCTTGGATTAGAAGAAGAAAGGAAATTGAAGGGTGAAACATTTCATTTATTGTGTAACAAAAGTTACAATTTTGGAAGGTCTTCTCAATTAAGAGTGACCCTCCTCTCCAAATGGAGTTTTACAAAATATTTCACACTCAAAACACTCGACCTTCACCCCTATTTATAGCCCAGCGGAGTTGATGTGAACCATTGGATCAAACCTAGCCAAAAGGAAGAGAAATCCACCATTAATCGGAATCATTTGGGAACCGATCGGTTGGCGTCGGTTAATAACCGGTTGGCCAATCGGTTGGTCAACCGATTGGTTCCCAACCTAATTTGTCTTTTCTTAATTTTTTCACGAATTTCTCTTGGATCAATTTGGTATCTTGGGCCTTGGTTTGTCTTGATTTGGGCTTCAAATATTGGTAGAAATTCAGAGAATTTGAGTCATTTGGGGCTTTTATTCATTATTTCTTTATTAGCACGCAAAATAAGATAAAAATGATTATTAGTAATATCGTTATTCATATAACATAGATAATAAGGGTATAAAAATGTAATTAAAATGTGATAATCACGTTTCAACCTCAAAACGTCGGGATCGGTCCACGTAGCAAAGTTCAAGACGCTACGGCCACCTCGTGATTTCAAAAAGCAAAACACGGAGTTCACCCATGCAAGGCGAATGACTAAGCGGACAAAAGCGAGCATAACTTCTTTGAAGATAGAATGAGGAGCAATACCTTCTCGAGAATCAAATAAAGAAGATATCCAAAGTATTCAAAGCACGCCCTACCAACCGCAAACTTTCAAAAACTTTGAGGGGGTTCTCAGAGGGTCAGAAAAAATTATCAAGACAAATAATATCCACTAAACACCGCCGATGAAGGTTACAAGGCGGCGACTTTCCGCGACAACAAAGGAGAATCAGAATCTAATGTCTCCAGAGTATAAGGATTACAAGTTGACAATCCTTGTGAAAAGAGATTATAAGTATTGATCTCTTCAAAGCAAAACGCGGGGCTCACCCCCGCGTTTCAATTCAAAATGCGGGACTCATCCCCGCGTTTCAATTCAAAATGCGGGACTCATCCCAGCGTTCCAACATAAAAACGCGAGGGTCGTGCCTGCGTTTAAGCTCCAAAATGCGGAAGTCCATCCCCGCGTTCCTGCTCCAAATTGCAGACGCGAGGCTCGCTCCAGAACGCGAATCTTGCGTTTAACTCTTTCAAACACGTTCTAAACGGTTCCAAAATTAGTTTTGCACGATCTGAGGGCCATTAACCCTCGCTCAGATGCATTTTAGGGTCATACACCCTCAAACCCCTATAAATAGTCAAAGCTCACCAAGAAGGGAAATAGCTTTTGATCGCTTGAGGTAGCCTTGGAGGGTCAATTGACGTGGGCTTTGGCTTTTCTTCTTGGATCATCTTGGAAGGCTCTTCAGGAGCCTTTGAGATTATTCGGCTTGGCTTAAAACTCTTTCGGGTAAAAAGGATCAAAGCTCCTTTTCTAAAACTCTTTCAGAGTTCTCAACTCGGCCAGAGTTCCCAAACTTGCCTTGCAAGTTCGCCCAAGATATTAAATCAAGAGGCGACGAAGACAAAGTCCCACGAGCCAAGACGCTCGGATCGTCAACGGGATATAAGATTCAAGCTTCCATCGCCACCGCGAAGAACCCGGCTTTAAATAAAGGGGGGATCATTTCTAATCCTTCCCTCTTTTGTAAATCGGGATAACCGCTAAGAGAGCGATTGAGAGGATAGAGAGATTGTAATTCTTCAGTAAAAGAATCAATACAATATCATTCCTCCACCTTTTTTTTTAACTTTTTCCGACAAACAGAAGGTGTGAAAATATTTCTTTTATTGATTGCAATAAAAAGTTACAATTTGGAAGGTCTTCTCAATTAAGAGTAACCCTCCTCTCCAAAAGGAGTTTACAAAATATTTCACGCTCAAACCCCTCACCCTCTATCCCTATTTATAGAGTATTACAATCAATATCAACCCTTGGATTAAACTTGATCTCCAAGTTAATCAATTTCAGCCTTTAAATCGTAACAGAAAGCTGGGTATCGATACTGATATCGATATTGGTATCGATACTGATATCGATACCCCTATCAATACCGGTATCGATACTAGTATTGATAATTGGATCAAAAATCTGACTTGGCAGATGGCTTCGTCTCGTCGAGATAGGCAATTTTCATATATATGTTAAATTCCGCCTTCCGGATTGGGAGATATCGTCATTTCTTTACAACTAATCATCCCGAATATAATTTTGACTTGATTTCATTTCTTTTTCGATTATTATTTCTTCGACTTGTGTAGATTGTTTGGCTTGATCCCAGGCTTCAATAAGAGGTTAAAAAATGAGAATATTTGAGTTCTTTTTGGCTTTTATTCATTGATTCTTCATTAACCTGCAAATTAAGAGAAAAATATGTTATTAGTGACATTTTTATTTAAATAAAATAGATAATGAGGGTGTAAAATTATAATAAAAATATGATTATCAAATACCCCCACACCTAAACTTTTGCTAGTCCTCTAGCAAAGAAAGAAATTAAAAGGGAAAGAAAGAAAAATCCTAACTCATTTTCGTAGGAATCACGGTTGTATTTAGCGCATACAACAAGCCTTTAAACTCCTAGGTTACCCTAGTGGACAAGTTATAGTCTCGTAAGGGTTTGAAGTGAATATACCTATAAAATTCCGTCAACTTTCCAATTTAAAGAAGTCAAAGTATAATTAATTCACTTGATATATTTGACATTCTAAATGAAGCTAGTTTTACTCAAGAATTTTTTTATATATAACTCCAACCTAAAGCTCTTAGAAAATATTTTCATTATAAGTATACAAAACTAAGTTTAACTTAAAATTTTAATTTAAAAGTTTTGAAAGAAACATGCTAACTCTTTGTTTTAAACAATTTTCAAGTCTCTTAATCAATTTATTTTTCAAGAATATATATACAAATATAACTATATATATAAAAACATTATTAGTAAATTTTTTATTTATTTAAAACTCTTTATTCCTTGGTGATTTTGTTCTTCTTGATCGGACTTTCTAAGTGACCATTTAACGAGTTTTGGGCCAATGGATTCCAACCTAATTGGGCTTAGGTCATTAAGCATAGAAATACTCCTTGGACTTAATTACTTTCGGTCAACTTAGGCTTAGTAAGATAGAACCACCTTGGATTTTAAGAGAATTTTAATTGGTGCCCATTTTTGCATTCTTCTTTTGTAAAGTTAGTTTTTTAATATATATATGTGTATATGTATATATATATCTTAAAAATATTTATATCAAGAAAACTTGAGAATTTATTTTCAACTCTAAGATTAGCATGCAAAATTTCATTACTTTAATTAAAAGTCTAAGTAAAGGCTTAAGTGAAGTATAATACTTTGAAAATTATTTCTTAAGAAATTTATTTGGAGTTATCATAAAAGGTAAAATTGAGTATAAAACTAACTAAGGATTAGAAAATTTAAATTTTATCAAATAGATCAATTATTAATCAGCTCTATTAAGTTGGCAAGTGACATTATTTTTATGAAAAAGAAAAAATTACATAAAAAGAAAAAAAGGTAAGAAAAAAAGACTAAGATAAAGAGAAATAATGACTAATCCCCACCCCACACCTAAATTTTGCATTGTCCTCAATGCAAACTCTATAATGCATAAAGTAAAGTAGGTAAAAATTGAAGCACTTACATTTGTTCGGTCGACTTTGAACAAAAAAAAAATCTGCAATTACCTTTGGTATGAGGAGGATGAAGTCAGAAATTTTTTTTTTCTCTTTTTTTTTTCATATAACTCTTTTTTTTGTTTTCAAAAGAATAAGAAACTCTCAAATGAGAGAAGAATAAATTCTTTTATTATTATGAGATAAAAATTAAAGATGTAGAATAAAGAATTAAACATGAAAAGCTCATATTCTACATCAAATCCTACCTTATTGCTGAAAATTCAACCCCGGATTTTAAAGAAATTCAATATGATATAATCAACAATGTGCTTGAATTCAAAACATTCCAAGGTTTGCACTGATTTTTGCAACAATTGAAGGTAGGAATTAATGGTGTTATGCATTTTGAACTTAGATTTCTTATTAATAAAAGTTTGTCCAACCAATTCTTCTTTAAAAATTTCCTCAAACACAAGATCTATGCTTGAGGTTTGAAATTTTGGTTGTTGTTTATTTTCCAAAAATCTAAGTTCATCATAAAAGAGTTCTTCAAAAGTTAGATCAAAGAAGCATGTATTCAACACAGTTTCAACGTTCTGAAAGACCAGATCTGTTTTCTCTAAAATTTGCAGTTCCTCACCAAAGATCTCCTCAAAACTTAGATTTAACTCATTTTCTTCTTCTTCTACCTCTTGAAAGTAGTTTATTTCTAGAGGTTGATTAGCTGGTTGGTTCCTTGGATTAAAAATGTTGATATCAGCAGTCAAATTCCCAAAAGACAGCTTCATTTGACCAGTTCTACAGTTGATTAGAGCATTAGAAGTGGTCAAAAACGGTCTTCCTAAAATGACTAGTATCTGACCTTTGAGATTGGAAACGGACTGCGTTTTCAAGACTATGAAATCTACTGGAAAAGTAAAATCCCCAACCTTAATCAAAACATCCTCTATCTCACTCATGGGGACTTTAACAGATCTATCAGCTAACTGTAAGGTGCATTTAGTTGGTTTAAGTTCTCCTACACCTAGTTGCTGGTAGACTGAATAGGAAAGTAAATTGATACTAGCCCCTAAGTCTAAAAGTGCCTTATCAATGTATGTATTACCAATGACACATGAAATAGCAGGACAACCAGGATCCTTATATTTTAAGGGTACAGACTTTGAAAGCACATCACTGATATTGGCAGCAAGAAAGACTTTCTTATAGAACATTTATTCTTCTCTTCTTAGTGCACAATTCTTTCAAAAATTTTGCATAAGAAGGGACTTATTCAATTACATCCAAGAGAGGAATATTGACCTTAACCTGCTTGAAAGTTTCTAGGATCTTCTCCTCCTGAGGGGAGTATTTCCTAGGCTTGAGTCTATCTGGAAAGGGAGCAACTAGTTTAAACCTATTAAAATTAGGCTCAGGTTCAAGTTCAGGCTCTTGGTCTTTAACAGGGGGTGATTGTTGAATAGAGTCATCAGAAGGAGAGAGAATTTGTTCTGGCTCAAGGGTTTTATTTGGAGGCATTCTAACTTGATTATCAAATTATTTTCCTGACCGTAGTGAATGGATTGCATTCACTTGAGCTTGGTAGGATGAACTTGATCCCGTGACCTTAGGGTTGGTCACGGGTTGACTCGGAAATGTTTATTTTTCTCTCTCACTCACAGCACTAGCTAGTTGTCCAAGTTAGGTTTCTAATCTAGCTATAACTTGAGTGTTGGAATTGAGAATTTGTCCGGTTGATTGCATAAAGGTATTCAAGGTGTTGGATGTTTGAGTCAACAAGTTGGTGGTTTGTGTAGAGACCTTAATTATGATTTCGAAACCCTTTTCTAAAATATTGAGACGTTTACCATGATCAGAGTTTGGAGGAGAATGATTTACAGATTAATGATGAGGAGACTGATTTGGATATGACAGATTTGGTTGTTGAAAATTGATTTGAGAACCGAAAGGAACTGTGTTTCCCCTAGGAAATTGGTGGGTTGAAGAGGGAGTGAAATTTTGATTTCCGGAGTAGTTTCCCTGATTCCATACAAAGTTCGGTAATTTCTCCAACCTGGATTGTAAGTTGGAGAAAATGAATCATTCCCGGGACATTGGAATGCAGCGTTTACCTGACCTAGTGGTTGGTTATTTTCTAAGAGAGGACATTCCTCTAAAACATGAGATGGAGACAGACAGTTGTGACAACCTGAGGCAGAAACTTGATTGATTTGAGTTGGAGCTCGTTCTTTGATTTCTAAAGCTTCTAACCTACGCATGATTGTAGCCATCTTTGCTTCAGAGGCTATGTTTGTCTCTAAGAAAAGACCACTGGATTTGGGTTGGGGAACTAATGAAATTCTGTCATCACAGTGTTCCCACTACATGGTTTTCTCGGATAAACTCTCTAAAAATTTCCAGGCTTCATCGGCATTTTTCTTCATGAAATCCCTTAGACACATTGATTCTAAGAAAGTTTTTGAAGAATAATCCAATCCTTCGTAGATAATTTGGCATAATTGTCATTTCTCTAGACCATCGTGAGGACATTGGATAAGAAGGTCTTTAAATTTATCACAATACTTCCAAAATGGTTCTCTCGGGATAATTTGAAAATTTTAAATGCTGTTTCTAAGCTTAACCGTTTTATGGAAAGGAAAGAATTTCTTCAAAAAAACGGTAACAAATTCACCTCAATTTGAGATAGAATTTGTGGGTAAGCTATACAGTCACTTTTTAGCTTTGTCCTTAAGAGCAAAAGGAATAAATCGAAGCTTGATCGCATCCTCAGATAAGTCCCTCATCTTAATCATGAGACAAACTTCTTTAAATTCGGAGATGAAAATATATGCATCTTCAGATTTTACTCCTAAGAATTTTGAAAGCATGTTTATGAAATGCGGTCTAAGTTCAAAATTGGTTCCATTGACATCGGGGTGTAGGCGTCGAAAATTGCTTATAAAGTCCCCGAACAAGACTCGTGACGATGAGTTGACGATCGACGAGCCATCCGACGACGTAACGGCGAACCTTTGACAACACAACAAGTGACCGCGACGCAAACGCATAAAGTGAGTCGACGAAACGTCCAAGCCGACGAAGATAGTCGACGAAACGTCCAAGTCAGTGAAGCGAGCTGACCAAAAATATTAACCGGATCAGAATCAAATTGAGCTCGGAAAAACAAGCGGAAAACAAGTCCCGGAACAAACCATCGGACCCGAAAAAGAAGCGAAAAGCCATAATGGCGGCTCGGCCAAGGCCGAGCCACCATTTGGTGGCTTGGTCAAGGCCGATACACCAAATGGTGTCTCGGCGGCCGAGACACCAAATGGTGTCTCGACCAAAGCCAAGCCACCTAGAGCTTACTGGGCTTTTGCCCAGTTTTGACCGCATCCGTTTCTAAAATATTATAAATAGAAGAGGAGGGGTCTCATTTGAGGGGGGGATTTTTGGTAAGAAGCCGAAGCTCTGCCAAATTGAAATCAAGTTCCAGATCTAGAGTTGGGAGAAAAAGGGAGGCCTTCGACGATCATCTTCTTCGACTCTCAGATCCAAGATCTTGGCGAACCTCTCAGGGCTATTATCCTCCTTCGTGAGATAATCCTCTCAGAAAGTTCGAGAGATCGAGGATCAGATCTATACTATTTCCTCTGGATCAAAACCTTGTTTTTTTATCCTGAGAAGAGCTGTGACTTCGCTTGGTCGATTTCACTCACTTGGGCTATTATTTTCCTTTGTGAAATAATCCCCGTTATTGCGCAGATCTTACACCGGATCGGATCACGCGTCGGTCCACGGATAAACCCCAGCACCGGCAAAGAACCCACACAAGTAAGGATCAATAAATGAGATCTGCGTTTTTTCTGAAGAAAGTTATAATTTTTATTTGACTTTCATAGTAATCGGGTCTTATAAAAAGACTTAGTTTTAGTTTTGAATTCATTTGTAATCACATAAACCTGTAACGAGTTCACAATCAATGAAGATCAAAGAACCGACTTTTCCCGCGAACAAGCTGGCGACCACAGTGGGAGCCAACGGTCTCAGATCTGAGATCATCGTGTCGCAACCGTGGATCGGATCGGTCGAAGAAGAGGTCAATATGAGTTCACTCACAGAAGTTTGAGGAATACCTCTCATCCTCGCCCGCATCTTCCTCCCCACAAATCCCGGCGATCTCCGCCGCAAGGAAGATCCGCTGGTCCTCGGATCCGAATCCAAAGCGAGGATTCTAACCCCGTCGCTACCAAAGTTGCAGCAAACAATGTTCGCCCGGCGTCCAAGATCACCGGATCTCCAGAGCTGAACTCCTCCGTGCAGGAGAAGACCGCCGATGGCGTGCCGACTCTCTCAAAGAGAGCCCACCAGAGGCGACGCCAATGCCTGGCACATCAATTCGCCAAGGCCCTGGAGTCAGTGAACGGGATCCGCTACAAGGTGGATCTCAAATCCAGAAGAGGTAAAGAGCCTCAACAACAGATGGTTGGCGACCCCTCCAAGCCGTCAACAAGTGATTGGGTCCGCTGCTTAAACCGCTCAACGCCGAGGAGCGATCCGAAGTGCCGCGTGCATTACTTGCGCACGCACGGGCTCTAGTCCAGGAGGCCCGAATGTTGAAGAAGAAGGAAGTGGACAAGAAGCCACCGAAGATGCGCCAAGCCTGGAAGCCAAAATCCAGAGCAATGATTCGGAGAAAGCCCGAAACGTCAACTAAGGTTCAGCCACCTCAGGCTGATTCAACCAAGGCTCGGCCGTCACGGAGTGACCTGAGTCAAAGGAAGGATACATCTCCAATGAGCTCATCCAAATCGCCGGCCAATTGCTCCCCGCCGGCCAACTCGCTGATTTACCCCGGCAAGAAAATGGTGTTAAATACCGGTCCGTTGCACGATGATCGAGGCAAAATTTTAATTAAGGAACGCTTGGGCTCATTGAAGAAAAGTCGCACCCACAGCCACCACGACAGGAAGACTCCTATAGCTGCTCGCACCCGGCTGCGAATTGAGGTTCAAGAGCCCATCGAAACTTCACACCCGCAAGGGCGAACGTTGAGACGAGTAACTTTTGGAAACTCTGATAACACAGTTCATCCTCAGAAGGAAATGTTTTTGTCTGATGACGATGACGTTATACCTGAGAAGTCGTGCCAACACACGATGGGTTGCTCCGGCATTCATGCCGATGAGTTATACTATCGTGCTGGGGGTACGAGTAAATCTCAAAAAAAGGAGTTCCCCAGAGTTGAACACACATTGTATGTGTTCTAAATTGATAAGGGCTGTGTTGTCGGAGTGCAACTGCACCAAGACAGCTCCGGAGAAGGTATCGGTCTTTGATAGGCTTGGCGCCAAAATGCCAAAACCCAGGTCGAGGCGCTTCCGCGGAAGAAGATCGGTGTCTCAGGGTGATGAATTGCCAATACTCACCACCAACATGACTAGCAAAGGGGCGTCGTCACGTCCCATTCCTGGGGTATCTCAATGGATCACTCGGTTACGGTCCGGGACCATCAGACGACCTAACTATGGCAGAGTGCAGAGGGGGTTACCCTCAGAGGGCGAAGTGTCGGACGCTGACTCTGCAATTGCTTCTGATAATATAGTTTCTAGGGTGGGATAACCCCGTGAGGCATTCATGATCAGTGCAGAATAAGTCACCTAGATGCTTGAAGAGGCTATGGCGAAGCAAAAAGACAATTTTAAGTTCGAGATGGACATGACCATGCAGCAAATGAGAGAGATGCATGACCAGCAAATCCAAGCACTAATGAATCGCCAGGGTGAATCGAGTCGTCGCAATAACGTCCACCAAACGAACAGCGACACGGACAGGGATGAAGACCATAGCGTCAAAAATCCCGAGAACGCCAATGGTAACACCGTCGTCCCTCCTCAAAATCACCTGAACGGAGACGTAGGTGAGAAGGAGAAGATAAAGGACCTCGAGAGTAAGATCAACACTTTGATTTCCGTCCAAGAGGTAAAGAAGACGGGTATACCATGTCCGTACCCAAGAGAGTGGAAATCAATCCCGTATCCGGCAAAGTTCAATCTAATAAACTTTATGCTGTTTGACGGGAAGGGTTCACCCACTCAGCATTTGATTTACTTCAAGTCCCACCTGGGGGTTATTTCCGGTAACGAGCCCTTGATGGTTCGGTCATTCGTTGGCACTCTTCGAGGAGCTGCCTTCGATTGGTACCGCCGTCTCAAGTCGGAGAGCGTTAATAGCTGGGACAACATGGAGACCATGTTCCTTACCAATTTCTTCGATGACGATACCGAGATATCCATCGGGACGTTGTTGGATGAAAAATAGAAAGACAAAGAGACAGTAGACAACTTCGTCAAGCGGTTCCGAAACAAGGCGATAAATTGTCGGGACCCGATAACCGAGGAGTTCATTCTCCAGACTTACCACAATAACCTTTCGTTGGACGTGCTGGAAGCAATGGGAATGGCGCCGTCCAAAATATGGAGAGACTTGAAGGTACGTGGGGTGCAAGCCGAGCATTTCCTTAAGAGGAAAAAGGCAGAAAGAGGCCAGCAAACGGTAAATGCTTACAAACAGAATTTTGTCCCACGCGGCAAAGGGAAGGCATAGCGAGCGGTGGGCCATAAACCAAACTTTCGGCTCTGACCACGGCAACAACCACAATTGTGCGATGTCGCGACTAATGGCGTAGCGACCTCAAAAACAGAAGTCGTCAGAACCAAGGTTCCCTAAAGTCTACTCTTTCAAGGAAGACGAGGTTCCCGGTATCTTCAAATACCTCCTGGAGAATAATAAGATCCAGCTGCCACCAATTGTGAATCAGGAGGAGGCAAATAAGGTCACAGATCTGAGGTACTGCGCATTCCACAGAGCGGTTCACCATCCGACAAAATCGTGTTACCATCTCAAGGATAATATCCAGGCCTTGATCGATGTAGGGGTCATTACCCCAAAGCTATCCAAAGAAAAGAAGGTGGGAGCGAATGCAGTATCCATCAGCTTCGGATCGGTGCCTTTAACTTAGTTTCAACCGAAGCCCGTCGTGAAAGTAGGGATGAAGATGGTGAATGATGATCCTCACGGACAACGTGAAAAGGGGCTCGTGCCACATACAGCCCCAAATGGCGAAATTCTTTGGGTCCACCCTGACTTGCTCGAAGATGATCAGTGGGCAGACTCTTCATCTAAGAAAAAATCAACGGGCAAGGGCAAACCATGTCATGCCATTTTAGCTATCTCAGAGAGGAATGATGAACAGATAATGACATTCCAGCTTTCCGAAGAGGAACATGAAGTCTTCGCCATAAGGAGAGGACACGAGTACAAATATAAGTATCCCGAAGCTTCTAATCCGAATGCTAAGAAGCTAATGGAGCTGGGAGTGGCAATGACTCCTCCTGCGTGCGCTGAAAAATCACAGCAGCAGACGATTGCTAAGGAGGACACGGCCAAACGGAAGGAGAAGCAACCCAACATCAGGAGGTCCAAGTCCCGAAGCAGTCCTTATTCAATCGTCCGATTGGAAGGGACAAACCGGGAAGTTTGAGCTCCCCATACCGCTTTGATGTTATGGCCCAATTGGCTAACATCCCAGCGAGGATAACTCTCTATGAGCTGCTACGGTTGTCAAAAAAAACCAGAGAGGCCCTACAGGAAGCCCTAGCTGACTCTGAGGTATTTCTCACTCAGATCGAGCCAAGTCCTGAAGAACCAGAGTCTTCAGCCCAGCAGTACAACCTCGCAACCAAGCACTTTCCCTGCATTACTTTTACCAAGGAAGACATGCAGACGTAAAATTCAAAGCACGACAGGCCGCTATATTTCACCGGATACATTAGCTCCAGCGAAGTCAACCGAATCCAAGTTGATCCGGGTTCCGCTGTGAGTATCATGCCCCTCCGCCTGATGTATAGCCTCAGGATTCCTACCAGTAAACTGGTGTCTACAGGCACGGTGATTTATGAATTTAATACTAGTGAGTCTCGGCCACTAGGTAAAATCCGGATAAAGTGCCAGATGGGAGATTTGAAGTCTGAAGTCACATGCTATGTGATTGATGCAGAGACTTCCTATAACTTATTATTGGGTCGGCCATGGATCCATAATAATGTTATAGTCCCCTCCACCCTTCATCAGTGTCTAAAATATGTGGACACGAATAATGAGGTCAAGACGGTGGTCGCGGACAAGCAACCGTTTAGGGGGTTAGAGAACTACTTTACTAACTCCCTCCTTTACGGTAATGAGTCTGATACTGAATCATCGGCCCAAGGCACGGACAGCGATGAGGAAGCTGATACCGAGGCCGAGTTTGATTACGATGGTGGTTTTGTAATAAATGACATTGTACCCTTTGTAGTCAATCTTGACGATGGAGAATCGTCGGATGATAGTTATAATTGGCAACTTGCCAGCAATGAAATAAATAATGATTTAGAGTACTCGCTGTCTTTTACTGATGTGATGAAAAGATTGTACAATGACCCCTAGTTGAACGTACTGATTCGGTCATCTTGTGTAACACAGAAGCATATCCGGGACTCTTTCGGGACAACATTCATCATTCCGGGTAAAACAGATGGTGAAAAAGATTTGGTCTATGGTAAAGGAGATATGATTCCAGCATCAGACCACTTCTTGAGAGAGGATGCTAATGACGATAAGCCTCGCTCTCATCTGTTCAGGTATAGTCTAGAGGCGCAGAATCTCATGAAAAGATGGGGGTATGACTTTGCGCGAGGAGAGGGTCTTTATTTCGGACAAGGTCCTCAAGTCCCACCCAAAGCTGCACACGTCCCAAAGGGAAAACCCGATAATTACTATGGATTCAGGATAGGATTAGGGTATGTATCTTCTTTAGAAGACGAATGCTGCTGGTTGATCGATAACCAATTATCCGATTCGAGAGATGGATATTCATCTGATTCCTCTGCTTGGGAATTTGACGTCAGCATCGGTGAAATGTTCAAGGGTTTGATGTCGAATATGACTACAGCCGACCCCACCATGATGGAGGACGATGAGTAGATACCAACGTGGGAAGACTCGTGGATCCATCACCTCAATATGCAATACGGGGATCGATTCGAGCAAAGAGAACCCCCCACTGAGGATGAAGTGGTCCAGATCAATATGGGCGATGAAGCACACCCTAAGCCCATATTCATTAGCAACAGTCTCTCCCCGGAAGAGAAAGAAGAGTTGATTGCTCTCATCAGGGACTATATTGATGTTTTTGCGTGGAACTACGAAGACATGCCAGAACTCGACCCAAATGTGGCGACACACCGTCTCGACATCAAGACGGATGCCAAACCCGTCAAGCAACAGCAGAGACAGTTTCGTCCGCAGATTATGGAGGCGATTGTAGCGGAAGTGAAAAAGCTCATAGGGTCGGGCTTTATCAGGGAAGAACAACACCCAGATTGGGTGGCGATTATTGTCCCGGTTCTAAGAAGAATGGGACGATCAGAATCTGCATGGATTATAGAGACCTGAACGCCACATGCCCAAAAGACAAATTTTCTCTTCCAATCACTGACATTATCATTGATAATACATGTGGATTCGAGAGAATGTCCTTCATGGACGGTTTTTCGGGTTATAATCAAATCAAGATGTACCCGGATGATGAAAAACACACGGCGTTCAGAACTCCCCTCGGTGTCTTCTGCTACACGGTCATGCCATTCAGTCTGAAGAATGCAGGCGCTACGTACCAGCGAGCGATGACGAAGATTTTCCAGGAACATCTTCGGAAAACGGTCGAGTGCTACGTCGATGACTTAGTCGTGAAGAGTCGCGACAAAAATGACCACATCAAAGACCTGAGGACAGTGTTCGATCTCATGCGGAGTCATCGGTTAAAGATGAACCCTACCAAACCCTTCCTCGGAATGTCCAGCGGCAAATTCCTCGGATTCGTTGTCACCACTAAGGGTATTTATATTGACCTAGATAAAGTAAAGGCGATACATGAACTATAGCCCCTGAAAAATCTAAAAGGACTCAGAGGGTTACAGGGGCGATTAGCTTATATCCGTCGATTCATATCGAACCTCTCCGGAAAATGCCATCCGTTCTTCAAGCTAACTAAGAAAGGTGTGTCATTTGTCTGGGACGACGCCTGTCAAAAGGCATTCGAAGATATCAAAGCATATCTAGCAAATCCTCCCGTCCTCGTTGCACTGCAGTCAGGTAAACCATTCTTGGTTTACATCAAGGCGATGAACCACTCGTTAAGCGCTTTACTCGCGCAAGATGATGTTAACGGTCACGAACAGGCGGTGTATTACCTGAGCCGGACTTTAGTGGGTGCTAAATCCCGCTATCCGATGATCGAGAAGGAGTGCCTTGCGTTGGTTTTCGTGATTCAAAAGATGCGACACTACTTAGTTGGGCAGACGATTTATGTTATCTTCAACGTAAATCTAGTCCGGATATTCATGACGTAACCAGCCTCTATGAATTGGCGTTTGGCAAAATGGGCCTTATTTTTATCTCAATACAACCTACACTTCAAGCAACAGAAGTCGGTCAAGGGACAGGCGATTTGCGATCTCCTAGCAACTAACCCAACAACGGATGCAACTGAATATATGATGACTTGCCAGATGAAACCCACGAAGTCAACACTACTTCGCATCAGCAAATATGGCAATTGTACTTTGACGGAGCTTCTCGAGCAACCAATGTGACAAGTACCCCTGGATGTTCTAAGGTTTCCTCCGGAGTTGGAGTTGTCTTAGTTTCCCCGGGGAAGCATGTCATGCCTCGGGCTTACTTGCTAACCGAGTCGTGCTCCAATAATGTGGCCGAATACAACGCGTTACTTATTGGACTCGGTTCGCCAAAGTGAATATCTCGAAGCCTTTGGGGATTCCCAACTCATAGTCAGACAGATCCGTGGGGACTATGAAGTCAGGAATCCAGATTAATTCCGTACCACCAGGCGGCCGTTGAGATGGCGGACTCGTTTGAAGAATTTTTCATCGAGTATATTCTGCGCCTCGAGGCGCTCTGCGGATGCATTAGCGGCGTTAGCGATATCGTTAAGCGCAATGCACAGGGAATAGTTAGTCACTGTGAGAACTCACCAACTATTTGTACCGATATATAACAAGGAGGAAGACGACAAAGGGGTGGTCATCAAAGAGGTGCACTCAACCCAAGTTGAACTGGAGCCCCGGGATTGGCGCTTTCCTATAATCGACTACGTCCTACATGGTATTTTGCTAAAAGACGTAAAAGAGAGGGAATCGATCTGACGAAGAGCGCCAAGGTTCTTTATATCTGAGACCCGGGCGTTATATGCGTCAGCGGAGTGCGGCGACTTCTTTGCTCGGTGCCTTCGAACAAAGCGAGAAGAAGTCCTTAAGGAAGCACACGGAGGAGAGTGTGGCGCGCACCAACCTGGTCCCAAGCTTTATGATCGTATCAGAAGAATGGGATATTTCTGGCTAACGATGATTAATGATGCAATCGAGTACGCTCAAAAGTGCCACATATGTCAAATACACGCGAATTACATACATCAACGCCCGGAGTATTTGCATCCTTCGGCTACATCATGGCCGTTCGAGACATGGGGTATGGATATTGTGGGTCCTATCTTTCTTCCGTCAGTTAAAGGTGATCGGTTCATTCTCGCGATTACTGACTATTTCTTCAAGTGGGCTGAAGCAATTCCGCTTAAAGAAGTGAAAACGAACAATGTCATCAGGTTCATCAAGCATCACGTCATCTATCGACACGGCGTGCCAAGACGGATCATACATGACAACGGTCCTCAATTCATTAGCAATGCCTTCATTAGATTTTGCGAGAAGTTCAAGATTCAAGACGTCTCATCGACGGCTTATAATCCCGCTGCAAACGGATTAGCGGAGGCGTTCAACAAGACAATCATTAAGATCTTGTCAAAACTCGTGAAGACCAATAAACGTGATTGGGACGATAAACTCAGAGAAGCACTCTGGGCATATCTCACCACAATACGCACGCCTACCGGAGCTACCCCATATTCTCTGGTATATGGATGTGAAGCTGTACTTCCATTAGAAATCTAAATTCCATCACTTCGTATCACCCTCGCAACTGAGATGATGGCGGAAGAACAACATCAGAGACGTCTTGAAGAGCTCGAGATATTGGATGAAAAACACCTGGAGGCTCAACAACACATCGAGTTTACCAAGCCAGAATGTCGAGGGCTTTTAACAAGAGAGTCCGACAGAGAAGCTTTAAGAAAGGGGATCTGGTCCTCGCTGCTCGACGACCAATAATTCTCAATTCTAAGAAAAAGGGTAAGTTTGAACCATAATGGGAAGGACCATTTGTGATAGACACAGCCTATTCAAATGGTGCATATCGCCTAATCACTCAAGATGGCGACAGACAATTAATGCCGATAAATAGGAAGTTCCTGAAAAAGTACTATTCTTAGTATATTTGGGATAACCCATTTTGACGGGAAGTTCCTCGTGGAATATTTCACCCATTGTCCTTGAGGATAACCCTAAATCTGTCCTCCATCATAAATTTCCTCACTGATCAAATTCATTGGCGGTGAGTCCACTAAAAAAGTGTTTCTGGTCCAATCCGCCAGTAAAATCCCCTCTTGATTCCTTCCACGAACAAGAGGTCCACTTTCAATGTTAGGATCCCCCTTGTCATAAATAGAAGGGCTCCATCATTTCCTCTTCAGTCACGCCTTCCCAAGATTAGGGCTAAAATTAAAATTTTATCTCGATAAACGAGAAAGTCATTTCTAGATCGGGTAGCGAATCCTATAAAAGTGAAAGTTACCTGAATCATTTCGATTCTCGGAGTGGAAATCCCACTCTTAGTTTTACCTCCTAAAATTCTTGAAGTGGAGATCCCACTTTTAGTTTTCTTTGCATTGAAGATAGAATATAAAATTCTTCCTCTCCAGGAGCAAGAGATAGGATATAAAATTCTTTCTCTCTTGTTGCGGGTTCGTCTTTACCCTAAAAACAAGACCTAGAGATAGGATATAAAATTCTTCCTCTCCAGCATCGGGAAACAAAATATAAAATTCTTCCTTTCCCACATTGATTTTATCTTTTCAACAAACAAAATCCTTCAATCCAGGATTCATCTTGGGAAATTTTATCCTAAATCCTTAGTAGGGATAAGTCAACGCCTAACACGCGTTGCCGGTTTAGTCTTTTACCGATTGAAGAAGACAACAGAATTCAAGTCTGGGAAATTTTATCCTGAATCCTAAGTAGGGATAAGTCTACGCTTAACACGCGTTGCCGGTTTAGTCTTTTACCGATTGAAGAAGACAACAGAATTCAAGTCTGGGAAATTTTATCCTGAATCCTAAGTAGGGATAAGTCTACGCTTAACACGCGTTGCCGGTTAGTTCTTAACCGTAAAAAGAATGAAAGCCCACGTATTCAAAATTGTGGTAGGTTGTTATTAATAACACCACAATCCACGCCTTACACGTGTGGGGAATTTTATCCCGAATCCTAAGTAGGGATAAGCCAACGCCTAACACGTGTTGCCGGTTTAGTCTTTTACCGATTGAAGAAGATGACAGAATTCAAGTCTGGGTAATTTTATCCCGAAGTCTAAGTAGGGATAAGCCTGCATCTAATACATGCAGCCGGGTAGTCTATTCTCGTGAGATGACAAAGTCTACGTATTCAACATCGTAGCATTAAGTCTAAAAGAGTTTCATTCTTTTAGCACAGCGTCCGCGTCTTGAGCGGGTTTAGATAATCCATGCTAGCGATTCAAGCGGTGTCGATAAAGGTTCATCAAATCGGTTGATGGTGGGGTTGGCAAATAACCCTAAAGTCAATACCTAAAGCAGCGTTCTTTGGTTAGTCTCTTGCCGTAAAGATGACAAAGTCTACGTATTCAACATCGTAGCATTAAGTCTAAAAGAGTTTCATTCTTTTAGCACAACGTCACGTGCGGAGCGGGTTTAGATAATCCGCATGCTAGCCCGATTCAAACGGTAATCGATAAAGGTTCATCAAATCAGTTGATGGCTGGGGGTTGGCAAATAACCCTAAAGTCAATACCTAAAACGCGTTGCTGGTTAGTCTCTTGCCCGTAAAAGATGACAAAGTCTACGTATTCGACATCGTAGCATTAAGTCTAAAAGAGTTTCATTCTTTTAGCACAACGTCACGTGCGGAACGGGTTTAGATAACCCGCACGCTAGCCCGATTCAAACGGTAATCGGTAAAGGCTCGTCAAATCCGTTGATGGCTGAGGATTTGCCAAAAATCCTATGAGTATTGTGGTTGATTATTTCAAATAAAATGAGAAATCATAATAAACAACAATAAAAAGAGGATAGAAATTTATTCGATTAATGAAGAGTCGAGTCTTTCAACGAAGAAATTGCAGTTATTCAAACATCAAGTTTATGATAAAAGATTTATTGTTTTAATTTGGACAACTCATCATCATAAGCTTGTTGGAGCTCATTCTGTAACTCAGCCTTGAAAGACTCCTTATTGGTATTCAATGTCTTCGTAGCTTCTTCCTCAACTTCAGCTAGCTTTTGTTTCGAGAGCTCCAGCTTCTTGGATATGACGGTTTGAGCGCCCTCTTCGTTAACCCTTGTCAGCTCTAAGACGCTTAAGTTCTCTTCCTCCACCTGAAGTTCCCGTCTAAGCTGCGCTATCTTGGCCTCGCTTGATGCAACATAAGAATGAATGTTGCTCAGGAATGTTGATTTATCAGCTAGTGCGGTCTTCACTTGATCTACCCGATCCCACTGCATTTGAACCTCGAGTCCAGTAAAAATGCGAGCATCGCGCCATGCTTCTAGACGAGATTCCGCCCGATTGGTTATGTACGAAGAAACACCAACTGCTTGCAACTCCTGTAATTTCTGAAGCTCGAGTTCCAGACGATCAAGATCATCAGCAATCACCTTGGCCAACTCTGGGTAACCAGCATTCCTTATCAAAGCCGTTCTAGGGTCAAGGACCAGCCTGAACCGACTGAGAGAAAGCCCACTATGGAGAAGCTTATCGATCATCATGTTCATGAGAGAAAAGAACGAGCAGACTTCCATACCGATAATAATCCGATCTGGGTCGTTGTCTGATATCAGCGCCCTTGCCAGATCATGGAGTTGAGATGTAAGCCCTGCAAAAGATAAAGGGACGGACATTTTAAAATCTTAAGTCAAAGACCGGTGTAGACATCCTTAGCTGGACGACCCGTACCTCCTTCTGTCGGTATAGCTTCATGGTTCAGCGGGGCTATCGGAAGGGTAACCGCCGTTGATGCACCGACTGCTGCAGTTGGTCTTGCGGCATGTTCGTCAGGCGCGACAGCCACCATGGTGGCCAATTCTGGAGGAGCTTCAGAATGAGCCTCAGTAGGAGTTCCTGCCAGTAACAAAATGAATTCCTCAGATTCATTAAATTATAGTTGTATTAGTCAAAATGGCTAATCCTACAATTAACGGGAGAGGGAGCCCATACCTTTAGAGGAACAAACCTCAATATTTTTAGGAATTGTTGGCTCAAGTGACAAGTCAACCATGGGGGTGTCTGCAAGCAGGCCATCGTCATCAAAATCCTCTATCGAAAAATCTGACACAAGAGAACATAAGTGAAAGAAGCAGAATCAAAAACCCGCGATCAGTGAAAATGGCTTACCTCCTACAGTGGAGTTAGTCTCTCTAAACCCAGTGTCCATGTTTGCTTCCTGCAATTTCTCTAAAAGAGCAAGAAGCATAGAGACAATTAGGGAAGGCATGAATTCTGAGTCGTTCAACTCCCGTACTCGTCATCAAAATGGGGTATTACCAATGATAGATGTACTTGGATTTACTAAATCAGGTCCTACATTGGTAGTCTCACTAATTTTAGCAGCTACTGCAGGCTCTTCTGCTATAGACTCGTACACCTGTTGTGTGAAACCGGGATCTTCAGAAGAGGCGAAATCGTGATGGGAAAAATCGAAGCTGGTCTCGCCTCCTCCATATCCTCCTGCACAGAAATGGAGAGACGTGAGCCCTGAGTTTAAGGAATTAAATAATAGAAGGGACTACGGGACGGTTAAGCATTACCTCCTTCGCTGACAAAGTCGTCACCATCCAAGTCCATCTCAAAAGCTCGCGGGTCCACATGTGACTTATGGACTAATTTTTTCCGCTTAATAGCTTGAGTCCTAACTCGAGGCTTCGCCCGGTGAGAGGGGCGAAGTCCCTCCTCCTCCTCAGCTGTCATTCCGGAAGCATCAAGTCGATGTTAGACCCAATAATTCCAAAAGAGGAAAGGAAAAAAGGGAGGGGAAGTATCAACAAACCTGTCCCAGAGTCCTCCTCATGATCCTCATCATCCACATGACCTCCTCCTGAGGTCTCTTCGGCAGAACCGGAGGTCTCTTCTTCCTCCTCGTCTATTTGATGAGTCTTGCATCGCTTCCTCTGGGACTGAGCGACCTTCTGAATCATCTGAGTATCAGCCCGGGAGGCCTCCTTAGCCACTAATTCTGCAATAGGCTTCACACGAACGGGTTCATTAGCTGCCAATAACCAACTGCAGCATAAGAACATTAGCTCCAGCTGATGCTCAGCACTCGGAAGGCTGAACCTAGCACCAGTGCACCCAGTCACACTCCACAACCATGCTCGGACGCTGTCCACTAATCCGCCGTGAGTCCGAAGCTGTCGACTCGGATTCCCAACAAAAAGTTGGTCATAACCAAACTGGCGGGCAAATCGACAGGGTAGATAGGGCTCTATAAAACACTCATTTCTCACCCGGAATGTTAGCTAACCCGGCCTAATGTTCATCAGCCAATTGAAGCAGCCGACATCAAGGAAGGTCCGGCTCGCCCTCGACCTCTCCTCATCAATCAAGGACTCACCATACTGGCCAGAGAATCGCGGGAAGCATCTGGAGAAAACCCAACTCTTGTGAACCTGTAATTGCTTTCTTATTTCTAAGAAACCTCGCCCCTTCCATCTGCAATTCTATAATAATTATAGTAAGGGGACGGATTGATCCGCGGTGCTCGGCGCTGACATCATATCCGAATGGTGAAGGACAAACCACGCCATCAGGTAAGTGTATAGAAGCTCCACTTTAGCAAGAGGAATCCGAACCGACGGCTCACCCTCTCTCTGAGTGAAAGCACTGGCTATCTGTCAAAGCCCACGATGAATATTAGCCACCATCACCGGAAGAAGAGAAAGTTCTTTCTTGTGAGTAAGCTGAACTGCAGGATAAAGCACTTCTAATGGTAGTGCCTCACCAGACTGACACGGTACCACGCACTTCTTCAACCAGATCGCGAGGTAGCCGGCTAAGAGAGTCATCGGCTCAATCGGCTTCACTGCATGCCACAGGAATGTCTCGAATTTGGTCCCTGCAAGGAAACCACCCTCGGTGCTACTGATGGTATAAGAGTGGGCGTTGGATTTCTTGATTAGCTCATTAACCTCTGAAGGAGTGAACGGTGGCAATCCACAAATCGCCTCGCCAGAATTGCTTTCCAGGTGCCTGAACAAATAAGTTGCAAACTGCTTCAGGCTCAATTGTGGCATGGTCTTCTTGGTTAGTAGCTCAGTCATCGACAAAGCAATATGATAGTGCCAAGTAAGATCCCATAAGGTATCGTAGTGATCGGGCATGCGTTCCTTCAGCTGACTCAAATCACGATTCGAAGGAAAGTATTCCTGGTATAACATTTTCCCCATGGGTAAGCCAGAGACTTGATGCATCTAATGGAGAGCCAACCCTAGTTCCCCATGCTTGGTCAAGAAAGTATTCGAATTCGGGTCGTAGAGCTCTAACAACGCAAAGAAATGATTGGCACTAATCGGCAGCCCATACATGGTGGCACGAATTGCTGCGTGTAAGCCACAGGCGTGTAGCTCCTCACCCCATCGGCTGGGGACATAGTTCGTCACACAAGCCAACCAAAGCTTGTCTGAAGAATGAAGCCAGCCGAAAAATCTATGACCAGTCGCAGGCATTTCTCTCCCCGTCTTTGCGAGACGATTCTTCAAAGTATGAGCAGCAGTAAAGAGCTCGTCGAGGGGTGGCGTGTCCAATCCCAATACACCAGGACGCAGTCCAATAACACGGTTCCTACTCGAACCGGGAGTTGCCTAGTGGGTAATATACCCGCAATGTATGTGGTCATGCTCCTCCGTCAAGCGCCACGATATCCCCCGTGTCACGGCCTGACTCCTCAACTCAGTCAATGTGCGATGGCGAGGTATCTTCGGGAGATACAATAACCCTCCGTCATCTTTATGCAACCATTTCTCACTGTCAATAAAAGCAGCATCTGGGTCTTCAACGGAATCACCGAATAAGTAATCTGTCTTCCTCAGAGGCTGGGTAGAGCTGGTGTCCCTCACAAGCAGTGCGTCAGTAATCAACAGTCGAAGCACACGAGGACTCCCCTCACATATTGCCTGGGCGGTCTCCGCTGATGTACCCGGTGCAAACCGAGGAGTAATCGAAACAGACGAAGAATCGTCAGAAGTGGCGTAATGCTCGCCGCGGCGTCCGTCAACCGCATGGGAGGGAAACGCACCGAAAGGATATTCAACTGAAAGCGAATAATTGACAGTCATAGAGAATATTTCAAAAGGCAATATGAGGCGTCGAACTCATCTCGCAGACCCGTGAGATAGAGTCAAGGCCTTATAATAGGTGAGACAATTCCGGCTGCATCATACACTCATAGAACAATGTATACCCTCGCACAATTAAAGCGACAATATACCCTATCCTACGGAACATGACGCGGCATGGAATCACCCCCTTTTAATTACCTTGAGATAGGTATTGACCAAGCAAAACCTATCTTTTAAGCATCAACCCTCACGAAGGAGAATCTCGGTTCTTCCCAATTGCCTCACGAAGGAGAACAAAGCGGGGATGCAGTATGACATGTGAAAATTATGAATGATGAGGAAAAGGCTCACCAACAAATGAGGGAGACGCACTCCCATGTGATGGAGTAGCTGGCTGACTCCTCGGAGCGCGCGATCTCACCGATGCCATGACGACCTAAAAGAATTGAACAGGTCAGATACAAAGAAGATCCAACATGAAAAGGAAAACTATGAATTTTTAACCAAAATCCTAGAAAAAAAATATGGGATTTTACGGTTAAATTCTAGTTAAACCTACAGGGTCCACATATGCTGAGATTGAGTTCAATCTTCGCTCGAAAACCTCTCCTGATCAAATTTGGCAACAAAATGACCGAAATACCCCTGGGCCCAGGTTGAAATTTCGGCCTTTCCAGTCACTTTCAGACCTAAAATTCTCAGCCAAAGTTTTGGGATGTTTTTGCGCTTAAAACCCCAAAATTTCAGCCTTTTTGCAATTCAGCCCTAAATTTCAGCCACTTTTGCATATAAACCCCCCAAAATTTCGGCCAACATATGCACACAAAAAAATAACTGTTCACAAAAAAAATTAGCAATTTCCAGCAATCATGGCACATCAACCCCTCAAAAATTCAGCCCTAATTTCGCGATTAAACCCTTCGAATTTCAATCTAAAAGAAAGTTTACCTGAGTGCTCGAGGGGCCTGAGAGATCCTGAAAAGTTTGAAGATTTGAGGGACTCTTGGAATCTGAGATTTGGAGGAAACTTAGATCTTGGATCCTTGTTAGGGTTTGAGGGAGACGAGGCAAAGAAAGAAGAAAAGAAAAAAAAAAGAGATGAGAGGGGGGGGTTCGGCCGAACCTAGAAAAAAGAGAGAGAGAGAGAGAGAGAGAGAGAGTCGATAGAAAAGAAGAAGAGGGTTTGGGGTTTTATATCAGCCAGTTGATTAAACCGGCCGGGAATAGGGTGAACCAGTCCTTAAACCAGTCTCATTCAAACTAGGACTAAATCAGGCATCAATACAGCCCCAAATCAGCCTGTTGTCTGATTCCTTCTCTTTTATTGCCCATCCCACACATCCGGAAGGGGCCCGGATATTTATTCAGCGGGGCTACCAACCCTTGAGGGTCAATGTTCATCCGGTTCAGTTTATTCGAGCCTCATAATTACTCCAATAAGTTATAAGAGTATAAACTATTTCCCGTTTTTGTTGAGAAGCTTCTGGAGAGTATTTTTTTATTCTTAAGGATAACTCGACAACCCGCAATTTCCTCCCGCGGTGGTCAATTCTACGACACGCGTCGCAATGGAGAATTTGCCGACTAAAGGAAAGATCTCAAGGAGTTCGATGGTCAGTTCCACAACAACTCACCGACACGAGCTAAAGCAGAAATTCAGTTATCAGCTTCGGTTCAGGATTTCAACAGCGGTCAAACAATAAATACAGCACCGTAACTCTTTCAGTCGTCCTACAAAGCACAGGATAATCTGAGGGAATTGAAGAAATCAAGATTGAAGCTGTTCTCAGGCCCTATTATGCCGATTGAAGGTTTGGGTCTATCATATCCAAAGTATTTCAGGCACTTCTATAAAAGAACAAGACTGAAACACTTTGGAGGGGGTATCTGTAGGCGTCAAAAATTGCTTATAAAGTCCCTGAACAAGACTCGTGACGAGGAGTTGATGATCGACAAGCCATCCGACGATGTTACGGC
Source organism: Asparagus setaceus (assembly GCA_012295165.1). Lineage (NCBI taxonomy): Eukaryota > Viridiplantae > Streptophyta > Magnoliopsida > Asparagales > Asparagaceae > Asparagus > Asparagus setaceus. The sequence continues at coordinate 77,432,346 of CM022704.1, read as the reverse complement.
GAACCGTTGACAACACAACAAGTGACCGCGACGCAAACGCATAAAGTGAGTCGACGAAATGTCCAAGCCGGCGAAGATAGTTGACGAAATGTCCAAGTCAGCAAAGCGAGCCAGCAGAAAACATTAACCGGATCAGAATCAAATCGAGCTTGGAAAAACAAGCGGAAAACAAGTCCCGGATATCACGTAGATCATACACCGGATCAAAACCTTTTTTTTTTTTGATCCCGAGAAGAGCTGTGACTTCGCTTGGTCGATTTCACTCGCTTGGGCTATTATTTTCCTTTGTGAAATAATCCCCGTTATCACGTAGATTTTACACCAGATCGGATCACGCGGCGGTCCATGGATAAACCCCGGCACCGGCAAAGAACCCACACAAGCACGGATCGATAAACGAGATCTGCGTTTGTTCTGAAGAAAGTTATAATTTTTATTTGACTTTCATTGTAATCGGGTCTTATAAAAAAGACTTAGTTTTATTTTTGAATTCGTTTGTAATCGCATAAAGCTGTAACGAGTTCACAATCAATGAAGATCAAAGAACCGACTTTCCCCATGAACACAGGGAGCTTAATGTAAGATGGGATTGCAGTCCTAGTTGGGTAACACACATCTTGAAGAACGGGTAAATTAGGATTGGCCATTTTGTTAGTCTCAAAAGATGAATCAACACTGATTAAACGATTGGTATTATCCCTAATCCAAATTTGCATACACCAAAATAAATTCTTTTTACAAATTTTTTATTAAGAAAAACAAAAGTTAGTTTTTTTTTGAGGAAAAAAATGATGATAAAAAGGAAAGGGAAAATGAATTAACTAAAGCAAATCAATGCAATCACTTTAAACTCTAGGGTTAAGCCTTGACTCAACTAGACCAGCTCTTAACCAAAAACTCCTTTAATGAAAAGATCGAAGTTTACTCGGTCAGTTAGCCAGGTAAGGATAGTACTAGAGGGAGATTAAAGATCAATTAAATACCTCGTTCCTTGCGGAGCGCTTTACGCAACCCCTAAACCTTGCCTTAGACACCAACTAATTCAAGTAAACTTGAACCGGTTCATTTAAGGATTTCTTGTTCCTTAATGAGCTCAAATCCTTAGGGGCCAACGTCTAATGAGTTTTAAAAGGTTTGGGTTTGTGTAGTGAGGAATTAGTGATTTGTGGGCTAAGGAAAGGGTGATGAAATCCCTCACATTATCTTGATTAATGGGTTTTGCCCTTAAGAATAATTTCAAGTGTGTGTCAAATCAAGATGCTCAAATCACTTTGGTGAATTCCTACTTTTATATGCAATGCAACCCTAGAAATTAAAAGCAACTACAAAATGATGCAAAAATAAAATATTTTTATTTTTAGTTAAGGTTAGCAATCAAACAAATATGAGAAAGGGTGATATTATTTGAATTTATTATCTTGTTAGTAAATGTCCAAGTGGAGGATAAATTTTATTATGGTTGACAAAAATAAAATATTTTTTTTATTTTTTTTAAATTCTAATTGTCTCTAATTGTGAGAAACTAACTAAAGGGTGGAATTGAAAATACTAGAAAGAAGAGTTACCCACGCAAAAGCAATCCTAGCCTCCTTGAAGGCAATTCTTCAATCTTCAATCTTTAATTTTTCTTCAAAGTTTAAAGTAGTTCCTACACAAGAAAACACACAAGTTAAAGAACCAAAATATTTTAATTGCAAACACCGTTCCCCGGCAATGGCACCAAAAACTTGATAGGTAAATAAATGTGTACCGAATGTTGCAAGTATAAAACCATCAAGTTATAGTATAAAAAGTTATCGATCCCACGAGGAAGGTGTTTGTAGGAGTTAATCAAATTCGGTTCTTATGTTGTGTGTGTGACAATTAGGAGTGAAACATGATGAAAGTGAATGTGGAGAGATTAGAGAGTGTTGTGATTGAATGCAAATAAAAATAAAATGAGAATGAAAGTGAGTGTGAAGAAATTAAGAGTGTGGAAGTGGTAAAATGTAAATAAAAGCAAGATGAGATTGAAAGTGGAAGGGTAAAGAGTGGATGTGAATATGTGCAAAATAAAACAAAATGAGTTTGAGAGAGGAAAAATAAAGAGTGGTGAATAAAATGAGGAATCTAGAATAAATCCACTTAGCTAATCTCAATCTTATTTAAATAAGTTGGATATGAAGCTAGTTTCAAATAATTTCTAGAATTCCCAATAAAGCGATATAAGTTTGAGAGAGGAGAAGGAATGATGAATAAAGTGAATGAAAATAAAAGAAAGTCGTAAAGAAAAATAAAACAAACAAATAAAAGCAAGAACAAAGTGGAAGTTCAAGAAGGTAAAATATGGAGGATTAATTGAAGATATGAGGAATCTAGAATAGATCCACTTAGCTAATCTCAATCTTATGTGAATAAGTTGGATAAAAGCTAGTTTCAAACAATTTCTAGAGTTCCCACAAATATTAGCTCCATATTTAAAAAGATAATTCCTAGAGGGTTCTAGTCTCAAGGTGAATTAAAAAAAGAAAAATAAAATCTACAAAATAAATGCAAGAAAGTAAAGACATGAAAGTAAATACATGAAAGTAAAGACATGAATGTAAATCTACTCTACAAAGCATTAAATAAGTAAGGAAAGAAAATAAGAAAAGAAAAAGATAAACCCACATATTCATTTCTTCATCTTCATCTTCTTTTCATCCTTGGACAAAGAGAAGAAAGGAATTATGAAGGGATGAAAATATTTCTTTTATTGATTGCAATAAAAGTTACAATTTGAAAGGTCTTCTCAATTAAGAGTAACCCTCCTCTCCAAAAGGAGTTTACAAAATATTTCACACTCAAACACGTCACCCTCTATCCCTATTTATAGAGTATTATAACCAATATCAACCCTTGGATTAAACTTGATCTCCAAGTTAATTAATTTCAGCCTTTAAATCGTAACAGAAAACTGGGTATAGATACTGGTATCGATATTAGTATTGATACTGATATCGATACCCCTATCAATACTGGTATTGATACCAGTATCGATACCGGTATCAATACTAGTATCGATACTAGGATTAAAAATCTGACTTGGCAGATGGCTTCGTCTCATCGAGATAGGCGATTTTCATATATTATATGTTAAATTCCGCCTTCCGAATTGGGAGATATCGTCATTTCTTTGCAACGAATCATCTCGAATATGATTTTGACTTGATTTCATTTCTTTTTCGATCCTTGTTTCTTCGACTTGTGTAGATTGCTTGGCTTGATCCCGGGCTTCAATAAGAGGTTAAAAAATGAGAATATTTGAGTTCTTTTTGGTTTTTATTCATTGATTCTTCATTAACCTGCAAATTAAGAGAAAAATATGTTATTAGTGATATTTTTATTTAAATAAAATAGATAATGAGGGTGTAAAATTGTAATAAAAATGTGACTATCAGAGAAGTATAAGGGAGAAGGAGACCCGGCCGAGCATGTTCAGAACTACTATGACATGATGAGCATGCTTCAGGCGCCTGAGGCAATCATTTGTAGGTGCTTCCCCATTACTTTATCAGGAAGCGCCAAGCTCTAGTGGAATGCTCTGGAGAAGAAGTCCATCAGAAGCTTTGAGCAGCTTAGCCAGAAATTCGTACATCACTTCCTGGTTGACACTAAGAAGAAGCTGCCCCCTTATATGCTGATACAAATGAGGCAAGAGCCCGGAGAGAGCCTCTGCAAATACATCAATAGATTCCTAGCCAAGAGACTACAGGTCGACGATCCTGGGAGTCAGGTCGCCATGTCAGCCATTATAGCCGGCTTGCTGGACAATGAATTGGCCGACTCACTCGCCAAGAAGCGAGTCACCAGCTATGAGCACCTGATGGCCAAAGCTCATGGGTATATGGACATGGAAGATGCCCGAGAGTACAAGAGTGCGTCTAGGGCGGCAGAAGCAACGATGGCAGTAGCGGCGGCGGCGGCGACTTCGACAACAACAGCCCCAGTACCAGCAATCTTTGTGGCACCAACAGTGTCGCCACTGACCGTGGAGCCCCCAGTGATAGAGCCCATATGGGAGACGGCAATGCTTCCCCCATAAAGGCAGGAACCAGAGAGAGATCCCCTCGGTTGACTACTGGCCAGTGAGTCGGCCGAAAGGACATGAAAGGAACCTCCCGGCCAGTCCTCATAGTTCTTAATACCTCTCTCACCGACGCCCTCCATTTGGTGCAACAGGAGGGATTCCTCAATTCTCCCCCTCCTCGTATGAAGTCAGGCCAGGAATGGGATATCTATGATTGCCGATATCACCGAGACCATGGCCACCTCACCAACGACTACCGAATCCTCTAGAGGGACATAGAGGATCTTATTGAGAGATTTTAGAGGAAGCTTGCCGACCGAAGAGACAAGAAACCCCGCCCGGTGGAGCCGACAGGAGGTCACCTGCGCCGGTGACCAACACTTTCGGGACCCGGGGAGGGAGGCGGCAAAGGGGACCATCATGGCCATCAGTGGTGGTCCCGTAGAAGGAGGAGCGTCCAACAATGCTCGCAAAAAATATGCCAAACAAGCTCTACAAGTCGACAGAGCCGGCAAGAAGCCTAGGACAGAGGAGCCCATCTCTTTCAACTACTCGGATCTGGAAGGCGTTGAGACGCCTCATGAAGACCCCATCATCATCACAGCCGGGATCAGTGGCTTTCAAGTCAAGAGGGTCATGGTCGACACAAGCAGCTCGGCGGACATCCTATATATCGATGCCTTCAACCAGATGGGTATCGACAGATCCAAGCTACAGCCTTGCTTAGGTCCGATCATTGGATTCACAGGGTATGCAATCATACCAGAAGGGATAATCACTCTCCCCTTAACGGTTGGTGAATCCCCTCGTCAATCCACGGTACAGACTCAATTTTTGGTGATGAACATCAAGTCATCCTACAATGTTATTTTGGGAAGAGCCGCCCTTAATAACTTACGGGCAATACCATCCACCTATCACCAGATGATCAAGTTCCCGACTCCTATGGGGGTTGGAGTGGCTAGGAGCAATCGGCGAAGCGAGGTCTGATACATGCTTCGATGAAAGGAAAGGAGCAGTAGAGACCCTACCCATTGAAAAGATAAGCCTCGGATGGAAAAGAAGATGGAGGCGAGAAAGGGCGACTCCGTTGAAGAGCTCTAAGAATGCCGATCAGCGGTGAGGGATGAAAGTCAAGATTGGATCCGGCCTTGCGAGAACCTCAAAGGATAGAGCCCATATGGGAGACGGCAATGCTTCCCCCATAAAGGCAGGAACCAGAGAGAGATCCCCTCAGATTCGACTACCGCCCCAGCAGAGTCGACCGAAAGGACCGCAGAAGGGAACCTCCCCCGAAGCCAGTCCTCATAGTTCTTAATACCTCTCTCACCGACGCCCTCCATTTGGTGCAACAGGAGGGATTCCTCAATTCTCCCCCTCCTCGTATGAAGTCCGACCCCGGGAATCGGGATATCTAACAGTATTGCCGATATCACCGAGACCATGGCCACCTCACCAACGACTACCGAATCCTCTAGAGGGACATAGAGGATCTTATTCAGAGAGATTTTCTGAGGAAGCTTGCCGACCGAAGAGACAAGAGAGAGCCCCCGCCAGGTGGAGCCGACAGGAGGTCACCTCGCCCCCAGCAGCTGACCAACACTCAGGACCCAGGAGGGAGCAGCAAGGGGACCATCATGGCCATCAGTGGTGGTCCCGTAGAAGGAGGAGCGTCCAACAATGCTCGCAAAAAATATGCCAAACAAGCTCTACAAGTCGACAGAGCCGGCAAGAAGCCTAGGACAGAGGAGCCCATCTCTTTCAACTACTCGGATCTGGAAGGCGTTGAGACGCCTCATGAAGACCCCATCATCATCACAGCCGGGATCAGTGGCTTTCAAGTCAAGAGGGTCATGGTCGACACAAGCAGCTCGGCGGACATCCTATATATCGATGCCTTCAACGGATGGGTATCGGCGGATCAAGCTTCTGACCTTGCTTAGGTCCGATCATTGGATTCACAGGGTATGCAATCATACCAGAAGGGATAATCACTCTCCCCTTAACGGTTGGTGAATCCCCTCGTCAATCCACGGTACAGACTCAATTTTTGGTGATGAACATCAAGTCATCCTACAATGTTATTTTGGGAAGAGCCGCCCTTAATAACTTACGGGCAATACCATCCACCTATCACCAGATGATCAAGTTCCCGACTCCTATGGGGGTTGGAGTGGCTAGGAGCAATCAGCGAGAAGCCAGGTCCTGTTACATGCTTTCGATGAAAGGGAAAGGAACAGCCGAGACCCTACCCATTGAAAAGATAAGCCTCCAGATGGAAAAGAAGATGGAGCGAGAAAGGACGACTCCCGTTGAAGAGCTCTAAGAGATACCGATCAACGGTGAGGGGATGAAGAAAGTCAAGATTGGATCCAGCCTTGCAGAACCTCAAAGGAGTGCCATAATAGCATTCCTGCATGGAAACACTGATGTGTTTGCCTGGGGTCCTGAAGATATGCTAGGGATTCCCCTTGATGTGATGAGCCATGAGCTTTCGGTCGACCGACACATTAAGCTGGTCTGACAGAAGAAGAGACATCTCGGCTCTGAGAGGCAGAAGGCAGTCGCAGATGAAGTCGACCGACTCTTACGAGCCAGTTTCATTCGAGAAGTCCAATATCTAGAGTGGCTGTCCAATGTGGTACTAGTGAAGAAGACACTCAACAGATGGAGGATGTGTGCCGACTTCCTGGATCTCAACAAAGCTTGTCCTAAGGACAGCTACCCCCTCCCTCGGATCGATCAGCTGGTGGATGACGGTGCTGGCCATGCTCTACTAAGTTTCATGGACGCCTTCTCAGGCTATAATCATATCCTTATGGCAATACATGACCAAGAGAAGACTTCTTTCATCACTGACCAGGTGACCTATTGCTACAAGGTGATGCCCTTCGGTCTCAAGAATGCGGGGGCCACTTGTCAGAGGTTGATCAATAAAATTTTCAAGCCCCAGCTCGGCCGCAATGTGGAGGCATATGTGGAAGACATCCTCGTGAAGTCAAAGCTGGCGACATCCCATGTGGTGGACTTGGAAGAGACCTTTGCTATCATTCGACACTACCGCGTGAAGCTTGTAGAGTCGAAATGAGTTTATTGATTGAATGAATGGGTTTACAATCAAATTTTCTCGATTACAGAGGAAGAGAAGATTGATTCGACTTCTCTTTTAAGGTGGGTTTTCGGTAGCGATAGGATGCTTCACTCAATGCTCACGTTGAGATTGCTTCCCGCTAACGATCGTAACGTAGCTGCGATGATCTTGAGATTGCCGATGAAGAGCTTGATCTCTTTCGTGCGCAAGTGTTGATCTCCAAAGTTCCAAAGCCCCTTCTAATGGCTGCTCACCGCCATTTATAGGGCTTTTAGCACGAATCGCATGCAAAATTGTGGAAGCGTGGGTTAAGCGATATGGGCGTGGGCATAGCGATGTCCACCACTTAACCGCGTGGTTGTTATGGCTTCGTGGCCTTTAGATTATTGCGAGGTTAAGCTTGAGCTTTGTCGGATAACGAGCCGTTGCAAAGGCGAGAGTCAAAGTTCCGCGGTACGTGGCGAACCTTGTCCTCAGGTGATCATCGTGCTCTGATGCTATTGGCGAGCCTCGTCAAACTTTGATGTTGTGGGCGAGCCTCGTCAAACTTTGATGCTGCGGGCGAGCCTCGTCAAACTTTGATGTTGTTGTTGGGTGTAAAAATCTCCTCTCGGATTTGTATTGTTTTGAATGGTTGTTACAAATCAAGAATGGGTCTCTTTACAACAGAAGCGAAGGGAAGGCCCTTCTTGTTTAACGTGGGTTCGTCGGTAGCGGTAGGACGCCTCCCTCGATGCTCGAATCGAGTTTGCTTCCCTTGGACGATCCGGTCGACGTCGCGGTCGGGCTTCAGTACGCAGTAGAAGCTCCGGCATGGTTGAGTTCGGATAGGGCTACGATGCAAGAGTTTGCAAAGAGCTCAAGAGCCTCCAGATCTCACAATTCAGATTAAGGCCTCCCCTGAAAATATATATGCCGACCTCCCTCTCATGTGGAGATGGTGGCTTATAAATAGGCAAAGAGAGGCATGGCCACTTCCTTGATTTGTGGGATATGGCCATGCCCAGTTGAGGAGAGCCATACCCCAAGTGGGATGTGACCACTGCGGAGGGGAACCATGCCCTCTCGCGGGATGTGACCACTATGGGATGTGACATCTCCCATGCCGCAAGTGGGCGCTTGGGAAGCTCGCGGGCGAAGCTTGCCTTATGCAAGGCGAAGCCAAGCATGCGGGTGAGTCGGGCGACTCAGCAGCGAAGCCGGCAACCGGGCGAAGCTTGGTCTTTGGCGGGCTCGGCATGCGGCGAGGTTGGTGAGCTTCGTGCCTTCTTCCAAGCAGCGAAGTTGGCTTAATCCGCAGACGAAGCTTGGTCTTTGGCGGGCTCGGCATGCGGCGAGGTTGGTGAGCTTGAGCCTTCTTCCAAGCAGCGAAGTTGGCTTAATCCGCAGACGAAGCTTGGTCTTTGGCGGGCTCGGCATGCGGCGAGGTTGGTGAGCTTCGCCGCTTGGCTTAACCTCGCCAAACCACCGCTGTGGGCGAAGCCTCGCCAAACCATCAGCAGGGCGCAGCCTCGCCAAACCACCGCTGTGGGCGAAGCCTCGCCAAACCACCGCTGTGGGCGAAGCCTCGCCAAACCATCAGCAGGGCGCAGCCTCGCCAAACCACCGCTGTGGGCGAAGCCTCGGTTGAATGTCGAAGCCACGCTGGCTTAACCTCGTTGAATGTCGAAGCCACGCTGGCTTAACCTCGTTGAATGTCGAAGCCACGCTGGCTTAACCTCGCCAATGTCGAAGCCACGCTGGCTTAACCTCGTTGAATGTCGAAGCCACGCTGGCTTAACCTCGTTGAATGTCGAAGCCACGCTGGCTTAACCTCGTTGAATGTCGAAGCCACGCTGGCTTAACCTCGTTGAATGTCGAAGCCACGCTGGCTTAACCTCGTTGAATGTCGAAGCCACGCTGGCTTAACCTCGTTGAATGTCGAAGCCACGCTGGCTTAACCTCGCCAATGTCGAAGCCACGCTGGCTTAACCTCGCCAATGTCGAAGCCACGCTGGCTTAACCTCGTTGAATGTCGAAGCCACGCTGGCTTAACCTCGTTGAATGTCGAAGCCACGCTGGCTTAACCTCGTTGAATGTCGAAGCCACGCTGGCTTAACCTCGCTCAATGTCGAAGCCACGCTGGCTTAACCTCGTTGAATGTCGAAGCCACGCTGGCTTAACCTCGTTGAATGTCGAAGCCACGCTGGCTTAACCTCGTTGAATGTCGAAGCCACGCTGGCTTAACCTCGTTGAATGTCGAAGCCACGCTGGCTTAACCTCGCCAAACCACCGCTGTGGGCGAGCCTCGGTTGAATGTCGAGCCATTTGCTTGGCGAACCTCGGTTGAATGTCGAAGCCACGCTGGCTTAACCTCGTTGAATGTCGAAGCCACGCTGGCTTAACCTCGTTGAATGTCGAAGCCACGCTGGCTTAACCTCGTTGAATGTCGAAGCCACGCTGGCTTAACCTCGTTGAATGTCGAAGCCACGCTGGCTTAACCTCGTTGAATGTCGAAGCCACGCTGGCTTAACCTCGTTGAATGTCGAAGCCACGCTGGCTTAACCTCGTTGAATGTCGAAGCCACGCTGGCTTAACCTCGTTGAATGTCGAAGCCACGCTGGCTTAACCTCGTTGAATGTCGAAGCCACGCTGGCTTAACCTCGCCAATGTCGAAGCCACGCTGGCTTAACCTCGTTGAATGTCGAAGCCACGCTGGCTTAACCTCGTTGAATGTCGAAGCCACGCTGGCTTAACCTCGTTGAATGTCGAAGCCACGCTGGCTTAACCTCGTTGAATGTCGAAGCCACGCTGGCTTAACCTCGCCAAACCACCGCTGTGGGCGAGCCTCGGTTGAATGTCGAAGCCACGCTGGCTTAACCTCGTTGAATGTCGAAGCCACGCTGGCTTAACCTCGTTGAATGTCGAAGCCACGCTGGCTTAACCTCGTTGAATGTCGAAGCCACGCTGGCTTAACCTCGTTGAATGTCGAAGCCACGCTGGCTTAACCTCGTTGAATGTCGAAGCCACGCTGGCTTAACCTCGTTGAATGTCGAAGCCACGCTGGCTTAACCTCGTTGAATGTCGAAGCCACGCTGGCTTAACCTCGTTGAATGTCGAAGCCACGCTGGCTTAACCTCGTTGAATGTCGAAGCCACGCTGGCTTAACCTCGTTGAATGTCGAAGCCACGCTGGCTTAACCTCGTTGAATGTCGAAGCCACGCTGGCTTAACCTCGTTGAATGTCGAAGCCACGCTGGCTTAACCTCGTTGAATGTCGAAGCCACGCTGGCTTAACCTCGTTGAATGTCGAAGCCACGCTGGCTTAACCTCGTTGAATGTCGAAGCCACGCTGGCTTAACCTCGTTGAATGTCGAAGCCACGCTGGCTTAACCTCGCCAATGTCGAAGCCACGCTGGCTTAACCTCGTTGAATGTCGAAGCCACGCTGGCTTAACCTCGTTGAATGTCGAAGCCACGCTGGCTTAACCTCGTTGAATGTCGAAGCCACGCTGGCTTAACCTCGTTGAATGTCGAAGCCACGCTGGCTTAACCTCGTTGAATGTCGAAGCCACGCTGGCTTAACCTCGTTGAATGTCGAAGCCACGCTGGCTTAACCTCGTTGAATGTCGAAGCCACGCTGGCTTAACCTCGTTGAATGTCGAAGCCACGCTGGCTTAACCTCGTTGAATGTCGAAGCCACGCTGGCTTAACCTCGTTGAATGTCGAAGCCACGCTGGCTTAACCTCGTTGAATGTCGAAGCCACGCTGGCTTAACCTCGTTGAATGTCGAAGCCACGCTGGCTTAACCTCGTTGAATGTCGAAGCCACGCTGGCTTAACCTCGTTGAATGTCGAAGCCACGCTGGCTTAACCTCGTTGAATGTCGAAGCCACGCTGGCTTAACCTCGTTGAATGTCGAAGCCACGCTGGCTTAACCTCGTTGAATGGAGTCCGAACACTTTGGATATGAAGACTTGCAACAGATCGCCATTCAAACGGTAAGGGGAACCTTCCAGCGAGCTTCGGCAAAGTTGAATTCCTCACTGTGAGCTAATGATCGCCACATAGGATTTTTAGCAAACCCTCGGCTATCAGCGGTTTGGTGAGCCTTTACCCACTACCGCTTAAGTCGGCTAGCATGTAGATTATCTAAGTCCGTTCTACATGTAGCGTTGTGCTAAGAGAGTTAACTCTCTTAGTGCTCTGATATTGAATCGTAGACTTTGTCCTTCTTACGGGAATAGACTACCCGCTCGTGTGTTAGGCGTAGACTAATCTCGAATGGGGGACGAGATAAAATCCCTATGCGAGAGGCATAGATTCAGTTGTTGTTCAATAACAACCGGCTACACGTGGATTGGCCGCGTAGACTTTGTCCTTCTTACGGGAATAGACTACATTCACGTGTGTTAGGCGTAGACTAATCTCGAATGGGGGACGAGATAAAATCCCTATGCGAGAGGCATAGATTCAGTTGTTGTTCAATAACAAGCGGCTACGATGGATTGGCGTGTAGACTTTGTCTTCTCTTGGGGCAAAGCGAACCCGGCTTTGTCTTCTCTTGGGGCAAAGCGAACCCGGCTTTGTCTTCTCTTGGGGCAAAGCGAACCCGAATAGTGGCACATCGCATGGTAGGCCACTACTTACGGTGTTCTAAATATATTAGAATGCTCGGAAAGGATCAGGCCGTTCAGGGACGTTTGAGTATGACGACTGATCGGACAACGTCATTTGCGGGAACGACGGTGCCCACTACCAGAGGTAATCATTAACCAGATAGTTTAGCGGACCCACCATCCTATTGGAGAGGAGTGGTGGGGGGAATTCGTCAGAGGTGTAATGTTAACGTGACAAGATTGTCGCGATCGGAGCGACTTTGAGGACTTACCATCCCTTTGAAGAGGATTGGTAAGTTGATTTTGCCAGAGGTGTAATATTAACATGACAGTTTTGGGGACCCGCCATCCTATTGAGGAGGATTGGCGAGGAAATTTGGAGGGGAACTATCAAAGGTGATTGTTAACATGATAGTTTTGGGGACCCGCCATCCTGTTGGAGAGGAGTGGTGGGGGGAATTCGTCAGAGGTGTAATGTTAACGTGACAAGATTGTCGCGATCGGAGCGACTTTGAGGACTTACCATCCCTTTGAAGAGGATTGGTAAGTTGATTTTGCCAGAGGTGTAATGTTAACGTGACAGTGGGAGTGGTCCCGTCATCCTATTGGAGAGGATCGACGAAGGAAATCTGGAGGGAACTATCAGAGGTGATTGTTAACATGATAGTTTTGGGGACCCGCCATCCTGTTGAGGAGGATTGGCGAGGAAATTTGGAGGAAATTAGTTATCAGATGTGACTGTTAACATGATAACTTAGTGGGAGTTTGAAAGAAGACTACGGGTAGTACTTCTTTAAGAATTTGCCGTCGGATGCTGGCCCTCCGGCGATTGATGCATATAAGCATCAACGATCATCTTTGGCCGATGGTAGCCAAGTCTTCGCAGTCGGTCCCATAGCTTGGTTCGAGTCGTGAGCTCATGACGCCGTCGAGGCTTACTTGAAAAGAGGTTTGATGAGGCGGTCACCACCACCAAGGTATCTTGGTCCGTCACCTTCTCGAAACTCAAATAGCTCTTCAACCTCCATACGCTTGAGCACGCCTCGACTTGTTCTCCTTGGCGGGTTAAGTCTTTCCACGAGCGAAGCTATGACACGCCCATATTAGACAAAATGTTGATGGAGAGATTATTCAGGCACATCTCGATGAGAGTGGCCTCGGGAATCGATCACGCACGCAGCCGATCGGTTCCCGAATCTCTTGACGGTTGCTACAGATTCTTTCTTCCTCGCTACACTAGCGGGGTTGCCATAGATACTCTGTGTCATCGTCGAAGAATCGGCCATGAAGAGCCTTTCCATGTCCCTCCAAAGAAGTGATGGACCCGTGTTCCACCGCAAAACCATTCAAAAGCAACCCCTTGAGGGTGCCAATGAATAACAGTCATAATGGGATCGTTTCCCATTATGTGTCGATTCTTTGGAAGTAGTAAATGTGTTGGGTAGGAGAACCCTTGCCATCGAATCGCAGAGGTCCAGTGGCTCGAACTTTGCGTCGTAGGAGACCGTATCCCATTCAATTGGATATGGTCTGGCCACCCCCAGCTTGTTCATGCTCTTCTGGAGCTTCAAGGCGTTGAGTTGACTTTGGAGCTCGTCAAGCCTTTCGTCTCTTGGATTATGGCCCGAAGATGACGTTCCTCGGATGACTTCGGATGAGGAATCGAAGATGTGAGGAGGAGTAGGCATCCGCTCTTTGCGCTTTGAGGATTTCCGCAAAGTCCGCGAAGTGCTCCTTTTCTTCTTCTTCTTCTCGCTCAGAAGCTGCTCCAACATCTCTTTCATAGAGTTGATGGTTGCTTGTTGCTCGTTGAGTCTCCTGGATGTTTCATCCGAGATGTCGGCCATGTGCACTTCCACGCTTCTGCCCTGAATAGAGCTTGAGGCCTGAGATGTTGCCCTTTGCCGAGCAATAGCCGCCATCGCCGAGACGGCACCGAGCCGGTAACCAGACGAAAAGCCACCCGTCGAGTGCGAGTGTGTTGGCGGGGTTGACTGGTGAGGCTCGCTGCGAAGCTTGGTGGCGCTTGTCCGGCGAAGCCGATGCTTTGCCTTTTGGCGAAGGTCACTTTTGGACGGTTGGTTAGGGCGAAGCTTGGTCTTTGGCGGGCTCGGCATGCGGCGAGGTTGGTGAGCTTGAGCCTTCTTCAGCGGCGAGTTGGCGAATCCATGAGCGAGCTTGGTCTTTGGCGGGCTCGGCATGCGGCGAGGTTGGTGAGCTTGAGCCTTCTTCAGCGGCGAGTTGGCGAATCCATGAGCGAGCTTGGTCTTTGGCGGGCTCGGCATGCGGCGAGGTTGGTGAGCTTGAGCCTTCTTCAGCGGCGAGTTGGCGAATCCATGAGCGAGCTTGGTCTTTGGCGGGCTCGGCATGCGGCGAGGTTGGTGAGCTTGAGCCTTCTTCAGCGGCGAGTTGGCGAATCCATGAGCGAGCTTGGTCTTTGGCGGGCTCGGCATGCGGCGAGGTTGGTGAGCTTGAGCCTTCTTCAGCGGCGAGTTGGCGAATCCATGAGCGAGCTTGGTCTTTGGCGGGCTCGGCATGCGGCGAGGTTGGTGAGCTTGAGCCTTCTTCAGCGGCGAGTTGGCGAATCCATGAGCGAGCTTGGTCTTTGGCGGGCTCGGCATGCGGCGAGGTTGGTGAGCTTGAGCCTTCTTCAGCGGCGAGTTGGCGAATCCATGAGCGAGCTTGGTCTTTGGCGGGCTCGGCATGCGGCGAGGTTGGTGAGCTTGAGCCTTCTTCAGCGGCGAGTTGGCGAATCCATGAGCGAGCTTGGTCTTTGGCGGGCTCGGCATGCGGCGAGGTTGGTGAGCTTGAGCCTTCTTCAGCGGCGAGTTGGCGAATCCATGAGCGAGCTTGGTCTTTGGCGGGCTCGGCATGCGGCGAGGTTGGTGAGCTTGAGCCTTCTTCAGCGGCGAGTTGGCGAATCCATGAGCGAGCTTGGTCTTTGGCGGGCTCGGCATGCGGCGAGGTTGGTGAGCTTGAGCCTTCTTCAGCGGCGAGTTGGCGAATCCATGAGCGAGCTTGGTCTTTGGCGGGCTCGGCATGCGGCGAGGTTGGTGAGCTTGAGCCTTCTTCAAGCGGCGAGTTGGCGAATCCATGAGCGAGCTTGGTCTTTGGCGGGCTCGGCATGCGGCGAGGTTGGTGAGCTTGAGCCTTCTTCAGCGGCGAGTTGGCGAATCCATGAGCGAGCTTGGTCTTTGGCGGGCTCGGCATGCGGCGAGGTTGGTGAGCTTGAGCCTTCTTCAGCGGCGAGTTGGCGAATCCATGAGCGAGCTTGGTCTTTGGCGGGCTCGGCATGCGGCGAGGTTGGTGAGCTTGAGCCTTCTTCAGCGGCGAGTTGGCGAATCCATGAGCGAGCTTGGTCTTTGGCGGGCTCGGCATGCGGCGAGGTTGGTGAGCTTGAGCCTTCTTCAGCGGCGAGTTGGCGAATCCATGAGCGAGCTTGGTCTTTGGCGGGCTCGGCATGCGGCGAGGTTGGTGAGCTTGGCCGTAGGCGAACCTCGTCAAACTTTGATGTTGTGGGCGAGCCTCGTCAAACTTTGATCTTTGTGGCGAGCCTCGGTTGAATGTCGAGCCGGCTTGGCGAACCTCGGTTGAATGTCGAGCCGGCTTGGCGAACCTCGCTGAATGTCGAGCTTATTTGCTTGGCGAACCTCGCTGAATGTCGAGCTTATTTGCTTGGCGAACCTCGCTGAATGTCGAGCTTATTTGCTTGGCGAACCTCGGTTGAATGTCGAGCCGGCTTGGCGAACCTCGCTGAATGTCGAGCCGGCTTGGCGAACCTCGCTGAATGTCGAGCTTATTTGCTTGGCGAACCTCGCTGAATGTCGAGCTTATTTGCTTGGCGAACCTCGGTTGAATGTCGAGCTTATTTGCTTGGCGAACCTCGTCAAACTTTGATCTTTGTGGCGAGCCTCGTCAAACTTTGATGTTGTGGCGAGCCTCGTCAAACCAGCTGTTGTGGGCGAGCCTCGTCAAACCAGCTGTTGTGGGCGAGCCTCGTCAAACCAGCTGTTGTGGGCGAGCCTCGTCAAACTTTGATGTTGTGGGCGAGCCTCGTCAAACCAGCTGTTGTGGGCGAGCCTCGGTTGAATGTCGAGCTTATTTGCTTGGCGAACCTCGGTTGAGTGAAGAGCTTATTTGCTTGGCGAACCTCGGTTGAGTGAAGAGCTTATTTGCTTGGCGAACCTCGCTGAATGTCGAGCCATTTGCTTGGCGAACCTCGGTTGAATGTCGAGCTTATTTGCTTGGCGAACCTCGGTTGAGTGAAGAGCTTATTTGCTTGGCGAACCTCGGTTGAATGTCGAGCTTATTTGCTTGGCGAACCTCGCTGAATGTCGAGCCGGCTTGGCGAACCTCGCTGAATGTCGAGCCATTTGCTTGGCGAACCTCGCTGAATGTCGAGCCATTTGCTTGGCGAACCTCGCTGAATGTCGAGCCATTTGCTTGGCGAACCTCGCTGAATGTCGAGCCGGCTTGGCGAACCTCGCTGAATGTCGAGCTTATTTGCTTGGCGAACCTCGGTTGAATGTCGAGCCGGCTTGGCGAACCTCGGTTGAATGTCGAGCTTATTTGCTTGGCGAACCTCGCTGAATGTCGAGCTTATTTGCTTGGCGAACCTCGCTGAATGTCGAGCCGGCTTGGCGAACCTCGCTGAATGTCGAGCCGGCTTGGCGAACCTCGCTGAATGTCGAGCCGGCTGCTTGGCGAACTTCCTCATATGCTCTGAAGAGCGGGTCGTAACTTTCAAACCGTCGTCGAATTGGGCCGAATTATATATGAAAATCGACTATCTCGGCGAGGCAGACCAACCAAACCGACCGAAGGGTTCGGTTTGCTCGATCATTTACCAAATTCCTTCGGTTTGAGAGATATCGGCACTTTTGTCTATTCTGTAAAGTCAAGCATTCAGGTGAACTTAACCCTCAGGTGGGCCTGACTTCACTCGGATGAACCCTTAGGCTCTCTTGCTTGTCCCGAAGTTAAGCCGCGTGATTACGGCAATTTTATTGCCTACAGCTTGTATGAGCCTCACAAACTTTGATGTTGTGGGCGAGCCTCGTCAAACTTTGATGTTGTGGCGAGCCTCGTCAAACTTTGATGTTGTGGGCGAGCCTCGTCAAACTTTGATGTTGTGGGCGAGCCTCGTCAAACTTTGATGTTGTGGGCGAGCCTCGTCAAACTTTGATGTTGTGGGCGAGCCTCGTCAAACTTTGATGTTGTGGGAGAGTTTGGCCTATGCAGACGAGCTTCAAGCACGCACGAAGCAAGCTCCAAGTCTTCGATGCGAGCTTGTGCTTGAGGCGAAGCTAAGTTCTTTGTAGCGAAGCTTGCTCTACAAAGTAGTCGTAATGATGCTACTAAGAACAGGTCGTAACTTTCAAACCGTAGTCGAATGGATCAATTTATATGAAAATCGACATCTCGACGAGACGGAGCTAACCAAACCGAATTCAGAGGGTTCGGTTTGTTCGCCATTTTACCAAATTCCTTCCGGTTTGGGAGATATCGACACTTTTGTCTATTTTGTAAAGTCAAGCATTGGTGAACTTAACCTTTAGGCGGGCCTATCTTTCCTCGGTGGGCTCGACTCAACTCGAATGGACCCTTAAGCTCTTTTGCTCATTCCGAAGTTGCAGGTGGATTAAGAAAATTTTTATTGCCTACAAAACCCCTCCAAAGTTTTGGACACGAATGTGGTTGAATGGAGTCCGAACACTTTGGATATGAAGACTTGCAACATGGCCGCCGTAAGTGCATCGAGCGAGGAACCTTCTAACGAACTTCGGTAAAGTTGAATTCTTCACTTTCATGACTAATGATAAGCCCTCTAGGATTTTTAGCAAACCCCCAGCTATCAACGGACTTGGTATGTCTTTACCAGCTGCCGTTTGAGTTGGACTAGCATGCGGATTGTCTAAGTCCGTCCCACATGTAACGTTGTGCTAAGAGAGTTAACTCTCTTAGTGCTACGATGTTGAATCGTGACCGTCTTTCTCACGGGAATAGACTACGCCCACGTGTGTTAGGCGTAGACTAATCTCGAATGGGGACGAGATAAAATCCCTATGCGAGAGGCATAGATTGATTATTGTTTAATAACAATTGGCTACGTCGATTGGGTGCGTATAGACTTTGTCTTCTCTTGGGGCAAAGACGAACCCTGCTTTGTCTTCTCTTAGGGCAAAGACGAACCCAGAATAGTGGCACATCGCATGGTAGGCCATTATTAGGAATAAAATCACGTGGGGATGATCGAATCGTTCAGTGACATAAAAGTATAACGATCGTGATCAAAAAGCAATCAAGTTGTTGATGGCGTGAGAGTATAACAGCGGTGATTACGAACAAAATCATTTAGAGGAATGACCATGTGGGAGTAGTCAAGTCGTTCAGTGACATGGGAGTATAACGACTATGGTTGAAATAGAGGCACATCGCATGGTAGGCCACTACTCACTGATTGTTCTAAATATTAGAATGCTCGGAAAGGATCAGGCCGTTCGGGGGCGTTTGAGTATGGCGACGATCGGACAACGCCATTTGCGGAATGACGCAGCGGACTATCGAGGTGATTGTTAACATGATAGTTTTGAGAACCCACCATCCTATTGGCGAGGATTGGAAGGAGTTTGTCAAAGGTGATTGTTAACCCGACAAGAATTTGTTGCGATTGGGGCAACTTTGAGGACTTACCATCCCATTGAATAGGCTTAGTAAGTTGATTTGCCAGAGGTGTAATGTTAACATGACAGGATTGTCGCGACGGAGCGACTTTGAGGACTTACCAAGGATTGGTAAGTTGATTTGTCAGAGGTGTAATGTTAACATGACAGGATTGTCGCGACAGAGCGACTTTGAGGACTTACCAAGGATTGGTAAGTTGATTTATCAGAGGTGTAATATTAACATGACAGCGGGAGTGGTCCCGTCATCCTATTTGAGAGGATTGACGGAGGAAATCTTGAGGGAACTATCAGAGGTGATTGTTAACATGATAGTTTTGAGAACCCACCATCCTATTGACGAGGATTGGCAAGGAAATTTAGAAAAAATTAGTTATCAGATGTGATTGTTAACATGATAACTTAGTGGGAGTTTGAAATAAGACTACGGGTAGTACTTCTTTAAGAATTTACCGTCGGATGCTGGTCCTCTGGCGATTGATGCATATAAGCATCAACGATCATCTTTGGCCGATTGTAGCCAAGTCTTCACAGTCGGTCCCATAGCTTGGTTCCGCGTTGGCGAGCTCGGCAGATGCCATCAGGGGCTTACTTGAAAAGAGTTTTGATGAGGTAGAGGTCGCCACCACCAAGGTATCTTGGTCGTCACCTCCTCGAAATTCAAATAGCTCTTCAACCTCCATGCGCTTGAGCACGCTCTCGACTTGTTCTCCTTGGCGGGTTAAGTCTTTCCACGAGCGAGCTACGACAGCGCCCATATTAGACAGAATGTTGATGGAGAGATTATTCCGACACATCTCGATGAGAGTGGCCTCGGAAATTTGTACGGGCACGCAGCGATCGGTTCCTGAATCTCTTGACAAAGTTGCTTACAGATTCTTTCTTCCTCTGCTTTACATCTAGCAGGGTTGCCATAGATACTCCTGTCTCATCGTCGAAGAATCTGGCCATAAAAAGCTTTTCCAAATCTCTCCAAGAGTGAATGGAACCAGGCTCCAACCTCCGGAACCACTCGAAAGCAACTCCCTTAAGAGTGCTAATGAACAATCGGGTCATGATAGGATCATTACATTATATGCCGGTTGTGCACGGAAATAATAAACATGTTGTGATGGAGAGCTTTTTCCATCAAACTGCACTAGATTGATTGGCTTGAATTTTGGTGGATATGGGACATCATCCCATTCCGCAGGATATGGTCTAGTCACCCCCAGCTCTTTAGATCGCCCTTGGAGCTTAAGGGCATCCAGCTGCTTTTGGAAATCCCGTAATGTACGATCTTGCTCTTTCGTACGCGGATTCGATTCCGCTTCAAATGACACCGAGTGGACTTCATGATCCCCCTCATAGCCTTCTCGCTTCGATTTGGATCCTCCTTCGTCCGTCTTCTTCTTGCCAACGAGTTTCTCCATCATCGTTTCTAAGCGTCGATAGACTCTTGTTGTGCAAAATAAACTTGTTGCTCTTCAATCTTCTTTGCCATTTCCTCTTCTTTGTCGACCATGAGGACGGCACGATCACGAAATCGATATTTAAAGGTTGGGGCGTGGCAATGCGGGAGTTCTCAAATTCTTGAGTACCCCAATTGGCTATAGTCAAGCGGGATTGCGCTCCGTGCGAAGGCGAATTGCCGATGGCCTTGACTATTGATTAATCGCCTCGTAACCACAGGGAATACCGAGTCGACGATTGGGGCTGTTGGGGTCTTGCTCCGCTTCTCCCAACCATGTTGATAGTCACTCCATGGTAATGACCATCGCGGACCTTCGCTTTTATGGTGAAACCGCCTTCGCCTAGTTGACGGGTCGATAATCGCCAAAACCGGCTGATGTGTCGATGAACATTGGCGCCACTGCTCGCTGGAAAATTGTTTTGTTATTCATTGTCGTTGAACTTGCTACGGCTTCTTGGGCCTACAACAAAATTCAAACAAAGAAAAATGCGCCTTTTATTTTAAAGTACAATGAAAACAAAAGATTACAACTTTTCTGTATGAACAAATGCTTTCGGATCTCTATTATCACGGGATCCTGGCTTTTGTGGGTTCTTTCACTGCTGTGGACTTGAATCGCCCTCAGGACCACCGCTGCAATTCATCCGTGGAAACCCGGCTCGAACTACAGACGCTTGAGCACGCCTCGACTTGTTCTCCTTGGCGGGTTAAGTCTTTCCACGAAGCGAAGCCACGACAGCCATATTAGACGTAATGTTGATGGAGAGATTATTCCGACACATCTCGATGAGAGTGGCCTCGGAAATTTATGCAGACGCTGTGTCGGTTCTGAATCTCTTGACAAAGTTGCTTACAGATTCTTTCTTCCTCTGCTTTACATCTAGCAGGGTTGCCATAGATACTCCTCTCTCATCGTCGAAGAATCTGGCCATAAAAAGCTTTTCCAAATCTCTCCAAGAGTGAATGGAACCAGGCTCCAACCTCCGGAACCACTCGAAAGCAACTCCCTTAAGAGTGCTAATGAACAATCGGGTCATGATAGGATCATTACCTGTTATATGCCCAGTTTGTGCCTGGAAATAATAAACATGTTGTGATGGAGAGCTTTTTCCATCAAACTGCACTAGATTGATTGGCTTGAATTTTGGTGGATATGGGACATCATCCCATTCCGCAGGATATGGTCTAGTCACCCCCAGCTCTTTAGATCGCCCTTGGAGCTTAAGGGCATCCAGTGCTTTGGAAATCCGTAATGCGATCTTGCTCTTTCGTGCAGCGGATTGATTCGCTTCAAATGACAGAGTGGACTTCATGATCCCCTCATAGCCTTCGCCCGATTTGGATCCTCCTTCGTCCGTCTTCTTCTTGCCAGCGAGTTTCTCCATCATCGTTTCTAAGCGTCGATAGACTCTTGTTGTGCAAAATAAACTTGTTGCTCTTCAATCTTCTTTGCCATTTCCTCTTCTTTGTCGACCATGAGGACGGCACGATCACGAAATCGATATTTAAAGGTTGGGGCGTGGCAATGCGGAGTTCTCAAATTCTTGAGTACCCCACCAATTGGCTATAGTCAAGCGGGATTGCCGCCCGCACGAAGATCGGTACTTCGATAGGCTTTGACTATTGATTAATGCGCCAGAACTCGGGAATACTCGTGGTCGACGATTCAGATCGCCTGTTGGGGTCTTGCTCCTTCTCCCAACCATGTTGATAGTCACTCCATGGTAATGACCATCGCGGACCTTCGCTTTTATGGTGAAACCGCCTTCGCCTAGTTGACGGGTCGATAATCGCCAAAACCGGCTGATGTGTCGATGAACATTAAGGCCACTGTCAAGGAAAATTGTTTTGTTATTCATTGTCGTTGAACTTGCTACGGCTTCTTGGGCCTACAACAAAATTCAAACAAAGAAAAATGCGCCTTTTATTTTAAAGTACAATGAAAACAAAAGATTACAACTTTTCTGTATGAACAAGCGCTTCGGATCTCTATTATCACGGGATCCTCGCTTTTGTGGGTTCTTCGCTGTGCGGGGACTTGAATCGTCAGTGGACCACAGCGCAATTCGATCCAAGTGGAAACCGGGTTACGGAACTTCTGAGGCGTGAAGGGGCTCGTTTCCGCGAAGGAAGCGAGGCGCTAAGGGATCACACTCACGAAGGAGAGGATGCGCCGGGGATCACACTCACGAAGGAGAGGATGGCGGGCGGGTGAGATCTACTAGGAGAAATCCTGGCTATTACGTAGCCGACCGAATTAAACACCTCGCGATTGTAGATCGGCGTTGGTGAACTTCGTGCTCGCCGGTGCTTTCGGGCTGTCGTCGGCGGCTCGTGGATCTCGCGAGAACTCTTGAGAAAATCCCAAAATCCGGCTCACGAAAAATCCGTCGTCCTCTCCCCAAACAGCGAGGAAGACCCTATTTATAGAATAGGGGAGAAACCACAAGTGGCTCGGCCACTTAGCGAGCATCTCGGCCAAGTTGGCGAGTCTTGTTTTCCACCGTTTTTCCGCCGTTTTCTCGGTCTTCGGTAATTTTCCTCGGTGGCGTCATTTGTTGTGTTTGAGTCCATATCCGATCAACTTTTAGAGCTCAATCGGTTCATTTGCGTTGGCGGACTAAATGCGGTTGATTCCGTCTCGTCGGCGTTTGAGTTTAGTCAACTTCGCCTCGTCGAACCGTCATCGGGTTTATTCCACGATCGTCGTTTTGTTGACTTCGTGCGCCTTGTCGACTCACTTTATCGTTAAATCGACTTCGCTTTATCGTTTTCGCGGCGTAATCCGTCGTCGGCGATTACGGTGGCGTTGTCCGGATGGGTGCGTCGGTTGTCGACCGCCGTTACAGTCGCTTCGAATGCGATAAGCAATTTTCAATGCCTCTGATACCCCTCCAAAGTGTTCGGTCGATTTTTGGCGAGTGCGGGACACTTTGAATATGATCAACCCTTCACCCTTCAATGCGGTGTGATAGGACTTCGTGAATGACCTTGGCGTTTGATCTCTCCACTCCTTCGGTCTTTCCGGTGCTTTGTAGGATTCTTTGAAGGTATTACGGTCTTTGCATTTTTTGTCTGACCGTTGTCGAGATCTTGACCAGAAGTCGATAAATGAATTTCTTTTAAGATTAGCTCCAGTATTTGGTTCCTCCAATCCTCTCGGGTTCTCCAGTGCTTTGTAGGATTCTTTGAAGGTATTACGGTCTTTGCATTTATTGCTTGACCGTTGTTGGAATTTGGTAGGCGATTAAATTCCCTTGTTATTGACTTCGTGTTGGTGGCTGTCGTCCAATCGACCATCGAGATTCCTCCATTGATCGGAAATCCTTTCTTTGCGGCGCATTAGTGGCCAAACTATCCTTCACTTTCGGCGAGTGCAGCGTTGATGGCGTCGATGCAATCCGCCGCGATCGAGTTATCCTTAAGAATATGGTAATATTCTCGGGAACTTCGTTGCAAATTAGGAAGCGGTTTATACTCGTATTCCTAGTTGGAGTAGGATTTATCCCTCTTTGAGGTTCCACGGTGGGAGGAAATTAAGGGTTATCGAGTTATCCTTAAGAATATGGTAATATTCTCGGGAACTTCGTTAAGAATTAGGAAATAGTTTATACTCGTAATCCTATTTGGAGTAGGATTAGGCGGCAGCGTTGATTAGCGTCGATGCAATCCACATGATCGAGTTATCCTAAGAATATTTTTGTGGAAATATTCTTAGGAACTTCTCGACAAATTAGGAAGCGGTTTATACTCGTATTCCTAGTTGGAGTAGGATTAGGCGGCGTTGATGCGTCGATGTGATCATACGATCGAGTTATCCTAAGAATATTTTTATGGAAATATTCTTGGGAACTTCGACAAATTAGGAAGCGGTTTATACTGTAATCCTATTTGGGTAGGATTAGGCGACAGCGTTGATTTGCGTCGATGCAATCCGCCGCGATCGAGTTATCCTAAGAATATTTTTGTGGAAATATTCTTGGGAACTTCTCGACAAATTAGGAAATAGTTTATACTCGTAATCGATTGGGTAGGATTAGGCGACAGCGTTGATTTCGCGTCGATGCAATCCACATGATCGAGTTATCCTAAGAATATTTTTATAGAAATATTCTTAGGAACTTCTCGACAAATTAGGAAGCGATTTATACTCGTAATCGATTGGGTAGGATTAGGCTGACGCATTGATTTGCGTCGATGCAATCCATACGATCGAGTTATCCTAAGAATATTTTTATAGAAATATTCTTGGGAACTTCGACAAATTAGGAAGCGGTTTATACTCGTAATCCTATTTGGGTAGGATTAGGCGGCAGCGTTGATTTCGTCGATGCAATCCGCCGCGATCGAGTTATCCTAAGAATATTTTTATTATGGAAATATTCTTAGGAACTTCTCGACAAATTAGGAAGCGGTTTATACTCGTAATCCTATTTGGGTAGGATTAGGCGTAGCGTTGATTTGCGTCGATGCAATCCACATGATCGAGTTATCCTAAGAATATTTTTATAGAAATATTCTTAGAACTTCTCGACAAATTAGGAAATAGTTTATACTCGTAATCGATTGGGTAGGATTAGGCGTAGCGTTGATTTGCGTCGATGCAATCCACATGATCGAGTTATCCTAAGAATATTTTTATAGAAATATTCTTAGGAACTTCTCGACAAATTAGGAAGCGGTTTATACTCGTAATCTGATTGGGTAGGATTAGGCGACAGCGTTGATTTGCGTCGATGCAATCCATGATCGAGTTATCCTAAGAATATTTTTATAGAAATATTCTTGGGAACTTCTCGACAAATTAGGAAGCGGTTTATACTCGTAATCGATTGGGTAGGATTAGGCGGCAGCGTTGATTTGCGTCGATGCAATCCGCCGCGATCGAGTTATCCTAAGAATATTTTTATTATGGAAATATTCTTAGGAACTTCGACAAATTAGGAAGCGGTTTATACTCGTAATCTGATTGGGTAGGATTAGGCGGCGTTGATGCGTCGATGCAATCCACATGATCGAGTTATCCTAAGAATATTTTTATAGAAATATTCTTAGGAACTTCGACAAATTAGGAAGCGATTTATACTCGTAATCGATTGGGTAGGATTAGGCGGCAGCGTTGATTTGCGTCGATGCAATCCGCCGCGATCGAGTTATCCTAAGAATATTTTTATTATGGAAATATTCTTAGGAACTCTCGACAAATTAGAAAGCGGTTTATACTCGTAATCTGATTGGGTAGGATTAGGCGGCGTTGATGGCGTCGATGCAATCCACATGATCGAGTTATCCTAAGAATATTTTTATAGAAATATTCTTGGGAACTTCTCGACAAATTAGGAAGCGGTTTATACTCGTAATCGATTGGGTAGGATTAGGCGGCGTTGATTAGCGTCGATGCAATCATACGATCGAGTTATCCTAAGAATATTTTTATTATGGAAATATTCTTAGGAACTTCTCGACAAATTAGAAAATAGTTTATACTCGTAATCTGATTGGGTAGGATTAGGCGGCAGCGTTGATTAGCGTCGATGCAATCCATACGATCGAGTTATCCTAAGAATATTTTTATTATGGAAATATTCTTAGGAACTTCTCGACAAATTAGGAAGCGGTTTATACTCGTATTCTGATTGGGTAGGATTAGGCGGCAGCGTTGATTTGCGTCGATGCAATCCATACGATCGAGTTATCCTAAGAATATTTTTATTATGGAAATATTCTTAGGAACTTCTCGACAAATTAGGAAGCGGTTTATACTCGTATTCTGATTGGGTAGGATTAGGCGGCAGCGTTGATTTGCGTCGATGCAATCCATACGATCGAGTTATCCTAAGAATATTTTTATTATGGAAATATTCTTAGGAACTTCTCGACAAATTAGAAAATAGTTTATACTCGTAATCCTATTTGGAGTAGGATTAGGCGGCAGCGTTGATTTGCGTCGATGCAATCCATACGATCGAGTTATCCTAAGAATATTTTTATGGAAATATTCTTAGGAACTTCTCGACAAATTAGGAAGCGGTTTATACTCGTAATCGATTGGGTAGGATTAGGCGGCAGCGTTGATTTGCGTCGATGCAATCCATACGATCGAGTTATCCTAAGAATATTTTTATGGAAATATTCTTAGGAACTTCTCGACAAATTAGGAAATAGTTTATACTCGTAATCCTATTTGGAGTAGGATTAGGCGGCAGCGTTGATTTGCGTCGATGCAATCCATACGATCGAGTTATCCTAAGAATATGGGTTTATTCTCCGGGAACTTCGTTGCAAATTAGGAAGCGGTTTATACTCGTAATCGATTGGGTAGGATTAGGCGGCAGCGTTGATTTGCGTCGATGCAATCCATACGATCGAGTTATCCTAAGAATATTTTTATGGAAATATTCTTAGGAACTTCTCGACAAATTAGGAAGCGGTTTATACTCGTATTCTGATTGGGTAGGATTAGGCGGCAGCGTTGATTTGCGTCGATGCAATCATACGATCGAGTTATCCTAAGAATATTTTTATGGAAATATTCTTAGGAACTTCTCGACAAATTAGGAAATAGTTTATACTCGTATTCTGATTGGGTAGGATTAGGCGGCAGCGTTGATTTGCGTCGATGCAATCCATACGATCGAGTTATCCTAAGAATATGGGTTTATTCTCCGGGAACTTCGTTGCAAATTAGGAAGCGGTTTATACTCGTAATCGATTGGGTAGGATTAGGCGGCAGCGTTGATTTGCGTCGATGCAATCCATACGATCGAGTTATCCTAAGAATATGGGTTTATTCTCCGGGAACTTCGTTGCAAATTAGGAAGCGGTTTATACTCGTAATCCTATTTGGAGTAGGATTAGGCGGCAGCGTTGATTTGCGTCGATGCAATCCATACGATCGAGTTATCCTAAGAATATGGGTTTATTCTCCGGGAACTTCGTTGCAAATTAGGAAGCGGTTTATACTCGTAATCCTATTTGGAGTAGGATTAGGCGGCAGCGTTGATTTGCGTCGATGCAATCCATACGATCGAGTTATCCTAAGAATATGGGTTTATTCTCCGGGAACTTCGTTGCAAATTAGGAAGCGGTTTATACTCGTAATCGATTGGGTAGGATTAGGCGGCAGCGTTGATTTGCGTCGATGCAATCCATACGATCGAGTTATCCTAAGAATATGGGTTTATTCTCCGGGAACTTCGTTGCAAATTAGGAAGCGGTTTATACTCGTAATCCTATTTGGAGTAGGATTAGGCGGCAGCGTTGATTTGCGTCGATGCAATCCATACGATCGAGTTATCCTAAGAATATGGGTTTATTCTCCGGGAACTTCGTTGCAAATTAGGAAGCGGTTTATACTCGTAATCCTATTTGGAGTAGGATTAGGCGGCAGCGTTGATTTGCGTCGATGCAATCATACGATCGAGTTATCCTAAGAATATGGGTTTATTCTCCGGGAACTTCGTTGCAAATTAGGAAGCGGTTTATACTCGTAATCGATTGGGTAGGATTAGGCGGCAGCGTTGATTTGCGTCGATGCAATCCATACGATCGAGTTATCCTAAGAATATTTTTATTATGGAAATATTCTTAGGAACTTCTCGACAAATTAGGAAGCGGTTTATACTCGTAATCGATTGGGTAGGATTAGGCGACAGCGTTGATTTGCGTCGATGCAATCCATACGATCGAGTTATCCTAAGAATATGGGTTTATTCTCCGGGAACTTCGTTGCAAATTAGGAAGCGGTTTATACTCGTAATCGATTGGGTAGGATTAGGCGGCAGCGTTGATTTGCGTCGATGCAATCATACGATCGAGTTATCCTAAGAATATTTTTATGGAAATATTCTTAGGAACTTCTCGACAAATTAGGAAATAGTTTATACTCGTATTCTGATTGGGTAGGATTAGGCGGCAGCGTTGATTTGCGTCGATGCAATCCATACGATCGAGTTATCCTAAGAATATTTTTATGGAAATATTCTTAGGAACTTCGACAAATTAGGAAATAGTTTATACTCGTAATCGATTGGGTAGGATTAGGCGGCAGCGTTGATTTGCGTCGATGCAATCCATACGATCGAGTTATCCTAAGAATATGGGTTTATTCTCCGGGAACTTCGTTGCAAATTAGGAAGCGGTTTATACTCGTAATCGATTGGGTAGGATTAGGCGGCAGCGTTGATTTGCGTCGATGCAATCATACGATCGAGTTATCCTAAGAATATGGGTTACCGATCGCCACTTGTAAAGACACCGGCTCGAACCTTTGCAAAAATAGATTATCGTTGGTGACTTCGATTAAGGATCGGATCGGCTTTTATCGAGAGTGGCGGTGGTTGAACATAGATGGCGGAGGTCCTTTGTATATTCCCGGATACCTCGTCGGCTCTCATTGACCGATCTCGGGCGCCATCTTTGTGACCGCCGTATGTCTTGGCGTCGACCGAGGAGCATGATCATATCCATTGCGGATTTATTACCCGGCGGTTCGAGGTTCCAGCGGGAATCGTATCATCGACGCCGTCCGGAATTGTGGGGTTGGACACACCGCCCCGTGATGAGCTTTTTGTTCCTGCCTCGACTTTGAAGAATCGCCTCGCTCTGTTGGGGCGAGAGATGCCATCATCTAGTCATAGATTTTATGGTTGGGTTCACTCATCAAGTAAACATTGGTGGGGTGGCGACCAACTTCGTCCTCAACCGATGGGATGGAGAACCGTGCTTGCGGCTGTATTGGCGATTAGTGCCACCATGTATGGTCTTCCAATCAGCGCCAACCATTTCTTCACCTTATTCGAGCTCTATAATCCAGTTGAATCGTTTTCACTAAACACGGCGAGTTGGGGCTGGCTTTACATGAGATGTACCGTATTTTAGGTCTACCCATGGGGAAGATCTTTGTATCGAGTACTTCCCTTCCAATCGAGGCGAGTGGTGAAGAAACACACACCCGACCGTTACAAGACTTTATGGGATCTCACTTGTCATTATTATATAGCTCGGCCCAATCGAACCTTAGCCAAAGGAAATTGCAAGTGAGTGCAGGCGGTTGCCAATTATTTGTTCCGGCATTTGGAGGACAAATCGGCGAGGAAATATGTGGCTGTCACGCTCACTCCTTGAAGGTTAATGAACTGATCGAGAGGTCGAGGCTAACTCCTATCATTTCGGCTTCGCCGAAGATGGTTTTCCCGGGGACCAAGTTTGCAACCTTTACGTGGCATGCGGTGAAGCCTATCCGGTAGACAACTCTTCTAGCCGGCTATCTTGCAATCGGCTAAAGAAATGTGTGGTTCCATATCAATCGATGATGCTTTACCCTTGGAGGTCCTTTACCTGCGGTTCGGCTTGCCCACAAGAAGGAACTCTCTCTCCTTCGGTAATGGTGGCCAATATTCACCGTGGATTGCGGCATATAGTCGGCGTTTACTCGAGAGAAAGGATGAGCCATCATCACGTATTCCTTCCGTCAGTAGAGCTCCCATATACCTATTTGATGGCTTGGCGGTCCTTCATCGTCCGACATGATGTCGGCACGGGTTCCACAGTCGTCTACTCCTTTCTTGCGGTTGGTAGAGGATTGCGGATGGAAAGGCGTGGCTTCTGAGAGATCAAGAAGCAGTCTGATTCATAAAGGGTGGATCTTTTCGGATGTTTTCCTCGATTCTCGGTCAATATGGTGAGTCCTTGGTCGACGAGGAGGTGCCGAAGACACAGCAGACTTCACTTGACATTGGCTATTTCAACTGGCTAGTGAACATCAGGCCAGGGTATCTCATTTTCGAGTAAAGGAGGAATGCTTCATTGAGCCTTATTTTCCCTGTCGTTTTGCTTTCGCCCGGTTCGGTTCGACCAACTTTATGTTGGGAACCGAACCGGCGGCTCGGACTTCGTGGTGGACTTGTAGATGGTCTTGAGCATGGTTGTGGGCGTCATGGGATGTACGGTGCTAGATTGATCTCGAGCTCGGGCCGTCGGTGGAGTCGACATTCCTTCATTGCGGTTGGCTATTAGTAGCTAATGAGTCGGTCCTGTGAGGGCTATCTCGAATCGGTGGCGAAGCATCGTTGCGAGCCGACACTCGAACACTCAAGATGCGCTCAAGCTCGGAGGAAGCGTCGCCAATCTCATCCGCCAATTGAGGCCGAGGAGGAGTTCCACAACTCGGCTGCGACTTTAGGAGAGGACCAGCGGAGGCTGCGGTTTATGAGAAGAACCTCGGTACTCTCTCCTTTTCCCCTTCGTTTTCTCATCCTTTCTATTGGGTTTCTCATTCAAGCTGAATTTTCGGGAAAATGTTGAAGAAGAAGAATTCGACCTTCTCGAGGGTTAAGCGAAAGAGGTTAGCCCATAAGACTTCGCGTGAATCCTCGGTCCTTTGATATAGACTTGACGGCGATGATCCGGTCGGCGACGGAGGTAATAATTCATTGTGATGAAATCTGAAATTTTCGACTTTTGGAGACTGACATTTCTCCGTTTGCATGCAGGGGGCTTTAGGGATTATGATTCTGGCTTTGATTTTCCTCACCACGATTCTGCTGGGCCCAGTTCTGCTCATGCTGAGCCAAGTTTTACTCAACAAATGTATGGAGCTATGGCGGAGGAGACCAATGTAGGACCTGATTCGGTGAACCGGTACATCTAACATCGATAATTCCTCTTTTAGATGGCGAATCACGGGAATTAAGCGACTTCGAATTCATACCCCTCTAATTGCCTCTTAAGCTTTTTGCTCTTTTAGAGATTGCGGAGACAAATGCACAAACCGAGACTAGGCAAGCCAACCCACTATAGGAGGTAAGTAGCTTTACCTATTGTTCGTCAACTCTTAGTTGCATTCGTTTCCCTAATGCCTTCTTTTCGGACTTCTCAATGGAAGATTTAGGTGGAAATTTGGTTTATCGGCAACACTTCCATGGATGACACCTTCTGGCAGCTTAGTCACGGGATGGTGATACTCTTGGTGAAGATTTACGAAGCTACCATCCACGAAGAAGGTATGAATTTTCTCTTCGATTAATTATAGGACCGACCATTTGGCCAATACCACTATAATTAAAGAGGTGAGACATTCCCTTTGTGTAGTGGCGGGGACTCCTCTTTCCGCCGCTTTCGAATCGGCTACCACAGCATTTGTTGAGATAGATGAGCATCTTGAGGGTCATTTGCGTAGATAGTACTCGGCGATAGTTACTCCTCGATAGACTTCGCCGGTCCACGAAACTATCTTTGAAGGAAGCGGGTAAGAGTCCTCTAACTGAATATGACTTCGCCAATTTCTTGATTAAAGATTCTAAGGTCCTCTTTTCTTTTGTGTAGAGCCTACATCTCGACTCCATGATCTGGCGAGAGCGCTAATGCTAGATGAAGATCCATCCCATTTTATTATCTGTTTGGAAGTACGCTCATTCTTTTCTTTGGTGAACACGGTGATCGAAAAGGTTCTCCATGGCGGGCTTTCTCTTCATCAGTTCAGGCCACTGCTTGATCCCGGATGGCCTTGATACGGGATATGGGTTACCCCGAGTTAGCTCAAGCCATTCTTGGCGACCTCGCTCATCACGGAGAAAGCTTGAGACTACAAGAGCTGCGGGCAGTGGAGCTTCCTCATATGTAGGCTGCTCATCTTGACTTCGCGTTTAGAGGCATGGCGCGATGCTCGTGTTTTCTTGGGCTCGAAGTCGGATCTGAGAGACCGCGCCGATCAGCTTCGGGCTGTTGTTCTTTGAGACATATTCTTCCCTAAGCCATATCGGTGATATTGTGGCGAGTCGCGGAGAGGATATCTTGCTTTCGGGGAGAGCTCCATGCGAGGAAGATAAGATGAGTATTTTGGGTGGCCAAGGCCAACAAGGAAGAAGCCCTCGTCGTCAGCGTCTAGGGAACTTCGAGCTGTCGAGCGGCTGGTTGAGCTCGAGGAGGCAACCGAAGACGAATACCGATGAGGAGTCCTTGGTGAGTTGCGGGGAGAACTCCACGGGCTTATAGTGATGAAGTATCTCATTTCGAACAACAAATCCTTTGTCATAGACTTGATGTTTAAGCGGTTGTAGCTCCTTCTATATTTATTTCAAATGAATAAGATTTATTCCTTTCATTGTTTATTATGATTCTTTTGCCGTCGAAATAATTAACCATAATACTTATAGGATTTTGGCAAACCCTCGACCATCAGCGGGTTTGATTAGCCTTTACCAACTACCGTTTGAGTTGGGCTAGCGTGGCGGATTATCGGATCCGTTCCGCACGTGACGTTGTGCTAAAAGAATGAAACTCTTCTAGACTTGTTGCTATGATATTGAATACATAGGCTCGGTACTCTTTTACGGGCAAGAGACCACCCGACAGCGTGTTACCGTAGACTCATCCCTTCTTAGGCGGGATAAAATACCCGAATCAAACTCACGGTGTCTTCTTCAATCGGAAAAAGACTAAACCGACAGCGTGTGGCGTTGGCTTTATCCTTCTTAGGCTTAGGGATAAAATACCCGAGAATCAAACTCG
This sequence comes from Asparagus setaceus, assembly GCA_012295165.1. Classification (NCBI taxonomy): domain Eukaryota; kingdom Viridiplantae; phylum Streptophyta; class Magnoliopsida; order Asparagales; family Asparagaceae; genus Asparagus; species Asparagus setaceus. The sequence goes on along the minus strand of CM022704.1, from coordinate 77,399,966 downwards.
GTGTCTTCTTCAATCGGAAAAAGACTAAACCGACAGCAGCGTGTGGCGTTGGCTTTATCCTTCTTAGGCCGGGATAAAATACCCGGAATCAAACTCGGTGTCTTCTTCAATCGGAAAAAGACTAAACCGACAGCGTGTGGCGTTGGCTTTATCCTTCTTAGGCCGGGATAAAATACCCGAGAATCAAACTCGGTGTCTTCTTCAATCGGAAAAAGACTAAACCGACAGCAGCGTGTGGCGTTGGCTTTAGGGTTATTAGCCAACCCCGACCCTCAGCGGGTTTGATGAGCCTTTACCAACTACCGTTTGAGTTGGGCTAGCATGTAGATTATCTAAATCCGTTCTACACACAGCGTTGTGCTAAAAGAATGAAACTCTCTTAGACTTAATGCTACGATGTTGAATCGTGAAGCCGTCTTTTCACGGGAAGACTAACCCGGCGGCGTGTTAGGCGTCGACCTATCCACTTAGGATTAGGGATCAAATTCCCCAAGAAGAATCTTGGATTAAGGAGTTTTGATTGATAGGATTAAATTGGTGAGAGAGGAGGAACTTTATGTTCTATTCCTCGAGAATGAAACCAATAGCGAGGGCTGCTATAGGAATCAAGAGGGTTGAGGCGTCCTTGATCGGACGACTTGATCAAACAATCTCGGCGCATACCTTGATCGGTGCTACCTAAGATGTAAGATGGAACTAAAAGTGGGATCTCCGCCGAGAACGAAAAGACTTCGGCGACCTTGATTCGGACAACACAGTCACGAAAATCCGGCGCATACCTTGATCGGCGCTACCTAAGATGAAAGATGGAACTAAAAGTGGGATCTCCGCCGAGAACGAAAGGACTCGAGGCGACCTTGATCGGACAACACAGTGCGAAAATCGGCGCATACCTTCGGTCGGCTACCTAAGATGAAAGATGGAACTAAAAGTGGGATCTCCGCCGAGAACCGAAAAGACTTCGAGGCGACCTTGATTCGGACAACACAGTCACGAAAATCGGCGCATACCTTGGTCGGCTACCTAAGATGTAAGATGGAACTAAAAGTGGGATCTCCGCCGAGAACCGAAAAGACTCGAGGCGACCTTGATCGGACAACACAGTCACGAAAATCCGGCGCATACCTTGATCGGCGCTACCTAAGATGAAAGATGGAACTAAAAGTGGGATCTCCGCCGAGAACCGAAAAGACTTCGAGGCGACCTTGATCGGACAACTGGTCACGAAAATCCGGCGCATACCTTGGTCGGCTACCTAGGAGAGAGATGGAACTAAGAGTGGGATCTCCACTTTGAGAACCGAAAAGACTTCAGGCGACCTTGATCGGACAACTGGTCACGAAAATCCGGCGCATACCTTCGGTCGGCTACCTAGGAGAGGATGGAACTAAGAGTGGGATCTCCACTTTGAGAACGAAAAGACTTCGAGGTGACCTTGGTGGACAACTGGTTTGAAAATCTCGGCGCATACCTTCGGTCGGCGCTACCTAGGAGAGGATGGAACTAAGAGTGGGATCTCCACTTTGAGAACCGAAAAGACTTCGAGGTGACCTTGGTGGACAACTGGTTTGAAAATCTCGGCGCATACCTTGATCGGCTACCTAAGATGAAAGATGGAACTAAAAGTGGGATCTCCGCCGAGAACCGAAGAGACTTCGAGGCGACCTTGATCGGACAACTGGTCACGAAAATCCGGCGCATACCTTCGGTCGGCTACCTAGGCATAGGATGGATAGAACCCTTCCGTTTATCACGAAGGGATCTTACACTTGGAGAGGAAGAATTTTATGTTCTTTCTCCGGTAAAAGGGATTTTGAGTGGGCCTCTTGTTTATAGAAGGAATCAAGAGGGGATTTTGGTAATGTACCAGAAAATTTGTAGACCTACCGTCAAGGAATTTGATCGGTGGGGAAATTATGATGGAGGACAAATCTAGGGTTATCCTCAAGAAAAGTGGGTGAAACATCCCACGAGGAACTTCCGTCGAAGCGGGTTATCTGAAGATACTAAGGGTAGTATTTCTTGGGAACTTCCCATTATCGGCATTAATTGCGGTCGCCATTTTGGGTAATTAGGCGTCGCACCATTAGAGTAGACCGTTTCTATTACAAACGGACCCTCCCATTTAGGTTCGAATTTACCTTTCTTTTTGGAAGTGAGGATTATCGGTCGTCGAGCAGCGAGGACCAAATCTCCTTCTTTAAAACTCCGTTGTCGTACTTTCTTGTTGAAAGCTCGACATCCTAGCTTGGTAGAATTCAATGCATTGTTGAGCTTCGAGCTTTTCATCAACATCTCGAGCTCTTGAGGCGTTTACGATCTTTGTTCTTCGATCGTCATCTCCGTTGCAAGAAGCGTCGCGGTGATGGAATCTGGATTTCAATGGGAGAAGCGCTTCACACCGTAGACCGGGGAATATGGGGTTTCTCGGTTGGCGTCGTGCGGTTGTGCGATATGCCCGAGTGCTTCTCGAGTTTATCATCCCAATCTAAGCTTGTTATTTTCACAAGCCGACAAAATTTTGATGATTGTCTTGTTGAGCGCCTCGGCTAATCCATTTGCGGTGGATTATAAGGCTGTTGGCGAGGCGTCTTGTATTTTGAATTTCATAAAACGATGAAGGAATTGCGATGAATTGGGGACCGTTGTCATGCGATCCGTCTTGGAACACCGTGTCGGTAGATGACATGGTGTTTGATAAATTAATGGCGGTACTCGCCTTTACTTCTTTCAGCGGGATTGCTTGACCCACTTAGAAGTAGTCGGTGATCGCTAGAATAAACCGATCGCCTTTGGCCGGAGGAAAAATGGGACCTCGGCGTCCATTCCCCATGTCTCGAATGGCGAGGATGTGGCGAAGGATGCAAGCGCTCACGGAGGTGATGCATATAATTAGCGTGAATTTGACATCGTGGCATTTCGGCGTATCTGACTGCGTCGTTAATCATTAATGGGCCAAAGTAGCCCATTCTCCTGATTCGATCGTAGAGCTTGGGACCAGGCTGGTGCGCACCACATTCGCCTTCGTGTGCTTCCCGAAGGACCTCTTCTGCCTCTTTGTTTGAGAGGCATCGGAGTAAAAGACCATCGTACCCTCGGCGATATAGCATCCGGGCCTCTGTGTTGTAAAAGAATCTTGGAGCTCTTCGCCGGATTGACTCTCTCTCCCTCACGTCTTCCGGCAGAATACCATGTAAGGCGTGTCGATGATAGGAAGCGCCAATCTCGGGGCTCCAACTTGGTTTGGGTTGCATGTACCTCTTTGGTAACTACCCCCTTATCTTCTTGTGCCTCATTGTATATTGGTACGAAGAGTTGGTGAGTCCTGACCGTAACTAGTTGCTCGGTCTCGGAAGGTTGTGCTAACGACATTCGCGCCGCCCGGTGCATCAGCGTAAAGCGTTCGGCGTGGGACATATTCGATGAAGAACTCTTCGAACGAGTCTGCCATTTCAACGGCTACCTAATGATAGGGGACCAGATCAGGGTTCCTAACTTCGTAGTCACCACGGATCTGCTTAATTATCAATTGCGAATCGCCGTGCGGCGAGATATTCGACCCCGGCTCCTTGGCGAAACTAAGTCCAATAAGTAGCGCATTGTATTGACTCGTTATTAGAGCAAGGTTCGGTGAGTGAATAAGCACGGGGCATGACATGATTCCGGAAATCAAGACAACTCAGACTCGGCGGAGATTTTAGAACATCGGGGCACTTGCCACATTAGTGGCCGAAGCTCCGTCAAAATACAATCGCCATATTTGTTGGTGCGATGTAGTGTTGACCGTGGACTTCATCGGGAAGATCATCATATAGCTCAAGCTGCGTCCGTTGTCGGGTTGGCGACCAAGAGATCGCAAATCGCTTGTCCTTTAACCGACTTTTGTTGCTTGAAGTGCAAGTCATATTGGGACAAGAGCAAGGCCCATTTAAGCCAAGCGCCAACTCATTGAGGCGGTGGGTCATAAATATTCGGACCGGATTTACGTTAGAGATAACATAAATCGTCTGTCCGACTAAATAGTGCGCATTTTACGAATCGCGAACACTAATGCAAGGCCTTGCTTCGACCATTGGGTATCGAGACTTCGGCGCCGACTAATGTTGGCTCGGGTAATACTGCACTTTGTTAGTGACCGCCGTCATCGTCTGCGTGAGTAAAGCTTAACGAGTGATCCGTTGCCTTGGCGTAGATCGAAGCGGTTTTCCGACAGCGGTGCAACAAAACGGGAGGTTTAGCGAGATACGATTTGATCTCTTGAGCGGCTTTCGGCGGCGTCATCCCAAATAAGCGACCGCCCTTCTTGTTCAACTTAGAGAGCGGTTGGCACTTCGGATAGGTTCGATATGAACCGTCGGATGTCATGTCGCCCTTGTAACCCCGAGTTCTCTCGGATTTCGGAGGTTGCAACTCTTGAATCGCCTTCACTTTGTCGGGATCGGCGTGGATGCCCTTATTAGTGGCGACAAAGCCAAGGAACTTGCCCTTTGGACATCCCAAGGAAGGATTTGGCGGGATTCATCTTTAGGCGATGGGTTCGCATGAGCTCGAATACCGTTCTAAGATCTTTGATGTGATCTCCTTTGTCCGCGGCTTTTCACGACCAAGTCGTCGGCGTAGCATTCGACCGTTTTCGGAGATGATCTGGAAAATCTTAGTCATTGCTTCGTGATATGTGGCGCGGCATTTTGAGGCGAGCGGCATGACCGTGTAGCAATATATACCGATGGGCGTTACGAGCGGCTGTGTGCTTGGCATCATCGGGGTGCATCTTGATCGATTGTAACGAGAAACCATCCATGAATGACATTCTTTCAAATCCACCGCGTATTGTCGACTATGACATCGGTGATTGGAAGAGGAAAGTCATCTTCGAACAGCGGCGTTGAGGTCTCGTAGTCGACCACAGTCCTAATCGAACCATTCTTCTTCATGGCCGGGACTATATTAGCCACCCAATCCGGATGTTGAATTTCCTTGATGAATCCGATTCTATGAGTTTCTTCACTTCGTCAGCGATTGCACGCAAGATTTGTGGGCGAAACCGTCTTTAATGGTTGCTTGACGGGTTTGACATCCATCTTGATGTTGCGGCGATGTGTCGCCACATTAGGGTCGAGTCTGGCATGTCCTCGTAGCTCGGTGAATACATCGATATACTCCTGATTAGGGTGATCAACTCTTCCTTCTCTTCGAGGGAAGAGTATTGCTGATGTTTATGAGCTTAGGATGCTCTTAGTCACCCATATTAACTGGACTACCTCGTCCTTAGTGGGGGTTCTCTTTGTTGAATCTATCCCCAAAGCTGCTCTTTGAGTTGATGGATCCATGGGTCTTCCCATGTTGGCATATCTTCATCACTCTCAATAGTAGCGGGATCGGCCGTAGCCATATTTGACATCAAAGCCTTGAAAGCTTCTCAGAAGTGGTGTGAATCCCAAGCGAAGAATCGGGCGAATGTCGTCTCCCTCATCGGGTGGATTATCATCAATCAACCATGAGCATTCATCTTCGAGGAGGATTAGTATCCCAATCCCGTCTAAATGCATAGTAGTTATCCGGCTTCCCCTTGGGACATATGCGCTTTGGGAGGGGTTCGAGGACCTCGTCGAAACATAGACCTTCCCCTCGTGTGTTGGTACGACTTCTCGGGTATAACGTCATCGTCGTCAGATGAAAACATCTTCTTCTGAGGATGAGCCACATTATCAGAGGTTCCAAGAGTCACTTTCGTCTCAGCGTTAAGCCTTCTTGGCCTTGAAGTTCGGCGGGCTCGAACCCGATCCAATTCGGTGAGAGCGTGCGGGAATCTTCTTATCATGGCGGAGAGGGGTAGGACCCCCATCACCGTGAGTTGGTCGGGGCCTCTTCAGCGGGCCCAAACAATCCTTGATCGAAATTTTACCTCGATCATCGTGCAATGGGCCGAGGGGCTCTAACACCGTTTTCTTGCTGCAGGATACGCCGGCGGGATTGGCCGGCGAGCCTGGTGGATGGAGATCTGGATGAGATCGCCGGAGGTGTGATCTTCTTTTGAATCAAGTCACCCCGTGGCGGCCGAGCCTTAGTCAAATCAGTTTGAGGTGGCTGATTCTTGAGTGACGTTTCGGCCTTCGTCCGAATCGTTGTTCGGTTCGGACTCCAAACTTGGCGCATTTTGGTGGCTTCTTGTCCACTTCCCCTTCTTCAACATCGGGCCTCTGAACTAGAGCCGTGTGTGTCGCAGTAATGTCTGGCCTCGGATACGTTCTTTAAGTGTTGATCGGTTCCGTTTGGCGGACCCAATCATTTGTTGGCGGCTTGGAGGAGTTGCCGTGCACTGTTGATGAGGTTCTTGACCTCTCACGGACTTTAGATCCACTTTGTAGCGGACACCGTCGGTGATTCGGGGCCTTGGCGAACTCGCAGCGTCGGCGTTGGCGTCGCCTCTGGCGAGCTCTCTTTGAGAGAGTCGACGCGCCATCGGTGATCTCTGCGTAGATCCGGCGATCTTGGATCTTGGGAAGGATGCCATTTGGTGCAACCCGGCAATGGCGGAGTTAAGATCCTCGCCTTAAAGTTCGGGCCGAGGACAAGCGGATCTTTCTTGCGGCGGAGATCATACGGATTTGTGGGGGAGGGCGATGCGGACAGGGCGATAGTATGATACTCCTGGCGGAACCGGATCAACTTGGATTCGGTTGACTTATTTGGGCGTAATTATTACACCCTACGCGAGTTTTGGCGGTCCCCTTGCGGGTCGAGGCGTATACGAAAATTTTTCCTATATGTCCTTGAGGCCTTTGACTTCTTCTTCGTAGGGATCTAGATGGTAGCTCGACTACGGCGATCTCGACTTGAGACCGTTGGCTCCCACTATGGTCGCCCGGCTTGTTGCGGGGAAAATTGTTTTGTTATTCATTGTCGTTGAACTTGCTTACGACTTCTTGGGCCTACAACAAAATTCAAACAAAGAAAAATCGCCTTTTATTTTAAAGTACAATGAAAACAAAAGATTACAACTTTTCTGTATGAACAAGCGCTTCGGATCTCTATTATCACGGGATCCTCGCTTTTGTGGGTTCTTTACTGTCTTAGGGACTTGAATCGTCCGTGGACCACGCGCAATTCGATCGGTGGAAACCGGGTTACGGAACTTCTGAGGCGTGAAGGGGCTCGTTCCGCGAAGGAAGCGAGATGCCTAAGGGATCACACTCACGAAGGAGAGGATGCGCCGGGGATCACACTCCGCGAAGGAGAGGATCGCCGGGCGGGTGAGATCTACTAGGAGAAATCCTGGCTATTACGTAGCCGACCGAATTAAACACCTCGCGATTGTAGATCGGCGTTGGTGAACTTCGTGCTCGCCGGTGCTTGGAAGCGTGCCTCGGCGGCTCGTGGATCTCGCGAGAACTCTTGAAAATCCCAAAATCCGACTCTGAAAAATCCCGTCGTCCTCTCCCAAACAGCGAGGAAGACCCCCTATTTATAGAATAGGGGAAAACCACAAGTGGCTCGGCCACTTGGCCGAGTCTTGTTTTCGCCGTTTTTCCGCCGTTTAGCCGTTTTCTCGGTCTTCGGTAATTTTCCTCGGTGGCGTGGCTGTTGTGTTTGAGTCCGTATCCGATCAACTTTTAGAGCTCAATCGGTTCATTTGCGTTGACGGACTAAGTACGGTTGATTCCGTCTCGTCGACGTTTGAGTTTAGTCAACTCGCCTCGTCGAACTTCGTCATCGGGTTTATTCCACGATCGTCGTTTTGTTGACTTCGTGCGCCTTGTCGACTCACTTTATCGTTAGTCGACTTCGCTTTATGCGTTTTGCGGCGTAATTCGTCGTCGGCGATTACGGAGTCGTTGTCGGATGGGTGCGTCGGTTGTCGGCCGCCGTTCGGTCGCTCGAATGCTTGATAAGCAATTTTCGATGCCTACACGCGCATCCTAGAGATGAGCTTCTCACAGCATCAATGAGATTGCATTTGAGTGGCATCACGCTTGCGAGTGAGATAATCACGGAGATGGGTATACCCCGGTTGAATCGAAAAGCGAGACTCATATGAGAGGCTCTGCGAGTGAGTTTGGCGGCTGGCGAGGTTATTTGTTTGAACGAGTTCATCTTGTTTAGAATGGACCTCATGTTGTTGGGTAGGTTCAAAATGGCGAGGTTCGTCATTACGGCGCTCCTGGCGAGATTAGATCCACTAAGCGACCGTCTTGCTTTGATGACACCCGTGTCGAGGTTCATGATGGCGAGGTTCATCATTTTGGCGCTTGCTATGGCGTGGTTCGTTAGCAGGCGATGTTAGATGCGGTTTTGATGGAACCTCACATTGTTGGCGAGGTTAGCGCTTAGGCGAGACTTCGTGTTTCAGCGGACTTCGTGTTGTTGTCGAGGTTAAGCCACTTGGACAAAGCTCATCCCTTTTGGAGGGACCTCCGCGTTGGCGAGGTTAGCCATGTGGGCGAGTTAGCGGTAGGCGATGTTAGTCTTGTTTTGCATGAACCCTTAGATGAAGGCGAGGTTCCGCGACTTGGGGTGCAATGATGAGGTTCGTGGCGTTCCTCGTCGATTCGACCCTCGATTCGTTTGGCCATCTTGGGGCGATAGTGAAACCGTCCAGCGAGACCAAAGCTTCGAGCCTACTGGCGAGCTTGGTTGTCATTGTATTTGTTTGGCGCGTCGTGAAATTGGACCCTTGGCATATCACGCCTTTCCACGAGGCGGTGAGGTTAGCCGCGAAGCCAAAGTTTGGCTAATGGCCTCGAGGTTGGGTTGGGCGCTTAACCACCCACTTCTTAGCCTGCTGGCTAGCTTTGGAGCCTTGTCGAGACATAGGCTGGTTCTCGAATTAGCTCGAGAAGATTCAACGTGAGCCACGGTGAAGTCTCATCTGAGACTTCGTTGACACTGCGTGTCTTCAGGGCTAGATGCCCGAGGAGAGGAACTCCTCATACTTACTCGATCAAACTCAATGACCAAGGTTTGAACCTCGGTTCCAAGCGCAACCTTGTCGATTAGCGCCACCGGTTCATCGGAATGAATGGTTACTCCCCTTGTAATTAGCCATCTTCTATAGAGTCGAAATGAGTTTATTGATTGAATGAATGGGTTTACAATCAAATTTTCGATTCTGAGGAAGAAGATTGATTCGACTTCTCTTTTAAGGTGGGTTTTGGTAGCGATAGGATGCTTCACTCAATGCTCACGTTGCGATTGCTTCCGTTGGCGATCGAGCGAGTTGCGGATAATCTTGAGATTGCTGATGAAGAGCTTGATCTCTTTCACCGTGCGCAAGTGTTGATCTCCAAAGTTCCAAAAGCCCCTTCTAATGGGCTCACCGTCATTTATAGGGCTTTTAGCAATGCTTGGCATGCAAGAATTGTGGAAATGTGGGTTAAGCGATATGGGCGTGGGCATAGCGATGCCCACCACTTAACTACGTGGTTGTTGTGGCTTTCGTGGCCTTTAGATTACTGCGAGGTTAAGCTTGAGCCGTCGGATAGGAGCTTCGTTGCAAGGCGAGAGTCAAAGTTCACGGCTGTAGGCGAACCTCGTCCTCAGGTGATCATCGTGCTCTGATGCTATTGGCGAGCCTCGTCAAACTTTGATGTTGTGGGCGAGCCTCGTCAAACTTTGATGCTGTGGGCGAGCCTCGTCAAACTTTGATGTTGTAGGCGAGCCTCGTCAAACTTTGATGTTGTAGGCGAGCCTCGTCAAACTTTGATGTTGTGGGCGAGCCTCGTCAAACTTTGATGTTGTGGGCGAGCCTCGTCAAACTTTGATGTTGTGGGCGAGCCTCGTCAAACTTTGATGTTGTAGGCGAGCCTCGTCAAACTTTGATGTTGTGGGCGAGCCTCGTCAAACTTTGATGTTGTGGGCGAGCCTCGTCAAACTTTGATGTTGTGGGCGAGCCTCGTCAAACTTTGATGTTGTGGGTGAGCCTCGTCAAACTTTGATCTTTGCGGGCGAGCCTCGTCAAACTTTGATGCTGTGGGCGAGCCTCGTCAAACTTTGATGTTGTGGGCGAGCCTCGTCAAACTTTGATGTTGTGGGCGAGCCTCGTCAAACTTTGATGTTGTGGGCGAGCCTCGTCAAACTTTGATGTTGTGGGCGAGCCTCGTCAAACTTTGATGTTGTGGGCGAGCCTCGTCAAACTTTGATGTTGTGGGCGAGCCTCGTCAAACTTTGATGTTGTGGGCGAGCCTCGTCAAACTTTGATGTTGTGGGCGAGCCTCGTCAAACTTTGATGTTGTGGGCGAGCCTCGTCAAACTTTGATGTTGTGGGCGAGCCTCGTCAAACTTTGATGTTGTGGGCGAGCCTCGTCAAACTTTGATGTTGTGGGCGAGCCTCGTCAAACTTTGATGTTGTGGGCGAGCCTCGTCAAACTTTGATGTTGTGGGCGAGCCTCGTCAAACTTTGATGTTGTGGGCGAGCCTCGTCAAACTTTGATGTTGTGGGCGAGCCTCGTCAAACTTTGATGTTGTGGGCGAGCCTCGTCAAACTTTGATGTTGTGGGCGAGCCTCGTCAAACTTTGATGTTGTGGGCGAGCCTCGTCAAACTTTGATGTTGTGGGCGAGCCTCGTCAAACTTTGATGTTGTGGGCGAGCCTCGTCAAACTTTGATGTTGTGGGCGAGCCTCGTCAAACTTTGATGTTGTGGGCGAGCCTCGTCAAACTTTGATGTTGTGGGCGAGCCTCGTCAAACTTTGATGTTGTGGGCGAGCCTCGTCAAACTTTGATGTTGTGGGCGAGCCTCGTCAAACTTTGATGTTGTGGGCGAGCCTCGTCAAACTTTGATGTTGTGGGCGAGCCTCGTCAAACTTTGATGTTGTGGGCGAGCCTCGTCAAACTTTGATGTTGTGGGCGAGCCTCGTCAAACTTTGATGTTGTGGGCGAGCCTCGTCAAACTTTGATGTTGTGGGCGAGCCTCGTCAAACTTTGATGTTGTGGGCGAGCCTCGTCAAACTTTGATGTTGTGGGCGAGCCTCGTCAAACTTTGATGTTGTGGGCGAGCCTCGTCAAACTTTGATGTTGTGGGCGAGCCTCGTCAAACTTTGATGTTGTGGGCGAGCCTCGTCAAACTTTGATGTTGTGGGCGAGCCTCGTCAAACTTTGATGTTGTGGGCGAGCCTCGTCAAACTTTGATGTTGTGGGCGAGCCTCGTCAAACTTTGATGTTGTGGGCGAGCCTCGTCAAACTTTGATGTTGTGGGCGAGCCTCGTCAAACTTTGATGTTGTGGGCGAGCCTCGTCAAACTTTGATGTTGTGGGCGAGCCTCGTCAAACTTTGATGTTGTGGGCGAGCCTCGTCAAACTTTGATGTTGTGGGCGAGCCTCGTCAAACTTTGATGTTGTGGGCGAGCCTCGTCAAACTTTGATGTTGTGGGCGAGCCTCGTCAAACTTTGATGTTGTGGGCGAGCCTCGTCAAACTTTGATGTTGTGGGCGAGCCTCGTCAAACTTTGATGTTGTGGGCGAGCCTCGTCAAACTTTGATGTTGTGGGCGAGCCTCGTCAAACTTTGATGTTGTGGGCGAGCCTCGTCAAACTTTGATGTTGTGGGCGAGCCTCGTCAAACTTTGATGTTGTGGGCGAGCCTCGTCAAACTTTGATGTTGTGGGCGAGCCTCGTCAAACTTTGATGTTGTGGGCGAGCCTCGTCAAACTTTGATGTTGTGGGCGAGCCTCGTCAAACTTTGATGTTGTGGGCGAGCCTCGTCAAACTTTGATGTTGTGGGCGAGCCTCGTCAAACTTTGATGTTGTGGGCGAGCCTCGTCAAACTTTGATGTTGTGGGCGAGCCTCGTCAAACTTTGATGTTGTGGGCGAGCCTCGTCAAACTTTGATGTTGTGGGCGAGCCTCGTCAAACTTTGATGTTGTGGGCGAGCCTCGTCAAACTTTGATGTTGTGGGCGAGCCTCGTCAAACTTTGATGTTGTGGGCGAGCCTCGTCAAACTTTGATGGAAGAATTATATATGAAAATCGACTATCTCGGCGAGGCAGACCAACCAAACCTACCCGAGGTTCGGTTTGCTCGGTCATTTGCCAAATTCCTTCCGGTTTTGGAGATATCGACACTTTTGTCTATTTTGTAAAGTCAAGCATTGAGTAAACTTAACCTTTAGGCGGGCCTATCTTTCCTCGAGGTGGGCCGACTCAGCTCGAATGGACCCTTAAGCTCTTTTGCTCATTCAGGAGTTCTTGTAGGGATTAAGGCAATTTTATTGCCTACAAAGTGAACCCGACCAAGTCTTTTGGGGTGCGGTCGGGAAAATTCGAGATTTATGATCACCTGAGAGAGGCATTGAGGTCAACCCAGAAGATAGCGGCCATAGAGCAAGCGCCCCAACCCGCACTATGAGAAATGTCGAGAATGGATGGGAAGATAGCGGCGTTGGGCGCTTCCTTTCCAAATCGACCAAGAAAGCCTCCCCTTCTTCAAGAGCCTAAGAGGAAGCAAAGACACGAAGAAGCATGAAATTTGGGCGATAGAATGGGGCGAGGCCTTGAGACCTCAAAGCATATTTGAGCACTAAGCCCTTCTTGAGTCAACCCATAGAGGAGAAGCCTTGTTCCTCAATATGGTAGGTATCTTATTGTCACTTCAGTCGTGGTTAGAAGAAGAGAATATCAGAAGGTGTACTATGTTAGCCGGATCTTGAAGCAGTGAGCTCAACTACCCCTCATTAAGAAAGCTGCCTTCCTTCTCATCATTACATTTCGGAGGCTCATATACTTTCATGCACACTCCATTGTTGCGAGCAATTTACCTCTGAAGAAAGCACTCGGCAGCCCACCACTTGGGAAGGATGATCACTTGGTCGGTTGAACTTCGGTGAGTTGCGGCGTCGTCCGTGTAGCTAGTTGGAGTCCTTCGAAGTGGATTAACGGTCACGTCTCTAATGCGGGGTACTTATGCGCTACTAAGCATAGATTAATATTCGGATAATTGAAGGGTTATAACACCCTCCCATAATTATTGCTAAGCACACCTAACACAAGTAATTAAAAAATATTAGCGTAGTTAGTGATAGAACTCCAATTATAAATGATTTAAAATCAAACTCCAACTTTAATAAACAAAAACTCTCAATACTTGGCCTTTCCAATGTAAAACTACATCATTGTTAACCACATCATGTGGGAAGAGGCCACCGATAATCTTTGGGTGAGTCAAGACTAAATACAAGATAGAGAAGGAATTTTCGTATGGATCATAACCTTGGCATGAGGCTTCATAGTCATCAATCTCGCTATTGAATTCTTTCTTTGGAGTTATATCATGTCATTGGCAACCATCAACACGATTTTAAACTCCTACCGTGTTCAGACGTTTCATTACTGAGACAAGTCGGTCTATGATAGTGTTAATCTGATTAACATCAGCCTTCAACTCATCAAACTCAATTGGGTAATAGGGGCTTTGCCCACCATGGATTAGAGAAACATAGCTTTGATACTAATTAATGCAGCGTGGAAATGATAAACCTCGAAATCTACCAAAATATTCTTTTAATCAATAAAGAACAATGCAGTGAATACACAAAGAGCGACCTCGAATCCACAAAGTAATATAAAAAGTTGACCTTGTAGTGGTAGAAAGCCCATCTTGTAGCAAAATTTTGGATTTATTTTAAGAAGATTGATTTGTGATCTGAACTCCCAGAGCCTCAACAAACTCTTTGTCGCTACACTTAACATCTTGGATCATCTTAGTGTGAGGAGTTACCCTTAGATATAACGTCTACTTGTTCTTCATCTAGCCGCTTCAATCTTTTAAAGGACAATTTATTTAATCAAAATTTGTAAGATCTTTTATTTTTTATGCTTAAAGCTGTATTTGGTGGTTTGTTTCAAACTTATTTTTAAAGCATATTCAAGCGGTGTTAAATGAGGATTAGTGCGAGCTAGGGCTAAGTGTTACTCATTGTGGAGAGTTAGATTAGATGGCCGATTTGGCGTAGATATCGGGTGCATTCTTTATAAGCCTCTTGAATCGGATTGTGATTGAGGAGAACTCTTGGCATTATAAGGAAGCCCCTTGAGAAGAAAGAGTGGACATAGGATTGTTATCCTAACCCTTGTAGAATGGCGTGTCCTTAGTTAATTGTTTTTCGTTTTATTTTATCTATTCCATTGCTTATACGTGTTCTTAGCGACAAGGTAGCAACCCTATTCACCCCATTTAGGCTTGCATCACAGATCTAACATTTGTTGTTTTCCTCTCCTTCTTCTTTTCTTTAGTTTATTATTTTCCCTAAACCCTTAATTATATAAACCCCTCATGATACCAGCTTCTCAAGCCCCATTCTATTCCCTCTCATTTCCTCTGTCTATAGTAAACAAATATGAGCTCAATCCAAAACTTGACAACCGCAGCTCCCCAAATTACCACCGATGAGGAGGCATGCATCTACGCCCAACAACTGGTCACCTTCACCATCCTTCCAATGACTGTAACGTGTGCCATTGATCTCGGCATCTTTGAGATCATCGCCAAGGCGGGCCCGGAGCTTCCTTGTCCCCTGTGGAGATCGCTGCTCAGCTGCCGACCAAAACCCGCAGGCCGCGTCAATGCTTGACAGGACGATGAGGCTGCTGGCGAGTTACAATGTGATGACTTGCACCGTCGAGATGAGGGATGATGGGACGGTGGAGAGGAAGTATGGAGCTGCGCCAGTGGTGAAGTACTTGACGAAGAATGAGGATGGGGTTTCTATGGCGGCTTTGGCTCTGACCCAGGACAGGGTCTTCATCGAGAGCTGGTATGTTTATTTCTTTCTTGGTTAATTTCTTAGCTTAAATATCATAACCCCACCCCACCCCACCCATCAACTTTGGATCCTTAACTTTGAAAATATCAGAAAACCCATCTTAAGTTTAGTGGTTAACAAAAACCCCCTCAACTTTGAGATTTTATTGGAAAAAGCCCCTCTAATTAGGGAGTTTTATAAAATCTCGAAGTTAAAGAACCTACGATAAAATCGAAAGTTAGGGGGATTTTATGATAATCATCCAAAGTTAAGGGGTTTTATGATAAACTGATTGAGTGACGAATGATGATTCACTACAATTTTAGAATATATTTTAGTTACTATTTATGTTATTGATAAAAAACCTTGAAAATCATGTTGCAATAAAGATATGTACACTTTATTTGCTTAATTTTTCATGATTAATTTTATTAATTATCATTTTCTAAAAAGTCGGTTCTTTAAAAGTTTAACTTATTTGAATTCAAAATCGGATCACTAGATCAAACACGGTTGTGCTCCACAAATATCTAATTCACTAACTCCCGGCGATTGAGCCTCACTGTGGTTCCCCATAGCATCTTACGTTCCTCACAACTGTGATTGAGGATACACATCGATAACTAGAATTACAAATCTTACAAGAACACCTAACGTATGAATGAGGCGCAGGAGAAAGGTATAGGGACAGTTTGGGGACTTTAGTTGCCCCTTGTTCAGAAGTGCTTTGGTAAGATTTGTATCGGATAATTGGTTCATAAATTAATTAGTTTATTAGCTAGTAGGAAGACTTTGCTAGCCGCCAACTCAATGGTAGAAACGGCTCTTTTGGCTTTAAAATCCTAGACTTTTAATGGCTTGCCTAATTTGTTAACAATTAAATGTGTTTCTGTGATAGGTACCATTTCAAAGATGCGGTGTTGAACGGAGGCACCGCATTCAACAAAACCTATGGTATGGACGTGTTCGAGTACCTTGGAACGGACCCAAGGTTAAATCAACTGTTCAACGAGGGATGAAGAGCCACTCCACCATCGTCGTCAAGAAAATTCTTGAGACTTACAAGGGTTTCGACAATATAAAGGTGCTCGTCGATGTTGGTGGAGGTGTCGGAGGAACTCTCAACATGATCGTCAAGAAGCATCCCCACATAAAGGGGATTAACTTTGATCTCCCTCAAGTCATTTCTGAGGCTGAGACAATTCCTGGTATAAGATATTGGGTACTAACAATATTTCATTTAGCAAAATGATGTCAAAATGTAATAATATATAATAAGGTATATCTGTTTCCATAACACTTACCTGATGAACCTTATCATTTGTTTGTTTGCAAAATCATATAGAAAAGCGAGTTGACAGCTAATATAATTTTCTTTCTTCACACACTTGGCGTGTGTGTGTGTATATATATATATATATATATATATATATATATATACTCAAGCACTAATATTCCCTATTTGAGCTAACGTTAATTTGGATATGACTGATTGTTTTCATTTTGAGTGATAAACTTGAATGTATTGAGTAGTCATAATTTGCTTTTCGTTTAATTTTGAGCCTGAGTTCTACATTTTAATTAAGAAGTGATTTTGGTGATCTGAGTGGAGCATGTTAGTGGAGATATGTTTGACAGTGTTCAGAGTGGAGATGGCATCTTAATGAAGGTGAGCTGCCTTTACTCATTTTATACAAAATAAATTTTGGAAAAAGGTACATTTTACAAAACCTATAAAACTTTGGGGTGTTTCAAGAGTAGAAGAATTTAGTCTCTTAGTTTGTTGGATCTAAGATGCAAGCCTAGAGGAGGGTGAATAGGATTGCTCTGTTTTTCGCCTAAACACGAATATCTGCAGAAATAGCAAATAAAAGCGATATAAACAATATAAATAGTATAAAAATAATCAACCAAAACACATGGGATTTTATAGTGGTTGAGATAAACAAACCTATGTCCACTTTTCCTTCTAGCTAAGGGCTTCCTCGCTATGAAGAGTTCATCTGAATCACAAACCGATTCAATTGGCTTACAAAGCTGAAACCCTACAAATTAGTGCGTCTAATCTAACTCTTCACGGTGAGTAACTCCTATCCCTTGTTAGTTTCAACCCTCAATTCAATGGCTTGAATACACCGTTAAAAGTTCAAAGAAATACAAATCAAATACCTATTAAGTTCAAAATTAAGAAAATGATCTTATAGCCCTTTTGATAAAACAACCATCCTCCAAAGGATATAACCGAAGCTTGATGAAGAATGGTGATGAAGATCAATCCAAGGGCAACTCCCTTCTTGATCACGAAGATGTTATCGTGATGAGTAAGAGTTTGTGACGCTCAGGAAACAAAATCACTTCTTGATATCTCAAATTCAAAACTCTAGAGCGCCTCCTCTTTCCAACCTCCACCTCGAAGTTTTCTTTCACAATTAGATTAGGAAAGAGATAGATGAAGCGTGGTAGAGGTTGGAGATTATATAAATCATGAGCGGTTGTGATTGAATCATGAAAAAATATTTACCAACTTTACCATCAATATATAGTGCCTGCAACCATCAATAGTGTCGAGACCATCGATGGTGAGCACCATCGATAATTTTGATGTCTCTAAACTTTACACCATCGATGGTGCCTTGAACCATCGATGGTCACCATCCACCATCGATGGTTGTGATGCTAAAATCAAATTTTGGTGACTTTCTTGTCGTTTCACCTCATACATATCTCATACCTATATTTACCTATACTAAATCATCTCAAACTAATATTAGTACCAAATGAGAATTTGTAATTACTCAAACAAGAGATATTTCACGAACAACATGCTAACATTAACAAAATGATTTGCATGTAACCGTCAAAAGTAATGCGGTTAGGGTGTTTTCGACAAAACTTAATTATGTGAGTTAAGCAAAAGTTTTAAAATTTTTGTGGTTAAGTTAAAATAACGCTGAACTATCGAGAGTTCGTGAAATTTCTTGTGTTTTAATCCGTGAGACAGACACGTAAATTTTATTAATGAAGGTGGCATAAATCGCCATTAAAAGATTTACAAAGGGGATTCTTTGAATGCATGAGGAAAACAGGATATTATAGAACTATCCTGTGTAAATATACCCTATACATTATAATCTACTTGTAGCATATAATAATATGTGCGTTAATTCCAAAATTTTGCAGTGGAATCTAAACATGTGGAGTGATGAAGACTGCCTCAAGATACTGAGGAACTGCTGGAAGGCTTTGCCGGAAGACGGCAAGGTGATCGCAATCCAGACCATAGTCCCGGTCAAGCCGGAGCCGACTATGGCAATTCAAGAAACAATCCACGTAGACATCATTCTGATGACTCAGTTCCCCGGCGGCAAAGAGAGGACCGAGAAAGAGTTCGACACCTTGGCCAAAGAAGCAGGCTTCTCTAGATTAACTGTCATTTACGGTTATGCCACTTGTTCTATGATTGAGTTCCACAAATAGACCATGCATGTCGAGGATTTGTCATGGGGTATTCTATATATCATGGGGTGATGTTGGAGTTTGGATTTAGTGCTGTTTAATTTGAGTGTTGTACTATGTTTTATTTACAGAATAAGAAATGAAGGAAAATGGTGTTTGTGGTTTTATTATTAGAAAACGTAATTGTCAATCAAAATCAATCCAAGTTGTTTAATAATTACTTTTATATGTTCATCCATTTTTGACTAAGGACCCTCCAACCAAATCACTACGTACTCAACACCTAAACACATGTAGTTATCAGATCGTAAACCAAGTAGAGGCTTGTTTTGTAATAATTAGTACTTCCGATGCCTTGCGATCGTGTATGATACAATATACATTTGAGCAAACAAAATTTAGAAAATGTTGTTAATACCTATTCTAATATATATGAGTGTATGAAAAATACTTTTAACAACTTAATAATTGATGATAATATAAAAGTTTTGTACGTTTATGTAATTCACAAAATAATAATGCCTTGTACACAGAGTTTTCATAGTTATAGTGTATTGCTGCGTGTGTCATACTACATATACGTGTTTGGATTGTTATAAGAAACAATTGTAAATTGGATAACTTACTTTAGGCAAATCATATTCAAGCATTAAAAGAATTGTTCACTGGCAAATAGGAAGGATTACAATATCTTCACATTTTAGAATGGAAAAAAAAATTTAGAATTTGGACATACTTATATACTGTATTCACTCACTTTTGCGTGACTGAATCTGTAGATATAGCCAGCGGGTGTAGAAATCATTCATCCACAAGCATATTGGCACAGTAGCCCCATTCCAAATTGTGTTGGATCTTAGATGCAAGCCTGGGGGTGAATAAAATTGCTACAGTTTTTTGTCAAAAAACCGAGAATATGCGATGAAAAATAGAAAATTAAAGTTATCAGCGATAATCAAACAACGAAAGCAACTTGACCAAGAACATATAAGATTTATAGTTGTTGGATAACAGTCCTCGTACATTCTTTATTTTAGTAAAGGGACTTCCTTACTATGCAAAGAGTTCTCCTAAATCACAAACCGATTTAGTAGACTTGCATGACCGCACCCTAGAATCTACACGAAATCGGTCGTCAAACCTAACTTTCCACAATGAGTAATCTAGCCTATCTAGTGCAACCCTCAATTACCGACTTGAGTACACCGTAAAAATAAGTTCAAAGTAAAACCAACATAAACAATTGGTGTGTTTGGCAAAGGGTTAACGGAGGGGTTAAAGGAGTTTAACCCTTCATTAACCTGCCAAACACTAATTTATTGATAAGAGGTTTGTTAATCCTTGATAAGCGGTTGAGACCTCTTAGCCCTTCAAAACCCATCATTTTGAGGGTTTTACAAATCCACCTGTTGAGGGGGTGTAACTTTAACCTGTCTCTCATCATGAGGGTAGGCTATGACATTTTCGAAAAAATTAGGTGGGGCCATGAGAAAGTCACATCTAATTGTGATGGTAAACTACATAAATCAAAACCCTAGAACTCTCTTCATCTTCATCATCATCATCATCTTCTTCTTCTTCTTCTTCTTCTTCTTCTTCTTCTCTCTCTCTCTCTCTCTCTCTCTCTCTCTCTCTCTCTCTCTCTTAATAATATAAAGTCCCCAATAGGTCAGGAAAGAGATGTCCTAAACTTGGTAGAGATTGGATATAAAAGAAAAGATGAACGACTGAGATTAAATCTGGAAATCTACAATATGCCGTGTTTACCATCGATGGTGGCTCTCGACCATTGATGGTGTCGAAGCCCATCGATGGTTAAGAGGTTCATTGATGATATGAAAGTATATGTAGTAAAATCATCAATGACCATTGTCGACCATAGATGAGCTCTTCTTACCATCGATGATCGATGCCAACCATCAATGGTGACAAGTCCGAAATTAACTTTTGACTGATTTTAGGTAATGTTTCCTGGTATACTTTTATAACTATATTTATCGTATTATATCATCTCAAATAAATAATATCTTGAGCGAGTTTGTTATTACTCAAACAAGAGATATTTCTGAACTACATCCTAACAATCTCCGTTTTCATAGTAACAAATTTGGAATTTAAAATCTTGAAATACATATTTGAGATATATAAACATCAATAACAAACATAAATACGATTATGAAATAATTTATGTTTACCATAAATTATATTATCATAGTCCCCACGATCTTTACACTTTTCTCGGTGAAGCCCCTCGGCGATGTTACTTCAAAATGTGAAATGACCTAAGTATGCATTTCATTCATAAAATCTTCCAACCAATAAAAGAATACCATGAGCCATTTCAGTTAACCAAGTCAACGATGTTCTCCACGTTGTACTTATTTTTGGAAGTAATTAGGAACAGATCTTTTTACAATAATGTCATTTTAAAAGAAAAACAGAATCTGAGAAAAAAAAGATTCACCAATTGTTTGATCTACAATCATTAAAATGATGCACTGCTAGTAATACAATAAATGACGATGCTTGCATACCTAATAGTAGATGGTGATAAAACCAACTCCTAATTAAATTTGGATTGACTTCTAATTTATAAATAAAAAGGTTGGAGGTTTAAATTGAAACTTTTGATAGCCAACTACTTGAAGTCCTATTAGAAGAGGAGTGCATGTGTAAAGTTTGTACACACAATTGGCCATGTTTAGGATAAGTCCATGTGACAGGATAGAAACTTGTTTGATTATAGAGATTTTAACTAAACTAAGGACTATAGTTTCAAATACAATATGAATACATTAGGGCAACCATGGATAAGATTAGTTTAGCGGTCTTTCATTTAATGATTCCCTATAGATAGCACAAAACTCGTAATAATTATGCTAATTAAATATATTACTTAGAATAAGATAATAATGTAATAACTAAAAGATCAAGGATAGTATTGATCATAAAAAACTTTTCCCAAACTCACATTTGGAGGATGATTTTGAAATGCTGATGCAGCAGTAACTTATTGACTTGGTGACGGTATGTTGGATGAGTTAAATTTAGGTTTCATTTTAAATTGGGGAACAAATTGACGTTAGGGCTAAGACCTAAGCTACAACAAACGGAAATTGACAAGGGGCAAAGCAACGTGCATTCATCAAACCCTAAACGGAAGTCCTATTTGAGTGGTGAAGACCACATAAAGACACTGAGGAACTGCTGGAAGTCTTTGCCGGAAGACGGCTAGGTGATCATAATGCATAGCATGGTTCCCGTCGCCCGCAGCCGACTATATATGGATAATCAAGAAGCCTGCTTCTTTGGCCAAGGTGTCGAACTCTTTCTCGGTCCTCTCTTTGCCGCCGGGGAACTGAGTCATCAGAATGATGTCTACGTGGATTGTTTCTTGAATTGCCATAGTCGGCTCCGTTGACCGGGACTATGGTCTGGATTACGATCACCTTGCCGTCTTCCGGCAAAGCCTTCCAGCAGTTCCTCAGTATCTTGAGGCAGTCTTCATCACTCCACATGTTTAGATTCCACTGCAAAATTTTGGAATTAACGCACATATTATTATATGCTACAAGTAGATTATAATGTATAGGGTATATTTACACAGGATAGTTCTATAATATCCTGTTTTCCTCATGCATTCAAAGAATCCCCTTTTGTAAATCTTTTAATGGCGATTATGCCACCTTCATTAATAAAATTTGGTGTCTGCGGATTAAAAAACAGGTAAATTTCACGAGAACTCTCGATGGTTAGGCGTTATTTTAACAACCACAAAAATTTTAAAACTTTTGCTTAACTCACATAATTAAGTTTTGTTAGAAAACACCCTAAGCGCATTACTTTTGGCGTGTTACATGCAAATCATTTTGTTAATGTTAGCATGTTGTTAGTGAAATATCTCTTGTTTGAGTAATTACAAATTCTCATTTGGTACTAATATTAGTTTGAGATGATTTAGTATAGGTAAATATAGGTATGAGATATGTATGAGGTGAAGCGACAAGAAAAGTCGACTCAAAATTTGATTTTAGCATCACAACCATCGATGGTGGATGGTGACCATCGATGGTTCAAGGCACCATCGATGGTGTAAAAGTTTAGAGACATCAAAATTATCGATGGTGCTCACCATCGATGGTCTCGACACTATTGATGGTTGCGAGGCACTATATATTGATGGTAAGTTGGTGAAATATTTTTCATGATTCAATCACAACCGTTCATGATTTATATAATCTCCAACCTCTACCACGTTTCATCTATCTCTTTCCTAATCTAATTGTGAAGAAAGAAAACGGTGGAGGTTGGAAGAGGCGTTCTAGAGTTTTGAATTTGAGATATCAAGTGATTTTTGTTTCGGGGCGTCGTCAAACTCTTACTCATCCGCATAACATCTTCAGATCATTTCGGCAAGGAGTTGCCCTTGGATTGATCTTCATCACCATTCTTCATCAAGCTTGGTTATATCCTTTGGAGGATGGTTGTTTTATCAAAGGGCTATAAGATCATTTTCTTAATTTTGAACTTAATAGGTATTTGATTTGTATTTCTTTGAACTTTGCGGTGTATTCAAGCGGTTGAATTGAGGGTTGAAACTAACAAGGGATAGGAGTTACTCCTTTGTGAAGAGTTAGATTAGGCGACTAATTTGTAGGGTTCGATTTTGTAAGCCAATTGAATCGGTTTGTGATTGATGAACTCTCTTCATAGCGAGGAAGCCCTTAGCGAGAAAAAGTGGACATAGGTTTGTTTATCTGCAACCACTATAAAATCCCATGTGTTTTGGTTGATTATTTTTTATACTATTTATATTGTTTATATCGCTTTTATTTGCTATTTAGCGTATATTGTGTTTAGGCTGAAAAAGCAGTAGCAATCCTATTCACCCTCCTCTAGGCTTGCATCTTAGATCCAACAGCTAAGAGACTAAATTCTTCTACTCTTGAAACACCCCAAAGTTTTATAGGTTTTGTAAAATGTACCTTTTCCAAAATTTATTTATAAAATGAGTAAAGGCAGCTCACCTTCATTAAGATGCCATCTCCACTGAACACTATCAAACATATCTCCACTAACATGCTCCACTCTGTATCACCAAAATCACTTCTTAATTAAAAATGTAGAACTCAGGCTCAAAATTAAACGAAAAGCAAATTATGACTACTCAATACATTCAAGTTTATCACTCAAAATGAAAACAATCAGTCATATCCAAATTAACGTTAGCTCAAATAGGGAATATTAGTGCTTGGTATATATATATATATATATATATATATATATATATATATATATATATATATATATATATATATATATATATATATATATATATATATATATATATATATATATATATATATATATATATATATATATATATATATATATATATATATATATATATATATATATATATATATATATATATATATATATATATATATATATATATATATATATATATATATATATATATATATATATATATATATATATATATATATATATATATATATATATATATATATATATATATATATATATATATATATATATATATATATATATATATATATATATATATATATATATATATATATATATATATATATATATATATATATATATATATATATATATATATATATATATATATATATATATATATATATATATATATATATATATATATATATATATATATATATATATATATATATATATATATATATATATATATATATATATATATATATATATATATATATATATATATATATATATATATATATATATATATATATATATATATATATATATATATATATATATATATATATATATATATATATATATATATATATATATATATATATATATATATATATATATATATATATATATATATATATATATATATATATATATATATATATATATATATATATATATATATATATATATATATATATATATATATATATATATATATATATATATATATATATATATATATATATATATATATATATATATATATATATATATATATATATATATATATATATATATATATATATATATATATATATATATATATATATATATATATATATATATATATATATATATATATATATATATATATATATATATATATATATATATATATATATATATATATATATATATATATATATATATATATATATATATATATATATATATATATATATATATATATATATATATATATATATATATATATATATATATATATATATATATATATATATATATATATATATATATATATATATATATATATATATATATATATATATATATATATATATATATATATATATATATATATATATATATATATATATATATATATATATATATATATATATATATATATATATATATATATATATATATATATATATATATATATATATATATATATATATATATATATATATATATATATATATATATATATATATATATATATATATATATATATATGTTGAGAGTTCCTCCGACACCTCCACCAACATCGACGAGCACCTTTATATTGTCGAAACCCTTGTAAGTCTCAAGAATTTTCTTGACGACGATGGTGGAGTAGCTCTTCATCCCCTCGTTGAACAGTTGATTTAACCTTGGGTCCGTTCCAAGGTACTCGAACACGTCCATACCATAGGTTTTGTTGAATGCGGTGCCTCCGTTCAACACCGCATCTTTGAAATGGTACCTATCACAGAAACACATTTAATTGTTAACAAATTAGGCAAGCCATTAAAAGTCTAGGATTTTAAAGCCAAAAGAGCCGTTTCTACCATTGAGTTGGCGGCTAGCAAAGTCTTCCTACTAGCTAATAAACTAATTAATTTATGAACCAATTATCCGATACAAATCTTACCAAAGCACTTCTGAACAAGGGGCAACTAAAGTCCCCAAACTGTCCCTATACCTTTCTCCTGCGCCTCATTCATACGTTAGGTGTTCTTGTAAGATTTGTACTCCTAGTTATCGATGTGTATCCTCAATCACAGTTGTGAGGAACGTAAGATGCTATGGGGAACCACAGTGAGGCTCAATCGCCGGGAGTTAGTGAATTAGATATTTGTGGAGCACAACCGTGTTTGATCTAGTGATCCGATTTTGAATTCAAATAAGTTAAACTTTTAAAGAACCGACTTTTTTAGAAAATGATAATTAATAAAATTAATCATGAAAAATTAAGCAAATAAAGTGTACATATCTTTATTGCAACATGATTTTCAAGGTTTTTTATCAATAACATAAATAGTAACTAAAATATATTCTAAAATTGTAGTGAATCATCATTGGTCGAGTTCCATTTATCATAAAACCCCTTAACTTTGGATGATTATCATAAAATCCCCTAACTTTCAGATTTTATCGAGAAAATTCCCTTTAACAGATTTTATAAAAAACTCCCCTAATTAGAGGGCTTTTCAATAAAATCTCAAAGTTGAGGGGTTTTGTTAACCACTAAACTTAAGATGGGTTTTCTGATATTTTCAAAGTTAAGGATCAAAAGTTGATGGGTGGGGTGGGGGGGGGTTATGATATTTAAGCTAAGAAATTAACCAAGAAAGAAATAAACATACCAGCTCTCGATGAAGACCCTGTCCTGGGTCAGAGCCAAAGCCGCCATAGAAACCCCATCCTCATTCTTCGTCAAGTACTTCACCACTGGCGCAGCTCCATACTTCCTCTCCACCGTCCCATCATCCCTCATCTCGACGGTGCAAGTCATCACATTGTAACTCGCCAGCAGCCTCATCGTCCTGTCAAGCATTGACGCGGCCTGCAGGTTTTGGTCGGCAGCTGAGCAGCGATCTCCACAGGGGACAAGGAAGCTCCGGGGCCCGCCTTGATGATCTCAAAGATGCCGAGATCAATGGCACACGTTACAGTCATTGGAAGGATGGTGAAGGTGACCAGTTGTTGGGCGTAGATGCATGCCTCCTCATCGGTGGTAATTTGGGGAGCTGCGGTTGTCAAGTTTTGGATTGAGCTCATATTTGTTTACTATAGACAGAGGAAATGAGAGGGAATAGAATGGGGCTTGAGAAGCTGGTATCATGAGGGTTTATATAATTAAGGGTTTAGGGAAAAATAATAAACTAAAGAAAAAGAAGAGGAAAACAACAAATGTTAGATCTGTGATGCAAGCCTAAATGGGGGTGAATAGGGTTGCTACCTTTGTCGTTAAGAACCTGAGAATAAGCAATGGAATAGATAAAATAAAAGCGAAAAACAATTAACTAAGGACAGCTCATTCTCGATGGTTAGGATAACAATCCTATGTCCTCTTTCTTCTCCGAAGGGGCTTCCTTATAATGCGAGTTCTCTGAATCACAATCAGATTCGGTAGGCTTATAAAGAATGCACCACGATATCTCATGTCAGGTCATCTAATCTAACTCTCCACAATGAGTAACACTTAGCCCTAGCTCGTACCAATCCTCATTTAACAGGCTTGAATATGCTTTAAAAATAAGTTTGAAACAAACCACCAAATCTGTTTAAGCATAAAAAAATAAAAGATCTTCTGATCCTTTTGATTAAATAAATTGTCCTTTAAAAGATTGAAGCGAAGCTAGATGAAGAAACGATGTAGGCGTTATATCTAAGGGTAACTCCTCACACTAAGATGATCGAAGATGTTAAGTGTAGCGACAAAGAGTTTGTTGAGGCTCAGGGAGTTGGATCACAAATCAATCTTCTTAAAATAAATCCAAAATTTTGCTTTCTGATGTGGGCTTTCTACCACTCTGATTGCGAACTTTTATATTACTTTGTGGATTCGAGGTGTCTCTTTGTGTATTCCTGATTGTTCTTTATTGATTAAAGAATATTTCTTGGTAGATTTGAGGTTTATCATTTCCACGTTGCATTAATTAGTATCAAAGCTATGTTTCTCTAATCAGATGGTGGGCAAAGCCCTATTACCCAGTGAGAGTTTGATGAGTTGAAGGTGATGTTAATCAGTTAACACTATCATAGACCGACTTGTCTCGATAATGAAGCGTCACGAACGGTAGGAGTTTAAAATCGTGTTGATGGTTGCCAATGACATGATATAACTCCAAAGAAAGAATTCAATAGCGAGATTGATGACTATGAAGCCTCATGCCAGGTTATGATCCATCACGGAAAATTCCTTCTCTATCTTGTATTTAGTCTTGACTCACCCAAAGATTATCGGTGGCCTCTTCCCACATGATGTGGTTAACAATGATGTAGTTTTACATTGGAAGGCCAAGTATTGAGGATTTTTGTTTATTAAAGTTGGAGTTTGATTTTAAATCATTTATAATTGGAGTTCTATCACTAACTACGCTAATATTTTTTAATTACTTGTGTTAGGTGTGCTTAGCAATAATTATGTGGGAGGGTGTTATAACCCTTCAATTATCCGAATATTAATCTATGCTTAGTAGACAAGTACCCATTAGAGGCGTGTCTGGTTAATCCACTTGAAAGGACTCCAACTAGCTACGGACGGCGTCGGCAACTCGAGTTCAACCGACCAAGTGATCATCCTTCTGAAGTGGTGGGGCAGTCGAGTGCTTTCTTGAGGTAAATTAGTTAAGCAATAATGGAGTGTGCATGAAAGTATGGTAGAACCTCAGAACATGTGATGAGAAGGAAGGCAGCTTTCTTAATGAGGGGTAGTTGAGCTCACTGCCTTCAAGATCCGGCTAACATAGTAAACTACGGATATTCTCTTCTTCTCGAACCACGGCCGGTGGCGGCTTAGAATCTGACCATATTGAGGAACAAGGCTTCTCCCTCTATGGGTTGACTTCAGCAGTGGCTTAGTGCTCAAATATGCTTTGAGGTCTCAAAGGCCTCGCCCCATTGGTCGTCGGCTCATGCTCTTCTTAGTCTTTGCTTCCTCTTAGGCTCTTGAAGAAGGGGCTTCTCTTGGTGATTTGGAAGAGCTGACGGCAGCTGCTATCTTCCCATCCGACCTCGCACATTCTCATAGTGCGGGGTTAGGCGGTTGCTCTATGGCGCTATCTTCGGGGTTGACCTCAATGCCTCTACGTGTGATCATAAATCTCGAATTTTCGCGCACCCCAAAAGCGCTTGGCTGGGTTGACTTTGTAGGCAATAAAATTGCCTTAATCCCTACGGCAACTTCGGAATGAGCAAAAGAGCTTAGGGTCCATCGAGGTTGAGTGGGCCCCACGAGGAAAGATAGGCCCGCCTAAAGGTTAAGTTTGAATGCTTGACTTTACAAAATAGACAAAGTGTCGATATCTCCAAAACCGGAAGGAATTTGGCAAAATGGCCGAACAAGCCGACCACTGCGGGTAGGTTTGGTTAGCTCCGTCTCGTCGAGATAGTCGATTTTCATATATAATTCTTCCAATTCCGACTTACGGTTTGAAAGTTGACTGTTCTTAGTAGCATGTTACGGCTTCGCTGTAGAGCAAGCTGCTGCAAAGGAGCTTAGCTTCGCCTCAAGCACACTTCGCACAAAGACTTGGAGCTCACTTGCGTGAAGCTTCGTGCGCATAGGCCAAACTCACCCACAACATCAAAGTTTGGCGAGGCTGCGCCCACAACATCAAAGTTTGGCGAGGCTGCGCCCACAACATCAAAGTTTGTGAGCTCGCCCGACATCAAAGTTTGTGAGGCTGTACAACATCAAAGTTTGGCGAGGCTGCGCCCACAACATCAAAGTTTGGCGAGGCTGCGCCCACAACATCAAAGTTTGGCGAGGCTGCGCCCACAACATCAAAGTTTGGCGAGGCCGTACAACATCAAAGTTTGTGAGGCTCGCATACAACATCAAAGTTTGGCGAGGCTGCGCGCGGCATCAAAGTTTGGCGAGGCTGCGCCCACAACATCAAAGTCGGCGAGGCTTCGCCAATAGCATCGAGCGATGATCACGAGGGCGAGGTTAAGCCTCGGTAGTGAACTTTGACTCTCGCCTTAGCGAAGCTTCGTTATCCGTAGCTTCGAAGCTTAACCTGCCGTGAATCTAAAGGCCACGAAAGCCACAACAACCACGTGGGTTAAGTGGTGGGCATCGATTATGCCCGTCCATATCGTTAACCCACATTTCCACAATTCTTGCATGCGATTCGTGCTAAAAGCCTATAAATGGCGGTGGCGGCCATTAGAAGGGGCTTTTGGAACTTTGGAGATCAACACTTGCGCCGCGAGAAAGAGATCAAGCTCTTCATCGGCAATCTCAAGATTATCTGCAACTCTGTTACGATCGTCAGCGGGAAGCAATGCATAGCGTGAGCATTGAGTGAAGCATCCTATCGCTAGAAAACCCACCTTAAAGAGAGTCGAATCAATCTTCTCTTCCTCATGTCGAGAAAATTTGATTGTAAACCCATTCATTCAATCAATAAACTCATTTCGACTCTATAGAAGATGGCGACCACATTGGGAGTAACCATTCATTCAGATGAGCGGTGGTGGCATAATCGGACAAGGTTCGATTGGAACGGTTCAAACCTTGGTCATTGAGTTTGATCGAGTAAGTATGAGGAGTTCCTCTCCTCAGGGGCATCTAGCCCGGTGAAGACATAGTGTCGCGAGTCGTATGAGACTTGAGCCCGTGGCTCACGTTGAATCTTCGGCGAATCACCGAGAACAGCTATGTCTCGACAAGGCTCCAAAGGCGAGCTAAGAAGTGGGTGGTGCTTACCAGCCAACCTCGGAGGCCATTAGCCAAACTTTGGCTTGCGAACCTCGCTGGCTTTGTGAAAGGCGGGATATGCCAGGGTCCAATTTCACGGCGTGCCAAGCGGCGTCAATAGCGAGAACCAAGCTGTGGGGCTCGAGGCTTTGGTGCGTTGGGCGGGTTTCACTATCGTCCCAAGATGGCCAAGCAGGCGAGGTGAGGCGGCGAGGAGCGTCGAACCTCATCATTGCACCCAAGTCGTGAACCTGCGTCTTCATCTAAGGGTTCATGCAAAACAAGGCGAACATCGCCCGGTGCGAACCTGCGTCCACATGGCGAACCTGCGTCCGCGTGAGTCCCCTCAAAGGGATGAGCCTTGTCCAGGTGGCGAACCTGACAACAACAGTCCGCTTGAAACGGCGGAGTCTGCGTCCAGCGGCGAACCTGCGCCAACAATGTGAGGTTCCATCAAAACCGGGCGAACATGGCTCGTTAGCGAACCACGTCATAGCGTCAAAATGATGAACCTGTCATCATGAACCTCGACATGGGGTGTCATCAAAGCAAGGCGAAGCTTCGCCTAGTGGGCCGAATCTCGTGGTAGGAGCGTCGAATGGCCGAACCTCGTCATTTTGAACCTACCCAACAACATGAGGTCCATTCTAAACAAGATGAACCTCGTTCAAGCGAACCTCGCCGGGTTAAGCCAAACTTCGACTTCGAGCCTCTCTCATATGAGTCGTTTTGAGATTCAGCGGGGTATACCCGCCGATCTCGTGATTATCTCACTTTAAGCGTGATGCGGTCAAATGCAATCTCATTGATGAAGCTCATCTCTAGGATGCGGCGTGTAGGCATCGAAAATTGCTATCGATGCAGCGACTTCGTAGCGGCGGTGACAACCTGACCCATCCAGACAGCAGCGACCGGAAGCTGGCGGCGTAATTCGCCGCAAAAGCGCGCAAAGCGGTCGAAGCATAAAGTGAGTCGACAAGGCGTCTGATCAACAAAGCGGCGTATCGTGGAATAAACCGATGGCGAAGTTCGGCGAAGTTGACTAAACTCAAGCGTGGGCGAGGCGGAATCAACCGTACTTAGTCCGTCAGCGCAAATGAACCGATTGAGCTCTAAAGTTGATGGGATACGGACTCAAACACAACAGCGGCGTCACGGGAGGAAAATTCAGCCGGAAGAGCCGGGAAAAAGCGGCGGAAAACAGACCTGGCCAACTTGGAGATGCCTCGGCAAGTGGCAAGTGGCCTCGACCAAGTGGCTCTGTGTCGGCTTTCTTCCCCTATTCTATAAATAGGGGTCTTCCGTTGTTTGGGGAGAGGGCGGCGGGATTTTTGGGGCTGGATTTTGGGATTTTACGAAGAGTTCTCCTTGAGATCCGAGCCGTCGAGGCCTGATTCAAGCACCGGCGACACGAGTTCGATCAGCGTCAGATCTACAATGCTGAGTAAGAGTGAATTGAACTCTGAAATCTGTGATTTCTCCTAGTAGATCTCACCCTCGGCGATCCTCTCGCCGTGAGTGTGATCCCGGCGATCCTCTCCCTACGTGAGTGTGATCCCCTTAGTCTCGTTTCCTTAGTGAAGCGAGCCTTCCGTCTGTAGTTCGAACCGGGTTTCCACGGATCGAATTGCGCGGTGGTCCACAGACGATTCAAGTCCCGACGCGGCGAAGAACCCACAAAGCGAGGATCCGTTATAATAGAGATCCGGCGTTTGTTCCTCTGAGAAAAAGTTGTAATCTTTTGTTTCATTTATGCGCCTTAAAATAAAAGCGATTTTTCTTTGTTTGAATTTTGTTGTAGGCCCAAGAAGGCGTAAGCAAGTTCAGCGACAATGAATAACAAAACAATTTTCCGTGAACAAAGGCTGGCGACCACAGTGGGAATAGCGGTCTCAAGTCGAGAGATAAATTAATAGTAATACGGATCTAGATCGGTCGAAGAAGTCAAAGGCCTCAAGGACATATAGGAAAAAAATTTTGGTATTTGGGACATAAAGGGGACGAAAACTTCTGCGTAGGGTGTAATAATGCGGCTCGGTGAAGTCAACGAATCAAGTTGATCCGGGTTCGTGTGAGTATCATACTATCGTCCTTGTCGGATCATCCTCCCCATAAATTGAAGGATCTCCGTGCAAGAAAGATCCGTTTGTCCTCGACTCCGGAACTTTGGCGAGGATCTTAACTCCATTGCAAGTTGCACCAAATGGCATCCCAGGCATCAAGATCGCGGATCTCGCGAGGAGATCACGCCGATGGCGTGGAGCTCTCTCAAAGAGAGCCCGAGCGGCGTCAGCGCGGCGCGTGAGTTAGCCAAGCCACAGGAATCGGTCGGCGGTGTCGCTACAAAGTGGATCTGAAGTCCGGAGAGGTCAAACCTCATCAGCAGGTGCGCAGCAACTCCTCCAAGCCGTCAACAAATGATTGGGTCAGCGTCAAGCGGAACCGATCAACACTTGAAGCGTTGATCGGTTCCGTTTGGCGGACCCAATCATTTGTTGGCGGCTTGGAGGAGTTGCCGTGCACGTTGATGAGGTTCTTGACCTCTCACGGACTTCAGATCCACTTTGTAGCGGACACCGTCGGTGATTCCGGGGCCTTGGCGAACTCGCAGCGTCGGCGTTGGCGTCGCCTCTGGCGGGCTCTCTTTGAGAGAGTCGACGCCATCACGGTGATCTCTGCGTAGATCCGGCGATCTTGGATCTTGGAAGGATGCCATTTGGTGCAACCCGGCAATGGCGGAGTTAAGATCCTCGCCTTAAAGTTCGGGCCGAGGACAAGCGGATCTTTCTTGCGTGAGATCCTTCGAATTTGCGGGGAGGATGATCCGGACAGGGCGATAGTATGATACTCACAGCCGAACCCGGATCAACTTGGATTCGGTTGACTTATTTGGGCGTAATTATTACACCCTACGCGAGTTTTGGTCCCCTTATGGTCCGAGGCGGCCCGAAAATTTTTTCCTATATGTCCTTGAGGCCTTTGACTTCTTCTTCGACCGGGATCTAGATCCGTGGCTACGACACGACGATCTCTGACTTGAGACCGTTGGCTCCCACTGTGGTCGCCAGCTTGTTCGCGGGGAAAATTGTTTTGTTATTCATTGTCGTTGAACTTGCTTACAGCTTCTTGGGCCTACAACAAAATTCAAACAAAGAAAAATCGCCTTTTATTTTAAGGCGTACAATGAAAACAAAAGATTACAACTTTTTCCTGTATGAACAAACGCTTCGGATCTCTATTATCACGGGATCCTCGCTTTGTGGGTTCTTCGCTGTCTTGGGGACTTGAATCGTCCGTGGACCACCGCGCAATTCGATCGGTGGAAACCGGGTTACGGAACTCTGAGGCGTGAAGGGGCTCGTTTCCGCGAAGGAAGCGAGGCGCTAAGGGATCACACTCACGTAGGAGAGGATGCGCCGGGGATCACACTCCGCGAAGGAGAGGATCGCCGAGCGGTGAGATCTACTAGGAGAAATCACAGCTATTCTCAGAGTCGACCATTCGCTTACCTCGCGATTGTAGATCTGACGTTGACTGAACTCGTGCTCGCCGGTGCTTGGAACTGTGCCTCGACGGCTCGTGGATCTCGCGAGAACTCTTCAGAAAATCCCAAAATCCAGCTCCTGAAAAATCCCGTCGTCCTCTCCCCAAACAACGAGGAAGACCCCCCCCCTATTTATAGAATAGGGGGGGAAGAAAGCCGAGCCACCTCGGCCACTTGGCCGAGGTCTTGTTTTCCGCCGTTTTTTCCCGCCGTTTCGCCGTTTTTCTCGGTCTTCCGGCGTAATTTTCCTCCGGTGACGTCGCTGTTGTGTTTGAGTCCGTATCCGATCAACTTTTAGAGCTCAATCGGTTCATTTGCGTTGACGGACTAAGTACGGTTGATTCCGTCTCGTCCACGTTTGAGTTTAGTCAACTCGCCTCGTCGAACTTCGCCATCGGTTTATTCCACGATACGCCGCTTTGTTGATTTCAGACGCTTTGTCGACTCACTTTATGCTTCGACCGCTTTGCGCGCTTTTGCGGCGAATTACGCCGCCAGCTTCCGGTCGCTGCTGTCTGGATGGGTCAGGTTGTCACCGCCGCTACGAAGTCGCTGCATCGATAGCAATTTTCGATGCCTACACGCCGCATCCTAGAGATGAGCTTCACAAAGATCAATGAGATTGCATTTGACCGCATCACGCTTAAAGTGAGATAATCACGAGATCGGCGGGTATACCCCCGCTGAATCTCAAAACGACTCATATGAGAGAGGCTCGAAGTCGAAGTTTGGCTTAACCCGGCGAGGTTCGCTGCTTGAACGAGGTTCATCTTGTTTAGAATGGACCTCATGTTGTTGGGTAGGTTCAAAATGACGAGGTTCGGCCATTCGACGCTCCTACCACGAGATTCGGCCCACTAGGCGAAGCTTCGCCTTGCTTTGATGACACCCCATGTCGAGGTTCATGATGACAGGTTCATCATTTTGACGCTATGACGTGGTTCGCTAACGAGCCATGTTCGCCCGGTTTTGATGGAACCTCACATTGTTGGCGCAGGTTCGCCGCTGGACGCAGACTCCGCCGTTTCAAGCGGACTGTTGTTGTCAGGTTCGCCACCTGGACAAGGCTCATCCCTTTGAGGGGACTCACGCTGACGGGCGCAGGTTCGCCATGTGGACGCAGGTTCGCACCGGGCGATGTTCGCCTTGTTTTGCATGAACCCTTAGATGAAGACGCAGGTTCACGACTTGGGTGCAATGATGAGGTTCGACGCTCCTCGCCGCCTCACCTCGCCTGCTTGGCCATCTTGGGACGATAGTGAAACCCGCCCAACGCACCAAAGCCTCGAGCCCCACAGCTTGGTTCTCGCTATTGACGCCGCTTGGCACGCCGTGAAATTGGACCCTGGCATATCCCGCCTTTCACAAAGCCAGCGAGGTTCGCAAGCCAAAGTTTGGCTAATGGCCTCCGAGGTTGGCTGGTAAGCACCACCCACTTCTTAGCTCGCCTTTGGAGCCTTGTCGAGACATAGCTGTTCTCGGTGATTCGCCGAAGATTCAACGTGAGCCACGGGCTCAAGTCTCATACGACTCGCGACACTATGTCTTCACCGGGCTAGATGCCCTGAGGAGAGGAACTCCTCATACTTACTCGATCAAACTCAATGACCAAGGTTTGAACCGTTCCAATCGAACCTTGTCCGATTATGCCACCACCGCTCATCTGAATGAATGGTTACTCCCAATGTGGTCGCCATCTTCTATAGAGTCGAAATGAGTTTATTGATTGAATGAATGGGTTTACAATCAAATTTTCTCGACATGAGGAAGAGAAGATTGATTCGACTCTCTTTAAGGTGGGTTTTCTAGCGATAGGATGCTTCACTCAATGCTCACGCTATGCATTGCTTCCGCTGACGATCGTAACAGAGTTGCAGATAATCTTGAGATTGCCGATGAAGAGCTTGATCTCTTTCTCGCGGCGCAAGTGTTGATCTCCAAAGTTCCAAAAGCCCCTTCTAATGGCCGCCACCGCCATTTATAGGCTTTTAGCACGAATCGCATGCAAGAATTGTGGAAATGTGGGTTAACGATATGGACGGGCATAATCGATGCCCACCACTTAACCCACGTGGTTGTTGTGGCTTTCGTGGCCTTTAGATTCACGGCAGGTTAAGCTTCGAAGCTACGGATAACGAAGCTTCGCTAAGGCGAGAGTCAAAGTTCACTACCGAGGCTTAACCTCGCCCTCGTGATCATCGCTCGATGCTATTGGCGAAGCCTCGCCGACTTTGATGTTGTGGGCAGCCTCGCCAAACTTTGATGCCGCGCGCAGCCTCGCCAAACTTTGATGTTGTATGCGAGCCTCACAAACTTTGATGTTGTACGGCCTCGCCAAACTTTGATGTTGTGGGCGCAGCCTCGCCAAACTTTGATGTTGTGGGCGCAGCCTCGCCAAACTTTGATGTTGGGCGCAGCCTCGCCAAACTTTGATGTTGTACAGCCTCACAAACTTTGATGTCGGGCGAGCTCACAAACTTTGATGTCGCGGGCGAGCCTCACAAACTTTGATGTTGTGGGTGAGCCTCGCCAAACTTTGATGTTGTGGGTGAGTTTGGCCTATGCGCACGAAGCTTCACGCAAGTGAGCTCCAAGTCTTTGTGCGAAGTGTGCTTGAGGCGAAGCTAAGCTCCTTTGCAGCAGCTTGCTCTACAGCGAAGCCGTAACATGCTACTAAGAACAGTCAACTTTCAAACCGTAAGTCGGAATTGGAAGAATTATATATGAAAATCGACTATCTCGACGAGACGGAGCTAACCAAACCTACCCGCAGTGGTCGGCTTGTTCGGCCATTTTGCCAAATTCCTTCCGGTTTTGGAGATATCGACACTTTGTCTATTTTGTAAAGTCAAGCATTCAAACTTAACCTTTAGGCGGGCCTATCTTTCCTCGTGGGGCCCACTCAACCTCGATGGACCCTAAGCTCTTTTGCTCATTCCGAAGTTGCCGTAGGGATTAAGGCAATTTTATTGCCTACAAAGTCAACCCAGCCAAGCGCTTTTGGGGTGCGCGAAAATTCGAGATTTATGATCACACGTAGAGGCATTGAGGTCAACCCCGAAGATAGCGCCATAGAGCAACCGCCTAACCCCGCACTATGAGAATGTGCGAGGTCGGATGGGAAGATAGCAGCTGCCGTCAGCTCTTCCAAATCACCAAGAGAAGCCCCTTCTTCAAGAGCCTAAGAGGAAGCAAAGACTAAGAAGAGCATGAGCCGACGACCAATGGGGCGAGGCCTTTGAGACCTCAAAGCATATTTGAGCACTAAGCCACTGCTGAAGTCAACCCATAGAGGGAGAAGCCTTGTTCCTCAATATGGTCAGATTCTAAGCCGCCACCGGCCGTGGTTCGAGAAGAAGAGAATATCCGTAGTTTACTATGTTAGCCGGATCTTGAAGGCAGTGAGCTCAACTACCCCTCATTAAGAAAGCTGCCTTCCTTCTCATCACATGTTCTGAGGTTCTACCATACTTTCATGCACACTCCATTATTGCTTAACTAATTTACCTCAAGAAAGCACTCGACTGCCCCACCACTTCAGAAGGATGATCACTTGGTCGGTTGAACTCGAGTTGCCGACGCCGTCCGTAGCTAGTTGGAGTCCTTTCAAGTGGATTAACCAGACACGCCTCTAATGGGTACTTGTCTACTAAGCATAGATTAATATTCGGATAATTGAAGGGTTATAACACCCTCCCACATAATTATTGCTAAGCACACCTAACACAAGTAATTAAAAAATATTAGCGTAGTTAGTGATAGAACTCCAATTATAAATGATTTAAAATCAAACTCCAACTTTAATAAACAAAAATCCTCAATACTTGGCCTTCCAATGTAAAACTACATCATTGTTAACCACATCATGTGGGAAGAGGCCACCGATAATCTTTGGGTGAGTCAAGACTAAATACAAGATAGAGAAGGAATTTTCCGTGATGGATCATAACCTGGCATGAGGCTTCATAGTCATCAATCTCGCTATTGAATTCTTTCTTTGGAGTTATATCATGTCATTGGCAACCATCAACACGATTTTAAACTCCTACCGTTCGTGACGCTTCATTATCGAGACAAGTCGGTCTATGATAGTGTTAACTGATTAACATCACCTTCAACTCATCAAACTCTCACTGGGTAATAGGGCTTTGCCCACCATCTGATTAGAGAAACATAGCTTTGATACTAATTAATGCAACGTGGAAATGATAAACCTCAAATCTACCAAGAAATATTCTTTAATCAATAAAGAACAATCAGGAATACACAAAGAGACACCTCGAATCCACAAAGTAATATAAAAGTTCGCAATCAGAGTGGTAGAAAGCCCACATCAGAAAGCAAAATTTTGGATTTATTTTAAGAAGATTGATTTGTGATCCAACTCCCTGAGCCTCAACAAACTCTTTGTCGCTACACTTAACATCTTCGATCATCTTAGTGTGAGGAGTTACCCTTAGATATAACGCCTACATCGTTTCTTCATCTAGCTTCGCTTCAATCTTTTAAAGGACAATTTATTTAATCAAAAGGATCAGAAGATCTTTTATTTTTTTATGCTTAAACAGATTTGGTGGTTTGTTTCAAACTTATTTTTAAAGCATATTCAAGCCTGTTAAATGAGGATTGGTACGAGCTAGGGCTAAGTGTTACTCATTGTGGAGAGTTAGATTAGATGACCTGACATGAGATATCGTGGTGCATTCTTTATAAGCCTACCGAATCTGATTGTGATTCAGAGAACTCGCATTATAAGGAAGCCCCTTCGGAGAAGAAAGAGGACATAGGATTGTTATCCTAACCATCGAGAATGAGCTGTCCTTAGTTAATTGTTTTTCGCTTTTATTTTATCTATTCCATTGCTTATTCTCAGGTTCTTAACGACAAAGGTAGCAACCCTATTCACCCCCATTTAGGCTTGCATCACAGATCTAACATTTGTTGTTTTCCTCTTCTTTTTCTTTAGTTTATTATTTTTCCCTAAACCCTTAATTATATAAACCCTCATGATACCAGCTTCTCAAGCCCCATTCTATTCCCTCTCATTTCCTCTGTCTATAGTAAACAAATATGAGCTCAATCCAAAACTTGACAACCGCAGCTCCCCAAATTACCACCGATGAGGAGGCATGCATCTACGCCCAACAACTGGTCACCTTCACCATCCTTCCAATGACTGTAACGTGTGCCATTGATCTCGGCATCTTTGAGATCATCAAGGCGGGCCCCGGAGCTTCCTTGTCCCCTGTGGAGATCGCTGCTCAGCTGCCGACCAAAACCTGCAGGCCGCGTCAATGCTTGACAGGACGATGAGGCTGCTGGCGAGTTACAATGTGATGACTTGCACCGTCGAGATGAGGGATGATGGGACGGTGGAGAGGAAGTATGGAGCTGCGCCAGTGGTGAAGTACTTGACGAAGAATGAGGATGGGGTTTCTATGGCGGCTTTGGCTCTGACCCAGGACAGGGTCTTCATCGAGAGCTGGTATGTTTATTTCTTTCTTGGTTAATTTCTTAGCTTAAATATCATAACCCCCCCCCACCCCACCCATCAACTTTTGATCCTTAACTTTGAAAATATCAGAAAACCCATCTTAAGTTTAGTGGTTAACAAAACCCCTCAACTTTGAGATTTTATTGAAAAGCCCTCTAATTAGGGGAGTTTTTTATAAAATCTGTTAAAGGGAATTTTCTCGATAAAATCTGAAAGTTAGGGGATTTTATGATAATCATCCAAAGTTAAGGGGTTTTATGATAAATGGAACTCGACCAATGATGATTCACTACAATTTTAGAATATATTTTAGTTACTATTTATGTTATTGATAAAAAACCTTGAAAATCATGTTGCAATAAAGATATGTACACTTTATTTGCTTAATTTTTCATGATTAATTTTATTAATTATCATTTTCTAAAAAAGTCGGTTCTTTAAAAGTTTAACTTATTTGAATTCAAAATCGGATCACTAGATCAAACACGGTTGTGCTCCACAAATATCTAATTCACTAACTCCCGGCGATTGAGCCTCACTGTGGTTCCCCATAGCATCTTACGTTCCTCACAACTGTGATTGAGGATACACATCGATAACTAGGAGTACAAATCTTACAAGAACACCTAACGTATGAATGAGGCGCAGGAGAAAGGTATAGGGACAGTTTGGGGACTTTAGTTGCCCCTTGTTCAGAAGTGCTTTGGTAAGATTTGTATCGGATAATTGGTTCATAAATTAATTAGTTTATTAGCTAGTAGGAAGACTTTGCTAGCCGCCAACTCAATGGTAGAAACGGCTCTTTTTGGCTTTAAAATCCTAGACTTTTAATGGCTTGCCTAATTTGTTAACAATTAAATGTGTTTCTGTGATAGGTACCATTTCAAAGATGCGGTGTTGAACGGAGGCACCGCATTCAACAAAACCTATGGTATGGACGTGTTCGAGTACCTTGGAACGGACCCAAGGTTAAATCAACTGTTCAACGAGGGGATGAAGAGCTACTCCACCATCGTCGTCAAGAAAATTCTTGAGACTTACAAGGGTTTCGACAATATAAAGGTGCTCGTCGATGTTGGTGGAGGTGTCGGAGGAACTCTCAACATGATCGTCAAGAAGCATCCCCACATAAAGGGATTAACTTTGATCTCCTCAAGTCATTTCTGAGGCTGAGACAATTCCTGGTATAAGATATTGGGTACTAACAATATTTCATTTAGCAAAATGATGTCAAATGTAATAATATATAATAAGGTATATCTGTTTCCATAACACTTACCTGATGAACCTTATCATTTGTTTGTTTGCAAAATCATATAGAAAAGCGAGTTGACAGCTAATATAATTTTTTCACACACACGCCACAGGTGTGTGTGTATATATATATATATATATATATATATATATATATATATACCAAGCACTAATATTCCCTATTTGAGCTAACGTTAATTTGGATATGACTGATTGTTTTCATTTTGAGTGATAAACTTGAATGTATTGAGTAGTCATAATTTGCTTTTCGTTTAATTTTGAGCCTGAGTTCTACATTTTTAATTAAGAAGTGATTTTGGTGATACAGAGTGGAGCATGTTAGTGGAGATATGTTTGATAGTGTTCAGTGGAGATGGCATCTTAATGAAGGTGAGCTGCCTTTACTCATTTTATAAATAAATTTTGGAAAAGGTACATTTTACAAAACCTATAAAACTTTGGGGTGTTTCAAGAGTAGAAGAATTTAGTCTCTTAGCTGTTGGATCTAAGATGCAAGCCTAGAGGAGGGTGAATAGGATTGCTACTGCTTTTTCAGCCTAAACACAATATACGCTAAATAGCAAATAAAAGCGATATAAACAATATAAATAGTATAAAAAATAATCAACCAAAACACATGGGATTTTATAGTGGTTGCAGATAAACAAACCTATGTCCACTTTTTCTCGCTAAGGGCTTCCTCGCTATGAAGAGAGTTCATCAATCACAAACCGATTCAATTGGCTTACAAAATCGAACCCTACAAATTAGTCGCCTAATCTAACTCTTCACAAAGGAGTAACTCCTATCCCTTGTTAGTTTCAACCCTCAATTCAACCGCTTGAATACACCGCAAAGTTCAAAGAAATACAAATCAAATACCTATTAAGTTCAAAATTAAGAAAATGATCTTATAGCCCTTTGATAAAACAACCATCCTCCAAAGGATATAACCAAGCTTGATGAAGAATGGTGATGAAGATCAATCCAAGGGCAACTCCTTGCCGAAATGATCTGAAGATGTTATGCGGATGAGTAAGAGTTTGACGACGCCCCGAAACAAAAATCACTTGATATCTCAAATTCAAAACTCTAGAACGCCTCTTCCAACCTCCACCGTTTTCTTTCTTCACAATTAGATTAGGAAAGAGATAGATGAAACGTGGTAGAGGTTGGAGATTATATAAATCATGAACGGTTGTGATTGAATCATGAAAAATATTTCACCAACTTACCATCAATATATAGTGCCTCGCAACCATCAATAGTGTCGAGACCATCGATGGTGAGCACCATCGATAATTTTGATGTCTCTAAACTTTTACACCATCGATGGTGCCTTGAACCATCGATGGTCACCATCCACCATCGATGGTTGTGATGCTAAAATCAAATTTTGAGTCGACTTTTCTTGTCGCTTCACCTCATACATATCTCATACCTATATTTACCTATACTAAATCATCTCAAACTAATATTAGTACCAAATGAGAATTTGTAATTACTCAAACAAGAGATATTTCACTAACAACATGCTAACATTAACAAAATGATTTGCATGTAACACGCCAAAAGTAATGCGCTTAGGGTGTTTTCTAACAAAACTTAATTATGTGAGTTAAGCAAAAGTTTTAAAATTTTTGTGGTTGTTAAAATAACGCCTAACCATCGAGAGTTCTCGTGAAATTTACCTGTTTTTTAATCCGCAGACACCAAATTTTATTAATGAAGGTGGCATAAATCGCCATTAAAAGATTTACAAAAGGGGATTCTTTGAATGCATGAGGAAAACAGGATATTATAGAACTATCCTGTGTAAATATACCCTATACATTATAATCTACTTGTAGCATATAATAATATGTGCGTTAATTCCAAAATTTTGCAGTGGAATCTAAACATGTGGAGTGATGAAGACTGCCTCAAGATACTGAGGAACTGCTGGAAGGCTTTGCCGGAAGACGGCAAGGTGATCGTAATCCAGACCATAGTCCCGGTCAACGGAGCCGACTATGGCAATTCAAGAAACAATCCACGTAGACATCATTCTGATGACTCAGTTCCCCGGCGGCAAAGAGAGGACCGAGAAAGAGTTCGACACCTTGGCCAAAGAAGCAGGCTTCTAGATTAACTGTCATTTACGGTTATGCCACTTGTTCTATGATTGAGTTCCACAAATAGACCATGCATGTCGAGGATTTGTCATGGGTATTCTATATATCATGGGGTGATGTGGAGTTTGGATTTAGTGCTGTTTAATTTGAGTGTTGTACTATGTTTTATTTACAGAATAAGAAATGAAGGAAAATGGTGTTTGTGGTTTTATTATTAGAAAACGTAATTGTCAATCAAAATCAATCCAAGTTGTTTAATAATTACTTTTATATGTTCATCCATTTTGACTAAGGACCCTCCAACCAAATCACTACGTACTCAACACCTAAACACATGTAGTTATCAGATCAGAAAC
Source organism: Asparagus setaceus (assembly GCA_012295165.1). Classification (NCBI taxonomy): domain Eukaryota; kingdom Viridiplantae; phylum Streptophyta; class Magnoliopsida; order Asparagales; family Asparagaceae; genus Asparagus; species Asparagus setaceus. The sequence continues at coordinate 77,357,303 of CM022704.1, read as the reverse complement.
CAAGTAGAGGCTTGTTTTGTAATAATTAGTATTCCGATGCACGCGATACGTGTATGATACAATATACATTTGAGCAAACAAAATTTAGAAAATGTTGTTAATACCTATTCTAATATATATGAGTGTATGAAAAATACTTTTAACAACTTAATAATTGATGATAATATAAAAGTTTTGTACGTTTATGTAATTCACAAAATAATAATGCCTTGTACACAGAGTTTTCATAGTTATAGTGTATTGCTGCGTGTGTCATACTACATATACGTGTTTGGATTGTTATAAGAAACAATTGTAAATTGATAACTTACTTTAGGCAAATCATATTCAAGCATTAAAAGAATTGTTCACTGGCAAATAGGAAGGATTACAATATCTTCACATTTTAGAATGGAAAAAAAATTTAGAATTTGGACATACTTATATACTGTATTCACTCACTTTGCGTGACTGAATCTGTAGATATAGCCAGCGGGTGTAGAAATCATTCATCCACAAGCATATTGGCACAGTAGCCCCATTCCAAATTGTGTTGGATCTTAGATGCAAGCCTGGGTGAATAAAATTGCTACAGTTTTTGTCAAAAACACGAATATGCAGGAAAATAGAAAATTAAAGTTATCAACGATAATCAAACAACGAAAGCAACCACCAAGAACATATAAGATTTATAGTTGTTCTGATAACAGTCCTACGTACTCTTTATTTTCGTAAAGGACTTTACTATGCAAAGAGTTCTCCTAAATCACAAACCCGATTTAGTAGACTTGCATGACCGCACCTCTAGAATCTACCAAATCAGTCGTCAAACCTAACTTTCCACAATGAGTAATCTCGCCCCTATCTAGTGCAACCTCATTACCCGACTTGAGTACACCGTAAAAATAAGTTCAAAGTAAAACCAACATATTAGGTTGAGTTTGGCAAAGGGTTAACGAGGGGTTAAAGGAGTTTAACCCTTCATTAATCTGCCAAACACCAATTTATTGATAAGAGGTTTGTTAATCCTGATAAGCGGTTGAGACTCTTATTCTCAAAACCCATCATTTTGAGGGTTTTACAACCACCTGTTGAGGGGTAACTTTAACCTATCTCTCATCATGAGGGTATTATGACATTTCAAAAAATTAGGTGGGGCCATGAGAAAGTCACATCTAATTGTGATGGTAAACTACATAAATCAAAACCCTAGAACTCTTCATTCATCATCATCATCATCTTCTTCTTCTTCTTCTTCTTCTTCTTCTCTTTCGTTTCTTTCTTCTTCTTTCTTCTTATTGATGGCAGTCTCATGGTCAGGAAGAGATATCTGAACTTAGATGATTAAAGAAGATGAACGATCAATCTTTCATACATATGAACCTCTTAACCATCGATGGGCTTCACACCATCAATGGTCGAGCCACCATCGATGGTAAACACTGCATATTGTAGATTTCCGTGATTTAATCTCGCCGCTCATCTTTCTTTATATCCATCTCTACCAAGTTTAGGACATCTCTTCCCGACCTATTGGGACTTTATATTATTAAGAGAGAGAGAGAGAGAGAGAGAGAGAGAGAGAGAGAGAGAGAGAAGAAGAAGAAGAAGAAGAAGAAGAAGAAGAAGATGATGATGATGATGAAGATGAAGAGAGTTCTAGGGTTTTGATTTATGTAGTTTACCATCACAATTAGATGTGACTTTCATGGCCCCACCTAATTTTTTTCGAAAATGTCATAGCCTACCCTCATGATGAGACAAGTTAAAGTTACACCCTCAACAGTGGATTTGTAAAACCCTCAAAATGATGGGTTTTGAAGGGCTAAGAGGTCTCAACCGCTATCAAGGATTAACAAACCTCTTATCATTAATTAGTGTTTGGCGTGTTAATGAAGGGTTAAACTCCTTTAACCCTCCGCTAACCCTTTGCCAAACACACCAATTGTTTATGTTGGTTTTACTTTGAACTTATTTTTACGCTGTACTCAAGCTCTGCAATTGAGGGTTGCACTCAGATAGGCTAGATTACTCATTGTGGAAAGTTAGGTTTGACGACCGATGTGTAGATTCTAGGGTGCGGTCATGCAAGTCTACTAAATCGGTTTGTGATTTAGAGAACTCTTTGCATAGTAAGGAAGTCCCTTTACTAAAATAAAGAATGTACGAGGACTGTTATCCAACAACTATAAATCTTATATGTTCTTGGTCAAGTTGCTTTCGTTGTTTGATTATCGCTGATAACTTTAATTTTCTATTTTTCATCGTGATATTCTCGGTTTTTTGACAAAAATCGTAGCAATTTTATTCACCCCCGTGCTTGCATCTAAGATCCAACACAATTTGGAATGGGGCTACGTGCCAATATGCTTGTGGATGAATGATTTCTACACCTGCTGGCTATATCTACAGATTCAGTCACGCAAAAGTGAGTGAATACAGTATATAAGTATGTCCAAATTCTAAATTTTTTTTCCATTCTAAAATGTGAAGATATTGTAATCCTTCCTATTTGCCAGTGAACAATTCTTTTAATGCTTGAATATGATTTGCCTAAAGTAAGTTATCCAATTTACAATTGTTTCTTATAACAATCCAAACACGTATATGTAGTATGACACACGCAGCAATACACTATAACTATGAAAACTCTGTGTACAAGGCATTATTATTTTGTGAATTACATAAACGTACAAAACTTTTATATTATCATCAATTATTAAGTTGTTAAAAGTATTTTTCATACACTCATATATATTAGAATAGGTATTAACAACATTTTCTAAATTTTGTTTGCTCAAATGTATATTGTATCATACACGATCGCAAGGCATCGGAAGTACTAATTATTACAAAACAAGCCTCTACTTGGTTTACGATCTGATAACTACATGTGTTTAGGTGTTGAGTACGTAGTGATTTGGTTGGAGGGTCCTTAGTCAAAAATGGATGAACATATAAAAGTAATTATTAAACAACTTGGATTGATTTTGATTGACAATTACGTTTTCTAATAATAAAACCACAAACACCATTTTCCTTCATTTCTTATTCTGTAAATAAAACATAGTACAACACTCAAATTAAACAGCACTAAATCCAAACTCCAACATCACCCCATGATATATAGAATACCCCATGACAAATCCTCGACATGCATGGTCTATTTGTGGAACTCAATCATAGAACAAGTGGCATAACCGTAAATGACAGTTAATCTAGAGAAGCCTGCTTTTGGCCAAGGTGTCGAACTCTTTTTCGGTCCCTCTTTGCCGCCGGGGAACTGAGTCATCAGAATGATGTCTACGTGGATTGTTTCTTGAATTGCCATAGTCGGCTCCGGCTTGACCGGGACTATGGTCTGGATTGCGATCACCTTGCCGTCTTCCGGCAAAGCCTTCCAGCAGTTCCTCAGTATCTTGAGGCAGTCTTCATCACTCCACATGTTTAGATTCCACTGCAAAATTTTGGAATTAACGCACATATTATTATATGCTACAAGTAGATTATAATGTATAGGTATATTTACACAGGATAGTTCTATAATATCCTGTTTTCCTCATGCATTCAAAGAATCCCCTTTGTAAATCTTTTAATGGCGCATTTATGCCACCTTCATTAATAAAATTTACGTGTCTGTCTCACGGATTAAAACACAAGAAATTTCACGAACTCTCGATAGTTCAAAGTATTTTAACTTAACCACAAAAATTTTAAAACTTTTGCTTAACTCACATAATTAAGTTTTGTCGAAAACACCCTAACCGCATTACTTTTGACGGTTACATGCAAATCATTTTGTTAATGTTAGCATGTTGTTCGTGAAATATCTCTTGTTTGAGTAATTACAAATTCTCATTTGGTACTAATATTAGTTTGAGATGATTTAGTATAGGTAAATATAGGTATGAGATATGTATGAGGTGAAACGACAAGAAAGTCACCAAAATTTGATTTTAGCATCACAACCATCGATGGTGGATGGTGACCATCGATGGTTCAAGGCACCATCGATGGTGTAAAGTTTAGAGACATCAAAATTATCGATGGTGCTCACCATCGATGGTCTCGACACTATTGATGGTTGCAGGCACTATATATTGATGGTAAAGTTATCAAATATTTTTTCATGATTCAATCACAACCGCTCATGATTTATATAATCTCCAACCTCTACCACGCTTCATCTATCTCTTTCCTAATCTAATTGTGAAAGAAAACTTCGAGGTGGAGGTTGGAAAGAGGAGGCGCTCTAGAGTTTTGAATTTGAGATATCAAGAAGTGATTTTGTTTCCTGAGCGTCACAAACTCTTACTCATCACGATAACATCTTCGTGATCAAGAAGGGAGTTGCCCTTGGATTGATCTTCATCACCATTCTTCATCAAGCTTGGTTATATCCTTTGGAGGATGGTTGTTTTATCAAAAGGGCTATAAGATCATTTTCTTAATTTTGAACTTAATAGGTATTTGATTTGTATTTCTTTTGAACTTTTAACGGTGTATTCAAGCCATTGAATTGAGGGTTGAAACTAACAAGGGATAGGAGTTACCACCGAAGAGTTAGATTAGACGCACTAATTTGTAGGGTTTCAGCTTTGTAAGCCAATTGAATCGGTTTGTGATTCAGATGAACTCTTCATAGCGCAGGAAGCCCTTAGCTTAGAAGGAAAAGTGGACATAGGTTTGTTTATCTCAACCACTATAAAATCCCATGTGTTTTGGTTGATTATTTTTATACTATTTATATTGTTTATATCGCTTTTATTTGCTATTTCTCCAGATATTCCGTGTTTAGGCTTAAAACAAGAGCAATCCTATTCACCCTCCTCTAGGCTTGCATCTTAGATCCAATGCCTAAGAGACTAAATTCTTCTACTCTTGAAACACCCTAAAGTTTTATAGGTTTTGTAAAATGTACCTTTTTCCAAAATTTATTTTGTATAAAATGAGTAAAGGCAGCTCACCTTCATTAAGATGCCATCTCCACTCTAACACCGCCAAACATATCTCCACTAACATGCTCCACTCTCAGACACCAAAATCACTTCTTAATTAAAAATGTAGAACTCAGGCTCAAAATTAAACGAAAAGCAAATTATGACTACTCAATACATTCAAGTTTATCACTCAAAATGAAAACAATCAGTCATATCCAAATTAACGTTAGCTCAAATAGGGAATATTAGTGCTTGAGTATATATATATATATATATATATATATATATATATATATATACACACACACACGCCAAGTGTGTGAAGAAAGAAAATTATATTAGCTGTCAACTCGCTTTTCTATATGATTTTGCAAACAAACAAATGATAAGGTTCATCAGGTAAGTGTTATGGAAACAGATATACCTTATTATATATTATTACATTTTGACATCATTTTGCTAAATGAAATATTGTTAGTACCCAATATCTTATACCAGGAATTGTCTCAGCCTCAGAAATGACTTGAGGGAGATCAAAGTTAATCCCCTTTATGTGGGGATGCTTCTTGACGATCATGTTGAGAGTTCCTCCGACACCTCCACCAACATCGACGAGCACCTTTATATTGTCGAAACCCTTGTAAGTCTCAAGAATTTTCTTGACGACGATGGTGGAGTGGCTCTTCATCCCTCGTTGAACAGTTGATTTAACCTTGGGTCCGTTCCAAGGTACTCGAACACGTCCATACCATAGGTTTTGTTGAATGCGGTGCCTCCGTTCAACACCGCATCTTTGAAATGGTACCTATCACAGAAACACATTTAATTGTTAACAAATTAGGCAAGCCATTAAAAGTCTAGGATTTTAAAGCCAAAAGAGCCGTTTCTACCATTGAGTTGGCGGCTAGCAAAGTCTTCCTACTAGCTAATAAACTAATTAATTTATGAACCAATTATCCGATACAAATCTTACCAAAGCACTTCTGAACAAGGGCAACTAAAGTCCCCAAACTGTCCCTATACCTTCTCCTGCGCCTCATTCATACGTTAGGTGTTCTTGTAAGATTTGTAATTCTAGTTATCGATGTGTATCCTCAATCACAGTTGTGAGGAACGTAAGATGCTATGGGGAACCACAGTGAGGCTCAATCGCCGGGAGTTAGTGAATTAGATATTTGTGGAGCACAACCGTTTGATCTAGTGATCCGATTTTGAATTCAAATAAGTTAAACTTTTAAAGAACCGACTTTTTAGAAAATGATAATTAATAAAATTAATCATGAAAATTAAGCAAATAAAGTGTACATATCTTTATTGCAACATGATTTTCAAGGTTTTTTATCAATAACATAAATAGTAACTAAAATATATTCTAAAATTGTAGTGAATCATCATTCGGTCACTCAATCAGCTTTATCATAAAACCCCTTAACTTTGGATGATTATCATAACCTCTAACTTCTCGATTTTATCGTAGGTTCTTTAACTTCGAGATTTTATAAAACTCCCCAATTAGAGGGGCTTTTTCCAATAAAATCTCAAAGTTGAGGGGTTTTTGTTAACCACTAAACTTAAGATGGGTTTTCTGATATTTTCAAAGTTAAGGATCCAAAGTTGATGGGTGGGTGGGGTGGGGTTATGATATTTAAGCTAAGAAATTAACCAAGAAAGAAATAAACATACCAGCTCTCGATGAAGACCCTGTCCTGGGTCAGAGCCAAAGCCGCCATAGAAACCCCATCCTCATTCTTCGTCAAGTACTTCACCACTGGCGCAGCTCCATACTTCCTCTCCACCGTCCCATCATCCCTCATCTCGACGGTGCAAGTCATCACATTGTAACTCGCCAGCAGCCTCATCGTCCTGTCAAGCATTGACGCGGCCTGCGGGTTTTGGTCGGCAGCTGAGCAGCGATCTCCACAGGGGACAAGGAAGCTCCGGGCCCGCCTTGGCGATGATCTCAAAGATGCCGAGATCAATGGCACACGTTACAGTCATTGGAAGGATGGTGAAGGTGACCAGTTGTTGGGCGTAGATGCATGCCTCCTCATCGGTGGTAATTTGGGGAGCTGCGGTTGTCAAGTTTTGGATTGAGCTCATATTTGTTTACTATAGACAGAGGAAATGAGAGGGAATAGAATGGGGCTTGAGAAGCTGGTATCATGAGGGGTTTATATAATTAAGGGTTTAGGGAAAATAATAAACCAAAGAAAAGAAGAAGGAGAGGAAAACAACAAATGTTAGATCCTGGATGCAAGCCTAAATGGGGTGAATAGGGTTGCTACCTTGTCGCTAAGAACACGTAATGCAATGGAATAGATAAAATAAAACGAAAAACAATTAACTAAGGACACGCCATTCTACAAGTTAGATAACAATCCTATGTCCACTCTTTTCTCACTCAAGGGGCTTCCTTATAATGTTAAGAGTTCTCCTCAATCACAATCCGATTCAAGAGGGCTTATAAAGAATGCACCCCGATATCACGCCAAATCGCCATCTAATCTAACTCTCCACAATGAGTAACACTTAGCCCTAGCTCGCACTAACCTCATTTAACACCGCTTGAATATGCTTTAAAAATAAGTTTGAAACAAACCACCAAATACAGCTTTAAGCATAAAAAATAAAAGATCTTACAAATTTTGATTAAATAAATTGTCCTTTAAAAGATTGAAGCGGCTAGATGAAGAACAAGTAGACGTTATATCTAAGGGTAACTCCTCACACTAAGATGATCCAAGATGTTAAGTGTAGCGACAAAGAGTTTGTTGAGGCTCGAGTTCAGATCACAAATCAATCTTCTTAAAATAAATCCAAAATTTTGCTACAAGATGGGCTTTCTACCACTACAAGGTCAACTTTTTATATTACTTTGTGGATTCGAGGTCGCCTTTGTGTATTCAAGCATTGTTCTTTATTGATTAAAAGAATATTTTGGTAGATTTCGAGGTTTATCATTTCCACGCTGCATTAATTAGTATCAAAGCTATGTTTAATCCCATGGTGGGCAAAGCCCCTATTACCCAATTGAGTTTGATGAGTTGAAGGTCGATGTTAATCGATTAACACTATCATAGACCGACTTGTCTCAAGAATGAAACGCTCGAACACTGTAGGAGTTTAAAATCGTTGATGGTTGCCAATGACATGATATAACTCCAAAGAAAGAATTCAATAGCTAGATTGATGACTATGAAGCCTCATGCCAAGGTTATGATCCATACGAAAATTCCTTTCTATCTTGTATTTAGTCTTGACTCACCCAAAGATTATCGGTGGCCTCTTCCCACATGATGTGGTTAACAATGATGTAGTTTTACATTGGAAAGGCCAAGTATTGAGAGTTTTTGTTTATTAAAGTTGGAGTTTGATTTTAAATCATTTATAATTGGAGTTCTATCACTAACTACGCTAATATTTTTAATTACTTGTGTTAGGTGTGCTTAGCAATAATTATGGGAGGGTGTTATAACCCTTCAATTATCCTAATATTAATCTATGCTTAGTAGCGCATAAGTACCCCGCATTAGAGACGTGACCGTTAATCCACTTCAAAGGACTCCAACTAGCTACACGGACGACGCCGCAACTCACCGAAGTTCAACCACCAAGTGATCATCCTTCCCAAGTGGTGGGCTGCCGAGTGCTTTCTTCAGAGGTAAATTGCTCGCAACAATGGAGTGTGCATGAAAGTATATGGAGCCTCCGAAATGAATGATGAGAAGGAAGGCATTTTTAATGAGGGGTAGTTGAGCTCACTGCTTCAAGATCCTGCTAACATAGTACACCTTCTGATATTCTCTTCTTCTAACCACGACTGAAGTGACAATAAGATACCTACCATATTGAGGAACAAGGCTTCTCCTCTATGGGTTGACTCAAGAGGGCTTAGTGCTCAAATATGCTTTGAGGTCTCAAGGCCTCGCCCATTCTATCGCCCAAATTTCATGCTTCTTCGTGTCTTTGCTTCCTCTTAGGCTCTTGAAGAAGGGGAGGCTTTCTTGGTCGATGGAAAGGAAGCGCCCAACGCCGCTATCTTCCCATCCATTCTCGACATTTCTCATAGTGCGGGTTGGGGCGCTTGCTCTATGGCCGCTTATCTTCTGGGTTGACCTCAATGCCTCTCTCAGGTGATCATAACTCGATTTTTCCCGACCGCACCCCAAAAGACTTGGTCGGGTTCACTTTGTAGGCAATAAAATTGCCTTAATCCCTACAAGAACTCCTGAATGAGCAAAAGAGCTTAGGGTCCATTCGAGCTGAGTCGGCCCACCTCGAGGAAAGATAGGCCCGCCTAAAGGTTAAGTTTAATTAATGCTTGACTTTACAAAATAGACAAAAGTGTCGATATCTCCAAAACCGGAAGGAATTTGGCAAATGACCGAGCAAACCGAACCTCGGGTAGGTTTGGTTGGTCCGCCTCGCCGAGATAGTCGATTTTCATATATAATTCTTCCAATTCGACTTACGGTTTGAAAGTTACGACTGCTCTTCAGCATGTTCAAGTCACTCAGAGCAAGCTCGCCAAGTGAGCTTAGTCGCCTCACAAGCTCTCGCACAAAGACTTGAGCTCACTTGCGCTTGAAGCTCGCCTCGCATAGGCCAAACTCACCCACAACATCAAAGTTTGACGAGGCTCGCCCACAACATCAAAGTTTGACGAGGCTCACCAAAGATCAAAGTTTGACGAGGCTCGCCGCAAAGATCAAAGTTTGACGAGGCTCGCTACAACATCAAAGTTTGACGAGGCTCGCCAAGAACATCAAAGTTTGACGAGGCTCGCCCACAACATCAAAGTTTGACGAGGCTCGCCCACAACATCAAAGTTTGACGAGGCTCGCCTACAACATCAAAGTTTGACGAGGCTCGATACAACATCAAAGTTTGACGAGGCTCGCTCAAAGATCAAAGTTTGACGAGGCTCGCCCACAACATCAAAGTCCGACGAGGCTCGCCAATAGCATCGAGCACGATGATCACCGAGGACGAGGTTCGCCACAACTGAACTTTGACTCGCCTTTGCAACGAAGCTCCTATCCGACGGCTCAAGCTTAACCTCGCAAATGTAATCTAAAGGCCACAAAGCCACAACAACCACGTAGTTAAGTGGTGGGCATCGCTATGCCCACGCCCATATCGCTTAACCCACATTTCCACAATTTTGCATGCCAAGCATTGCTAAAAGCCCTATAAATGACGGTGGAGCCCATTAGAAGGGGGCTTTTGGAACTTTTGGAGATCAACACTTGCGCACGGTGAAAGAGATCAAGCTCTTCATCAGCAATCTCAAGATTATCCGCAACTCGCTCGATCGCCAACGGAAGCAATCGCAACGTGAGCATTGAGTGAAGCATCCTATCGCAACCAAAACCCACCTTAAAAGAGAAGTCAATCAATCTTCCTCCTGAATCGAAAATTTGATTGTAAACCCATTCATTCAATCAATAAACTCATTTCGACTCTATAGAAGATGGCTAATTACAAGGGGAGTAACCATTCATTCCATGAACCGGTGGCGCTAATCGACAAGGTTGCGCTTGGAACCGAGGTTCAAACCTTGGTCATTGAGTTTGATCGTAGTAAGTATGAGGAGTTCTTCCTCCGGGCATCTAGCCCTGAAGACACTAGTGTCAACGAAGTCTCAGATGAGACTTCACCGTGGCTCACGTTGAATCTTCTCGAGCTAATTCGAGAACCAGCCTATGTCTCTCGACAAGGCTCCAAAGCTAGCCAGGCTAAGAAGTGGGTGGTTGCCCCAACCCAACCTCGAGGCCATTAGCCAAACTTTGGCTTCGCTGGCTAACCTCACCGCCTCGTGGAAAGGCGTGATATGCCAAGGGTCCAATTTCACGACGCGCCAAACAAATACAATGACAACCAAGCTCGCCAGTAGGCTCGAAGCTTTGGTCTCGCTGGACGGTTTCACTATCGCCCCAAGATGGCCAAACGAATCGAGGGTCGAATCGACGAGGAACGCCACCTAACCTCATCATTGCACCCAAGTCGCGGAACCTCGCCTTCATCTAAGGGTTCATGCAAAACAAGACTAACATCGCCCTACCGCTAACTCGCCCACATGGCTAACCTCGCCAACGCGGAGGTCCCTCCAAAAGGGATGAGCTTTGTCCAAGTGGCTTAACCTCGACAACAACACGAAGTCCGCTGAAACACGAAGTCTCGCCTAAGCGCTAACCTCGCCAACAATGTGAGGTTCCATCAAAACCGCATCTAACATCGCCTGCTAATCCAACCACGCCATAGCAGCGCCAAAATGATGAACCTCGCCATCATGAACCTCATGTTGTTGGGTAGGTTCAAAATGGCGAGGTTCGTCATTACGGCGCTTCCTCTGACGAGATTAGATCCACTAAGCGACCGTCTTGCTTTGATGACACCCCATGTCGAGGTTCATGATGGCGAGGTTCATCATTTTGGCGCTTGCTATGGCGTGGTTCGTTAGAGCGATGTTAGATGCGGTTTTGATGGAACCTCACATTGTTGGCGAGGTTAGCGCAGGCGAGACTTCGTCGTGTTTCAAGCGGACTTCGTGTTGTTGTCGAGGTTCGCCACTTGGACAAGGCTCATCCCTTTTGGAGGGACCTCCGTTGGCGAGGTTAGCCATGTGGGCGAGTTAGCGGTAGGCGATGTTAGTCTTGTTTTGCATGAACCCTTAGATGAAGACGAGGTTCACGACTTGGGGTGCAATGATGAGGTTCGTGACGTTCCTCGTCAGTTCGACCCTCAGTTCGTTTGGCCATCTTGGGGCGATAGTGAAACCCGTCCAACGAGACCAAAGCTCGAGCCCTACGGCGAGCTTGGTTCTGTCATTATTATTGTTTGTACGTCGTGAAATTGGACCCTTGGCATATCCTGCCTTTCCACGAGCCGGCGAGGTTCGCCTGCCAAAGTTTGGCTAATGGCCTCGAGGTTGGGTTGGGCGCTTAACCACCCACTTCTTAGCCTGGCTAGCTTTTGGAGCCTTGTCGAGACATAGGCTGGTTCTCGAATTCGCTCGAGAAGATTCAACGTGAGCCACGGGTGAAGTCTCATCACGAGACTTCGTTGACACTAGCGTGTCTTCAGGGCTAGATGCCCGAGGAGGAGAGGAACTCCTCATACTTACTCGATCAAACTCAATGACCAAGGTTTGAACCTCGGTTCCAACTGCAACCTTGTCTGATTGAGCCACCACCAGTTCATCGGAATGAATGGTTACTCCCACTGTGGTCGCCATCTTCTATAGAGTCGAAATGAGTTTATTGATTGAATGAATGGGTTTACAATCAAATTTTCGATTCTGAGGAAGAAGATTGATTCGACTTCTCTTTTAAGGTGGGTTTTGGTAGCGATAGGATGCTTCACTCAATGCTCACGTTGCGATTGCTTCCGTTGGCGATCGAGCGAGTTGCGAGATAATCTTGAGATTGCGATGAAGAGCTTGATCTCTTTCTCGCGGCGCAAGTGTTGATCTCCAAAGTTCCAAAAGCCCCTTCTAATGGCGCTCACCGTCATTTATAGGGCTTTTAGCACGAATCGCATGCAAGAATTGTGGAAATGTGGGTTAGCGATATGGGCGTGGGCATAGCGATGCCCACCACTTAACCCACGTGGTTGTTGTGGCTTTCGTGGCCTTTAGATTACTGCGAGGTTAAGCTTGAGCCGTGGGATAACGAGCTTCGTTGCAAGGCGAGTCAAAGTTCACGGTATGGCGAACCTCGTCCTCGGTGATCATCGTGCTCGATGCTATTGGCGAGCCTCGTCGGACTTTGATGTTGTGGGCGAGCCTCGTCAAACTTTGATCTTTGCTGGCGAGCCTCGTCAAACTTTGATGTTGTATCGCGAGCCTCGTCAAACTTTGATGTTGTGGCGAGCCTCGTCAAACTTTGATGTTGTGGGCGAGCCTCGTCAAACTTTGATGCTGCGGGCGAGCCTCGTCAAACTTTGATGCTGCGGGCGAGCCTCGTCAAACTTTGATGTTGTAGGCGAGCCTCGTCAAACTTTGATCTTTGCTGGCGAGCCTCGTCAAACTTTGATGCTGCGGGCGAGCCTCGTCAAACTTTGATGTTGTGGGTGAGCCTCGTCAAACTTTGATGTTGTGGGTGAGTTTGGCCTATGCAGACGAGCTTCAAGCATGCAAGTGAGCTCCAAGTCTTTGTGCGAGCTTGTGCTTGAGGCGAGCTAAGCTCTTGAGCGAGCTTGCTCTGAGGCGGCGGAACATGCCTGAAGAGCAGTCGTAACTTTCAAACCGTAAGTCGGAATTGGAAGAATTATATATGAAAATCGACTATCTCGACGAGACGGAGCCAACCAAACCTACCCGCAGGGTTCGGTTTGCTCCGGTCATTTTGCCAAATTCCTTCCGGTTTTGGAGATATCGACACTTTTGTCTATTTTGTAAAGTCAAGCATTCAGGTAAACTTAACCTTTAGGCGGGCCTATCTTTCCTCAGGTGGGCCCGACTCAACTCAGATGGACCCTTAAGCTCTTTTGCTCATTCCGAGTTGCTGTGTAGGGATTAAGGCAATTTTTATTGCCTACAAAGCTGAACCCAGCCAAGTGCGCTTTTGGGGTGCAGTCGGGAAAATTCGAGATTTATGATCACACAGAGAGGCATTGAGGTCAACCCCGAGAAGATAGCGGCCATAGAGCAACTGCCCCAACCCCGCACTATGAGAAATGTGCAGAGGCTGGATGGGAAGATAGCAGCGTTGGGCCGCTTCCTTTCCAAATCAGCCAAGAGAAGCCTCCCCTTCTTCAAGAGCCTAAGAGGAAGCAAAGACCTGAAGAAGAGCATGAGCTGGACGACCGAATGGGGCGAGGCCTTCAGAGACCTCAAAGCATATTTGAGCACTAAGCCACTGCTGAGTCAACCCATAGAGGGAGAAGCCTTGTTCCTCAATATGGCCGTATCTTCCGAAGCTGTCAGCTCCGTCGTGGTTCGAGAAGAAGAGAATATCCAGAAGCCGGTGTACTATGTTAGCCGGATCTTGAAGGCGAGTGAGCTCAACTACCCCCTCATTAAGAAAGCTGCCTTCCTTCTCATCATTACAGCTCGGAGGCTCCGCCCATACTTTCATGCACACTCCATTATTGTGCGAACGAATTTACCTCTGAAGAAAGCACTCGACAGCCCCACCACTTCAGGAAGGATGATCACTTGGTCGGTTGAACTCAGTGAGTTGCCGACGTCGTCCGTGTAGCTAGTTGGAGTCCTTTCGAAGTGGATTAACCAGATTACGTCTCTAATGCGGGGTACTTGTCTGCTACTAAGCATAGATTAATATTCGGATAATTGAAGGGTTATAACACCCTCCCACATAATTATTGCTAAGCACACCTAACACAAGTAATTAAAAAAATATTAGCGTAGTTAGTGATAGAACTCCAATTATAAATGATTTAAAATCAAACTCCAACTTTAATAAACAAAAAACTCTCAATACTTGGCCTTTCCAATGTAAAACTACATCATTGTTAACCACATCATGTGGGGAAGAGGCCACCGATAATCTTTGGGTGAGTCAAGACTAAATACAAGATAGAGAAGGAATTTTCCGTATGGATCATAACCTTGGCATGAGGCTTCATAGTCATCAATCTCGCTATTGAATTCTTTCTTTGGAGTTATATCATGTCATTGGCAACCATCAACACGATTTTAAACTCCTACCGTGTTCAGACGTTTCATTACTGAGACAAGTCGGTCTATGATAGTGTTAATCTGATTAACATCAGCCTTCAACTCATCAAACTCAATTCGGGTAATAGGGGCTTTGCCCACCATCGGATTAGAGAAACATAGCTTTGATACTAATTAATGCAACGTGGAAATGATAAACCTCGAAATCTACCAAGAAATATTCTTTTAATCAATAAAGAACAATCTGTGAATACACAAAGAGACAGCCTCGAATCCACAAAGTAATATAAAAAAGTTCGGCACTGTAGTGGTAGAAAGCCCAATACTGTAGCAAAATTTTGGATTTATTTTAAGAAGATTGATTTGTGATCTGAACTCCCAGAGCCTCAACAAACTCTTTGTCGCTACACTTAACATCTTCGGATCATCTTAGTGTGAGGAGTTACCCTTAGATATAACGTCTACACTGTTCTTCATCTAGCTTCGCTTCAATCTTTTAAAGGACAATTTATTTAATCAAAAGGACTGTAAGATCTTTTTATTTTTTTTATGCTTAAACTGTATTTGGTGGTTTGTTTCAAACTTATTTTTAAAGCATATTCAAGCCGGTGTTAAATGAGGATTGGTACGAGCTAGGGCTAAGTGTTACTCATTGTGGAGAGTTAGATTAGATGACTGATTTCGCGTAGATATCAGGGTGCATTCTTTATAAGCCTACTGAATCGGATTGTGATTCAGGAGAACTCTTGGCATTATAAGGAAGCCCCTTCGTGAGAAGAAAGAGTGGACATAGGATTGTTATCCTAACCACTGTAGAATGAGCGTGTCCTTAGTTAATTGTTTTTCGTTTTTATTTTATCTATTCCATTGCTTATTCTGTGTTCTTAACGACAAAGGTAGCAACCCTATTCACCCCCATTTAGGCTTGCATCACAGATCTAACATTTGTTGTTTTCCTCTCCTTCTTCTTTTTCTTTAGTTTATTATTTTTCCCTAAACCCTTAATTATATAAACCCCTCATGATACCAGCTTCTCAAGCCCCATTCTATTCCCTCTCATTTCCTCTGTCTATAGTAAACAAATATGAGCTCAATCCAAAACTTGACAACCGCAGCTCCCCAAATTACCACCGATGAGGAGGCATGCATCTACGCCCAACAACTGGTCACCTTCACCATCCTTCCAATGACTGTAACGTGTGCCATTGATCTCGGCATCTTTGAGATCATCGCCAAGGCGGGCCCCGGAGCTTCCTTGTCCCCTGTGGAGATCGCTGCTCAGCTGCCGACCAAAAACCCGCAGGCCGCGTCAATGCTTGACAGGACGATGAGGCTGCTGGCGAGTTACAATGTGATGACTTGCACCGTCGAGATGAGGGATGATGGGACGGTGGAGAGGAAGTATGGAGCTGCGCCAGTGGTGAAGTACTTGACGAAGAATGAGGATGGGGTTTCTATGGCGGCTTTGGCTCTGACCCAGGACAGGGTCTTCATCGAGAGCTGGTATGTTTATTTCTTTCTTGGTTAATTTCTTAGCTTAAATATCATAACCCCACCCCACCCCACCCATCAACTTTGGATCCTTAACTTTGAAAATATCAGAAAACCCATCTTAAGTTTAGTGGTTAACAAAAACCCCCTCAACTTTGAGATTTTATTGGAAAAAGCCCTCTAATTAGGGAGTTTTTATAAAATCTCGAAGTTAAAGGAATTACCGATAAAATCTGAAAGTTAGGGGATTTTATGATAATCATCCAAAGTTAAGGGGTTTTATGATAAACTGATTGAACTGACGAATGATGATTCACTACAATTTTAGAATATATTTTAGTTACTATTTATGTTATTGATAAAAAACCTTGAAAATCATGTTGCAATAAAGATATGTACACTTTATTTGCTTAATTTTTCATGATTAATTTTATTAATTATCATTTTCTAAAAAAGTCGGTTCTTTAAAAGTTTAACTTATTTGAATTCAAAATCGGATCACTAGATCAAACACGGTTGTGCTCCACAAATATCTAATTCACTAACTCCCGGCGATTGAGCCTCACTGTGGTTCCCCATAGCATCTTACGTTCCTCACAACTGTGATTGAGGATACACATCGATAACTAGGAGTACAAATCTTACAAGAACACCTAACGTATGAATGAGGCGCAGGAGAAAGGTATAGGGACAGTTTGGGGACTTTAGTTGCCCCTTGTTCAGAAGTGCTTTGGTAAGATTTGTATCGGATAATTGGTTCATAAATTAATTAGTTTATTAGCTAGTAGGAAGACTTTGCTAGCCGCCAACTCAATGGTAGAAACGGCTCTTTTTGGCTTTAAAATCCTAGACTTTTAATGGCTTGCCTAATTTGTTAACAATTAAATGTGTTTCTGTGATAGGTACCATTTCAAAGATGCGGTGTTGAACGGAGGCACCGCATTCAACAAAACCTATGGTATGGACGTGTTCGAGTACCTTGGAACGGACCCAAGGTTAAATCAACTGTTCAACGAGGGGATGAAGAGCCACTCCACCATCGTCGTCAAGAAAATTCTTGAGACTTACAAGGGTTTCGACAATATAAAGGTGCTCGTCGATGTTGGTGGAGGTGTCGGAGGAACTCTCAACATGATCGTCAAGAAGCATCCCCACATAAAGGGGATTAACTTTGATCTCCCTCAAGTCATTTCTGAGGCTGAGACAATTCCTGGTATAAGATATTGGGTACTAACAATATTTCATTTAGCAAAATGATGTCAAAATGTAATAATATATAATAAGGTATATCTGTTTCCATAACACTTACCTGATGAACCTTATCATTTGTTTGTTTGCAAAATCATATAGAAAAGCGAGTTGACAGCTAATATAATTTTCTTTCTTCACACACACGCGTGTGTGTGTATATATATATATATATATATATATATATATACTCAAGCACTAATATTCCCTATTTGAGCTAACGTTAATTTGGATATGACTGATTGTTTTCATTTTGAGTGATAAACTTGAATGTATTGAGTAGTCATAATTTGCTTTTCGTTTAATTTTGAGCCTGAGTTCTACATTTTAATTAAGAAGTGATTTTGGTGATACAGAGTGGAGCATGTTAGTGGAGATATGTTTGACAGTGTTCAGAGTGGAGATGGCATCTTAATGAAGGTGAGCTGCCTTTACTCATTTTATACAAAATAAATTTTGGAAAAAGGTACATTTTACAAAACCTATAAAACTTTGGGGTGTTTCAAGAGTAGAAGAATTTAGTCTCTTAGCTGTTGGATCTAAGATGCAAGCCTAGAGGAGGGGTGAATAGGATTGCTCTTGTTTTCGCCTAAACACGAATATACAAGAAATAGCAAATAAAAGCGATATAAACAATATAAATAGTATAAAAAATAATCAACCAAAAACACATGGGATTTTATAGTGGTTGCAGATAAACAAACCTATGTCCACTTTTCCTTCTCGCTAAGGGCTTCCTCGCTATGAAGAGAGTTCATCTGAATCACAAACCAGATTCAATTGGCTTACAAAACTGAAACCCTACAAATTAGTCGTCTAATCTAACTCTTCACAGTGAGTAACTCCTATCCCTTGTTAGTTTCAACCCTCAATTCAACTGGCTTGAATACACCGTTAAAAAGTTCAAAGAAATACAAATCAAATACCTATTAAGTTCAAAATTAAGAAAATGATCTTATAGCCCTTTTGATAAAACAACCATCCTCCAAAGGATATAACCGAAGCTTGATGAAGAATGGTGATGAAGATCAATCCAAGGGCAACTCCCCTTGCTGAGAAATGATCTGAAGATGTTATGCGTGATGAGTAAGAGTTTGACGACGCTCCGGGAAACAAAAATCACTTCTTGATATCTCAAATTCAAAACTCTAGAACGCCTCCTCTTTCCAACCTCCACCTCGAAGTTTTTCTTTCACAATTAGATTAGGAAAGAGATAGATGAAACGTGGTAGAGGTTGGAGATTATATAAATCATGAACGGTTGTGATTGAATCATGAAAAAATATTTCAGCCAACTTTACCATCAATATATAGTGCCTCGCAACCATCAATAGTGTCGAGAGACCATCGATGGTGAGCACCATCGATAATTTTGATGTCTCTAAACTTTTACACCATCGATGGTGCCTTGAACCATCGATGGTCACCATCCACCATCGATGGTTGTGATGCTAAAATCAAATTTTGAGCTGACTTTCTTGTCGTTTCACCTCATACATATCTCATACCTATATTTACCTATACTAAATCATCTCAAACTAATATTAGTACCAAATGAGAATTTGTAATTACTCAAACAAGAGATATTTCACGAACAACATGCTAACATTAACAAAATGATTTGCATGTAACACGCCAAAAGTAATGCGCTTAGGGTGTTTTCTGACAAAACTTAATTATGTGAGTTAAGCAAAAGTTTTAAAATTTTTTGTGGTTAAGTTAAAATAACGCCTGAACTATCGAGAGTTCTGTGAAATTTACTGTGTTTTTTTAATCCGGCAGACAGACCTGTAAATTTTATTAATGAAGGTGGCATAAATCGCCATTAAAAGATTTACAAAAGGGGATTCTTTGAATGCATGAGGAAAACAGGATATTATAGAACTATCCTGTGTAAATATACCCTATACATTATAATCTACTTGTAGCATATAATAATATGTGCGTTAATTCCAAAATTTTGCAGTGGAATCTAAACATGTGGAGTGATGAAGACTGCCTCAAGATACTGAGGAACTGCTGGAAGGCTTTGCCGGAAGACGGCAAGGTGATCGCAATCCAGACCATAGTCCCGGTCAAGCCGGAGCCGACTATGGCAATTCAAGAAACAATCCACGTAGACATCATTCTGATGACTCAGTTCCCCGGCGGCAAAGAGAGGACCGAGAAAGAGTTCGACACCTTGGCCAAAGAAGCAGGCTTCTCTAGATTAACTGTCATTTACGGTTATGCCACTTGTTCTATGATTGAGTTCCACAAATAGACCATGCATGTCGAGGATTTGTCATGGGGTATTCTATATATCATGGGGTGATGTTGGAGTTTGGATTTAGTGCTGTTTAATTTGAGTGTTGTACTATGTTTTATTTACAGAATAAGAAATGAAGGAAAATGGTGTTTGTGGTTTTATTATTAGAAAACGTAATTGTCAATCAAAATCAATCCAAGTTGTTTAATAATTACTTTTATATGTTCATCCATTTTTGACTAAGGACCCTCCAACCAAATCACTACGTACTCAACACCTAAACACATGTAGTTATCAGATCGTAAACCAAGTAGAGGCTTGTTTTGTAATAATTAGTACTTCCGATGCACGCGATACGTGTATGATACAATATACATTTGAGCAAACAAAATTTAGAAAATGTTGTTAATACCTATTCTAATATATATGAGTGTATGAAAAATACTTTTAACAACTTAATAATTGATGATAATATAAAAAGTTTTGTACGTTTATGTAATTCACAAAATAATAATGCCTTGTACACAGAGTTTTCATAGTTATAGTGTATTGCTGCGTGTGTCATACTACATATACGTGTTTGGATTGTTATAAGAAACAATTGTAAATTGGATAACTTACTTTAGGCAAATCATATTCAAGCATTAAAAGAATTGTTCACTGGCAAATAGGAAGGATTACAATATCTTCACATTTTAGAATGGAAAAAAATTTAGAATTTGGACATACTTATATACTGTATTCACTCACTTTTGCGTGACTGAATCTGTAGATATAGCCAGCGGGTGTAGAAATCATTCATCCACAAGCATATTGGCACAGTAGCCCCATTCCAAATTGTGTTGGATCTTAGATGCAAGCCTGGGGTGAATAAAATTGCTACAGTTTTTGTCAAAAAACACAGAATATGCAGTGAAAAATAGAAAATTAAAGTTATCAACGATAATCAAACAACGAAAGCAACCAGCCAAGAACATATAAGATTTATAGTTGTTCGGATAACAGTCCTACGTACATTCTTTATTTTCGTAAAGGGACTTCCTTACTATGCAAAGAGTTCTCCTAAATCACAAACCCGATTTAGTAGACTTGCATGACCGCACCCTAGAATCTACACGAAATCGGTCGTCAAACCTAACTTTCCACAATGAGTAATCTAGCCCTATCTAGTGCAACCCTCAATTACCCGACTTGAGTACACCGTAAAAATAAGTTCAAAGTAAAACCAACATAAACAATTGGTGTGTTTGGCAAGGGTTAACGGAGGGTTAAAGGAGTTTAACCCTTCATTAACACGCCAAACACTAATTTATTGATAAGAGGTTTGTTAATCCTTGATAAGCGGTTGAGACCTCTTAGCCCTTCAAAACCCATCATTTTGAGGGTTTTACAAATCCACTGTTGAGGGGTGTAACTTTAACTGTCTCTCATCATGAGGGTAGGCTATGACATTTTCGAAAAAATTAGGTGGGGCCATGAGAAAGTCACATCTAATTGTGATGGTAAACTACATAAATCAAAACCCTAGAACTCTCTTCATCTTCATCATCATCATCATCTTCTTCTTCTTCTTCTTCTTCTTCTTCTTCTCTCTCTCTCTCTCTCTCTCTCTCTCTCTCTCTCTCTCTCTCTCTAATAATATAAAGTCCCCAATAGGTCGGAAAGAGATGTCCTAAACTTGGTAGAGATTGGATATAAAAGAAAAGATGAACGACTGAGATTAAATCTGGAAATCTACAATATGCCGTGTTTACCATCGATGGTGGCTCTCGACCATTGATGGTGTCGAAGCCCATCGATGGTTAAGAGGTTCATTGATGATATGAAAGTATATGTAGTAAAAATCATCAATGACCATTGTCGACCATAGATGAGCTCTTCTTACCATCGATGATCGATGCCAACCATCAATGGTGACAAGTCTGAAATTAACTTTTGACCTGATTTTCGTGTCGTTTCCCCTGGTATACTTTTTATAACTATATTTATCTGTATTATATCATCTCAAATAAATAATAATACTGAACGAGAGTTTGTTATTACTCAAACAAGAGATATTTTACGAACTACATCCTAACAATCTCCCGTTTTCATAGTAACAAATTTGGAATTTAAAATACTGAAATACACGCATATTTGAGATATATAAACATCAATAACAAACATAAATACGATTATGAAATAATTTATGTTTACCATAAATTATATTATCATAGTCCCCACTGATCTTTACACTTTTCTCGGTGAAGCCCCTCGACGATGTTACTTCAAAATGTGAAATGACCTAAGTATGCATTTCATTCATAAAATCTTCCAACCAATAAAAGAATACCTCGAGGACTTACAGTTCTCTCAAAACCCCATTAACTACTTTAATTACAAGAAACCCCCTTAGTTTTTGGGGGTGTTAAAGATAACCCCTCTTTTCTCGGCAAAACCCACTGATCTTTACACTTTTCTCGGCAAGCCCCTTTGGATCATTACTTTAAAACTTCAAATGACCTAAATACACATTTTAGTAAAAAAAAATATCAAAACCTATAAAAGAATACCATGAGCCATTTCAGTTAACCAAGTCAACGATGTTCTCCACGTTGTACTTATTTTTTGGAAGTAATTAGGAACAGATCTTTTTTACAATAATGTCATTTTAAAAGAGAAAAACAGAATCTGAGAAAAAAAAGATTCACCAATTGTTTGATCTACAATCATTAAAATGATGCACTGCTAGTAATACAATAAATGACGATGCTTGCATACCTAATAGTAGATGGTGATAAAAACCAACTCCTAATTAAATTTGGATTGACTTCTAATTTATAAATAAAAAAAGTTTGTAGGGTTTACATAAATTTTTTATCCCTTTTTATTGGTGATCGTTGACTCACATGGCTGAGGATGATATTATAGCAAACTGGACTGATAACTTCTAATTTATAAATAAAAAGGTTGGAGGTTTAAATTGAAACTTTTGATAGCCAACTACTTCGAAGTCCTATTAGAAGAGGAGTGCATGTGTAAAGTTTGTACACACAATTGGCCATGTTTAGGATAAGTCCATGTGACAGGATAGAAACTTGTTTGATTATAGAGATTTTAACTAAACTAAGGACTATAGTTTCAAATACAATATGAATACATTAGGGCAACCATGGATAAGATTAGTTTAGCGGTCTTTCATTTAATGATTCCCTATAGATAGCACAAAACTCGTAATAATTATGCTAATTAAATATATTACTTAGAATAAGATAATAATGTAATAACTAAAAAGATCAAGGATAGTATTGATCATAAAAAAAACTTTTCCCAAACTCACATTTGGAGGATGATTTTGAAATGCTGATGCAGCAGTAACTTATTGACTTGGTGACGGTATGTTGGATGAGTTAAATTTAGGTTTCATTTTAAATTGGGGGAACAAATTGACGTTAGGGCTAAGACCTAAGCTACAACAAACGGAAATTGACAAGGGGCAAAGCAACGTGCATTCATCAAACCCTAAACGGAAGTCCTATTTGAGTGGTGAAGACCACATAAAGACACTGAGGAACTGCTGGAAGTCTTTGCCGGAAGACGGCTAGGTGATCATAATGCATAGCATGGTTCCCGTCGCCCCGCAGCCGACTATATATGGATAATCAAGAAGCGATCCACCGTGACCTCATCTTGATGGTCAAATACGGTAGTAAAGAGAGGATCGAGAGTTTCAGTACCCTTGGCCAAAGAAGCAGGCTTCTCTCGATACAAAGTCGTCTACGTACGGTTCTATGCTTGAATTTGACAAATAGACCATGAACAGAATTTGTCATGACATATTCTACCGTGTTTGATGTTGGAGTATGGATCCAATGTGCTTCGTGTTGTTCTGAGAATAAAAACAATCATGGAATCATATTGGTGATTTTTTTTCTATTGCTCATCTTACACATGATGACATGCATCCATATTTTAAGGTTTATTGCACAAAGACCCCATGTAGTATCATGTTTTCAAATTACCGCTCACGCAGTTTTCATTGTTGCAGATTGACCCTGAGGTAAACGTTTTGTCTCTTTTACCTTCAAATAAATTCATTAATTTGACCTAAGGGTAATATCTATCAAAATTTCACCACCGATAAAAGAGTCTTAAATTTTAATCTACTATTTGCAATAATGAAACTATGAAGGTAGTAAGTGCAAAACAACGATACTCTATGGATCATCTATGTCCATTTAACCCTTTCTTTAAGATGGGCTAAATTGCTAGATCGATAAATTTAGTGACACATTTTACCAATAAGGTATATTTATTGGTCGCGGCAACAATAAAGTATAAAAAGTGACCTTGTTTAGGCAATAAGACATGTCCGGTCGTTGGCAGTGAGATTTGAGGAGCAAATTAGGATTTGTTTTTTATTTTTTTGCATATATGCCCATGTTAAATCTCATGTATCTAACAAATTATCCCTAATTCTTGAGTTTGTAACAAAAAAACTCACAACATCTCTCTCATCAATCTCCCTCTCACATCTCCTTCCCCACTCTCCTCCTCCCCTCCCCCTCCCCCTCCCTCTCCCTCTTCCACCATCACTCCCCGTATCCTCTCTCCACTCCCCTCTTTACCTTCCACATCCACTCCATCCCTCACGAGTAGGAGCGGGAGGAGGAGATGAGGTGTGAGAGGGGGAGAGGGGAGCGGAGAGAGGCAGTGGTGAGAGAGAGATTGATGATATAAATATTAGGTTTTTTTCTTGCAAAAATAAAATGAGATTTAGGTGTTATTTTGTAAATATGGCAGATTTGAGGGTTATAAATGCAGAAAAAAACTTTATTTGCTGTTTTAATCTCACCGTAGGTGAGTGAATAGGTTGAATTGACTAAATAAGGGGTCACTTTTTATAACTTATTATCGTTGGAGCCCATAAATATACCTTATTGGTAAAGAAGTTGATAGGAAAATAAATGTGTATTCCTAAAGTTGCAAGTATACAACCATCAAGTTATAGTATAAAAGTTATCGATCCCACGAGGAAGGTGTTGTAGGAGTTATTCAAATTCGGTTCTTATGTTGTGTGTGTAACAATTAGGAGTGAAAACATGATGAAAGTGGTTGTGGAGAGATTAGAGAGTGTGGAAATGATGAAATGTAAACAAAAATAAAATGAGAATGAAAAGTGGGGAGATAAAGAGTGGATGTGAATATGTGCGAATAAATCAAAACAAGATTGAGAGAGTGTGTGAGAAGTAAAGGAAAATAAAATCAAGAAAAGAAAATCATGAATATAGATAAAAATCAAGAAAGCAAAAGATGGAGGATTCAATTAAAGATATGAAAAATCTAGACTTAAATCCACTAGCTTATCTCACTTATAAAATATGAATTATTATCTTATTATCACATTTTATATTAGATTTATTAAGTATAGCCTATCCTATCACTTTTAAACCAAGCATAACCTATCCTATTATCATCCAAGCAAAATTAATACTCATGAAAAGAATAACAGTGATAGTAATTCTAGAATTCATTAGCATACTCTATCCTATCACTTTTAAGGCAAGCATAGATTATCTAATTCTTCTTCTATCAATTAGTTCTCTAGTTGATTATCCTAAATATGATCATTTAAGCACAAGAGAATAATCTATAAATTATAAGGAGATTAATACTAGTTTCATGCAATTCTAGAATTCCTACAAGTGTTTAGTTCCACATCTTTAGAAAATAAAACAAAGAAATAAAAAGAGAGATGAAAAAGAATAAAAAGAGAAGGAGAGGGAATAAAAATAATCTAAACTATTAGCAAGAAAATAAATCTATACTACAAAGTAAAACATGACATGAAAGTAAATACATGAAATTAAAGATATGAAAGTAAAGACATGAATGTAAATCTACTCTACAAAGCATTAAATAAGAAAGAAAAGAAAATATTACAAGAAAAGAAAAGAAAGGAATAGAAAGCAAACCCTCATCTTCATCTTATCTTCATCTTCATCCTCTTTTCATCCTTGGACAAAGAGAAGAAAAGAAAATATAAAGGGGTGAAAATATTTTTTTATTAATTATAACTAAAAGTTATAAATTTGGAAGGTCTTCTCAATTAAGAGTAACCCTCCTCTCCAAAAGGAGTTATTACAAAATATTTCACCCTTCAAGCCCTCACTCTACCCCTCTATTTATAGATAACAAGAATCTCTCACAACCTTTGGATTTGTCTTGGGCCCCAAGTAACCCTCACAACCATATGATTTGGCTTAGGCCCCAAGCGAACCTCATAACCATAGAATCTCTCAAAATAATCTAGACCATTGATTCAATACTTGAGAGATGAGCTTTGTGGGCTTTATTTCTTTTGTATTTAATTCATTTAAGACTCTTGGGCTTATTGAAATTTAACTTGGCCTTCAAATAATTAAATATATATCACTAAAATTCGGATTTTTGTCATAACCTATTGTTGCTGATGAAATTTTAGAATTTGGTAATTTGGATGGCTCCGTCTCGTCGAGATAGGCAATTTTCATATATAATATGTTGAATTCTGCTTTCCGGATTGGGAGATATCGCCTTTTTTTTGCGGTTGACTATCCTGAGCACGAATTTGACTTTATGTTTTCCATATTTGATTTGATTTTCAATTGCAAGCCAAGTTATTGATAATTCTGACCAAGAAAGTGATGAGTGTTGAGATTTTGCTTCTAAACTTAGTCGTGAGCTTAGGATTTAGGCATCCTGGGATTCATTAGAGATCTTTTGGGCTTGAAATAGTCTTTATTTGAGCTCTTATTCAATAATTCTATATTACCTGCAAATTAAGATAAAAACAATTATTAGTAGATATATTTATTTAAATAAAATAGATAATGAGGGTATAAAAGTGTAATAAAATGTGATGATCGAAGTGCCACTAAATATACCAATCTAGTAATTTAGTCTTGTAAGATGTGTCCATAAAAGTTATCTCCTATGCATTTCGTTCAATGAAAAAGAAATCTCACGGTGTTTATACGGTTATTCTATCACATTCATTAATTTATTCAATATCAACATGATCTTACAAAAGCATAACATGAGAATTTGTTCCACGCTAGAAGTAGTTAGATGGATACAAGTTTTATGTCGTGCTTGCACGAGAGGGTCTAGATTTTTTAGTTTGTATATCTGATTTCTTTATTTTCTATAAGCTTTTTTTTAGTTATGTCCATGTTTCTAAATACAATTGTACTGAATTTGTTTTGCACAATCCTAATGTGCACTATATTGGACTTCAGAATTAAACAAGCCCGTTTCCGTTTTTGCTAAAAAGTTATTTTAAACAAGTCAAGTTCAAACGTGCGCCCTACAACGAACCCTGTGCTGTGCTTCACATTCATGACACAGATACTAAGGTCCTAAAGAATAATAATTGTCACCTAAATGAGTTTGCGTTATGCACAACTTCACAAGTTTTTATAAAAAAAATATTATGAGTTCCCTTTCTCCAAATCATGATCATCATAAAAATAAAAAATAAAAATTGTCTGCAAATTTTGCTCAAATTCGTTTCACACAAGAAATCAAACATTCAGAATTATCGGCCAAAAACTATATATCACAAGTTCAGCAGTCAAAAATAAACGAATTATCAGCAAATTCACAAACTTCAATTATCAACAACAAAAATGAACCGATCGGATACATTCTCAGTCAAACAACCTTACAGAAAGGAAACTTTAACAAAGATGTGATTGATCGAGGACTTACAGAAAGGAAACCCTAATGAATCAGATAACAATACCGATATCTCATTGCTAGCTGCTCGATCTCTTCTCTGGAACTGTGACATGATATTCAAAGATAAGACTCATCGGCATCAATGAAAGCGATGATCAGAGAGATGACGAAAGTGGAGAGAGGAACTTACGATGATGACAACGGATTAAATGAACAGCGATGATGATGGAAGAAGATGGAGATGATGATGATTGTGAGTTTGGCTATGGCAAATCGAGAGCGGCGATGATGATCGGATGATGGTGATCGAGTTTGGCGCTGACGTTTTAAATTTTGGGGAATTTTTACGTTGTACTTTGTATTGTTCCAAGAATAAATAAACGAGGAACTAACGGCGTGGCGCTTCATAACCGATTTGGTCTAACAAAACTTGGGTTCAGTCAGCCACAAATTTATTTCGGCTTTCTTGTGGAAGTGCTAAGTTCACCAAACCAGTACTCGAGTCCTCAAAAAATTTGAAACAACTACAATTAAGACAACTAATGGTCTAATCCTGCAATTAAAATGTTACTTAAAAAATAAAGAAAAAGAATATATATATATATATCCTTGAATTGGGATATGCATTAATTATTAGATATGAAACGAAGAGTTTTACTTTTTCAATGGCAATTATTCCTCATTTATAGAAGGAAGTCGTTAATTTTTATCATCCATCTAAAACAGGCTGGGCCACAACTCTATGAGCCAAGCTTACTACAGTCATGGGCCAAAATAACGTCCAACTTAAGAAAGCACTTCTCTGCAATCATGACCACTTAATCCTATCCTAACCCAATTAGCAAAGGTTCATGTCGTGTCGAAAATTATGTGGCATAAGGCTTTAAGCTGTATAATTTCCAAATTATGAAGAGGTTCGGAGTTAGACGAATATGTATTTGGGCTTAGCACTAGCTTCTATTTGGGCCTGGTTTCGATCCCTGTGTCATCCCTATTCTCAAGACCCTTAAAATCCTTTGGACAATTTAGTTAAACAAGAGTTTTCCTTATAAAAATCGAACAAGTTTTGTTTAACAAGATTTTCTTTTCTTTGAATAGAACAGCATTTGTTCGATTCAGTTTAATACCTGGAAAGTCCTTGAATTCGATCTCCAAAATAATATAGAACAAGATTTTCATTACAAAAATTGAAAACTATTACGAACTTTAATAAAGATTTAGTTACTAACTAGTATTTTAGCTCGTGCTAAGCACGATCTTATCATAATTCACTAATATTTCGTCATGTTCCAATCACTTTCGTTTCACAATAAAATATAAAAATACATTGATATATCTCCCTTTCGAAGCACTAACTCCACCCCCAAAACCGATTGAGGTTTGAAAATATATCATTGCACGGAAATCACGATAAAGTTAAAAATTGAAAGATAATAAATCATAATTAAAACAATTCCAAGAGCACTAAAAATACATTTAGTATAACAAAACTGACTTTTGTCTTTATTAGTTGTAGTTTTGTATGGTATTTACTTTATGTTTGATTGTACATGTCTTTTTCTTTTATTTTTGTAATAATATGAATGTGTAGTCATGTATTTACTAATTTTATTATTGTATGCATATTTCATTTGATTTCTAAGACCTATATTATATCCAAATAAACTTGATTGAATTTATTGTAATTTTTCCAACTTAAAAAAGTTAACTTAGAAGTTTTCTTAGTTCGAATCAAAGTAGGCCAAATTTATGTTTAATACCATAAGATATTGATATTTGTTATATATCAAAAAGAATCCACTAATTTTGTACAATTGTTATGAGATATCCAGTTAGATTTTGTTATGAAACATCAATTATAAAAAGCAAACAAATAAAATAACTATAGTAAAGTGAAATATTTAAAGACTTTCATCAAGTGGAGATTCTCACCTAGAGTTTAATCAAGAAAAGAGGCTCAATTTATAATTCTAAAACACATTTTGTTGAATTCTAAAAATATAAATAAAATAATTAGAGCAAAGTAGAATATTTAGAAACTTTCATTAAGTAGAGATTCATTAATAATTGAGAATAAAATTTAGGATAATAAAAATTTAATAGAAACAAACCTAATTAATTGAAATCGAGGATAAAAATTGGATATTAGTTAATTAAACTAAATAAATTCAGTAAAAGTTAGATTTTTAAAATAAAATCAATCAAGAAATCCTACCCAAATAGTTCTCAAATAATTTATACCTCTAAAATTTCATTCTCTTTATTTTTCCCATTAATTTCTTTTAAAACGTGATACAATTATATTGTATTAAAATGATATGATATAATATAAAGAAAAGTAAAATAAATATCATGAGTGTTCAAAATCAAGAGAAGAGCCCCAATTTCAAATATCTCTTGATCCTAAAAATCTAAAAAAGTCAATAGTTAGAAAAAAGCGAAAAACTATTAAGAAATCATGAAAAGAGCAAAAATTATAGCTTATAGGTCTTATTTGAACTCTTCAAAGGATTATCCTAAATAATTAATATAAAAAATTGTTAAAAATTCATGAAAAGGGTAAAAATTATTTTCTGAAGAAAAATATAATTTTGGAAGAATAGTTGATGACTTCGTCGAAGTGTAGGGGTAAAGAAAAATCGGGTAGGGGGCGAGGGATTTTGTACCGTTAGGATTATGTTAAAGAATATTTATTTTACTAATATTTATAAAATAGTTGTCAAATTTCAAATAATTCACAATTTACAAAATATTTCAATTTCCATAAATATTTGGTTTTGAAATTATAAATATAAAAATTAGTTAACAAACTAAATTGTTTTCTAAATTTAAAAAGAGAGTACAGTTTGTTTTATAAGTTAAAAAATCTATTTTCAATAATTATATTACCAATAATAAATTTATAATTTAAAAACAATATTTACAAAAGATACCTAGAATATATGACAATAATTATTAAGTTATATGTTATATAATTATATGCTATAAAATCAGAAAATAACAGGTAAATCAAATATTAAAAATTTCGAGAATATCCTATATTAAGTATGCTTCTGTTATACTTTATCTAATTATATATTATTTTGAATAAAATATGAAAATAAGCTCACATTTAAGATATATGATCTTTTCAAATTATTTATAATTTAATAGATTTATTTACCAAAAGCAAATTTGACAAATAATCTAACATATCACGGAGACTTTTATTTTTGTAAATAAGAAAACATTATGGAAGGTACTATTTTACTAGATCTCAAGTCAACTATAGTATCTTGATTAAGTTATCAAAAATAAATTTGCCATATAATATAGTTACCATATCCATTTAAAATTTAAAAATAGAGAGTAATAAAAGTTTAAATGTATGTAAGATATCTTAAAGATAATGAAATATGGGTCAATCATATTTTTAAATTTTACTTCTATCAGATAATTAAAATTTTGATATATGTGGGATCTGTAAATAAATTTTACATCTATAAGATATCTTATTTATATATTTTTCTATGTTATAAAATCTAAAAATAACGAGTCAATCAAATCCTTAAAAATTCAGGAATATCCTATATTAATTATGATTATGTTATATTTTATAAATCCAAGATATCTTAAAGATAATGAAATATGGGTAAATCATATTTTTAAATTTTACTTCTATAAGACAATGAAAATTTAGGTATATGCGGGATATACATATTTTACATCTATAAGATATCCTATTTATATAATTTTATATATCTTTTTATATGTTATAAAATCTGAAAATAACGGGTAAATCAAATCCTAAAAATTTGGGAATATCCTACATTAATTATGATTATGTTATATTTTATATAATTATGTATGTTATAAAATAAAGTGTAAATCAAATCTTAAAAATTCAGGAATATATGATATTAATTATAATTTTGTTAAATTTTATATAATTATATGTTATAAAATCAGAAAAATAACAAGTAAATCAAATGTCAAAATTTTAGAGAATATCCGTAATAATTATACTTATGTTATATTTTATATAATTATATATTTTTGTATAAAATGTAAAAATAAGCAGGGATTTAAGATACATGATCTTTTAAAATTTATTTATAAATTAAGTTTCTAATTTAAATAATTTATAAATTAAACAGAATATTTGAGCTCAATTACATTGAATCAATTATTAATAATTAAACAGATAATTTCCTATTTCAAAAATCCAAAAATATCCAAAATCATAATAACTAAATTAAATTATTAATTAATGAAATAATTTTTATAAGCTGATATTTTTGTTTAACATTCACATTTTAAATACTAAAATTATATATATTTAATTAAAATTAAAATTAAAATCTAAATTTATGAATAATATCCCATTTTTATAAAACATTAAGGAGGTATTTATTTTATTGAATCAATAATTGAAATATTTATTTTTATATTAATTATTAATGAATCAATCATTGATAATTATACAAATTATTCATATTTTAGAAAAGATTAAAAAATAATAATTCAAAAACACAATAATCAAATAAAATAAAATAATCAGAAATATCTAAAATTTAAAATATGGATATTATATAATTTATGAATATAGAAATAATTTTGGCATAAACAAATATTTTGAATAAAATTAGATTTTTAAATTTAAAAATACAGATATTTTATGAAATATTAGAGTCATGATTTATGAAAAATCTTATTTTCGTAAAAATTTAGATGATAAAATACGAAATACAAAAATAAATATTTCAGAATGTTATGAACCTAACTAATTTCTCAATCATTATTAAATTTAGTATACAAATATTATACAATCATGACTCAGGATATGTATTTGTTGCAAAAATTATTCTAAAAATTATGATCCGAAATATTATCTTCAGAAAATTTAATAAATAAACATTAATATCACAAATTTTGAAAATAAAATCACTAATAAAATTAATTATCAGAACTATTTAAAAATAAAAATAAAAATTCAAATTAATTTAGGTATTCATTAATCTCATAATTGCTATTTTTAAAATTTTAAAACTAATTTATTTCAAAATTGGTATTAAATTCAAAATAATTTGAAAAATAAGAACACGATCTAAATTTAGTATATTAATAAAAGTATAATTTTTCCATTACTTCACTTAAATATGAATCTATTATATATAAATTTGGTAAGTTAAATTTGGTAACATAAATTTGGAATATTGAAATTTTTGAAACTTTTGTATTATTTAATCTCAAAATTAGTACTAAATTTGGTATAAAATGTACAAAATCTGAATCAAAATTTGAAATTTCAAAACTAAATAATTTTGAAAAGAAAAATTTTCATAATTATTTAAAAATAAAAACCTTAAAATAAAATTAATATCATTAATTTTGAAAATAGAAAACCATTAATAAAAATAAAATTTAATAACTATTTAAAATGAATATTTGAAAATTTTGCTATTAAAAATTTGAACATTTAGGTTTTCATTAATCTCATAATAATTACTATTTTTGAAAAATTTTGAAACTAATTTATTTCAAAATTGCTATTAAATTAAAAATAATTTAAAAATAGGTACACGATCTAAATTTGGTAATCTAATTAAAGTAAGATTTTTTCTATTAGTTTAATTAAAATATGAATCTATTATACATAAATTTTGTAACTTGAATTTGCTAACATAAAATTGGTAATTTGAAATTTATTGAAATTTTGGTATTATTTAATTTCTAAATAAGTAATAAATTTGGTATAAAAATATAATTTCAAAACTATCTAAAAACAAAACATACAAAATTCAAATTAAAATTTGAAATTCTGAAACTAAATAATTAATTCTATAACAATTTTAATTTCAATAATAGAATTTTAAAAACTGAAATTTGAAATTAATATTAAAATTTTAGGAAATAAAATCTACGAATATAAATAATTTTTAAAAATACTTTAAACTAAAAATAGAAAATTCAAATGAATTTGGTAGCATCAATTTGGTAATTTGATTTTTTAAAATTTTGGTATTATTTAATATAAAAATAGTACTAAATTTGATAACATAAATTTGGTAATTTGAAATTTATTGAAATTTTGGTAGGTAAAATATTTTATTTCAGTAGTATTATAAAAATCCAAAATTTTAAATTAATATCAAAAATTTTAAAATAAAAATCTGTTTATAAAAATAATGTTTATGAAATATTGAAAAATTAAAACACGAAAGATTCAAATTAATTTTGTAGCATCAATTTGGTAATTTGATTTTTTTAAAATTTTCGGTATTATTTAATCTCAAAATTAGTACTAAATTTGATAACATAAATTTGGTAATTTGAAAATTTTGGTAGGTAAAATATTTTATTTCAGTAGTATTATAAAAATCCAAAATTTTAAATTAATATCAAAAATTTTGAAAATAAAATCACTAATAAAATTAATTATCAGAACTATTTAAAAATAAAAATAAAAATTCAAATTAATTTAGGTATTCATTAATCTCATAATTGCTATTTTTAAAAATTTTAAAACTAATTTATTTCAAAATTGGTATTAAATTCAAAATAATTTGAAAAATAAGAACACGATCTAAATTTAGTATATTAATAAAAGTATAATTTTTCCATTACTTCACTTAAATATGAATCTATTATATATAAATTTGGTAAGTTAAATTTGGTAACATAAATTTGGAATATTGAAATTTTTGAAACTTTTGTATTATTTAATCTCAAAATTAGTACTAAATTTGGTATAAAATGTACAAAATCTGAATCAAAATTTGAAATTTCAAAACTAAATAATTTTGAAAAGAAAAATTTTCATAATTATTTAAAAATAAAAACCTTAAAATAAAATTAATATCATTAATTTTGAAAATAGAAAACCATTAATAAAAATAAAATTTAATAACTATTTAAAATGAATATTTGAAAATTTTGCTATTAAAAATTTGAACATTTAGGTTTTCATTAATCTCATAATAATTACTATTTTTGAAAAATTTTGAAACTAATTTATTTCAAAATTGCTATTAAATTAAAATAATTTAAAAATAGGTACACGATCTAAATTTGGTAATCTAATTAAAGTAAGATTTTTTCTATTAGTTTAATTAAAATATGAATCTATTATACATAAATTTTGTAACTTGAATTTGCTAACATAAAATTGGTAATTTGAAATTTATTGAAATTTTGGTATTATTTAATTTCTAAATAAGTAATAAATTTGGTATAAAAATATAATTTCAAAACTATCTAAAAACAAAACATACAAAATTCAAATTAAAATTTGAAATTCTGAAACTAAATAATTAATTCTATAACAATTTTAATTTCAATAATAGAATTTTAAAAACTGAAATTTGAAATTAATATTAAAATTTTAGGAAATAAAATCTACGAATATAAATAATTTTTAAAAATACTTTAAACTAAAAATAGAGAAAATTCAAATGAATTTGGTAGCATCAATTTGGTAATTTGATTTTTTAAAATTTTGGTATTATTTAATATAAAAATAGTACTAAATTTGATAACATAAATTTGGTAATTTGAAATTTATTGAAATTTTGGTAGGTAAAATATTTTATTTCAGTAGTATTATAAAATCCAAAATTTTAAATTAATATCAAAAATTTTAAAATAAAAATCTGTTTATAAAAATAATGTTTATGAAATATTGAAAAATTAAAACACGAAAGATTCAAATTAATTTTGTAGCATCAATTTGGTAATTTGATTTTTTTTAAAATTTTCGGTATTATTTAATCTCAAAAATAGTATTAAATTTGGTATAAAAATAAAATTTTAGAAATATTTAAAATTAAAAATCTAAAATTAAAACTAATATCAGAAAATGAATTTCATAATTGTTGTTTTGGAAAAATTCGGAATTAAGTTTTTAAATTGGTATTAAATTTGGAATAGGTTGAAAATAGGAACACGATCTAAATTTTATAATTTAGTTAAAGGTTGATTTTTAGAAAAATAAAAATTTCATATGATAGTTTTAAATTTTCAATATTTTTATTCTAATATAGTCAATAATTCAAGTCTATAAATTTGAATCAAAATATGCATCGAATTATGAATAAAATAACTATTCAATATAAAAATATTAAAAATGTGAAATAAAAATAAATATTCGATGGTTGTAGAATAAATACCTGAATTTATTCTCCAAGCAATAAAAGCATTGTGGGTTGAAGATAAAAAATCAGAGTTTTTCCCTAGAGTAATTTTTTCCCAATAAAAATTAAAACCTAACTATTAGATATAAAAAATATTAAACATATTAAAATAAAAATAAATATTCAATAGTTGTAGAATAATTACCTGAATTTTTCTCTCAATTAACAAAACCACCATGGTAATTAACAAAACTATTAGATAAAAAATTAGAGAATTTTTCTTGGAGTAATTTTTCCCGGAAGAATTAAAACTACAAAAACTATTAAATAACTTAAAATAAAATAAATATTCGATGGTTGTAGAATAAATACCTGAATTTATTCTCCAAGCAATAAAAGCATTGTGGGTTGAAGATAATAAATCAGAGGTTTTTCCAGGAGTAATTTTTTCCCAATAAAAATTAAAACCTAACTATTAGATATAAAAAATATTAAACATATTAAAATAAAAATAACTATTCAAGGGTTGTAGAATAAATACATGAATTTTTCTCCATGCAAAAGGACTGTGGGTTGTAGATAAAAATTGGAGAATTTTGTTCGAAGAATTTTTTCGAGATTAATGAAACCTAAAAAGAAAATTTCATTTGAGAAGAAACGTCTTGAAGAGATTAGGGATTGATGTTATTTGTGATAATTAGAGTTAGTTATAAAAGATATTATAAAAGATACAATGGTTGATAATAAATTGATTTTTAATGTATATAAAGATGTTTAAATTAAAGGTTGAGATATTATAGCAATTAACATGGACAGTTTAGATGGGATGACATGTGTCAAAAATTTTGAGAAGGAGGAAGATGATGTGGCATTCTCTGATGAGGTTTTAGGCCTTTTGGTTTTCTTTAATATATACCCTAGTAAAAGATGGGGTTGATTGTTAACATACTCATTAATGAGTGATTCCCGATAAGACTTATCAAATAAGGGCAATAATTGACAAGAAATATCCAGGTCGCTTATAGTAATGCTATAAATTTTGCACGCAATTATAATTGCCTTTTCTACGCTAATAAACTCTCCGTAAGGAAGAAAAGTGCTCAAAAGATTATTAGAAACTTTTGCATTCAAAATTAATCCAAGATGTTTAAACAATTACTTTCTATATGCTCACGCATCTTTGACAAAGGACCCTTCAACCAAATCATTACTTAACACCTTATGCATGTAGTTGAAAAATTAAACTAAAATTTTATAGTATATAAATTGAAGTATGAAAGATTTACAATTCATGGTCAGATTATAACTTTAATTTAAAAAATGAAAATAAAATCTAGACACTGTATCTTTACAACGTTAATAGGTCCGGTTCTTTTAACAAGTCCTTTCTATAAGATCATCCATCTTAGACTTAAATGCCCTCTCAGGCGGTACTGTCGTCGAATCGACCCCGGCGGGCACCATCATCGCCGACATCTTGTAGGCCGCTCAAAACGTGGTACTTACCACATATGGCATTCTAAGATTCTCCGACTCAGACCCACTCGACCATTCCCTCACCGCCTTTTGGCGGCTAACCCAGGGCGGTATGAGTCTAACTCTTTAAATACTGCCACTCCATAGGTGACCCACTTAGCCACCGGGTCGACATCTTTGAATTCGACTCAAAAGGCGGACTACTCGATATGCCACCTAGGATAGAAAGACGACAACGTGTCTCGAGCCTCCCGCTAAGCCATGAGTCATCGCCACATTGAATGCAGGTCCGAGCCATCAATTCTCTATGCTCAAAGATCTTTAAGACACGTCATACCACGTGTTCCCTACCACGCCGCATATAATACCGACACGACTCCATCCACTCAACGGTAGCATGTAAAGGCGAATTTGACTCACCGACTCATGCCGATCGTGACCCCATCCACTCGCCGACGACACTCAGAATTAAATGTCGATCACCCCAGCTCACACTCGGCCGGAGTTACCAAACTACCCCCTGTTATTACTATAAATAAGAGAGCTATTTGCGGACAGAGGTAAGCAATTTCTAAGCAATAAAAACCTATGTTTTAGAACTATCAGTGATTTTTTACTGACTTTCCCATTCAAGAACATAAAACTAACTGACTTTCCCATTCAAGAACATAAAACTAACTTGATCGTTGGAGGAACTATCGGAGCCCAACCCCATCCTCTTAATTTTTCATGTGCAAGACATTAGCGAGTCTCGAACCGCATTAACGGAGAAGTTAGCGGACCCTAATTCTTAACAAACCCATAATTAACTATATGTGTCATTTAGACCATCAATGCTTCCACCGTGGGGTCTTCTTTCTTCTCCGAATAACCATGTCCGGTTCTAGGCTTACCCTTGACGGCACCATCCCCAAGAAGCACCTTTAGGATATGTCACCAGCTCGCCTTGAAGAATCCACCCATGGATTACTCACTCTTTGCAGCAGTTCACTACATTCTAACTTCTCAACCGTCTGCCCTCACCACACGCCTTCACCTCTATTCCTCCTCCTCTTTCGCCAGAGACTAGCTCTCCTCTCTCCGAACGTTGATCGTGACCGCAAGAAGACGCACGGCGACCGACAAGATCTCCCCGTTGCACAAAGAAGCTCACTTTGTCAACCCTCCCCACAACATTCTGCTCACAGAAGCAACCGAGAGAGTTCTAGCCCCACAGGCTGCCAAGAGCACTCAGGGGCGCCTCAAGTGCTCCGGCCGTACCAAGTCAGCCCCTATTCCCTCAACCACTTTGGTGCCATCTAGATACAACCGGTCCTATCGCATCCGCCGAAGCCATTGGGGAATACTCCCCACACGTATCGACAATTTTAAAATTTAATATTCAATAAATCAAGCCTATAAATTTGAATCAAAATATGCATCAATTATGAATAAAAATAACTATTTGATATAAAAAATATAAAAATATGAAATGAAAATAAATATCGATGGTTGTAGAATTAATACGTGAATTTATTCTCCAAGAAATAAAAGCACTGTGGGTTGAAGATAAAAAAAGTTTTTTTCCTAGAGTAATTTTTTTCTCAATAAAAATTAAAACCGAACTATTAGATATAAAAAATATTAAACATAAAATAAATATAAATATTCAACAGTTGTAGAATAATTACCCTTTTTTCTAAGCAACAAAAGCACCATAGGTTGACGATAAAAATCGAGATTTTTTCCGGAGTAATTTTTTCGAAGAATTAAAACGCAAAAAATATTAAACAAATTAGAATATAAAAATAAATATTTGATGGTTGTAGAATAAATACCTTAATTTTTTTCCAAGCAACAAATGCTGTGGGTTGAAGATAATAAATCGAGGTTTTTTCCAGAGTAATTTTTCCGAGAAGAATTAGAACCACTATTATATAAAATATATTAAAATAAAAATAACTATTCAAGGGTTGTAGAATAAATACACGAATTTTTCTCTATGCTAAAGGACTGAGGTTATAGATAAAAAATCGAGAATTTTGTTTGGAGAAGTTTTTCCCGAGATTAATGAAAACCAAAAAGAAAATTTCATTTGAGAAGAAATGACTTGAAGAGATTCGGATTTGATGTTATTTGTGATAATTAGAATTAGTTATAAAAGATACAAGTGGTCGATAATAAATTGATTTTACTATAAATAAATATATTTAAAATTAAAGGTTGAGATATTATAGCAATTAACATGGACGGTTTAGATGGGATAACACGTGTCATAAAAATTTGAGAAGGAGGAAGATGATGTGGCATTCTCTGATGAGGTTTTAGGCTTTTGATTTTGCTTTAATGTATACCCTAGTAAAAGATGGGGTTGATTATTAACATACTCGGTAATGAGTGATTCCCGATAAAACTTATCAAATAAGGGCAATAATTGACAAGAAATATCCAGGTCGCTTATAGTAACGCTATCAATTTTGCACGCAATTATAATTGTCTTTTCTACACTAATAAACTCTCCGTAAGGAAGAAAAGTGCTCAAAAGATTAGTAGAAACTTTTGCATTCAAAATTAATCCATGATGTTTAAACAATTAATTTCTATATGCTCATGCATCTTTGACAAAGACCCTTCAACCAAATCATTACTTATCAAATAAGGGCAATAATTGACAAGACTTGTCCAGGGCTGTGCTTATAGTAATGCTATAAATTTTGCACGCAATTATAATTGCCTTTTCTACGCTAATAAACTCTCCGTAAGGAAGAAAAGTGCTCAAAGATTATTAGAAACTTTTACATTGAAAATTAATCCAAGATGTTTAAACAATTAATTTCTATATGCTCATGCATCTTTGACAAAGGACCCTTCAACCAACTCATTACTAAACAATTAATTTCTATATATGCTCATACATCTTTGACAAAGGACCCTTCAACCAAATCATTATTTATCAAATAAGGGCAATAATTGACAAAGACATGTCCAAAGCTCTGCTTATAGTAATGCTATCAATTTTGCACGCAATTGTAATTGTCTTTTCTACGCTAATAAACTCTCTGTAAGGAAGAAAAGTGCTCAAAAGATTATTAGAAACTTCTGCATTCAAAATTAATCCAAGATGTTTAAACAATTACTTTCTATATGCTCACGCATCTTTGACAAAGGACCCTTCAACCAAATCATTACTTAACACCTTATGCATGTAGTTGAAAAATTAAACTAAAATTTTATAGTATATAAATTGAAGTATGAAAGATTTACAATTCATGGTCAGATTATAACTTTAATTTAAAAAATGAAAATAAAATCTAGACATTGTATCTTCTCAACATTAAATAAAAGATAACCTTGGCAAGGCTTTGGGTGAGTCAAGACTAAATACAAGATAGAAGGAATTTTCATTATGGATCATAACCTTGGCGCGAGGCTTCATAGTCATCAATCTCGCTATTGAATTCTTTCTTTGGAGTCATATCGTCATTGGCAACCATCAACACGATTTTAAACTCACCGGTGTTCGGACATTTCATTCTTGAGACAAATCGGTCTATGATAGTGTTAATCGATTAACATCAACCTTCAACTCATCAAACTCAATTGGGTAATAGGGGCCCCCCCCATCGGATCGAGAAACAACGCTTTGATACTAATTAGCATAGCGTGTGGAAATGATAAACCTCGAGAATCTACCAAGAGGCGTTTTCTTAATCAATAAAAACAATGCTGAATACACAAAGAGACGACCTAGAATCCACAAAGTAATATAAAATAGTTAAACCTTGAGAAAGCCTATCTTGTAGCAAAATTTTGGATTTATTTTAAGAAGATTGATTTGTGATCCGAACTCCCGAGCCTCAACAAACTCTTTCTCGCTACACTCAACATCTTGGATCATCTTAGTGTGAGGAGTTACCCTTAGATATAACGTCTACTTGTTCTTCATCTAGCTTCGCTTCAATCTTTTAAAGGACAATTTATTTAATCAAAAGGTGTAAGATCTTTTTATTTTTTATGCTTAAAGCGTATTTGGTGGTTTGTTTCAAACTTATTTTTAAAGCATATTCAAGCGGTGTTAAATGAGGATTGAGTGCGAGCTAGGGCTAAGTGTTACTCATTGTGGAAGTTAGATTAGATGGCCGATTTAGCGTAGATATCGGGTGCATTCTTTATAAGCCTCTTGAATCGGATTGTGATTCGGAGAACTCTTGGCATTATAAGGAAGCCCGTGAGAAGAAAGAGTGGACATAGGATTGTTATCCTAACCATTGTAGAATGGCGTGTCCTTAGTTAATTGTTTTTCGTTTTATTTTATCTATTCCATTGCTTATTACGTGTTCTTAGCGACAAAGGTAGCAACCCTATTCACCCCATTTAGGCTTGCATCACAGATCTAACATTTGTTGTTTTCCTCTCCTTCTTCTTTTCTTTAGTTTATTATTTTCCCTAAACCCTTAATTATATAAACCCCTCATGATACCAGCTTCTCAAGCCCCATTCTATTCCCTCTCATTTCCTCTGTCTATAGTAAACAAATATGAGCTCAATCCAAAACTTGACAACCGCAGCTCCCCAAATTACCACCGATGAGGAGGCATGCATCTACGCCCAACAACTGGTCACCTTCACCATCCTTCCAATGACTGTAACGTGTGCCATTGATCTCGGCATCTTTGAGATCATCGCCAAGGCGGGCCCCGGAGCTTCCTTGTCCCCTGTGGAGATCGCTGCTCAGCTGCCGACCAAAAACCCGCAGGCCGCGTCAATGCTTGACAGGACGATGAGGCTGCTGGCGAGTTACAATGTGATGACTTGCACCGTCGAGATGAGGGATGATGGGACGGTGGAGAGGAAGTATGGAGCTGCGCCAGTGGTGAAGTACTTGACGAAGAATGAGGATGGGGTTTCTATGGCGGCTTTGGCTCTGACCCAGGACAGGGTCTTCATCGAGAGCTGGTATGTTTATTTCTTTCTTGGTTAATTTCTTAGCTTAAATATCATAACCCCCACCCCACCCCACCCATCAACTTTGGATCCTTAACTTTGAAAATATCAGAAAACCCATCTTAAGTTTAGTGGTTAACAAAAAACCCCCCTCAACTTTGAGATTTTATTGGAAAAAGCCCCTCTAATTAGGGGAGTTTTTTTTATAAAATCTCGAAGTTAAAGGGAATTTTCTGATAAAATCTGAAAGTTAGGGGGGGGGGATTTTATGATAATCATCCAAAGTTAAGGGGGTTTTATGATAAACTGATTGAACTGACCGAATGATGATTCACTACAATTTTAGAATATATTTTAGTTACTATTTATGTTATTGATAAAAAAAACCTTGAAAATCATGTTGCAATAAAGATATGTACACTTTATTTGCTTAATTTTTCATGATTAATTTTATTAATTATCATTTTCTAAAAAAAGTCGGTTCTTTAAAAGTTTAACTTATTTGAATTCAAAATCGGATCACTAGATCAAACACGGTTGTGCTCCACAAATATCTAATTCACTAACTCCCGGCGATTGAGCCTCACTGTGGTTCCCCATAGCATCTTACGTTCCTCACAACTGTGATTGAGGATACACATCGATAACTAGGAGTACAAATCTTACAAGAACACCTAACGTATGAATGAGGCGCAGGAGAAAGGTATAGGGACAGTTTGGGGACTTTAGTTGCCCTTGTTCAGAAGTGCTTTGGTAAGATTTGTATCGGATAATTGGTTCATAAATTAATTAGTTTATTAGCTAGTAGGAAGACTTTGCTAGCCGCCAACTCAATGGTAGAAACGGCTCTTTTTGGCTTTAAAATCCTAGACTTTTAATGGCTTGCCTAATTTGTTAACAATTAAATGTGTTTCTGTGATAGGTACCATTTCAAAGATGCGGTGTTGAACGGAGGCACCGCATTCAACAAAACCTATGGTATGGACGTGTTCGAGTACCTTGGAACGGACCCAAGGTTAAATCAACTGTTCAACGAGGGGATGAAGAGCCACTCCACCATCGTCGTCAAGAAAATTCTTGAGACTTACAAGGGTTTCGACAATATAAAGGTGCTCGTCGATGTTGGTGGAGGTGTCGGAGGAACTCTCAACATGATCGTCAAGAAGCATCCCCACATAAAGGGGATTAACTTTGATCTCCCTCAAGTCATTTCTGAGGCTGAGACAATTCCTGGTATAAGATATTGGGTACTAACAATATTTCATTTAGCAAAATGATGTCAAAATGTAATAATATATAATAAGGTATATCTGTTTCCATAACACTTACCTGATGAACCTTATCATTTGTTTGTTTGCAAAATCATATAGAAAAGCGAGTTGACAGCTAATATAATTTTCTTTCTTCACACACACGCGCGCGTGTGTGTGTGTATATATATATATATATATATATATATATATATACTCAAGCACTAATATTCCCTATTTGAGCTAACGTTAATTTGGATATGACTGATTGTTTTCATTTTGAGTGATAAACTTGAATGTATTGAGTAGTCATAATTTGCTTTTCGTTTAATTTTGAGCCTGAGTTCTACATTTTTAATTAAGAAGTGATTTTGGTGATACAGGAGTGGAGCATGTTAGTGGAGATATGTTTGACAGTGTTCCGAGTGGAGATGGCATCTTAATGAAGGTGAGCTGCCTTTACTCATTTTATACAAAATAAATTTTGGAAAAAGGTACATTTTACAAAACCTATAAAACTTTGGGGTGTTTCAAGAGTAGAAGAATTTAGTCTCTTAGCTGTTGGATCTAAGATGCAAGCCTAGAGGAGGGGTGAATAGGATTGCTACTGTTTTTCGCCTAAACACAGAATATACAGCAGAAATAGCAAATAAAAGCGATATAAACAATATAAATAGTATAAAAAATAATCAACCAAAAACACATGGGATTTTATAGTGGTTGC
Source organism: Asparagus setaceus (assembly GCA_012295165.1). NCBI lineage: Eukaryota > Viridiplantae > Streptophyta > Magnoliopsida > Asparagales > Asparagaceae > Asparagus > Asparagus setaceus. The sequence continues at coordinate 77,313,569 of CM022704.1, read as the reverse complement.
AGATAAACAAACCTATGTCCACTTTTCCTTCTCGCTAAGGGCTTCCTCGCTATGAAGAGAGTTCATCTGAATCACAAACCAGATTCAATTGGCTTACAAAACTGAAACCCTACAAATTAGTCGTCTAATCTAACTCTTCACAGTGAGTAACTCCTATCCCTTGTTAGTTTCAACCCTCAATTCAACTGGCTTGAATACACCGTTAAAAAGTTCAAAGAAATACAAATCAAATACCTATTAAGTTCAAAATTAAGAAAATGATCTTATAGCCCTTTTGATAAAACAACCATCCTCCAAAGGATATAACCGAAGCTTGATGAAGAATGGTGATGAAGATCAATCCAAGGGCAACTCCCCTTGCTGAGAAATGATCGAAGATGTTATGCGTGATGAGTAAGAGTTTGACGACGCTCCGGGAAACAAAAATCACTTCTTGATATCTCAAATTCAAAACTCTAGAACGCCTCCTCTTTCCAACCTCCACCAAGTTTTTCTTTCACAATTAGATTAGGAAAGAGATAGATGAAACGTGGTAGAGGTTGGAGATTATATAAATCATGAACGGTTGTGATTGAATCATGAAAAAATATTTCAGCCAACTTTACCATCAATATATAGTGCCTCGCAACCATCAATAGTGTCGAGAGACCATCGATGGTGAGCACCATCGATAATTTTGATGTCTCTAAACTTTTACACCATCGATGGTGCCTTGAACCATCGATGGTCACCATCCACCATCGATGGTTGTGATGCTAAAATCAAATTTTGAGCTGACTTTCTTGTCGTTTCACCTCATACATATCTCATACCTATATTTACCTATACTAAATCATCTCAAACTAATATTAGTACCAAATGAGAATTTGTAATTACTCAAACAAGAGATATTTCACGAACAACATGCTAACATTAACAAAATGATTTGCATGTAACACGTCAAAAGTAATGCAGTTAGGGTGTTTTCTGACAAAACTTAATTATGTGAGTTAAGCAAAAGTTTTAAAATTTTTTGTGGTTAAGTTAAAATAACGCCTGAACTATCGAGAGTTCTGTGAAATTTACTGTGTTTTTAATCCGTGACGGACACGTAAATTTTATTAATGAAGGTGGCATAAATGCCATTAAAAGATTTACAAAGGGGATTCTTTGAATGCATGAGGAAAACAGGATATTATAGAACTATCCTGTGTAAATATACCCTATACATTATAATCTACTTGTAGCATATAATAATATGTGCGTTAATTCCAAAATTTTGCAGTGGAATCTAAACATGTGGAGTGATGAAGACTGCCTCAAGATACTGAGGAACTGCTGGAAGGCTTTGCCGGAAGACGGCAAGGTGATCGCAATCCAGACCATAGTCCCGGTCAAGCCGGAGCCGACTATGGCAATTCAAGAAACAATCCACGTAGACATCATTCTGATGACTCAGTTCCCCGGCGGCAAAGAGAGACCGAGAAAGAGTTCGACACCTTGGCCAAAGAAGCAGGCTTCTCTAGATTAACTGTCATTTACGGTTATGCCACTTGTTCTATGATTGAGTTCCACAAATAGACCATGCATGTCGAGGATTTGTCATGGGGTATTCTATATATCATGGGGTGATGTTGGAGTTTGGATTTAGTGCTGTTTAATTTGAGTGTTGTACTATGTTTTATTTACAGAATAAGAAATGAAGGAAAATGGTGTTTGTGGTTTTATTATTAGAAAACGTAATTGTCAATCAAAATCAATCCAAGTTGTTTAATAATTACTTTTATATGTTCATCCATTTTTGACTAAGGACCCTCCAACCAAATCACTACGTACTCAACACCTAAACACATGTAGTTATCAGATCGTAAACCAAGTAGAGGCTTGTTTTGTAATAATTAGTACTTCGATGCACGATACGTGTATGATACAATATACATTTGAGCAAACAAAATTTAGAAAATGTTGTTAATACCTATTCTAATATATATGAGTGTATGAAAAATACTTTTAACAACTTAATAATTGATGATAATATAAAAAGTTTTGTACGTTTATGTAATTCACAAAATAATAATGCCTTGTACACAGAGTTTTCATAGTTATAGTGTATTGCTGCGTGTGTCATACTACATATACGTGTTTGGATTGTTATAAGAAACAATTGTAAATTGGATAACTTACTTTAGGCAAATCATATTCAAGCATTAAAAGAATTGTTCACTGGCAAATAGGAAGGATTACAATATCTTCACATTTTAGAATGGAAAAAAAAATTTAGAATTTGGACATACTTATATACTGTATTCACTCACTTTTGCGTGACTGAATCTGTAGATATAGCCAGCGGGTGTAGAAATCATTCATCCACAAGCATATTGGCACAGTAGCCCCATTCCAAATTGTGTTGGATCTTAGATGCAAGCCTGGGGGTGAATAAAATTGCTACAGTTTTTTGTCAAAAAACACAGAATATGCAGTGAAAAATAGAAAATTAAAGTTATCAACGATAATCAAACAACGAAAGCAACCAGCCAAGAACATATAAGATTTATAGTTGTTCGGATAACAGTCCTACGTACATTCTTTATTTTCGTAAAGGGACTTCCTTACTATGCAAAGAGTTCTCCTAAATCACAAACCCGATTTAGTAGACTTGCATGACCGCACCCTAGAATCTACCTGAAATCAGTCGTCAAACCTAACTTTCCACAATGAGTAATCTCGCCCCTATCTAGTGCAACCCTCAATTACCCGACTTGAGTACACCGTAAAAATAAGTTCAAAGTAAAACCAACATAAACAATTAGGCTGTGTTTGGCAAAGGGTTAACGGAGGGGTTAAAGGAGTTTAACCCTTCATTAACCTGCCAAACACTAATTTATTGATAAGAGGTTTGTTAATCCTTGATAAGCGGTTGAGACCTCTTAGCCCTTCAAAACCCATCATTTTGAGGGTTTTACAAATCCACCTGTTGAGGGGGTGTAACTTTAACCTGTCTCTCATCATGAGGGTAGGCTATGACATTTTCGAAAAAATTAGGTGGGGCCATGAGAAAGTCACATCTAATTGTGATGGTAAACTACATAAATCAAAACCCTAGAACTCTCTTCATCTTCATCATCATCATCATCTTCTTCTTCTTCTTCTTCTTCTCTCTCTCTCTCTCTCTCTCTCTCTCTCTCTCTCTCTCTCTCTCTCTCTCTCTCTCTCTAATAATATAAAGTCCCCAATAGGTCAGGAAAGAGATGTCCTAAACTTGGTAGAGATTGGATATAAAAGAAAAGACGAACGGCTGAGATTAAATCTGGAAATCTATAGTATGTCGTGTTTACCATCGATGGTGGCTCTCGACCATTGATGGTGTCGAAACCATCGATGGTTAAGAGGTTCATTGATGATATGAAAGTATATGTAGTAAAAATCATCAATGACCATTGTCGACCATAGATGAGCTCTTCTTACCATCGATGATCGATGCCAACCATCAATGGTGACAAGTCCAAATTAACTTTTGACCGATTTTCGTGTCGTTTCCGGTATACTTTTATAACTATATTTATCCGTATTATATCATCTCAAATAAATAATATCTTGAGCGAGAGTTTGTTATTACTCAAACAAGAGATATTTTACGAACTACATCCTAACAATCTCCGTTTTCATAGTAACAAATTTGGAATTTAAAATCTTGAAATACACGATATTTGAGATATATAAACATCAATAACAAACATAAATACGATTATGAAATAATTTATGTTTACCATAAATTATATTATCATAGTCCCCACGATCTTTACACTTTTCTCGGTGAAGCCCCTCGACGATGTTACTTCAAAATGTGAAATGACCTAAGTATGCATTTCATTCATAAAATCTTCCAACCAATAAAAGAATACCTCGAGGACTTACAGTTCTCTCAAAACCCCATTAACTACTTTAATTACAAGAAACCCCTTAGTTTTTGGGGTGTTAAAGATAACCCCTCTTTTCTCGGCAAAACCACGATCTTTACACTTTTCTCGGCAAGCCCCTTTGGATCATTACTTTAAAACTTCAAATGACCTAAATACACATTTTAGTAAAAAAATATCAAAACCTATAAAAGAATACCATGAGCCATTTCAGTTAACCAAGTCAACGATGTTCTCCACGTTGTACTTATTTTTGGAAGTAATTAGGAACAGATCTTTTTACAATAATGTCATTTTAAAAGAAAAACAGAATCTGAGAAAAAAAGATTCACCAATTGTTTGATCTACAATCATTAAAATGATGCACTGCTAGTAATACAATAAATGACGATGCTTGCATACCTAATAGTAGATGGTGATAAAACCAACTCCTAATTAAATTTGGATTGACTTCTAATTTATAAATAAAAAAGTTTGTAGGGTTTACATAAATTTTTATCCCTTTTATTGGTGATCGTTGACTCACATGGTGAGGATGATATTATAGCAAACTGGACTGATAACTTCTAATTTATAAATAAAAGGTTGGAGGTTTAAATTGAAACTTTTGATAGCCAACTACTTGAAGTCCTATTAGAAGAGGAGTGCATGTGTAAAGTTTGTACACACAATTGGCCATGTTTAGGATAAGTCCATGTGACAGGATAGAAACTTGTTTGATTATAGAGATTTTAACTAAACTAAGGACTATAGTTTCAAATACAATATGAATACATTAGGGCAACCATGGATAAGATTAGTTTAGCGGTCTTTCATTTAATGATTCCCTATAGATAGCACAAAACTCGTAATAATTATGCTAATTAAATATATTACTTAGAATAAGATAATAATGTAATAACTAAAAGATCAAGGATAGTATTGATCATAAAAACTTTTCCCAAACTCACATTTGGAGGATGATTTTGAAATGCTGATGCAGCAGTAACTTATTGACTTGGTGACGGTATGTTGGATGAGTTAAATTTAGGTTTCATTTTAAATTGGGGAACAAATTGACGTTAGGGCTAAGACCTAAGCTACAACAAACGGAAATTGACAAGGGGCAAAGCAACGTGCATTCATCAAACCCTAAACGGAAGTCCTATTTGAGTGGTGAAGACCACATAAAGACACTGAGGAACTGCTGGAAGTCTTTGCCGGAAGACGGCTAGGTGATCATAATGCATAGCATGGTTCCCGTCGCCCCGCAGCCGACTATATATGGATAATCAAGAAGCGATCCACCGTGACCTCATCTTGATGGTCAAATACGGTAGTAAAGAGAGGATCGAGAGTTTCAGTACCCTTGGCCAAAGAAGCAGGCTTCTCTCGATACAAAGTCGTCTACGTACGGTTCTATGCTTGAATTTGACAAATAGACCATGAACAGAATTTGTCATGACATATTCTACCGTGTTTGATGTTGGAGTATGGATCCAATGTGCTTCGTGTTGTTCTGAGAATAAAAACAATCATGGAATCATATTGGTGATTTTTTTTCTATTGCTCATCTTACACATGATGACATGCATCCATATTTTTAAGGTTTATTGCACAAAGACCCCATGTAGTATCATGTTTTCAAATTACCGCTCACGCAGTTTTCATTGTTGCAGATTGACCCCTGAGGTAAACGTTTTTGTCTCTTTTACCTTCAAATAAATTCATTAATTTGACCTAAGGGTAATATCTATCAAAATTTCACCACCGATAAAAGAGTCTTAAATTTTAATCTACTATTTGCAATAATGAAACTATGAAGGTAGTAAGTGCAAAACAACGATACTCTATGGATCATCTATGTCCATTTAACCCTTTCTTTAAGATGGGCTAAATTGCTAGATCGATAAATTTAGTGACACATTTTACCAATAAGGTATATTTATTGGTCGCGGCAACAATAAAGTATAAAAGTGACCTTGTTTAGGCAATAAGACATGTCCGTCGTTGGCAGTGAGATTTGAGGAGCAAATTAGGATTTGTTTTTATTTTTTGCATATATGCCCATGTTAAATCTCATGTATCTAACAAATTATCCCTAATTCTTGAGTTTGTAACAAAAACTCACAACATCTCTCTCATCAATCTCCCTCTCACATCTCCTTCCCCACTCTCCTCCTCCCTCCCCTCCCCTCCCTCTCCCTCTTCCACCATCACTCCCAGTATCCTCTCTCCACTCCCCTCTTTACCTTCCACATCCTCCATCCCTCACAGTAGGAGCGGGAGGAGGAGATGAGGTGTGAGAGGGGAGAGGGAGGCGAGAAGATGGTGAGAGAGAGATTGATGATATAAATATTAGGTTTTTCTTGCAAAAATAAAATGAGATTTAGGTGTTATTTTGTAAATATGGCAGATTTGAGGGTTATAAATGCAGAAAAAACTTTATTTGCTGTTTTAATCTCACAGTAGGTGAGTGAATAGGTTGAATTGACTAAATAAGGGGTCACTTTTATAACTTATTATCGTTGGAGCCCATAAATATACCTTATTGGTAAAGAAGTTGATAGGAAAATAAATGTGTATTCCTAAAGTTGCAAGTATACAACCATCAAGTTATAGTATAAAAGTTATCGATCCACGAGGAAGGTGTTGTAGGAGTTATTCAAATTCGGTTCTTATGTTGTGTGTGTAACAATTAGGAGTGAAAACATGATGAAAGTGGTTGTGGAGAGATTAGAGAGTGTGGAAATGATGAAATGTAAACAAAAATAAAATGAGAATGAAAAGTGGGGAGATAAAGAGTGGATGTGAATATGTGCGAATAAATCAAAACAAGATTGAGAGAGTGTGTGAGAAGTAAAGGAAAATAAAATCAAGAAAAGAAAATCATGAATATAGATAAAAATCAAGAAAGCAAAAGATGGAGGATTCAATTAAAGATATGAAAAATCTAGACTTAAATCCACTAGCTTATCTCACTTATAAAATATGAATTATTATCTTATTATCACATTTTATATTAGATTTATTAAGTATAGCCTATCCTATCACTTTTAAACCAAGCATAACCTATCCTATTATCATCCAAGCAAAATTAATACTCATGAAAAGAATAACAGAGTGATAGTAATTCTAGAATTCATTAGCATACTCTATCCTATCACTTTTAAGGCAAGCATAGATTATCTAATTCTTCTTCTATCAATTAGTTCTCTAGTTGATTATCCTAAATATGATCATTTAAGCACAAGAGAATAATCTATAAATTATAAGGAGATTAATACTAGTTTCATGCAATTCTAGAATTCCTACAAGTGTTTAGTTCCACATCTTTAGAAAATAAAACAAAGAAATAAAAAGAGAGAGATGAAAAAGAATAAAAAGAGAAGGAGAGGGAATAAAAATAATCTAAACTATTAGCAAGAAAATAAATCTATACTACAAAGTAAAAACATGACATGAAAGTAAATACATGAAATTAAAGATATGAAAGTAAAGACATGAATGTAAATCTACTCTACAAAGCATTAAATAAGAAAGAAAAGAAAATATTACAAGAAAAGAAAATATTACAAGAAAAGAAAAGAAAGGAATAGAAAGCAAACCCTCATCTTCATCTTATCTTCATCTTCATCCTCTTTTCATCCTTGGACAAAGAGAAGAAAAGAAAATATAAAGGGTGAAAATATTTTTTATTAATTATAACTAAAAGTTATAAATTTGGAAGGTCTTCAATTAAGAGTAACCCTCCTCTCAAAAGGAGTTATTACAAAATATTTCACCCTTCAAGCCCTCACTCTACCCCTATTTATAGATAACAAGAATCTCTCACAACCTTTGGATTTGTCTTGGGCCCCAAGTAACCCTCACAACCATATGATTTGGCTTAGGCCCCAAGCGAACCTCATAACCATAGAATCTCAAAATAATCTAGACCATTGATTCAATACTTGAGAGATGAGCTTTGTGAGCTTTATTTCTTTTGTATTTAATTCATTTAAGACTCTTGGGCTTATTGAAATTTAACTTGGCCTTCAAATAATTAAATATATATCACTAAAATTCGGATTTTGTCATAACCTATTGTTGCTGATGAAATTTTAGAATTTGGTAATTTGGATGGCTCCGTCTCGTCGAGATAGGCAATTTTCATATATAATATGTTGAATTACGCTTTAGGATTGGGAGATATCGCCTTTTTTGCGGTTGACTATCCCGAGCACGAATTTGACTTTATGTTTTCCATATTTGATTTGATTTTCAATTGCAAGCCAAGTTATTGATAATTACGAAGAAAGTGATGAGTGTTGAGATTTTGCTTCTAAACTTAGTCGTGAGCTTAGGATTTAGGCATCACGGGATTCATTAGAGATCTTTTGGGCTTGAAATAGTCTTTATTTGAGCTCTTATTCAATAATTCTATATTACCGCAAATTAAGATAAAACAATTATTAGTAGATATATTTATTTAAATAAAATAGATAATGAGGGTATAAAAGTGTAATAAAATGTGATGATCGAAGTGCCACTAAATATACCAATCTAGTAATTTAGTCTTGTAAGATGTGTCCATAAAAGTTATCTCCTATGCATTTCGTTCAATGAAAAGAAATCTCCACGGTGTTTATCTGGTTATTCTATCACATTCATTAATTTATTCAATATCAACATGATCTTACAAAAGCATAACATGAGAATTTGTTCCACGCTAGAAGTAGTTAGATGGATACAAGTTTTATGTCGTGCTTGCACGAGAGGGTCTAGATTTTTTAGTTTGTATATCTGATTTCTTTATTTTCTATAAGCTTTTTTAGTTATGTCCATGTTTCTAAATACAATTGTACTGAATTTGTTTTGCACAATCCTAATGTGCACTATATTGGACTTCAGAATTAAACAAGCCCGTTTCCGTTTTGCTAAAAAGTTATTTTAAACAAGTCAAGTTCAAACGTGCGCCCTACAACGAACCCTGTGCTGTGCTTCACATTCATGACACAGATACTAAGGTCCTAAAGAATAATAATTGTCACCTAAATGAGTTTGCGTTATGCACAACTTCACAAGTTTTATAAAAAATATTATGAGTTCCCTTTCTCCAAATCATGATCATCATAAAAATAAAAATAAAATTGTCTGCAAATTTTGCTCAAATTCGTTTCACACAAGAAATCAAACATTCAGAATTATCGGCCAAAAACTATATATCACAAGTTCAGCAGTCAAAAATAAACGAATTATCAGCAAATTCACAAACTTCAATTATCAACAACAAAAATGAACCGATCGGATACATTCTCAGTCAAACAACCTTACAGAAAGGAAACTTTAACAAAGATGTGATTGATCGAGGACTTACAGAAAGGAAACCCTAATGAATCAGATAACAATACCGATATCTCATTGCTAGCTGCTCGATCTCTTCTCTGGAACTGTGACATGATATTCAAAGATAAGACTCATCGGCATCAATGAAAGCGATGATCAGAGAGATGACGAAAGTGGAGAGAGAACTTACGATGATGACAACGGATTAAATGAACAGCGATGATGATGGAAGAAGATGGAGATGATGATGATTGTGAGTTTGGCTATGGCAAATCGAGAGCGGCGATGATGATCGGATGATGGTGATCGAGTTTGGCGCTGACGTTTTAAATTTTGGGGAATTTTTACGTTGTACTTTGTATTGTTCCAAGAATAAATAAACGAGGAACTAACGGCGTGGCGCTTCATAACCGATTTGGTCTAACAAAACTTGGGTTCAGTCAGCCACAAATTTATTTCGGCTTTCTTGTGGAAGTGCTAAGTTCACCAAACCAGTACTCGAGTCCTCAAAAAATTTGAAACAACTACAATTAAGACAACTAATGGTCTAATCCTGCAATTAAAATGTTACTTAAAAATAAAGAAAAAGAATATATATATATATATCCTTGAATTGGGATATGCATTAATTATTAGATATGAAACGAAGAGTTTTACTTTTCAATGGCAATTATTCCTCATTTATAGAAGGAAGTCGTTAATTTTATCATCCATCTAAAACAGGCTGGGCCACAACTCTATGAGCCAAGCTTACTACAGTCATGGGCCAAAATAACGTCCAACTTAAGAAAGCACTTCTCTGCAATCATGACCACTTAATCCTATCCTAACCCAATTAGCAAAGGTTCATGTCGTGTCGAAAATTATGTGGCATAAGGCTTTAAGCTGTATAATTTCCAAATTATGAAGAGGTTCGGAGTTAGACGAATATGTATTTGGGCTTAGCACTAGCTTCTATTTGGGCCTGGTTTCGATCCCTGTGTCATCCCTATTCTCAAGACCCTTAAAATCCTTTGGACAATTTAGTTAAACAAGAGTTTTCCTTATAAAAATCGAACAAGTTTTGTTTAACAAGATTTTTCTTTTTTCTTTGAATAGAACAGCATTTGTTCGATTCAGTTTAATACCTGGAAAGTCCTTGAATTCGATCTCCAAAATAATATAGAACAAGATTTTCATTACAAAAATTGAAAACTATTACGAACTTTAATAAAGATTTAGTTACTAACTAGTATTTTAGCTCGTGCTAAGCACGATCTTATCGCAATTCACTAATATTTCGTCATGTTCCAATCACTCGTTTCACAATAAAATATAAAAAATACAGTGATATATCTCCCTTTCTGAAGCACGGAACTCCACCCCCCCCCAAAACCGATTGAGGTTTGAAAATATATCATTGCACGGAAATCACGATAAAGTTAAAAATTGAAAGATAATAAATCATAATTAAAACAATTCCAAGAGCACTAAAATACATTTAGTATAACAAAACTGACTTTTGTCTTTATTAGTTGTAGTTTTGTATGGTATTTACTTTATGTTTGATTGTACATGTCTTTTTCTTTTTATTTTTGTAATAATATGAATGTGTAGTCATGTATTTACTAATTTTATTATTGTATGCATATTTCATTTGATTTCTAAGACCTATATTATATCCAAATAAACTTGATTGAATTTATTGTAATTTTTCCAACTTAAAAAAGTTAACTTAGAAGTTTTCTTAGTTCGAATCAAAGTAGGCCAAATTTATGTTTAATACCATAAGATATTGATATTTGTTATATATCAAAAAGAATCCACTAATTTTGTACAATTGTTATGAGATATCCAGTTAGATTTTTGTTATGAAACATCAATTATAAAAAGCAAACAAATAAAATAACTATAGTAAAGTGAAATATTTAAAGACTTTCATCAAGTGGAGATTCTCACCTAGAGTTTAATCAAGAAAAGAGGCTCAATTTATAATTCTAAAACACATTTTGTTGAATTCTAAAAATATAAATAAAATAATTAGAGCAAAGTAGAATATTTAGAAACTTTCATTAAGTAGAGATTCATTAATAATTGAGAATAAAATTTAGGATAATAAAAATTTAATAGAAACAAACCTAATTAATTGAAATCGAGGATAAAAATTGGATATTAGTTAATTAAACTAAATAAATTCAGTAAAAGTTAGATTTTTAAAATAAAATCAATCAAGAAATCCTACCCAAATAGTTCTCAAATAATTTATACCTCTAAAATTTCATTCTCTTTATTTTTCCCATTAATTTCTTTTAAAGCGTGATACAATTATATTGTATTAAAATGATATGATATAATATAAAGAAAAGTAAAATAAATATCATGAGTGTTCAAAATCAAGAGAAGAGCCCCAATTTCAAATATCTCTTGATCCTAAAAATCTAAAAAAGTCAATAGTTAGAAAAAAGCGAAAAACTATTAAGAAATCATGAAAAGAGCAAAAATTATAGCTTATAGGTCTTATTTGAACTCTTCAAAGGATTATCCTAAATAATTAATATAAAAAATTGTTAAAAATTCATGAAAAGGGTAAAAATTATTTTCTGAAGAAAAATATAATTTTGGAAGAATAGTTGATGACTCGTCAGAAGTGTAGGGGTAAAGAAAAATCGGGTAGGGGGCGAGGGATTTTGTACCGTTAGGATTATGTTAAAGAATATTTATTTTACTAATATTTATAAAATAGTTGTCAAATTTCAAATAATTCACAATTTACAAAATATTTCAATTTCCATAAATATTTGGTTTTGAAATTATAAATATAAAAATTAGTTAACAAACTAAATTGTTTTCTAAATTTAAAAAGAGGGGTACAGTTTGTTTTATAAGTTAAAAAATCTATTTTCAATAATTATATTACCAATAATAAATTTATAATTTAAAACAATATTTACAAAAGATACCTAGAATATATGACAATAATTATTAAGTTATATGTTATATAATTATATGCTATAAAATCAGAAAATAACAGGTAAATCAAATATTAAAAATTTCGAGAATATCCTATATTAAGTATGCTTCTGTTATACTTTATCTAATTATATATTATTTTGAATAAAATATGAAAATAAGCTCACATTTAAGATATATGATCTTTTCAAATTATTTATAATTTAATAGATTTATTTACCAAAAGCAAATTTGACAAATAATCTAACATATCTGGGAGACTTTTATTTTTGTAAATAAGAAAACATTATGGAAGGTACTATTTTACTAGATCTCAAGTCAACTATAGTATCTTGATTAAGTTATCAAAAATAAATTTGCCATATAATATAGTTACCATATCCATTTAAAATTTAAAAATAGAGAGTAATAAAAGTTTAAATGTATGTAAGATATCTTAAAGATAATGAAATATGGGTCAATCATATTTTTAAATTTTACTTCTATCAGATAATTAAAATTTTGATATATGTGGGATCTGTAAATAAATTTTACATCTATAAGATATCTTATTTATATATTTTTCTATGTTATAAAATCTAAAAATAACGAGTCAATCAAATCCTTAAAAATTCAGGAATATCCTATATTAATTATGATTATGTTATATTTTATAAATCCAAGATATCTTAAAGATAATGAAATATGGGTAAATCATATTTTTAAATTTTACTTCTATAAGACAATGAAAATTTAGGTATATGGGATATACATATTTTACATCTATAAGATATCCTATTTATATAATTTTATATATCTTTTTATATGTTATAAAATCTGAAAATAACGGGTAAATCAAATCCTAAAAATTTGGGAATATCCTACATTAATTATGATTATGTTATATTTTATATAATTATGTATGTTATAAAATAAAGTGTAAATCAAATCTTAAAAATTCAGGAATATATGATATTAATTATAATTTTGTTAAATTTTATATAATTATATGTTATAAAATCAGAAAAATAACAAGTAAATCAAATGTCAAAATTTTAGAGAATATCCGGTAATAATTATACTTATGTTATATTTTATATAATTATATATTTTTTGTATAAAATGTAAAATAAGCAGGGATTTAAGATACATGATCTTTTAAAATTTATTTATAAATTAAGTTTCTAATTTAAATAATTTATAAATTAAACAGAATATTTGAGCTCAATTACATTGAATCAATTATTAATAATTAAACAGATAATTTCCTATTTCAAAAAATCCAAAAATATCCAAAATCATAATAACTAAATTAAATTATTAATTAATGAAATAATTTTTTATAAGCTGATATTTTTGTTTAACATTCACATTTTTAAATACTAAAATTATATATATTTAATTAAAATTAAAATTAAAATCTAAATTTATGAATAATATCCCATTTTTATAAAACATTAAGGAGGTATTTATTTTATTGAATCAATAATTGAAATATTTATTTTTATATTAATTATTAATGAATCAATCATTGATAATTATACAAATTATTCATATTTTAGAAAAGATTAAAAAATAATAATTCAAAAACACAATAATCAAATAAAATAAAATAATCAGAAATATCTAAAATTTAAAATATGGATATTATATAATTTATGAATATAGAAATAATTTTGGCATAAACAAATATTTTGAATAAAATTAGATTTTTAAATTTAAAAATACAGATATTTTATGAAATATTAGAGTCATGATTTATGAAAAAATCTTATTTTCGTAAAAATTTAGATGATAAAATACGAAATACAAAAATAAATATTTCAGAATGTTATGAACCTAACTAATTTCTCAATCATTATTAAATTTAGTATACAAATATTATACAATCATGACTCAGGATATGTATTTGTTGCAAAAATTATTCTAAAAATTATGATCGAAATATTATCTTCAGAAAATTTAATAAATAAACATTAATATCACAAATTTTGAAAATAAAATCACTAATAAAATTAATTATCAGAACTATTTAAAAATAAAAAATAAAAATTCAAATTAATTTAGGTATTCATTAATCTCATAATTGCTATTTTTAAAAATTTAAAACTAATTTATTTCAAAATTGGTATTAAATTCAAAATAATTTGAAAAATAAGAACACGATCTAAATTTAGTATATTAATAAAAGTATAATTTTTCCATTACTTCACTTAAATATGAATCTATTATATATAAATTTGGTAAGTTAAATTTGGTAACATAAATTTGGAATATTGAAATTTTTGAAACTTTTGTATTATTTAATCTCAAAATTAGTACTAAATTTGGTATAAAATGTACAAAATCTGAATCAAAATTTGAAATTTCAAAACTAAATAATTTTGAAAAGAAAAATTTTCATAATTATTTAAAAATAAAAACCTTAAAATAAAATTAATATCATTAATTTTGAAAATAGAAAACCATTAATAAAAATAAAATTTAATAACTATTTAAAATGAATATTTGAAAATTTTGCTATTAAAAATTTGAACATTTAGGTTTTCATTAATCTCATAATAATTACTATTTTTGAAAATTTTGAAACTAATTTATTTCAAAATTGCTATTAAATTAAAAATAATTTAAAAATAGGTACACGATCTAAATTTGGTAATCTAATTAAAGTAAGATTTTTTCTATTAGTTTAATTAAAATATGAATCTATTATACATAAATTTTGTAACTTGAATTTGCTAACATAAAATTGGTAATTTGAAATTTATTGAAATTTTGGTATTATTTAATTTCTAAATAAGTAATAAATTTGGTATAAAAATATAATTTCAAAACTATCTAAAAACAAAACATACAAAATTCAAATTAAAATTTGAAATTCTGAAACTAAATAATTAATTCTATAACAATTTTAATTTCAATAATAGAATTTTAAAAACTGAAATTTGAAATTAATATTAAAATTTTAGGAAATAAAATCTACGAATATAAATAATTTTTAAAAATACTTTAAACTAAAAATAGAGAAAATTCAAATGAATTTGGTAGCATCAATTTGGTAATTTGATTTTTTAAAATTTTGGTATTATTTAATATAAAAATAGTACTAAATTTGATAACATAAATTTGGTAATTTGAAATTTATTGAAATTTTGGTAGGTAAAATATTTTATTTCAGTAGTATTATAAAAATCCAAAATTTTAAATTAATATCAAAAATTTTAAAATAAAAATCTGTTTATAAAAATAATGTTTATGAAATATTGAAAAATTAAAACACGAAAGATTCAAATTAATTTTGTAGCATCAATTTGGTAATTTGATTTTTTTAAAATTTTCGGTATTATTTAATCTCAAAAATAGTATTAAATTTGGTATAAAAATAAAATTTTAGAAATATTTAAAATTAAAAAATCTAAAATTAAAACT
This sequence comes from Asparagus setaceus, assembly GCA_012295165.1. NCBI lineage: Eukaryota > Viridiplantae > Streptophyta > Magnoliopsida > Asparagales > Asparagaceae > Asparagus > Asparagus setaceus. The sequence goes on along the minus strand of CM022704.1, from coordinate 77,298,009 downwards.
AATATCAGAAAATGAATTTCATAATTGTTGTTTTGGAAAAATTCGGAATTAAGTTTTTAAATTGGTATTAAATTTGGAATAGGTTGAAAAATAGGAACACGATCTAAATTTTATAATTTAGTTAAAGGTTGATTTTTAGAAAAATAAAAATTTCATATGATAGTTTTAAATTTTCAATATTTTTATTCTAATATAGTCAATAATTCAAGTCTATAAATTTGAATCAAAATATGCATCGAATTATGAATAAAAATAACTATTCAATATAAAAAATATTAAAAATGTGAAATAAAAATAAATATTCGATGGTTGTAGAATAAATACCTGAATTTATTCTCCAAGCAATAAAAGCATTGTGGGTTGAAGATAAAAATCAGAGTTTTTCCCCGGAGTAATTTTTTCCCAATAAAAATTAAAACCGCAACTATTAGATATAAAAAATATTAAACATATTAAAATAAAAATAAATATTCAATAGTTGTAGAATAATTACCTGAATTTTTCTCTCAATTAACAAAACCACCATGGTAATTAACAAAACTATTAGATAAAAATTAGAGAATTTTTTCTTGGAGTAATTTTTTCCCGGAAGAATTAAAACTACAAAAACTATTAAATAACTTAAAATAAAAATAAATATTTGATTGGTAGAATAAATACCTGAATTTTTTCCAAACAAAAATGCTTGTGGGTTGAAGATAATAAATCGAGGTTTTTTTCCGGAGTAATTTTTTAGAAGAATTAGAACATGACTATTATATAAAATATATTAAAATAAAAATAACTATTCAAGGGTTGTAGAATAAATACATGAATTTTTCTCCATGCAAAAGGACTGTGGGTTGTAGATAAAAATTGGAGAATTTTGTTCAAGAATTTTTTCCGAGATTAATGAAAACCGAAAAAGAAAATTTCATTTGAGAAGAAACGTCTTGAAGAGATTAGGATTTGATGTTATTTGTGATAATTAGAGTTAGTTATAAAAGATATTATAAAAGATACAGTGATTGATAATAAATTGATTTTTAATGTATATAAAGATGTTTAAATTAAAGGTTGAGATATTATAGCAATTAACATGGACAGTTTAGATGGGATGACATGTGTCAAAAATTTTGAGAAGGAGGAAGATGATGTGGCATTCTCTGATGAGGTTTTAGGCCTTTTGGTTTTCTTTAATATATACCCTAGTAAAAGATGGGGTTGATTGTTAACATACTCATTAATGAGTGATTCCCGATAAGACTTATCAAATAAGGGCAATAATTGACAAGAAATATCCAGGTCGCTTATAGTAACGCTATCAATTTTGCACGCAATTATAATTGTCTTTTCTACACTAATAAACTCTCCGTAAGGAAGAAAAGTGCTCAAAAGATTAGTAGAAACTTTTGCATTCAAAATTAATCCATGATGTTTAAACAATTAATTTCTATATGCTCATGCATCTTTGACAAAGACCCTTCAACCAAATCATTACTTATCAAATAAGGGCAATAATTGACAAGACTTGTCCAGGGCTGTGCTTATAGTAATGCTATAAATTTTGCACGCAATTATAATTGCCTTTTCTACGCTAATAAACTCTCCGTAAGGAAGAAAAGTGCTCAAAGATTATTAGAAACTTTTACATTGAAAATTAATCCAAGATGTTTAAACAATTAATTTCTATATGCTCATGCATCTTTGACAAAGGACCCTTCAACCAACTCATTACTAAACAATTAATTTCTATATATGCTCATACATCTTTGACAAAGGACCCTTCAACCAAATCATTATTTATCAAATAAGGGCAATAATTGACAAAGACATGTCCAAAGCTCTGCTTATAGTAATGCTATCAATTTTGCACGCAATTGTAATTGTCTTTTCTACGCTAATAAACTCTCTGTAAGGAAGAAAAGTGCTCAAAAGATTATTAGAAACTTCTGCATTCAAAATTAATCCAAGATGTTTAAACAATTACTTTCTATATGCTCACGCATCTTTGACAAAGGACCCTTCAACCAAATCATTACTTAACACCTTATGCATGTAGTTGAAAAATTAAACTAAAATTTTATAGTATATAAATTGAAGTATGAAAGATTTACAATTCATGGTCAGATTATAACTTTAATTTAAAAAAATGAAAATAAAATCTAGACATTGTATCTTCTCAACATTAAATAAAAGATAACCTTGGCACGAGGCTTTGGGTGAGTCAAGACTAAATAAAAGATAGAGAAGGAATTTTCCGTATGGATCATAACCTTGGCACGAGGCTTCATAGTCATCAATCTCGCTATTGAATTCTTTCTTTGGAGTCATATCACGTCATTGGCAACCATCAACACGATTTTAAACTCCTACCGTGTTCAGACATTTCATTACTGAGACAAATCGGTCTATGATAGTGTTAATCTGATTAACATCAACCTTCAACTCATCAAACTCAATTCGGGTAATAGGGGCTTCGCCCACCATCGGATCAGAGAAACAACGCTTTGATACTAATTAACGCAACGTGTGGAAATGATAAACCTCAGAATCTACCAAGAGACGTTTTCTTAATCAATAAAAAACAATCTGTGAATACACAAAGAGACAGCCTAGAATCCACAAAGTAATATAAAATAGTTCAGCACTGTAGCGGCAGAAAGCCTAATACTGTAGCAAAACAAAAAAACCATCGGTGCTATAGTGGGTACTGTAGCAAAGCTTTGTTTTTTTCGCCGATGGTCAAAGAGGGCCCATCGATGGTCAAGGTTCATTGATGGCGTATAGTAACCAATTTCAGAATTCCAGAAAGTTAATTTCAAACTATCGTTGGCCTACTGTGGCCCATCGATTGTCATCATCTCATCAATGGTGTACAGTGGCCAATTGTCGATTTACAAAACTCAAAATCAAATCATCGATGCTTTATAGGGAACCCATCAATGGTTCTATGAGACTGATCGATGGTCATAAGGAACTATCGACGGTGACGATGGCAATTTACAGAGTTTAAGAGTTAATCACAACAGTCCATTGATCCTTTTCATCTCCACTTATACTATGATTTGAATATATCTTTCCCAACTAATTAGAGGCTATATAAGATTGAAAGAGATAATTTTTTAAGGAGGATTTTGGGGTTTGAAATAGAGAGAGTTTAAAGAGAGAAAATTCTGGGGTTTATTTTAAGAAGATTGATTTGTGATCTGAACTCCCAGAGCCTCAACAAACTCTTTCTCGCTACACTCAACATCTTTGGATCATCTTAGCGAGAGGAGTTACCCTTAGATATAACATTTACACTGTTTTTCATCTAGCTTCGCTTCAATCTTTTAAAGGACGATTTATTTAATCAAAAGGACTGTAAGATTTTTTTTTATTTTTTTATGCTTAAACTGTATTTGGTGGTTTGTTTCAAACTTATTTGTAAAGCATATTCAAGCCGGTGTTAAATGAGGATTGGTACGAGCTAGGGCTAAGTGTTACTCATTGTGGAGAGTTAGATTAGACGACTGATTTCGCGTAAATTTCAGGGTGCAGTCTTTCTAAGCCTACTGAATCGGGTTGTGATTCAGGAGAATTCTTGGCATAATAAGGAATCCCCTTCGTGAGAAGGAAGAGTAGACATAGGATTGTTATCCGAACCACTGTAGAATCTTGCGTGTCCGTAGTTAATTATTTTTCTTTTTTATTTTATCTATTCCACTGCTTATTCTGTGTTCTTAACGACAAAGGTAGCAACCCTATTCACCCCCTTTAGGCTTGCATCACAAATCTAAGATTTGTTGTTTTCCTCTCCTTCTTTTTCTTTAGTTCATTCACTGGAATTAACACCTTGAACTAAAGTGATCGTTCATGTTATTAACATTTTGAATTGCTGCGGTACAACAAAGAAACTACTAATTAACACTTATAATCAACAAGGTGATCATCAACGATATCAATCCTGAAGATTTGTTTATGAAAGCTACAGCTCAACATGAATATTTAAAATTCGTAAGGTGCAGCCGTGCAGGTCTAGCTAATGAATTTCAAATTCTAGTGCGGTTATCATCATTGACTAATTAATCATCTTCGGGGGTAGAATGAATTTTTGATTATTTTTCCCTAAACCCTTAATTATATAAACCCCTCATGATACTAGCTTCTCAAGCCCCATTCTATTCCCTCTCATTTCCTCTGTCTATAGTTAAACAAAAATGAGCTCAATCCAAAACTTGACAACCGCAGCTCCCCAAATTACGACCGACGAGGAGGCATGCATCTACGCCCAACAACTGGTCACCTTCACCATCCTTCCCATGACTGTAACGTGTGCCATTGATCTCGGCATCTTTGAGATCATCGCCAAGGCGGGCCCCGGAGCTTCCTTGTCCCCTGTGGAGATCGCTGCTCAGCTGCCGACCAAAAACCCGCAGGCCGCGTCGATGCTTGACAGGACGATGAGGCTGCTGGCGAGTTACAGTGTGTTGACTTGCACCGTCGAGATGAGGGATGATGGGACGGTGGAGAGGAAGTATGGAGCTGCGCCAGTGGTGAAGTACTTGACGAAGAATGAGGATGGGGTTTCTATGGCGGGTTTGACTCTGACCCAGGACAGGGTCTTCATCGAGAGCTGGTACGTTTATTTCTTTCTTGGTTAATTTCTTAGGTTAAATATCATAAACCTCCCCGCCTCTCTCTCTCTCTCAACTTTAGATGATTATCAGAAAAACTCCCTTAACTTTGAAAATATCAGAAAGCCCCTCTTAAATTTAGAGGTTACCAGAAAACCCCTCTCAACTTTGAGATTTTATCGGAAAAAGCCCCCCTGATTAGGGGAGTTTTGTGATAAATCTCAAAGTTAAAGGGAATTTTCTGATAAATCTGAAAGTTAGGGGAGGGTTTGTAATAATCCAATAATCCTAATATTTAAGGGGAGTTTTTCTGATATTTTAAAAGTTAAGGGGTATTTTCTGATAATCATCCAAAGTTAATGGGGTTTTCTAACATTTAGCCATTTCATCATTATATACACTAGGATCTGGCTAGCGGTTTAGCAATGGGTTAAGTAAGAGGTTAAGAAGAATTAATCCCTCCTTGTTTTCTCAAACAAGGGTGAGTAATAATCAGTTTAAAATGCTTAAACTGATTGAACTGACCGAATGATGATTCGATACAATTTTAGAATATATTTTAGTTGCTATTTATGTTATTGCTAAAAAACCTTGAAAATCATGTTGCAATTAAGATATGTACACTTTATTTGCTTAATTTTTCATGATTTTATTATTTATCATTTTCTAAAAAAAAGTCGGTTCTTTAAAAATTTAACTTATTTGAATTCAAAATCGGATCACTAGCTAGATCAAACACGGTTGTGCTCCACAAATATCTAATTCACTAACTCCCGGCGATTGAGCCTCACTGTGGTTCCCCATAGCATCCTACGTCCTTCACAACTGTGATTGAGGATACATATCGATAACTGGGAGTACAAATCTTATAAGAACACCTAACGTATGAATGAGGCGCAGGAGAAAGGTATAGGGACAGTTTGGGGACTTTAGTTGCCCCTTGTTCAGAAGTGCTTTGGTAAGATTTGTATCGGATAATTGGTTCATAAATTAATTAGTTTATTAGCTAGTAGGAAGACTTTGCTAGCCGCCAACTCAATGGTAGAAACGGCTCTTTTTGGCTTTAAAATCCTAGACTTTTAATGGCTTGCCTAATTTGTTAACAATTAAATGTGCTTCTGTGATAGGTACCATTTCAAAGATGCGGTGTTGAACGGAGGCATCCCATTCAACAAAGCCTATGGTATGGACCTGTTCGAGTACCTTGGAACGGACCCAAGGTTCAATGAACTGTTCAACGAGGGGATGACGGGCCACTCCACCATCGTGGTCAAGAAAATTCTTGAGACTTACAGGGGTTTCGACAATATAAAGGTGCTCGTCGACGTTGGTGGAGGTGTCGGAGGAACTCTCAACATGATCGTCAAGAAGCATCGCCACATAAAGGGGATTAACTTTGATCTCCCTCATGTCATTTCAGAGGCTGAGAAAATTCCCGGTATGAGATATTGGATACTAACTAATATTTCATTTAGCAAAATGATGTCAAAATGTAATAATAATAAGGTATATCTGTTTCCATTACACTTACCTGATGAACCTTATCATTTGTTTGTTTTTAAAATCATATAGAAAAGGGAGTTGACAGCTAATATAATTTTCTTTCTTCACTCACACTCTCTCTCTCTCTCTCTCTCTCTCTCTCTCATGTATATATATAGAGTAAGGCTCCTATGAACTTAAGTTCATAATGAATAGTGGTGCACCAACTTTTTTATCCACTCATCTTGCCTTGAGATTTGTGATGCACAAATCTCAAAGTGGCCTTTATATCTTTCACGGATCCCAAAGCAAGATGAGTGGTTAGAAAAGTTAGTGCACCACTATTCATTATGAACTTAAGTTCATAAACTACTATATATATATATATATATATATATATATATATATATATATATATATATATATATATATATATATATATAGGAATATGGAGAAACTTAGTACCAAGTTCCTTAAAGAAACTTGGTAGTGAGGTGGACAAATCCGATCCACACCTTAAGAGGAGAAATAGAGAGAGAGAGAAAGATTTTAAAAGCTAGACTTGTTGACCAAATTTGTCCACATCACTACCAAGGAACTTGGTACCAAGTTTTCCATTTTTCTCATATATATATATATATATATATATATATATATATATATATATATATATATATATATATATATATATATATATATATATATATAGGAAATAATGTATCTGAGGTGTGACTCATTTTGCTAAATGAGCTACCAAGAGATAACCATGTAGTGAGGCCCACCTTGCTAGTCACATCAAAAGTGTGGACCTCACCACTCTATCTCTTGGTAGCTCATTTAGCAAAATGATCCGCCACCTCATATACATTATTTCCTATATATATATATATATATATATATATATATATATATATATATATATATATATATATATATATATATATAGGAAATAATGTATCTGAGGTGTGACTCATTTTGCTAAATGAGCTACCAAGAGATAACCATGTAGTGAGGCCCACCTTGCTAGTCACATCAAAAGTGTGGACCTCACCACTCTATCTCTTGGTAGCTCATTTAGCAAAATGATCCGCCACCTCATATACATTATTTCCTATATATATATATATATATATATATATATATATATATATATATATATATATATATATATATATATATATATATATATATATAGAGAGAGAGAGAGAGCAAGGCTCTATAAACTTAAGTTGATAGGGAATAGTCATCCACCAACTTTTCTATCCATTGATGTTGCCTTGGGATCCGTGAAAGATATAAAGCTCATTTTGAGATTTGTGTGCATCTTGATTTCACATCTCAAGGCAAAATCAATGGATATAAAAGTTGGTGGACCTCCTCCTATCAACTTAAGTTTATAGGAGCCTTCTATATATATATATATATATATATATATATATATATATATATATATATATATATATATATATATATATATATATATATATATATATATATATAGAGTAAGGCTCCTATGAACTTAAGTTCATAATGAATAGTGGTGCACCAACTTTTTATCCACTCATCTTGCCTTGAGATTTGTGATGCACAAATCTCAAAGTGGCCTTTATATCTTTCACGGATCCCAAAGCAAGATGAGTGGTTAGAAAAGTTAGTGCACCACTATTCATTATGAACTTAAGTTCATAATGAATAGTGGTGCACCAACTTTTTATCCACTCATCTTGCCTTGAGATTTGTGATGCACAAATCTCAAAGTGGCCTTTATATCTTTCACGGATCCCAAAGCAAGATGAGTGGTTAGAAAAGTTAGTGCACCACTATTCATTATGAACTTAAGTTCATAAAGCTCTATATATATATATATATATATATATATATATATATATATATATATATATATATATATATATATATATATATATATATATATATATATATATATATATATATATATATATATATATATATATATATATATATATATATATATATATATATATATATATATATATATATATATATATATAACTTAACTCTAAGCACTAATATTCTATTTGAGCTAACGTTAATTTGGATATATAACTTAACTCCAAGCACTAATATTCCCTATTTGAGCTAACGTTAATTTGGATATGACTGATTGTTTTCATTTTGAGTGATGGACTTGAATGTATTGAGTAGTCATAATTTGCTTTTCTTTTAATTTTGGGCATGAGTTCTACATTTTTAATTAAGAAGCGATTTTGGTGATACAGGAGTGGAGCACGTTAGTGGAGATATGTTTGACAGTGTTCCGAGTGGAGATGGCATCTTAATGAAGGTGAGCTGGCTTTACTCATTTTATACAAAATAAATTTTGAAAAAAGGTATATTTTACAAAATCTATAACACTTTGGGGTGTTTCAAGAGTAGAAGAATTTAGTCTCTTAGCTGTTGGATCTGAGATGCAAGCCTAGAGGAGGGGTGAATAGGATTGCTACCGTTTTTCACCTAAACACAGAATATACAGCGGAAATAGCAAATAAAAGTTATAAACAATATAAATAGTATAAAAAATAATCAACCAAGAACACACGAGATTTTATAGTGGCTGCGGATAAACAATCCTATATCCACTTTTCCTTCTCGCTAAGGGCTTCCTCACTATGAAGAGAGTTCATCTGAATCACAAACCAGATTCAGTTGGCTTACAAAACTGAAACCCTATAAACTAGTCGTCTAATCTAACTCTTCACGGTGAGTAACTCCTATCCCTAGCTAGTTTCAACCCTCAATTCAACTGGCTTGAATACACCATAAAAGAAGTTCAAAGCAATACAAATCAAATACCAATTAAGTTCTAAATTAAAAAAATGATCTTATAGCCCTTTCAATAAAACAACCATCCTCCAAAGGATATAAGCGAAGCTTGATGAAGATTAATCCAAGGGCAACTCCCCTCGCTGAGAAATGATCTGAAGATATTGTGCGTGCTGAGTAAGAGTTTGACGATGCTCCGGGAAACAAAAAACACTTCTTGATATCTCAAATTCAAAACCCTAGAACTCCTCCTCTCCCCACCCTCCCCCCCGAAGTTTTTCTTTCACAATTAGATCAGGAAAGAGATAGATGAAACGCGGTAGAGGTTGGAGATTATATAAATGGTGCCTTGAACCATCAATGGTCACCATCCACCATCGATGGTTGTGATGCTGAAATCAGATTTTGAGCTGATTTTCTCGTCGTTTCACCTCGTACATGTCTCATACCTATATTTACCTATACTAACTCATCTCAAATTAATATTAGTACCAAATGAGAATTTGTAATTACTCAAACAAGAGATATTTCACGAACAACATCCTAACATTAACAAAATGATTTGCGTGTAACACGTCAGAAGTAATGCTGATAGGGTCTTTTCTGAAAGAACTTAATTATGTGAGTTAAGCAAAAGTTTTAAAATTTTTGGTGTTTAAGTTAAAATAACGCCTGAACTATCGAGGCTTCTGTGAAATTTACTGTGTTTTTTAAATCCAGAAGACAGACGTGTAAATTTTATTAATGAAGGTGGCATAAATCGCCATTAAAAGATTTACAAAAGGGGATTCTTTGAAAGCATGAGGAAAACAGGATATTATAGAACTATCCTGCGTAAATATACCCTATACATTATAATCTACTTGTAGCATATAATAATACGTGCGTTAATTCCAAAATTTTGCAGTGGAATCTACACATGTGGAGTGATGAAGACTGCCTCAAGATACTGAGGAACTGCTGGAAGGCTTTGCCGGAAGACGGCAAGGTGATCGCAATCCAGACCATAGTCCCGGTCAAGCCGGAGCCGACTATGGCAATTCAAGAAACAATCCACGTAGACATCATCCTGATGACTCAGTTCCCCGGCGGCAAAGAGAGGACCGAGAAAGAGTTCAACACCTTGGCCAAAGAAGCAGGCTTCTCTAGATTAACAGTCATTTACGGTTATGCCACTTGTTCTATGATTGAGTTCCACAAATAGACCATGCATGTAGAGGATTTGTCATGGGATATTCTATATATCAAGGGTTGATATGTTGGAGTTTGGATTTACTGCTGTTTAATTTGAGCGTTGTACTATGTTTTATTTAAAGAATAAGAAATGAGGAAAAATGGTGTTTGTGGTTTTTATTATTAGAAAACGTAATTGTCAATCAAAATCAATCCAAGGTGTTTAATAATTACTTTTATATGTTCATCCATCTTTGACTAAGGACCCTCCAATAAAATCACTACGTACTCAACACCTAAACACATGTAGTTTCCGGATCGTAAACCAAGCAGAGGTTTGTTTTGTAATAATTAGTACTTTCAATGCACGCGATGTGTGTATGATACAGTACACATTTGAGCAAACAAAATTTAGAAAATGTTGTTAATACCTATTCTAATATATATGAGTGTATCAAAAATACTTTTAACAACTTAATAATTGATGATAATATAAAAAGTTTTCTAAGTTTTGTAAGTTTATGTAATTCACAAAATAATAATGTCTTGTACGCAGAGTTTTCATGGTTATAGTGTATTGCTGCGTGTCATACTAGATATACGTGCTTGGATTGTTATAAGAAACAATTGTAAATTGGATAACTTACTTTAGGCAAATCATATTCAAGCATTAAAAGAATTGTTCACTGGAGAATAGGAAGGATTACAATATCTTCACATTTTAGAATGGAAAAAAATTTAATATTTGAACATACTTATATACTGTATTCACGTACTTGTGCGTGACTGAATCCGAAGATATAGCCAGCGGGTGTAGAAAGCATTCATCCATAAGCATATTGGCACATTAGCCCCGTTCCAAATCGTGTTGGATCTTAGATGCAAGCCTGGGGGATGAATAAAATTGCAACAGTTTTTCGCCAAAAAACACAAAATATGCAGCGAAAAATAGAAAATTAAAGTTATTAACGATAATCAAACAACGAAAGCAACCAACCAAGAACATATGAGATTTTATAGTTGTTCGGATAACAGTCCTACGTACACTTTTTATTTTCGTAAAGGGACTTCTTTACTATGCAAAAAGTTCTCCTAAATCACGAACCCAATTTAGTAGACTTGCAAGACCACACCCTAGAATTTACCTGAAACCAGTCGTCAAACCTAACTTTCCACAATGAGTAATCTCGCCCCTATCTAGTGCAACCCTCAATTAATCCCAGCTTGAGTACACCATAAAAATGATTTCAAAGTAAAACCAACATAAACAATTAGGCTGTGTTTGGCAAAGGGTTAAAGGGGTTTAACCCTTCATTATGGTTGACAAAAATAAAAAAAAACTTTAAATTTTTTCAAAATCCTAATTGTCTCTAATTATGAGAAACTGACTAAAGGGTGGATTTGAAAATACTAGAAAGATGAGTTACCCACGCAAAAGCATCCTAGCCTCTTTGAAGGCAAATCTTCAATCTTCAATCTTCAATCCTTGATCTTTCAATCTTCAAAGTGGTTCTTTCACAAGAAAACACACAACTTAAAGAACCAAAATATCTTAATTACAAGCACCGTTCCCCGGCAACGGCGCTAAAAACTTGATAGGATTTAAATGTGAACCTAAAGTTACAAGTATACTACTATCAAGTTATAGTATAAAAAGTTATCGATCCCATGAGGAATGTGTTGTAATATTTTAATCAAAATCGGTTCTTATGTTGTGTGTGTGACAATTAGGAGAGTGAAAGAAGAAAAGTGGTTGTGGAGAGATATGAGAGAGTGTTTGTGAATATGTGCGAATAAAACAAAACAAGATTGAGAAAGAAGAAAGAATGATGAATAAAATGAATTAAAATAAAATAAACAAATGAAAATCAAAAACAAAGAGGAAAATCAAGAAAGTAAAAGATGGATGATTCAATTAAAGATATGAGGAATCTAAAATTGAATCCACTAGCTAATCTCACTTATAAAATATGAACCCTTCTCTTTTATCACATTCTACTTTAGATTTATTAAGTATAGACTATCAAACCACTCAAGGAAAGCATAACCTATATGTTAAATTATCATCCAAGTAAAATTAATACTCATAAAAGAATAATAACTAAATAGTAATTCTAGAATTCCTTCTACCAATTAGTTCTTTAGTTGATTATCCTAAACATGATCATTTTAAGCACAAGAGAATGATTCACAAACTATGAAAGAAATAAAACTTAGTTTCATGCAATTTCTAGAATTCCCACAAGTATTAGTTCCACATCTTAGAAAAGGCGATTTCCTAGAGGGTTCTAGCCTCAAGGTGAATCAAAGAAAAAGAAAATAAGTAAAATAAAAATTAATCCCAAGAGGGTTCTAACCTCAAGGTGAATAGTGTAAGAAAATAAAATTTAAGCTACAAAATAAATGCAAGAAATTAAAGACATAAAAGTAAAGACATGAAAGTAAATCTACTCTACAAAGCAATAAATCTAATTTAAGAGGATTCTAGCCTCATGAATATTTAACAAAAAGAAAAGAAAGCAAAAGAAAAATTTATTAGCAAAGAGAAAATTTGCATCCCAATATGGTTCTAGCCTCAAGGTGAAAGCAAAATTCATATTGATCTTCATCTTCATCTCATCTTCATCTTCATGATCAAACAAAGAGAAGAAAAGAAAATATGAAGAGATGAAAATATTTTTTTATTAATTGTAACAAAAAGTTATAAATTTGAAAAGTCTTCTCAATTAAGAGTAACTCTCCTCTTCAAATGGAGTTTTTATAAAATATTTCATACTCAAACCCCTCACTATCCACCCCTATTTATAGCCTACAGCAGTGAAGGAGAGCCCTTGGATGAAACTTGGTGATCAAGGAGTCAAATCTAGCCACAAATCTGAATCTGCCGCTCACCAATCGTTTGACCAATCGGTTGGCCGACCGATTGATTAGAATTTCAAAATTCTAAAAATACAGTTAGCTCTGTCTCGTTGATATAGGAGATTTTTATATATTATATGTTAAATTTCGCCTTTCGGATTGGGAGATATTGCCGTTTCTTTGTGGCTAATCATCTTGAACATGATTTTCACTTGATTTCTTTTCATATTGGATCCTTATTTCTTCGGCTTCTGTAGATTGCTTAGCTTGATCCCATGCTTCAATAAAAGGTTAGAAAATGAGGAAATTTGAGTTCTTTTTGAGCTTTTAATCATTAATCTTCATTAACCTGCACATTAAGATAAAACATATTATTAGTGGTATATTTATTGATATAAACTAGATAAGGAGGGTGTAAAATTGTAACAAAAATGTGATTATCACAAAGCATTTGAGAAGTTCTTTCACACACTTCTACTATGAGATAAACACTTCATCTTTTGTCTACTTCACTTGAAACCTTAGAAAATACTTTAGTTCTCCCATCATGCTCATCTCAAACTCATCTTGCATTAACTTTTCAAACTTATAGCAAAGATCCTCATTAGTAGCTCTGAAATTAATATCATTAATATACACTTGTACAATAAAAATATCTTTATCAATAAATTAAACAAATAATGTATTGTCAGCAAATATCTTTTAAAATTATGTTTAAGTAAATAAGAACTTAAATGATCATACCACGCTCGAGGTGCTTGTTTAAGACCATACAAAGCTTTATCTAATTTATATACATAATATTGAAAAACATGATCAATAAAACCTAGGGTTGTTCTACATAGACTTCTTCCTCTAGGTACCCATTTAGAAATGCACTTTTAGCATCTATTTGGTAGAGCTTGAAACCTTTATAACAAGAAAAAGCAAGTAGAAGCTTCAAGTCTAGCAACGGGAACAAAAGTTTTATCAAAATCGATGCCTTCTAATTGATTGTAGCCTTACAAGTCTAGCCTTATTTCTCATGACATTACCTTCTTCATCCAATTTATTTTTAGAGACCCCACAATTGGGTGATTGTTAGGTTTAGGAACTAAATGCTAAAGTTTATTTCTTGTAAATTGATTAAGTTCTCCTTGCATTGCAATAATTTAATTTTTGTTATTTAAAATTTGATTCATATTCTTAGGTTCTATTTAAGATATGAAATTAACATAAGCACGGAACTCTCCAAGAAAGCATTGAGTATGTTTACCTTCACCTACCTTTATTGTTTACTTGGAATAATAGTAATCATTCAACTGACTAGGTGACTGACGATTTCTTTTCGAGTGATCCCTACTTAGAACAATTTGTTAATTGTCATAATCTTTTGGATTTTGAGTAGCATCTAAAACTCCAGGAATTGTCTTCTCATTCTTGTCCCCTATTTCCTCCTAAGCTTTCTTCTCACTCTCCTCCTATATCTTTTCTTGTTCAACCCGATCATATAGATTCATCACAAGTGAGTCATCTGCATTATCAACTAAACCAATAGAAGTGTGAGCTTTATCAAATTTAACATGAATAGACTCTTCAAGAGTTTTAGTTCTTTTGGTGTAAACCCTATAAGCTTTGTTACATGAAGAGTATCCCAAAACACACTCATCATCTATAGAATTAAATTTTTCCTAATTGATCATTCATGTTTAAAAGATAACATTTGCAATAAAAAACACAAAGATGTGAAACATTCGGGGATATTTGTTAGTAAAGTTCATAAGAGGTCTTATTTAGCATTGGTCGAGATAAACTCTATTACTTACATAGCATGCTATATTAACTACCTCAGCCTAGAAATATTTTTGCAATTTATACTCATTTAACATGGTTCTAGCCATTTCCTATAAAATCCAGTTTCTTCCTCTCAACAATCCCATTTTGTTGAGGTGTTTGAGGAGAAGAAAGGTGTTTGAGAAGAAAACTCATGAGTGATACCTTTATTAGCACTAAATTCTTCAAAAAGTTTATTTTCAAATTCACCTTCATGTTCAAAATGAAAAATATGAATAGGGAGGTCTTTTTCTTTTCAACATTTTTTGAAAAATTTCCAATAACTTTAAAACACTTACTCTTTTTAGCTAGAAATATGACCCACGTAAATTTAGAGTAATCATCAACCACTACCAAATGATAACTCTGTTCTCCTAAACTCTGTGTGGATACCGGTCCAAAAAGATCTAAGCGAAGTAATTGTAGAGGTTTAAAAGTGCACACCATGTTCTTCAAACTATGAGAGGATCTAATAAATTTACCTTGCGTGTAGGCCTCACATAGACTCTTACTTTTTAAAGTAGAGATAGGCAAGCCTCTAACTAATTCTTTCTTTGAGAGTTTTTACAACAAACTCATGCTTGCATGTCCTAACATTCTGTGGCAAAGTCATTATCCTCTCCTCCTGCAACCAAGCATTTAACAATATCAGATTTAATATCATTAAAGTTCAATATATGCCCATAAACATGCCTATTTCCAGCAAATACGATCGAACATGTTTTTGAGTCAATAATTTTGCATATAGTAGATTTGAAAAGAGTAGATATACCCTAATCCAAAGTGATTAATGAAAATAATACTATGCTTTAAACTGACAATGAGCAATACCTTAAGGAGTTTAAAAAAATCATTATCTGTATCACCAACTCCTACAAGTTCACTTTGTCATTATTTCCAAAAGTGACATCTCTACCTTTCTTTTTATCGAGACTAAGAAATAAATCTTTCTTACCTGTCATATGTTGAGAACCCTAAATCTATATACCATGCACTTCTCTACTCTTTAGCTCTCCATTGAATCCTTGTCTAAATTTTCATCCTCCGAATCTTTTGAGATGTAGACATTGGCCATAAGATGGTGACTTCTATCATTCGTGCTCAAATTGTTCTCTGATCATTCATCTTTACTTGGGAAATCCCATGATGTTGTCTTGAAACACTTATTCTTCTTTTTACAATCACTTTTGTTGAGAGGGCATTTGTTTTTGAAATGGTCGGGTTTCCTACAATAATGACAAACAGGTTTAGAATCTAAATTCTCATATCTAATTTTTCTTACCTTAGTGAGATTCTGGTTCTATTTATTGTGCATAAATTTTTTCTCATCTTTTGTCTTTAGGAAAGATCTAAAGCCTTTGACTACTAGTCCCATCTCACCCTCTCCATCATCATTAGAGTCCAAGCTTGATTCTTTCTTCTTCTTGGATCGGGATTTCTTCTTTTTGACCTTCAAAGCGAACGACTTCTTCTTTAAGTTATCTTCCGAGTCATCTTTACTCATTTTTAATCACACTTTATAGGTGAGAAGATTCCTACAAGATTCTCAAGATTTAGTTTAGAAAAATTTTATAATTTTTTGATAGTCATTACTTTTGGTTCCCAATCCCTAGAAAGAGAACGAATAAATTTTTCTCACAAGTTTCTTGTTATCATACTCCTTTCCCAAAGCTTTTAATTTGTTCATAATATCTGTGGATCGAGTGAGCATATCCTGAATATTCTCCAATGCCTTCATCTTAAAATTCTCATACTTACTCACAAGCATTATAAGTTTCGCCTTTTTCACCTGTGAAGTTCTCTCGTATGTAACTTCTAAAGTTTTCCAAATTTCCTGCATAGTAGAACAATTTGACAAACATTTAAATTCATCAGTAGCTAGAGAATAATAAAGAGCATTCACATCTTTTACATTCAAGGAGTAAAGTTTTTTGTCGGGAGGGGTCCACTTATCTTTAAGAGTGACAATGGTAGTATCACCTACAATAATAGTTGATTCACTAAAGCCATTCTCAACACTACTCCAAACGTCAAAATAAGTGGATAACAAAAAGACTTTCATGCGTACTTTCCAATAGGTGTAGTTTTTCATGTCAAAAAGTGAGGTCGGTTAACTGCATGTCCCTCAGGAAAAACCGTTGCGATGGTCAAACTAGATATCTCTACCCCCAGGTTGTGAGTCCTAAAGATGGTAATGAAGCTCTGATACCACTTGTTAGATCTGAGATACAAGCGTAGAGGGGGTATATAGGATTGCTACCATTTTTCGCCAAAAACACAGAACATGTAGCTAAAAATAGAAAATAAAAGTGAGCAATGATTATCAAATACCAAAAGCAACCAACCAAGAACACAAGAGGTTTTATAGTGGTTCGGATAATAATCCTACGTCCACTTTTTCTTTTTGTGAAGGGACTTTCTCACTATGCAAAGAGTACTCCTGAATCAAAAACCCAATTCAGTAAGCTTACAAGACCGCACTATAGAATCTACCCAAAACCTAGGCCTAGCTGGTCTCAAGTCTCAATTAATCCTACATTGAGTACACCATAAAAATAAGTTCAAAGTAAAACCGATACAAATAATTAAAGCTCAGACTATTAGAAAGATCTTACAGCCCTTTTATTAAACAAACAATCCTTCAAAGAATATAAGCTTAGCTCAATGAAGAACAGTGAATAGAATCAATCCAAGGGCAACTCTCCATATTGAAATGATCCCGACATGTTGTGTGCGACAATTGAGAGTTTTTCAAGGCTCCAGGGGTCAAATTCTTCAACTTAATCTTTCAGAGATGAAAACCCTAGAACTCTCTCTCTCTCTCTCTCTCTCTCTCTCTCTCTCTCTCTCTCAATGATATAAAGTTCCCAATAGGTCAGGAAAGAGATATCCTAAACTTGGTAGAGATTGGAGAATAAAAAAAATGATGAATGACTAAGATTAAATCTGGAAATCTGTAATCTTCCATGTTTACCATCGATGGTGGCTCTCGATCATCGATGATGTCGATGCCCCATCGATGGCGAGAAGGCTGAAATCAGCTATTGAGCTGATTTTCGCGTTGTTTTATCTTGTATAGTTCTTACACGTGTATTTATCTATACTATATCATCTCAAATAAATATTAGTACCAAATGAGAATTTGTTATTACTCAAACAAGAGACATTGTATAGACTATGTCCTAACAAATCAAGCCCAAAACAATTAAATCAAAGAAACATTAATTCCTTGTCAAATATATTTCTCAGAGTAATAACAGCAACAGAGCCAGCTTGAGAGAGAACATGGGATTTTTAGTTTTTAATATATTAGAGTGTGCAGGATAGAGAAAGAGAGAGGGCATGGATAGAGACGGTTAGAGAGAGGTCGTGGAGATTCTGTATTTCTCCGAACAGAGAATTGAAACTTTTGTGTTTCCTAATTTTTTCCCCCTTCAATGAGTTTAATTATTTTTAATTTGTAGGTACATTAATTTCAAGGAATTTTTTGAAATTGTGATAAATAGGGTGTATAACACCAAAAATATAGTAATAGACATATAGATCAAACTGTGAAAGATGTCCAATGCATTAATCAAACTATAACTTCAATTAAAAGGCTAAACAAAAAAAGGATGCACACGATCCTCTCAAAACCTCAGCAGTTGTGGTTATTTGAACAATTCTTTTTTACAAGTCCAAATCCATCTTAGACTTAAGTACCCAACAATTACTAATTTATTTCTAAACGTTTGCCATTTTAGGGGGCAAAATATATAAAACTAGGTAGATATTGTTAGATTTAAATCTAATTAAATCTATTTGTGGGCACATATGTTAAATTAATGTGTAGTGCTATCTCTCAGGCTAACCCACTAAAGTGATCAATCAAGTTGGGTTAATGGGTATTTATATATTGTCATGGGCTAAATGTGCAGATACCAGGTTGTAATTACAATTTGATGAGGGGCCAAATTGTAAAAGTGCAACACCTATATATATGGGGTTATGGTCCCTAATCTAGGGTTAACACAAGAATTCTCATCTCTTTTACCCCCATCTAAAAAGAGATCTAAGGAAGAGAAGAAGCCCTAAGATTAGAAGATCCATCAATCCACTCAAGATCCAAACCATGGATTCAGGTATAATTCCGCTTTAGTTTTTTATCAATCTCTTTGAGGTAATCAAGTCTTATTAAAGATCTTACAAGTGGTATCAGAGCCTCTTGATTAACTCTTAGAGATTTTTTTTTTTTGAGTTTCTATGGTTTTTCGGGTGGATTTATGAATAAAGATCAAATCTTTTTCGGATTTTTTGGGTTCGGATGAACAATAAATGTTTTAGTCCGATGAACAAGTTTTTTTTGGATGAACAGTAAAGGTTTGATCTCGGATGAACAGTAATTTATGTTCGGATGAACAGTGTAGGCGTTGAAAATTGCCTATAAGTCCCCGAGCATAGCTCGTGATGACGAGGATAATCGACAAGTCATCCGATGAAGTAATGGCAAACCGTTGACGACACAACAAGTGAGCATAGCATAAGCGCTCTCCTCAAGATGCCCTACGCGAGTTTTCGGTCGCTAAGCCGGAGTTAAGCGGAAGGCAAGAGGGTAGTCGAGGCGCCCGAAAAGAAGAGCTATCTCCTTTACGAATTGTCGGTGATTCGAAACCTTGGTGAACTGATCGTCATAAGTGCGACCGAAGGATAAACCCGACTTTGAAGCCTCAAATTAAGCTTCGGATGACAAGTCGGTCGAGCCAAATCAACCTCGGAAAACCGAGAGAAGCCACGCGGCCTTCGGTCAAAACCGACACCGAGAGGTGTCGCCCGGCGAGACACCCATAGGTGTCTCGCTCAGCGAGACACCCAGAGGTGTCTCGGCCTGGGCGAGACACCAAGGCCGAATGGGCTTTTTGCCCAGTTTCGCCCGCATCCGCTGCTGCACCTATAAATATGACGGCTAGGGTTTCATTTGGGGAGGTCGGCAGAGATAAAAAAAGAGAGGAGACTCTGTCAAACTCTCGTGTGTGCCAAGGGTTAGAGAATTTCCAAGGGAGAGGAGATCAAGATCTAGACTTGCACGGGGGGGGATTTGCGATTCGAGATCCAAAGTTTTCAGATCCAGATCTACAACAACAAACCATCCTTTGGATCAAGCTTGGCCTTGATCCGAAGAAGAGTGACGGGTTCGCTTGGCCGATCTCGTTCACTACGTTGATTAGTTCCTTGGCGAATTAATCTCCGTATTCGTTTAGATCTCAGATCTGATCGATCTAAGAATTCCCGTAAAAAGGAGGGATTTTAGATCTAGATCGAGATCCAGATCTCGTTTGATCAACACTTGGGAAAGGAATCGCGCGGTGGTCCACGGAATACATCCCCGGCACAGGCAAAGAATCCCACGCAAGCGAGGATCCGATAAACGGATCCCGCGTTTGTTCATAAGGAGGAAAGTTGTAATTTTTATCATTTTTCATTGTAAAAAGCCTTATAAAAAGGTGATTTTTATTTGAAACTCATTTGTAATCCCATCAAGGTAGAATGATTTCACCAATGAAAAAGATAGTGACTTTCAGAGAACAAGCCGGCGACCGATGGGAACCAGCGATCTCGAATCTGAGATCGTCGTCGCGACAGCGGATCGAGATCTTGCCTCCAAAGAAGGCCTTTTATGGAGGAGGCAAGAAGACAACCCTCATTCAACCGTTGCGAGATCTCCCTCACAACTTTATTAGGCAATCCGACAAGCCGGGGTTCGGATCTAGCGTGTTGATTTCGACGGAGAGGGCACGTCAAAGGCGACGTCAATGCCAAGCTCGTCAACTTGCAAAGATGTTGGAACAAGTTGATGGAATCCGCTACTATCTGAGACTTAGAGTACGAGGCGTCGGCCGCCTCAAATCGCTTGCAATTCCTCCAAGCCATCGGCCAGAAGAATGGTTTCGTCAAGAGAACTCGTTCGACCACGAAGGGCGTATTGAAGCGCCGTGCGTGCGCTCAAGCTCGCTCTTGCAAGAAAGACACAAGACTTGAACAAGAAGGAAGTGGTCAAAAATCACAAAATCCCGTCAAGTCACGGGTGCCAAAGTCCAAAAGCAAAAATCGAGCGCAAGGCGGCGAATCCTCCTTCCAAAGCCGACCACGGCCAAGCCGCCGGCCCGAGATTGGGGATCGCGTATGCACTCCGTCAAACCGATCACTACCCAAAGGTGTCTGTCGCTGACCAAACAAACGAGAACACCTCAATATGCGTGTTAGATGCGGCGTGCATAAGAGAATTTCACTGGCGTCTAGGTGGGGTTCATGACGGCTAAGGAGCCCGTTAAGACTCCACGCTTCGCAAGGAGGTAGTCTTAAGCGGCGACTCGATGTGACCTTGGATCGTTCAAAGGCGACAACAAATAAGCGAGAATGTCAACAAGGTTCTTCATCCCCAAAGAAGGCGTGTCAGATCAAAGACAACGTTATACTTGAGGTACCACACTAACACGCGATGGATTGCTCCAATGAGCTGCGCCATCGGTGGGGTGTGAAGAAATCCCAAAAGGAGAGTGTTCAAGAAACCAACTCTCACTCTCCATCTGAGGAGACCTATCGAGCGATATTGTCAAAATGTAGGCGCCCGGGACCGTTTCACAAAAGGTCTCGATGTTAGAAACTTCTGGCGTGAAGCCCAAGCCAAAACGCTTCCACCAGAGAAAATCCTCCCACCAGGATGATGAATTCCTTGAAGTCACCATCAACATGGTTGGCAAAGAAAAGTCGACAATTACTTCAAAAGTCTCTAATCCCGACTTTTCTCCTGGAAGAAAAATTGATTCAGGGATAGCTCAACGGATGTCTCAGCTCCAACTAGAAGCCGTCAGACATAGGGATTACCCGGAGATCCATGAAGGACTATCCTCGAGTGATGAACTTTCGGACACTTGCTCCGCAATCGCCTCTGATGATACAATGTCCAGCACGGGACAAGCTCGGGAGGCGTTCATGGTCACTTCTGACCAGGTGACCCAAATAATTCAGGACGCTCTAGCCAGGCAGAAAGAGAACTTCAAGTTTGAAATGGAGATGGCTATGCAGCAGATGAGAGAGATGCATGACCAACAAATCCGAGCTCTGACGAATCATCAGGGTGAAACGAGTCATCGCAATAACGCCGACCAAGAGGAAAGCGACTCAGACAGGGACGAAGATCGCAACCCAGATAATCAAAACTCTGGGGGTGGTCCCATTGTTCCTCCTCAAAATCATCTAAAGAAAACTACGAGCGAGGATCAGATGGTGAAAGAGTTGGAGGATAAGGTCAACGCCTTGATTTCCGCTCAAGAAGTAAAGAAGACTGGGATTCCGTGCCCCTACCCGAGAGAGTGGGAGTCAATCCCCTATCCGGCGAAGTTTAATTTAATAAACTTCACGCCGTTCGATGGGAGAGGGTCCCCCACTCAACATCTTATCTACTTCAAGAGCCATTTGGGAGTCATCTCCGGTAATGAGCCCTTGATGGTTCGGTCATTCGTCGGCACCCTGCGAGGGGCGGCCTTCGATTGGTACCGCCGTCTCAAAGCGGGCAGCATCAACAGCTGGGAAGACATGGAATCTATGTTCCTGGCGAACTTCTTCGATGATGACACAGAGGTTTCACTCGGTGCGTTATGGGACGAGAAGCAGAAGGATGGAGAAACCGTGGATAATTTTGTCAAACGGTTCCGCAACAAGGCTATGAACTGCAGGGATCCTATCACAGAGGAATTCATTCTGCGAACGTGCCACAATAATCTTTCCATCAATGTCTTGGAAGTCACGGGGTTGTGCCATCAAAACACGTAAAAATTTGAAAGAAGCGAGGGGAGCAAGTCAACGCTTCCTCAAAGGAAAAAGGCGAAAGAGGCCAACCGATGGCTAAAGCACGCAGCTGGCGATGACATTCATCAACAGCAACCTTGGGAGCAACAAAGGACTCCTAAGTTGAGATTCCAGGAGGAATATTCTTTCGATGATGATGAAGTTCCAGCCATCTTCAAATATCTCCTTGCTAACAACAAAATCAAGCTGCCACCTATCATGAATCGAGGAGGAAGCTAGCAATATTCGGACCCAAAGTGCGTGAATACCACGGGAGGGTCCATCACCCACCAAGGCTTGTATTACTCAAGAATAACATCCAAGCCTTGGTTGGCCTTGATGTCATAGCGCCAAAATAGGCCAAACGAGAATGGCAAACACTCAGAGCGGTATCTGAGTATAAAGCGCTCCCTCGCACTCAGAGCGGTATCACAGTATAAAGCTGCTCCCTCGCACTCAAGCGGTATCTGAGTATAAGCTGCTCCCTCGCACTCAAACGGTATCACAGTATAAGCTGCTCCCTCGCACTCAGAGCGGTATCACAGTATAAGCTGCTCCCTCGCACTCAGAGCGGTATCACAGTATAAAGCTGCTCCCTTTCCTCCGATGAGTATAAGAGGTTAAACTGCTCCTCCGATACTTCAAAAAGGTATATGAGTCTAAACTATTTCCTCTTTTGTCGGGAAGTTCCTGAAGAAGTACTATCCTTAGTACCTTCAGGATAACCCGTTTTGGAAGGAAGTTCTTCGGGAAATATTTTCCTCGGAGATAACCCTAATCCTTTCCTCCAGAATTCCCCCACTGATCAAACTCATTGACGGTGGGTCCACAAAATTTTCTCTGGTCCCTCCACCAGCAAAATTCACCCCTTGACTTCTTTCGATAAGCAAGGGGTCCACGAAATTTTTTGATCCCCTATCAAAATCCCCTCTTGATTCCTTTCAATGAACAAGAGGTCCACTTTCAAATTCGGAGATCACTTTCTGATGAACAGAAAGCCTCCATCGTTTCCATTTCAGTCACGCCCTCCCATGGCGGTAGTACTAAAATTGGAACACTCTCGATAAGCGAGACCCTCGGATCGGTGTGAATCCTATAAAAGTGAAAGCTACGTATCTCTTCGATTCTCGGTGGAGATCCCACTCTTAGTTTCACCTTAAGAGATTCTCGAAGTGGAGATCCCACTTTTAGTTTCCCTTTCTTGGAGATAGGATATAAAATCCTTCCTCTCCATCTTCCGGAGATAGAATATAAAATTCTTCCTCTCCAAGACTAAGAAACAGGATATAAAATCCTTCTTTTCTTATGTGCACTTGGGGTTCGTCTCGACCCAGACAAAAGGAGACCTGGAAATAGAATATAAAATTCTTTCTTTCCAGCACTTGGAGACAGGATATAAAATCCTTCCTCTCCGACATCGGGAAACAGAATATAAAATTCTTTCTTTCCCACAATCAATTCCATTCACCAGTTCGATCCGGTTCAGTCTCACGGAATTGGATGAACAGTTCGACGACAACTCACAGTCACGAGCTAAAAATAAGAAAATTCGTGCATCGGCCATCGAGTCAAGATTTCGACAGCGGTCAGACAATAAATGCAGCACCGCGACACTTTTAGTTATCCTACAAAGCACTGGATAGTCTGAAAGAATCGGAGAGATCAAGATTTAAAGCCGTTTTCAGGTCCTATTATACCGACTGAAGGTCTAGGCCTATCACATCCAAAGTATTTTGGCTTCTTCTATAAAAGAGCAAGACCGAAACACTTTGGAGGGGGTATCTGTAGGCGTTGAAAATTGCCTATAAGTCCCGAGCATAGCTTCGTGATAGCGAGATAATCGACAAGTCATCCGATGAAGTAATGGCAAACCGTTGGCGACACAACAAGTGAGCATAGCATAAGCGCTCTCCTCAAGGCGCCCTTGAGTTTTGGTCCGCTAGCCGGTTAGCGGGCGGGGGTCAAGGGGCTATCTCCTTTACGAATTGTCGGTGATTCGGAACCTTGGTGAACTGATCGTCATAAGTGCGACGAAGGATAAACCCGACTTTGAAGCCTCAAATTAAGCTCGGATGATAAGTCGGTCGAGCCAAATCAACCTCGGAAAACCAGCGAGAGAAGCCGCGGCCTTCGGTCAAAACCGACACCAGAGGTGTCTCGCTGGCGAGACACCCGAGAGGTGTCTCGCTGGCGAGACACCCGAGAGGTGTCTCGCTGGCGAGACACCCGAGAGGTGTCTCGCTGGCGAGACACCCGAGAGGTGTCTCGCTGGCGAGACACCCGAGAGGTGTCGCCCGGCGAGACACCAAGGCCGAATGGGCTTTTTGCCCAGTTTCGCCCGCATCCGCTGCTGCACCTATAAATATGACGGCTAGGGTTTCATTTGGGGAGGTCGGCAGAGATAAAAAAAGAGAGGAGACTCTGTCAAACTCGTGTGTGCCAAGGGTTAGAAATTTCCAAGGGAGAGGAGATCAAGATCTAGACTTGCGAGTTGCGATTCGAGATCCAAAGTTTTCAGATCGGATCTACAACAACAAACCATCCTTTGGATCAAGCTTGGCCTTGATCGAAGAAGAGTGACGGGTTAAGCTTGGCGATCTCGTTCACTACGTTGATTAGTTCCTTGGCGAATTAATCTCCGTATTCGTTTAGATCTCGGATCGATCGATCTAAGAATTCCCGTAAAAAGGAGGGATTTTTAGATCTAGATCTGATCGGATCTCGTTTGATCAACACTTTCGGGGAAAGGAATGTGCGGTTGTCCACGGAATACATCCCGACACGGGCAAAGAATCCGCATAGCGAGGATCAGATAAGCGGATCCGCGTTTGTTCATAAGGAGGAAAGTTGTAATTTTATCATTTTTCATTGTAAAATCCTTATAAAAGGTGATTTTTATTTGAAACTCATTTGTAATCCCATCAAGGTAGAATGATTTCACCAATGAAAAGATAGTGACTTTCAGAGAACAAGCGATAAATGAAATAATTAGCGATGAGCGGTAACTTTTAGATTTTTGGTTAAATTTTCTATGATTTTAGAAAATTAATATAAGGTTTGGATCGGATTGAGTTTTAAGAGAAAAAAATTTTTGGTTTTGTGGCGGCTGACCATCACGAATAAATCTAATGGGTTCAAAAGCCTAAGCGGCTTTGGCGGTTGAATCTAAACCCTAAGGGGTTCACGTAGTTGAGGCGAGGTTGAGGTTCATTTTGGCGAACCTCGCCTTTTGGCGAACCTCGTCTTTTGGCGAACCTCGGTTCATTCTGGCGAACCTCGCCTTTTGGCGAACCTCGTCTTTTGGCGAACCTCGGTTCATTTTGGCGAACCTCGGTTCATTTTGGCGAACCTCGCACTTTTGGCGAACCTCGGTTCATTTTGGCGAACCTCGTCTTTTGGCGAACCTCGGTTTATTTTGGCGAACCTCGCCTTTTGGCGAACCTCGGTTCATTTTGGCGAACCTCGCCTTTTGGCGAACCTCGCATTTAGGCGAACCTCGGTTCATTTTAGCGAACCTCGCCTTTTGGCGAACCTCGCATTAGGCGAACCTCGGTTCATTTTGGCGAACCTCGCCTTTTGGCGAACCTCGCACTTTGGCGAACCTCGGTTCATTTTGGCAAACCTCGGTTCATTTTGGCGAACCTCGCCTTTTGGCGAACCTCGCACTTTGGCGAACCTCGGTTCCTTTTGGCGAACCTCGCCTTTTGGCGAACCTCGTCCTTTGGCGAACCTCGCCTTCTGGCGAACTTCGCACTTTTGGCGAACCTCGCCTTTTGGCGAACCTCGCACTTTGGCGAACCTCGTGTTCATTCAGTCGAACCTTGTGTTCACTTTGGCGAACCTCGTGTTCATTCAGTCGAACCTTGTGTTCACTTGGCGAACCTCATATTTTAGCGAACCTCGTGTTTGCTTACGTCGAACGATTCAATTCCGGTGAACCGATTCGTTCAAGTCGAACCTGCCGTTCGAACTCAAGTCGAACCTGCCGTTCGAACTCAAGTCGAACCTCGCGATTCGAACTCAAGTCGAACCTCGCGATTCGAACTCAAGTCGAACCTCGCCGTTCGAACTCAAGTCGAACCTGCCGTTCGAACTCAAGTCGAACCTCATGGTTCAAACTCAATTAAATTTCAATGTTAATCAATTATTTCATTCAAGTATTATGACACTAAGGAATTAAGTTGGTCTCTCATTCTAAATGATTAATTGAAGCAAGATGTTGCCAAAGTAATCTCTCTTGTGTAGATTGTTCATGAAGGATGTTAGATGGTTGTGTGTATACTTTTCGGTAGATATTTAATGTTTAAAGGAAGATTAATATTTATTTAGATTGTATACGCATCTGCGATGATAAACGCGTGACAATTATAAGGTTTACATGTGGATAACAAATCAATCCAAAGATGGGTTTGTTGTTTGACATGTGTTATTGTCAGTGTTTGATCATTGCAACAAGATATCACTAGGTTAATATTCTTGTCCAAAGACTTGATATTAATGTTGTACAAGATATCTTGGATGGGGATATGTCATTATTTGAATTTTATTGATTAATAATTACAGCTATTAATGTGAAAATCTTTTATTTTAATTCAGCTAATGCATCTGCTGCAACCATTTCTGCTAACATCAACTCAATTCCCATGCTAAATGGGTCTAATTTCAAGATTTGGAAAGAGAACATTCTAATTGTTCTTGGCTGCATGGATCTAGACATTGCATTAAGGTGAACAACCTCAACCCCTCACTGCGGATAGCACTCGATGTAAAGAAGGAGCATGAGAGGTGGGGCGTTCAAATCGCATGAGTCTAATGATCATCAAGCGGCGTTCGAAGCCTTTAGGGGCCTGAGAATCGAAGGGATTACTAAAGCCAAAGATTTCCTTCTTTGAAATTGAGAAGCGTTTTGCTAAAAGCGATAAGGTAGAAACAAGCAGCTATTAGCTCGCTTGATTTCAATAAAGTATAAAGGCAAAGGAAATATCGGGGAGTACATTATGGAAATGTCTCATATTGCTTCAAAACTTAAGGCGAAAGTCGATCTATGTGATGAGTTATTAGTGCATCACAGTGTTCTTGTCTCTTCACGCACACTTTAATCAATTTAAGGTCGAGTTATAAGCGCGAGAAGGAGAAATGGACTCTGAATGAGCTCATTTCATCGTGTGCAAGAAGAAGGCAGTTGAAGCAAGATAAGGCGAAAGTGCTCATTTGGCTTACGCTATAAGGATAAGGGCAAGAAAAGAAAGAATGATAAGGAAGGCGCTAAGGGTCAGTTCAAAGAAACAACATAAGGATAATCGGGGTTGTTTCTTTTGTCATAGAATGGACACACAAAGAATGGCGTACCAAATATCCGCTGGCGTGTCAAAAGATGCGTTCCTTACTTTGAGTGCGATTACGAGGTTAATTTAGTCTCGATTACCTAGAAACACTTGGTGGTTAGACTCGGTGCTACTACTCACATAAGTGTTTCTATGCGGGGTTACTGAGCTACAGAAAGCCAGTGATGGTGAAAGATACATCTTTGTGGGCGATGTGTCGGTAGATGTGGAAGCAATTGGGCACTTTAGGTTGCTTTTAGGAGCTGGTTCATATTTGGACTTAAAAGATACTTTTGTAGTACCGTCTTTTAGGCGGAACTTAATTCGGTTTACGTATTGGACAAATCAGTACTTGTTCATTTGGAAACAATGAATTAAGTTTATCTTTTAATTCAAATATTGTGGGAACTGGTTACTTGAGTAATTTTGACAACCTATATTTGCTTGATACAATTACTTCCTATAATGAAACCTTGCATGTGGAATCACGAGGTACTAAACGTAAATTAAATAAGGAAAATTCAGCATCATTATGGCACAAGCGCTTGGGTCATATCTCAAAAGGTAGAGTTGAGCGTCTTGTGTCTGATGGTATTTTGGATTCCCTTGATTTTACAGACTTTGATGTATGCATTGACTATATCAAGGGAAAACAGACTAAAGTTAAGAGATTAGGTGCCAACAGATCTTTCAAATCCAAATAGGAACCAGTTCCTAACAATAACCTAAAGTGCCCAATTGCTTCCACATCTACCGATTGTCCATCGCCCACAAAGATGTGTCTTATCTTCAGACGTCTTAGAATTGATACATACAGATATTTGTGGGCCATTCCCTACGGCATCCTGGAATGGTCAACAATATTTTATATCATTCATAGACGATTACTCACGTTATGGGTACCTATATCTCATTAAAGAAAAATCGAGTCCACGGGCGTATTCAAAGCTTTTAAAGTGAAGTTGATAACCAACTCAATAAAAGATTAAAACCGTTAGATCGATGGTGGTGGTGAGTACTACGGCGGATATGATGGTTCAGTGAACAACGTTGAGGACCATTTGCTAGATACCTAGAGGAATTCGGTATCGTCCCGCGATACACCATGCCGGGATCACCTAGCATGAATGGTGTAGGCGAAAGGCAACGAGGACTCTTAAGGATATGGTAAGAAGTATGATTGCTCATTCTTCTTTACGAGTCACTCTGAGGAGAAGCACTAAAGGCTGCGGCTTACATTCTTCACAGTACCAAGTAAGCGGTTGCTAAAACACCTTATGAGCTTTGGGTGGTGGCCAGTCTAAAAGCACTTACATATTTGGGGATGTCGGTGAGGCAAGGCCTTATAGGTATAGGCCAAATAAAAGAAATTGGACTCCAAAGCGGTTAGCGGCTACTTTATGGGTATTACGAGCGATCCGGGGCTATAAGTTTTATGATCCCACACTCGGGAATATTTTTGAGGCGGGAGCGGCAACATTCTTTGAGGATGTTGAGTTTGGGGAGAAATAAGGTTAGAGACATTGCCTTTGAGGAGGAATTGGCTTTAAATCCAATCCATACAGTCATCTCGACAATATTCAAGTACCTATACATTTATTGTTCAAGAAATGAATCTGGAACCTCAAGAAGGCAATATTGAACAACTCCTGTTCGGAAGAACAAACTCAACAACCTCAAGAACCGGTGCCATTAAGGAGATCCACGAGAGAAAGAAGAAATGCTATTACGGATGATTATATTGTATTTCTTCAAGAACATGAGAAAGTATGGAATGATGGAAGATGATCAATCAACTTCCTTGAGGCCATGAAAAGTTCTAACTCTCAAAAGTGGATTGATGCCATGAATGAGGAGTACAAGTCTATGCAAGACAATAAGGTTTGGGAACTTGTCCCATTGCGGAAGGTGCAAAACCAATTGGTTGTAAATGGATATTTAAAACCAAAATTTGGATGCAAATGGTAATGTGGAAAAGTATAAAGCCGTCTTGTAGCTAAAGGCTATACTCGAGAAGGAAGGCATTGACTATCTGAGACTTTCTCTCGGTTTCATCGAAAGACTCTTCGGGACTATCATGGCACTTGTTGCTCATTTCAATCTTGAGTTACATCAAATGGATGTTAAGGCGCATTTCTCAATGGAGACATTGATGAGATGATCTATATGGTACAACGAGAAAACTTTGTGTCGAGGAGACCCAAAGAATATGGTTTGTAAACTAAGGAAATCCATTTATGGACTCAAGCAAGCTCCTCGTCAATGGTACCACAAGTTTCAACAAATAATTATCTCATTTGGTTTTGAGATGAATATTGTTGATGATTGTGTATATCAAAAATTCGATGGGAGTAAGTATATTTTTAAGTTACGTATGTGGATGACATTTTGCTTGCCACTAATGATATAGGCTTGTTGCCTGAAACCAAGAAATTTCTATCAAATAATTTTGAGATGAAAGATCTTGGGGCGCCTCTTTATATTAGGAATCGAGATACATCGAGATGGTTCTCGAGGTATACTTGGATTATCACAAAAGAGCTATATCGATAAAGTACTCAAAAGGTTTGGCATGCAAGATTGGAACCGGTGAAACCCTGTTGCTAAAGGAGATAAATTGAGTCTCAATCGGTGCCCTAAAAGTAACCTTGAAATTAGGAAATCACGAGAAGATTCCTATGCTTGGTGTAGGAGTCTAATGTATGCTCAGGTATGTCTGCGTCCGGATATTGCGTACATTGTTGGGATGTTAAGCGGATACTTAAGCAACCACAGGATGGATCATTGGATGTGATCAAAAGGGTTATCGCGGTATCTTGAGAAAACAAAAGATTATATGCTCACATCTGAAATCGGTCGGTTGGAGGTAATTGGGTACTCGATTACGATTTTCTTTGAATCACCAAAACAGCGAAAGTCTACTTGGGCTACATTTATATGTTAGCGGAGGAGCTATATCATGGAAAAGTGTCAAGCAGACACTTGTAGCTTCCTCCACTATGGCGGCCGAATTTATAGCTTGTCATGAGGCATCCAATCATGGAATATGGCTGCGAAATTTTATCAGCAGTGCGTATTACGGAAAATATTGAAAGACCACTAAAGTTATTTTGTGACAATAAATCATGATCATGTATTCCAACAACAACGAAGCTCAACTAAGTCAAAACATATTGACATTAAGTTCCTAGTTGTGAAAGAAAGAGTACGAGTGAATGAGATATCCATAGAGCATATTGGGACAAACTCCATGATAGCGAGATCCTCTTACTAAAGGATTACCACCCAAAATTTTTCAAGAGCACCTTTGCTCATATGGGGTGGTAATATTTGAGATATCATGTTTTAGTGGGAGTTTGTGATTTTATTGTTTTATGAGTATTTTGGACCTATTAGGGCTTTGGTTATTTTACGTCGAGAATAAAGTATTGATTAACCACTCTGTTACATTATGATTAAAGATGACCTCACTAAAGTTTTTCGGTAGGACCAGTTGAAAAATAGGCATGCACAGATCACATTGCATGTAATTTTTCATCTTTGTACATCCATGATTGATCTATGTCATTTGGTACTAGTATATGTGACCATTGATGGGTTTAGTCACGATAAATGTGGCGAAAACGCTTTGATCCTATATTGATATGGTCAATGGGCGAGATTGTTTGGAAATACCCTTGTATGTGATAGAGATTTTGAGCTCATAAGGTAATACACATTTTAAGGATACATATGGTGCCCAAGTGGGAGATTGTTAGATTTAAATCTAATTAAATCTATTTGTGGGCACATATGTTAAATTAATGTGTAAATCTATCACTTAAGGAAACCCACTAAAGTGATCAATTAAGTTGGGTTATGGTATTTATATATTGTCATGGGCTAAATGTGCGGATACGGGTTGTAATTACAATTTGATGAGGGGCCAAATTGTAAAAGTGCAACACCTATATATATGGGGTTATGGTCCCTAATCTAGGGTTAACACAAGAATTCTCATCTCTTTTACCCCATCTAAAAGAGATCTAAGGAAGAGAAGAAGCCCTAAGATTAGAAGATCCATCAATCCACTCAAGATCCAAACCATGGATTCAGGTATAATTCCGCTTTAGTTTTTTATCAATCTCTTTGAGGTAATCAAGTCTTATTAAAGATCTTACAGATATTTACAGCATAGAAGTTCAATTATGAAACGTTCAAATTCAAACTCTCATCAGCTTAGACTCCCCAGTCTCCATTATTAAATTTACGTGGTTGCTGCCTTATTGCTCTCATCAGCTTCTTGTCTCTCCATCTCCTCTCTCCCCAAACCTTAACACTAGCCTCCTCATCCTCCTCTTCTCCTTCCCTCCTCAATCGCCTCTAAAACCCACCTCAAAAACCACGGCCGCCCCATGATCACCACCTCCCCTCAAAACTCTTTCCCTAGCCCTAATCCTAGTTCCCACTTGGAAAGGAATGGGAGAATGAGAGCTCGGGGAGGAAGAGGTAGGAGGAAAGGGAGGGGGAGGGGAGTTGGGGGAGGAGGAAGAGGGTGGACGGAGAGAAGAGGAGGATGAGGAGGCAATGATTAGAGTTTGGGAAGGAAGAAGATGAAGGAGAGAAGAGGGCTGGGGCTAAAAGGGGAATATCTATGTTTTTTGGGTGAACAATAAAAAAGTGTGACATTGAGAAGATGTAAGCAAATGGTATGAAGCGAGCCGACTTGGTGAGTTGGTCTACTACTACCCATACTGCGTTGTTTCCCTTCTAGTTCCTTGGCAGGGCTGTGACAAAGTCCATCATAACATGTTCCCACTTCCACTCAGGAATTGGGAGGGGCTGCAATAACCCAGCGGTCCTCTGATGCTCAGCCTTCACCTGCTGACATACTAATAATTTTGATACAAACCGGGCTATCTCCATCTTCATTCCTGGCCACCAATAATACTCCCTCAAGTCCCAATACATATTTGTGCCCCCTGGATGAATAGAAAGCACTAAACTGTGCGCCTCCTCTAGCAACTCTCTCCTGACATTGCCCTTAGGCACACACAATCTACCACAGAATCGCAAGGATCCATCATCATGTATCTGTAGATCAGTTCTCTCCCCAGACTCCACTTGTTCCTTAAATTTTTGGTACCGAGCATCCTCGAACTGGGTAGCCTTTATCTGGTCCACCAGAGTGAACTGTAACTGTAGACTCATCAACTGTCTCCCTGCTCCAGGTAAAATAATCTCCATGTTCACCCTCCAAAATTCAGCTAACAACTCCCGCTGCCTGGTAAGTCTCATCGCTACAGGCTTCCTGCTCAAATGATCCGGCACCACATTAACCCGTCCTGGGTGATATTGCAGATCAAGATCATAATCTGCCATAAGCTCTAACCACCTACGTTGCCTCATGTTGAGCTCCTTCTGAGTGAAGATATACTTCAAACTTTTATGGTTTGTATACACCTCCACTCTTTGCCCTAAAAGATAGTGCCGCCATAACTTCAATGCAAAAATAACCACCGCCAACTCCATATCATGAACCGGGTAGTTTCTCTCATTTGTCTTTAGTTGTCTAGATGCATAAGCCACTACCTTCTCATGTTGCATCAAAACACAACCTAACCCAAACCAGAAGCATCGGTGTGTACTACAAATCCTCCTGACTCATTCGGAATTGTTAAAATAGGAGTCATCGTCAACTTCTTCTTCAACTGATCAAATGCGGCTTGACACTCCTGAGTCCACACAAATTTGACCTCCTTCCGAGTCAACTTAGTAAGTGGTCCTGCAATCTTAGCGAAATCTTTAATGAATTTCCTGTAGTATCCAGCCATCCCTAAGAAACTTAGCATACATCACGGATGTGGCGGGTCCAACCTCAACACGGCATCAACCTTCTTTGGGTCCACAGAGATACCTGCTCTTGAAATCACATGCCCCAAGAAGGACACTTGCTCCAGCCAGAACTCACACTTGTTTAATTTTCCATAGAGCTTCTCCTTCTGCAGAATTTCCAACACAGTTCGTAGATGCTCTGCATGATCTTCCTTGGTCTTGGAGTATAGAAGAATGTCATTAATGAACTCCACCACAAACTGGTCGAGATACTGAGAAAACACCTTGTTCATCATGCTCATAAATGTAGATGGAGCATTTGTCACTCCAAATGGCATCACTAGGAACTCATAGTGCCTGTACCGTGTGCGAAATGCTATCTTGGGTATATCTTCCTTCCTCACCTTCAGCTGATGATAACCTGACCTGAGGTCTAGCTTAGGAAACACCCTAGCTTCTCAGAGCTGATAAAAAAGGTCATCAATCCTGGGAATTGGGTACTTATTTTTAATGGTAACCCGATTCAACTCCTTGTAGTCTATACACATCCTCCAGCTACCGTCCGGCTTTGGCACTAACACTACTGGTGCTCCCCAAGGTGAAGTACTAAGCCTGATAAATTTCTTATCGAGATACTCCTGGACCTACTTTAGCAACTCCTCTAAATCTGCTATCGGCATTCGGTAAGGTTATTTAGAGATAGGTGCAGCCCCTAGGATTAGATCGATGACAAACTCTATGTCTCTATCTGGTGGCAGACCCGGCAACTCATCAGGAAAAACATCAGGAAACTCCTCGACAATTGCTAGTACGGGCTTCTCCTCTACCTCTATCCAAGCTAATACTCCGTCCATGCCTGCTCGATACTCTGGCTGGTCCATTACTTTGCTACCGCTCATAAACTCAAACTCTGGGTGATCTGGTATCTTGAACACCACGCTCCTACGTCGACAGTCAATTACGGCATGGAAATTATAGAGCCAATCCATCCCCAAAATAACATCAAACCCGTTAGTGTCAATCACTAACAAGTCTGCAAATAGCTCCCTACCACAGATTACTATAGGTCATCTCTTACACTCCCTACTAGAAGTTAACACCCCACTACCTGTATAGATATTCCAGCCTGCATCTAAACTATCGCATGGTATGGTGTGTCGTGCTATGAACTGAACGGATATAAAGCAGTGTGATGCCCCAGAATCAAATAGGATAAATGCATGGACTGAATAAACCAAAATGGTACTTGTGACCACATCCTTTGGATGCATCGCACCTTTCGGCGGTAGATGTCGAACGACCTGTCTCTGCTGGCTGGCGATCACGCTAACCATACTGCCTTGGGTGCCTCTATTGATACTGCGGCTGGTATGGGTGCTGAAACTAGGGACCTCTCCACTGTCTCTGGCCTCGATATTGTTGTCCCCTCTGATGTCCCCGGAACATCTGCTGCTGAGTAGGAAGTGATGGCCTCCACTGCTGTCCACTCTGTCTAGCCTGACCTGCTGGTACTATCACTCCACCTGAAGCTCCTCCTGAAACTCCCCTGCTAGGGTAAGAGGTAAGCTGATGATCTGTCGCCCCACATGCTAAGCACAACCCGTTAGCTCTCCTGAAGTCCTTCATCAAGTGCCCCGGCTTGCTGCAAAAGTGGCAAATCATGTTGGTTGGCTATGGAGCTGGTCTCAGAGTCCCTGTCTGCTGGCACTTGGCTGGTGTTCCTCCTATCTGAGGCTAGTGCTGATTACCCCCTGATGACTGTCCTATAGGGCGCTTGTTGGCCCCTCTCTTCACTGAGTTCATGATCCCAATCAACTGTTCTGCTTTTCGAGCTGCCTCTAGAACATCTGCATAAGTCTCAACACCCTTCTAACTGTAGATCTGAGTCTGGATCTCAAAATTAAGACCTTGCATGAACCTTTGTCCCTTATCCACCTCATTAGACACCATGCTTGGAGCAAACCTGCTGAGCTTGGCAAATTCAGCTGCATACTCATCTACGGTGCTCGTTCTCTGTCTCAGAATAACAAACTGCCTCTGCATTGTAGGGTCGAAAAAATGTTTATTGATTGGATGAATGTGTTACAATCAAATTCTCTCGATTACAGAGGAAGAGAAGATTGATTCGACTTCTCTTTTAAGGTGGGTTTTGGTAGCGATAGGATGCTTCACTTTCGATGCTCCGCGTCGAGATTGCTTCCGTTGACGATCGAGAACAAAGTTGCAGATGATCTTGAGATTGCTGATGAAGAGCTTGATCTCTTTCTCGTGCACAAGTGTTGATCTCCAAAAGTTTTCCAAAAGCCCCTTTTCCATAGCTGCTCACGGTTATTTATAGGGCTTTTAGCATGTAACTATCATGCTAGAATTGTGAAGCGTGGGTTAATGGGCGTGGGCATAGCGATGCCCACTACTTAACCGCGTAGTTGTTAATGGCTTCGTGGCGTTGGCTTTCTTTGTTATGGCGAGCTTGAACCGTTAGATGGCGAGCTTAGCTCTTCATGGTAGGTGAACCTTGATTGAATGGCGAAGTTAAGCTACTTGGGTGAACCGGTTTGATAACGAGCTTATTTGCATGGCGAACCTGGTGGATGCATTTATGCATTTTGGCTTGACAAGCCGGTGGCGAATCTCGGTGAATGAAGAGTTTCCTTGCTTGGCGAATCTCGTCGGATGAAGAGCCATTTGCTTGGCGAACCTCAGCGAGTGCAAGGGCTTATTTGCTTGGTGAAACCTGGCTAAATGGAAACCCATTTGCTATAGGCGAACCGGCAGGTGCCTAGCTTCAATGTTGTGGGCGAACCTGCGCTTGAGAGTTGGGATTCATTGCGATGGGCGAGCCTCGGTTAGATGGAGAGCTTTGCTCTTGTGGCGAACCTCATTATGAAAGTTGAGCTTAAGCTAAATGGGCGAACCTGCCTTAAGATTAACGTCAAGTTTCAAGGCGAATGTCGAGCTTAGCTCCTCTTGTGAACACGAAAGTGGAAATCAGCATTGTGGGCCGAACTTCATCAGTCCTTTGCTATAGGCGAACCGGCAGGTGCCTAGCTTCAATGTTGTGGGCGAACCTCGTCAAACCTGTTGTGGGCGAACCTCGTCAAACCTGCATTTGTGGGCGAACCTCGTCGAGGCCATTGATGCGTGGCGAGCCTCGTCAAACTTTGATGTTGTGGCGAGCCTCGTCAAACTCTTGTTGTGGGCGAACCTCGTCAAACCTGTTGTGGGCGAACCTCGTCGGGCGTTGATTGATTATCACATTTTAATTACATTTTATGCCCTTATTACCTATGTTATATGAATAGCGATATTACTAATAATCATTTTATCTTATTTTGCGGGCTAATAAAGAAATAATGAATAAAGGCCCAAATGACTCAAATTCTCGAATTTCTACCAATATTTGAAGCCCAAATCGAAGACAAACCAAGGCCCAAGATACCAAATTGATCCAAGAGAAATTAGTGAAGAAAAATCAAGAAAAGACAAATTCGGTTGGGAACCAATCGGTTGACCAACGGTTGGCCAACGGTTGGCTAACGGTTGGCTAACCGATCGACCAACCGTCGGTTCCCAGCAATTCAGATTAATGGTGGATTTCTCTTCCTTTTGGCTAGGTTTGATCAATGGTTCACATCAACTCCGTTGGGCTATAAATAGGGGTGAAAGTGAGTGTTTTGAGTGTGAAATATTTTGTAAAACTCCATTTGGAGAGGAGGTCACTCTTCATTGAGAAGACCTTCCAAATATTATAACTTTGTTACACAATAAATGAAATGTTTCACCACGTTAGCGGTAAAAGTCGGGATGATTGTCATTGATTTGAATTTTGCTTACGGCTTCTTTGGCCTACAGCGAAATTCAAAAGAAATGCCTTTTATTTTAAGGTGTACAATGAAAATCAAAAAGATTACAACTTTTATCCTTAGTGAACAAACCACGAGGATCTGTTATATCGGATCACCAAGCTTGCGTGGAGTTCTTTGCTGTCTTGGGGACTTATTGTGTCCGTGGACCACAGCGCAATTCAATCACAGTGTAAGCCGGGTTACGGAACTCTGAGGCGTAGAGGGGCTCGTTTCCGCGAAGGAAGCGAAGCGTCTGGGGATCACACTCACGAAGGAGAGGATGCGCTGCGGGGATCACACTCCGCGAAGGAGAGGATGCGCTGCGGGGATCACACTCACGAAGGAGAGGATCGGCGGGGCGGGTGAGATCTACAAGGAGAAATCCGCTATCCACGAGGTTAAGACAAAGCTTAACCTAGAGGGTATCTGTAGTTCGACCGAGCTTGTTTACCTTCGCCTATAGATCGGCGTCATTTGGACTTGAGCTCGCCGGTGCTTTCCGGAACCGTCGTCGTAGATCTCTGAGGGCTCTTGAAGTCGCGAAATCCAAGCCCAAGTCCCAAAATCCGACCCCTCAA
Source organism: Asparagus setaceus (assembly GCA_012295165.1). Lineage (NCBI taxonomy): Eukaryota > Viridiplantae > Streptophyta > Magnoliopsida > Asparagales > Asparagaceae > Asparagus > Asparagus setaceus. The sequence goes on along the minus strand of CM022704.1, from coordinate 77,259,898 downwards.
CCACCAAGACCCCCTATTTATACATCTCAAGGGGGTGGCTCGACCAATTGGTAGGAGGCTCGGCCATGTTGGTAGAGCCACCTCGACTTGGCGAGGAGGCTCGGCCATGTTGGTAGAGCCACCTCGACCTTGGCGAGTACCTCGGCAATTTGGCGGTAGCTTCGGCCATGTTGGTAGAGCCACCTCGACCTTGGCGAGTACCTCGGCAATTTGGCGGTAGCTTCGGCCATGTTGGTAGAGCCACCTCGACCTTGGCGAGTACCTCGGCAATTTGGCGGTAGCTTCGGCCATGTTGGTAGAGCCACCTCGACCTTGGCGAGTACCTCGGCAATTTGGCGGTAGCTTCGGCCATGTTGGTAGAGCCACCTCGACCTTGGCGAGTACCTCGGCAATTTGGCGGTAGCTTCGGCCATGTTGGTAGAGCCACCTCGACCTTGGCGAGTACCTCGGCAATTTGGCGGTAGCTTCGGCCATGTTGGTAGAGCCACCTCGACCTTGGCGAGTACCTCGGCAATTTGGCGGTAGCTTCGGCCATGTTGGTAGAGCCACCTCGACCTTGGCGAGTACCTCGGCAATTTGGCGGTAGCTTCGGCCATGTTGGTAGAGCCACCTCGACCTTGGCGAGTACCTCGGCAATTTGGCGGTAGCTTCGGCCATGTTGGTAGAGCCACCTCGACCTTGGCGAGTACCTCGGCAATTTGGCGGTAGCTTCGGCCATGTTGGTAGAGCCACCTCGACCTTGGCGAGTACCTCGGCAATTTGGCGGTAGCTTCGGCCATGTTGGTAGAGCCACCTCGACCTTGGCGAGTACCTCGGCAATTTGGCGGTAGCTTCGGCCATGTTGGTAGAGCCACCTCGACCTTGGCGAGTACCTCGGCAATTTGGCGGTAGCTTCGGCCATGTTGGTAGAGCCACCTCGACCTTGGCGAGTACCTCGGCAATTTGGCGGTAGCTTCGGCCATGTTGGTAGAGCCACCTCGACCTTGGCGAGTACCTCGGCAATTTGGCGGTAGCTTCGGCCATGTTGGTAGAGCCACCTCGACCTTGGCGAGTACCTCGGCAATTTGGCGGTAGCTTCGGCCATGATGATTCCGACCTTGATGGTGAGGTCCCAAAGATAGCTTCAAGTCTTGATTCTTTCGGATCATCGGTTCTTTGTAGGATTCACGATAAGATCCGCGGTCTTTGCATTTATTGTCGACCGTTTGTTGAAATCTTGATTGGTGGGTGAGTTTTGTTTGTAACTTCGTGTCGGTTGGTGGTTGTTTGACTAACCATCGGACTTTTGGACTTCTCCATATGTCGTGAACTCCTTTGTTGGCGACACATTGGGTATGTCAGTACATGGAATTTCATAACCCTTATTGGCTAATTCCTTCATCATCCGTGTGTTGTTGGTTTAACTTCTGTGGGAGGATATGATTATCGATGTCAACATGACTTTCACTCCTCATCAGTTATCCCTCTCTTGGAGATTATGGTGGGAGGAAATTAAGGAGCTACCGAGTTATCCTTAAGAATATGGATTTATTCTCGGGAACTCCTCGTTGAAATTTTGGAAATAGTTTATACTCGTAATCCTAGTTGGGTAGGATTAGGCGGCGTTGATGTCGATGCAATCCGCCGATCGAGTTATCCTAAGAATATTTCTTGTGAGAATATTCTTAGGGAACTTCTCGACAATTTAGGAAGCGGTTTATACTGTAATCCTAGTTGGAGTAGGATTAGGCGGCGTTGATGTCGATGCAATTCGCATGATCGAGTTATCCTAAGAATATTTTTGTGAAAATATTCTTAGGGAACTTCTCGACAATTTAGGAAGCGGTTTATACTGTAATCCTAGTTGGAGTAGGATTAGGCGTAGCGTTGATGTCGATGCAATCCATACGATCGAGTTATCCTAAGAATATTTCTTGTGAGAATATTCTTAGGGAACTTCTCGACAATTTAGGAAGCGGTTTATACTCGTAATCCTAGTTGGGTAGGATTAGGCGTAGCGTTGATCGTCGATGCAATCATACGATCGAGTTATCCTAAGAATATTTCTTGTGAGAATATTCTTAGAACTTCTCGATAAATTAGGATGGCGAGTTTGAGGATCGCTTCCATCATCCGCTCCACCGCCTCCCTTGCGGCCTTGGCGGCAGGGATTTCCGACCCTTAGTATAGAGGCGGGTGGAGACCAGTTAATCTTGGCGGACCACTTCCACGAATTCAACCTATCGCCTAGATGCCGGGCCAAAATCTGCCGTTCGACTCGGTTACGTGATGGGTCTCCTTGGTTTGTTGGAGAATGGTTTGAAGCAGGCGGTCTCTATTATCGAGGTTAGATGAAGCTTTTATGGTTTTACGCCCATTCATATTGAGTATCTTGAAGGAAATTCAGCGTGTTGGTGGCCCTCGGCTAGCTAATCGTTGTGAGCAAAAGCTCACTAGGCAGCTAACTCTTGCGTACCGTGTGGAGGATTTAGCCTTTTGAATCATGCGATGAGGTGTCGACTCATCGGCGAAGCTCGGATCAAGGCTTCGTGAGCAGCGCTTTTAGCGAGAGGAAAATATCGAGCAAGAGATCATTTTTGAACTCATATGGCGGCAATCGCTGCGGCGTAAGATAAACTTGTACCACACCCTTGTCGAGCGTCTGAGGAATCGGGGCTGTTCAAGGGAGAAGGCGTTGAAGAATTTCGCAGCGTGAGTGCACGAGTCGGGATGTCGCGAGCGTGAAAGCAAGTCCTCGAGCGTCGTCGGGAACATCGCATTTTATTGCGCGAACTCTGAAGAAGGAACTTGAGAAGGAAGCCAAGGCTTCGGGTTCGGCGATCCGGGAGGAAAAATTAGCCGCCGTCAAGGCTGACCTTGCTTCCTTCACATTCTTGGATTGCGCCAATGAAGTCGATGTCTTTGCGAGACTTTTACATTCTCTTTGTTCGGCCAGTCGTTCACGATTTTTATTTAGATGTATTATCATAACTTTGCTTGAATCAATTGTCACCGACAATTGTAGCTCCTTCTATATTTGCTTCAAATGAATAAGATCCATTCCTTTCATTGTTTATTATGATTCTTTTACTTAGAAATAATTAACCATAATACTTATAGGATTTTTGGCAAACCCTCGACCATCAGCGGGTTTGATTAGCCTTTACCAACTACCGTTTGAGTTGGGCTGGCGTCGCGGATTATCGGATCCGTTCCGCGTGGCGTTGTGCTAAAAGAATGAAACTCTCTTAGACTTAATGCTACGATGTTGAATCGTAGGCTTCATACTCTTTTACGGGCAAGAGACCACGACGCAGCGTGTTACCGTAGACTCATCCCTTCTTAGGCGGGATGAAATACCCCGAATCGAACTCGGTGTCTTCTTCAATGGAGAAAGACTAAACCCGACAGCGTGTGGCGTTGGCTTTATCCTTCTTAGGCCGGGATAAAATACCCCGAGTCGAACTCACGGTGTCTTCTTCAATCGGAGAAAGACTAAACCGACAGCAGCGTGTGGCGTTGACTTTAGGGTTATTAGCCAACCCCGACCTTCAGCGGGTTTGATGAGCCTTTACCAACTACCGTTTGAGTTGGGCTAGCATGCGAGATTATCTAAATCCGTTCTACACACAACGTTGTGCTAAAAGAATGAAACTCTCTTAGACTTAATGCTACGATGTTGAATCGTAGGCTTCATACTCTTTTACGGGCAAGAGACAACCCGACAGCAGCGTGTGGCGTTGGCTTTATCCTTCTTAGGCCGGGATAAAATGCCCGAGTCGAACTCGGTGTCTTCTTCAATGGAGAAAGACTAAGCCGGCAGCGTGTGAGGCGTTGGCTTTATCCTTCTTAGGCTTGGGATAAAATACCCCGAGTCGAACTCGGTGTCTTCTTCAATCGGAGAAAGACTAAACCGACAGCAGCGTGTGGCGTTGGCTTTATCCTTCTTAGGCTTGGGATAAAATGCCCGAGTCGAACTCACGGTGTCTTCTTCAATGGAGAAAGACTAAGCGAACGTAGCGTGTGGCGTTGGCTTTATCCTTCTTAGGCTTGGGATAAAATACCCCGAGTCGAACTCGGTGTCTTCTTCAATCGGAGAAAGACTAAACCGACAGCAGCGTGTGGCGTTGACTTTAGGGTTATTAGCCAACCCCGACCTTCAGCGGGTTTGATGAGCCTTTACCAACTACCGTTTGAGTTGGGCTAGCATGCGATTATCTAAATCCGTTCTACACACAACGTTGTGCTAAAAGAATGAAACTCTCTTAGACTTAATGCTACGATGTTGAATCGTAGGCTTCATACTCTTTTACGGGCAAGAGACAACCCGACAGCAGCGTGTGGCGTTGGCTTTATCCTTCTTAGGCCGGGATAAAATGCCCGAGTCGAACTCGGTGTCTTCTTCAATCGGAGAAAGACTAAACCGACAGCAGCGTGTGAGGCGTTGGCTTTATCCTTCTTAGGCTTGGGATAAAATGCCCGAGTCGAACTCACGGTGTCTTCTTCAATGGAGAAAGACTAAACCGACAGCAGCGTGTGAGGCGTTGGCTTTATCCTTCTTAGGCTTGGGATAAAATACCCTAAGATGAACCTTGGTGTCCTCTTTTGGCCAGAATGGTGAGCAGGATTAGGATTGATTGAGGTGGGAAAGGAAGAATGTGTTCTATTTCAGGGATGAGGCTAACAGTGATTCCTTACGTAGGAATCGAAAAGACTTCGAGTGACCTTGGTGGACAACTGGTTTGAAAATCTTGGCGTACCTTGGTCGGCTACCTAAGATGAAAGTTCGGTGCTTACCTTCAGTCGGTGCCACTTGGAAAAGGGGTGGAACTAAGAGTGGGATCTCCACTCAGAAGCGAAGAGACTCGGTGACCTTGGTCGGACAACACGGCTTGAAAATCCGGCGCATACCTTGGTCGGCTACCTAGGATGAAGATGGAACTAAGAGTGGGATCTCCACTCCGAGAACGAAAAGACTTCGGTGACCTTGATCGGACAACACAGTGCGAAAATCGGCGCATACCTTCGGTCGGTAGCTACCTAAGATGAAGATGGAACTAAGAGTGGGATCTCCACTCCGAGAACGAAAAGACTTCGAGCGACCTTGATCGGACAACTGATGCGAAAATCGGCATACCTTGATCGGCTACCTAAGATGAAGATGGAACTAAGAGTGGGATCTCCACTCAGAACCGAAAAGACTTCGAGGCGACCTTGATCGGACAACCTAGTCACGAAAATCCGGCGCATACCTTGATTCGGCTACCTAAGATGAAGATGGAACTAAGAGTGGGATCTCCACTCGAGAACGAAAAGACTTCGAGTGACCTTGATCGGACAACACGATGCGAAAATCCGGCGCATACCTTGGTCGGCTACCTAAGATGAAGATGGAACTAAGAGTGGGATCTCCACTCCGAGAACCGAAGAGACTTCGAGGCGACCTTGATCGGACAACACAGTGCGAAAATCGGTGCATACCTTGATCGGCGCTACCTAAGATGAAAGTTCCAGTGCTTACCTTCAGTCGGCGCTACCTGGAAAAGGGATGGACAGAACCCTTCCGTTAACCACGAAAGGGATCTTACGCTTGGAGAGGAAGAATTTTATATTCTATCTCCGGTAAAGGATTTTAGTGGGCCTCTTGTTCATAAACGGAATCAAGAGGGATTTTGGTAATGTACCGAGAAAATTTGTAGACCTAGTCAAGGAATTTGATCGGTGGGGAAATTGTGATGAAGGATAAATTTAGGGTTATCCTCATGAAAAGTGGGTGAAACATCCCACGAGGAACTTCCGTCGAAGCGGGTTATCACGAAGATACTAAGGGTAGTATTTCTTGGGAACTTCCCATTATCGGCATTAATTGCGGTCGCCACTGGGTAATTAGGCGGTATGCACCATTAGAGTAGACCGTTTCTATTACAAGCGGACCCTCCCATTTAGGTTGAATTTACCTTTCTTTTTGGAAGTGAGGATTATCGGTCGTCGGCGGCGAGGACCAAATCTCCTTCTCTAAAGGTTCTGTCGAACTTTCTTGTTGAAAGCCCTCGACATCCTAGCTTGGTAGAACTCAATGCATTGTTGAGCCTCGAGCTTCTCATCTAACATCTCAAGCTCTTGAGGCGTTTTGATGTTGTTCTTGATCGTCATCTGTTGAAAGAGCGTCGCGAAGTGGCGAATCTGGATTTCCAGCGGAGAAGCGCCGCGCAGTAAACCCGAGGAGATGCGGGGTCGCTCGGTTGGCGTCGCGTCTGATCGTTCGATCGCCCGAGTGCTTCTCGAGTTTATCATCGGTCTGGCTTGTTGTTCTTCACAAGCTTTGAGAGAATTTTGATGATCGTCTTGTTGAGCGCCTCGGCTAATCCATTTCTTTGGATTATAGAACATTGTGAGACATCTTGTATCTTGAATTTCATAAAACGATGAAGGAATTGCGATAAATTGGGGACCATTATCATGCGATCCGTCTCGGGACACCATGTCGATAAATGACATGGTGTTTGATAAACGATGATGGTACTTCGCCTTGACTTCTTTTAGCGGGATTGCTTACGCCCACTTGGAATGTCGGTGATCGCTAGAATAAACCGATCGCCTTTGGCCAAGCCGGAGGAAAAATGGGACCTCGGCGTCCATTCCCCATGTCTCGAATGGCGGGATGTGGCGAAGGATGCAAGCTTTCGGGAGGTGATGCATATAATTGGCGTGAATTTGACCGCGTGGCATTTCGGCGTGCTCGGCCGTCATTAATCATTGTTGGCGAAGTAGCCCATTCTCGATTCGATCGTAGAGCTTGGGACGGTGGTGTGCACCACATTCACCTTCGTGTGCTTCGAAGGACCTCTCTGTCTCTTTGTTTGAGAGGCATCGAACAAAGACCATCGTACCCTCGGCGATATAGCGTCACGGGTTTGAGTGTCATAAAAGAATCTTGGAGCTCTTGGCCGGTTGACTCTCTCTCCTTCGTCTTACGGTAGAATACCATGTAAGGCGTGTCGATGAAGAGCGCCAATCTCGGGGCTCCAACTTGGTTTGGGTTGTATACACTTCTTTGGTAACTACCCCTTATCTTCTTGTGCCTCATCATTATAATGAGTGCGAAGAGTTGGTGAGTCTGGCCGTAACTAGTTGCTTCGGTCTCGGAAGGTTGTGCTAGCGACCACATTACGCCGCCGGTGCATCCGCATAAAGCGTTTTGGGTAGCGGGATATATTCGATGAAAAACTCTTGAATGAGTGCGCTATTTCAACGGCTATCGATGATAGGGGATTAGATCAGTTCACGACCGTAGTCACCACGAACACCTTAACTATCAATTGCGAATCGCCGTGCGGCGAGATATTGACCCCGGCTCCTTGGCGAAACTAAGTCCAATAAGTAGCGCATTGTATTGACTACATTATTAGAGCAAGGTTCGGTGAGTGAATAAGCGGGGCATGACATGATTCCGGAAACTAAGACAACCCGACTCGTGGAAATCTTAGAACATCGGGGGCACTTGCCACATTGGTAGCTCGAGAGGCTCCGTCAAAATACAATCGCCATATTTGTTGGTGCGATGTAGTGTTAACTTCTTGGACTTCATCCGGAAGATCATCATATAGCTCAAGCTGCGTCCGTCGTCGGTGGCGACCAAGAGATCTAAATCGCTTGTCCTTTGGTGACTTACGTTGTTTGAAATACAAGTCATATTGGGACAAGAGCAAGGCCATTTAAGCCAGCCAACTCATTGAGGCGGTGGGTCATAAATATTCGGACGGTTTACATTAGAGATAACATAAATCGTCATCAGGCTAAATAGTGCGCATTTTACGAATCGCGAACACTAATGCAAAACCTTGCTTCACCGACCATTGGATATCGAGACTTCGGCCGACTAATGTTAAACTCGGGTAATACTGCGCATTACGTGACCGCCGTCGTCGTCTTCTTGTAAAGCAACAGCAGTGGTTGCCTTGGCGTAGATCAAAAGCGGTTTTCCGACCAGCGGTGCAACAAACGAGGAGGTTTTAGCGAATCTGACTTGATCTCTTGAATGCCTTACGGCGGCGTCGTCCCAAATATATGACCGCCCTTCTTGTTCAACTTGGAGAGCGGTGGCACTTCGGATAGGTTCGATATGAACCGTCGGATGTCATGTCGTCCTTGTAACCCCGAGTTCTCTCAGTTTCGGAGGTTGCAACTCTTGAATTGCCTTCACTTTGTCGGGATCGGCGTGGATTCCTTTGTCGGTGGCAGCGAAGCAGAACTTACGCTGGACATCCCAAGGAAGGATTTGGCGGGGTTCATCTTTAGGCGATGAGTCGCATGAGTTCAAATACCGTTCTAAGATCTTTGATGTGATCTCCTTTGTCACGGCTTTTCGACCAAATCGTCGGCGTAGCATTCGACCGTTTTCGAAGATGATCTGGAAAATCTCCGTCATTGCTCTACGGTATGTTCGTAGGCATTTTGAGGCGAGCGGCATGGCCGTGTAGCAATATATGCGATGAAGTTACGACGGCGTATTGTTTTGGCGTCATCGGGGTACATCTTGATTTGATTATACCGAAAAGCCATCCATAAAGGACATTCTTTCAAATCCACCGTATTGTCAACTATGACATCGGTGATTGGAAGAGGAAGTCATCTTTTGGGCAGCGGCGTTGGATCTCTATGTCGACCGCAGATCCTAATTGAGCCATTCTTCTTCATGGCCGGGACTATATTAGCCACCCAATCCGGATGTTGAATTTCCTCGATGAATCCGATTCTATGAGTTTCTTCACCGTCAACAATTGCCTCCAATATTTGTGGGCGAAACCGTCTTCTTTGTTGCTTGCGGGTTTGACATCCGCCTTGATGTTGGCGATGTGTTGCCACATTAGGGTCGAGTCACGGCATGTCCTCGTAACTCGGTGAATACATCGATATACTCACGATTAGGGCAATCAACTCTTCCTTTTCTTCCAAGGGGAGAGTATTGCGATGTTAATGAGCTTAGGATGCTCTCCCTCACCCATATTAACACGGACTACCTCATCCTTAGTGGGGGTTCTCTTTGTTGAACTTGTCCCCAAAGCTGCTCTTGGAGTTGATGGATCCATGGGTCTTCCCATGTTGGCGCGTCTTCATCACTCTCAGCGATGGCGGGATCAGCCGTAGCCATATTTGACATTAAAGCCTTGAAAGCTTCTCAGAAGTGGTGTCGAGAATCCCAAGCGAAGAGTCGGGCGAATGTCGTCTCCCTCACCGGGTGGATTATTATCAATCGACCACGAGCATTCATCTTCGAGGAGGATTCGTATCCCAACCCTCTGTTGGTCATATAAGCCTTTGAGATTCGATCTTCTTGGCCTTTTGTTGCCAAGCCTATCAAGCGGCGCCTTCTTGGTGGCTCGGTCTTGATACATTACGACAACACATACGATTAGTTTGAGAACACGGACAATGCGTGTTCAATTGAGAATTTCTCTCGAGATTTTCGTACCCCGACCGCGATAGTACAACTCATCGGCATGAATGCGGAGCAACCCTTCGTGTGTTGGTATGACTTTTCGGGTATAGCGTCATCGTCGTCGGATAAAGCGTCTCCTTCGAGGATGAGTCACATTATCGGAGGTTCCAAGAGTCACTAATCTCAGCGTTAAGCGCTGCGGCGAAGTTTTAGCGGGCTCTCGAACCGATCCAAATTCCGGTGAGGCGGTGCAAGAATCTTCTTATAATGGCGGAGAGGGTAGGACAACACAGTGCGAAAATCCGGTGCATACCTTGATCGGCGCTACCTAAGATGAAAGTTCGGTGCTTACCTTGATCGGCTACGGAAAAGGGATGGAGAACCCTTCCGTTAACCACGAAAGGGATCTTGCGCTTGGAGAGGAAGAATTTTATATTCTATCTCCGTAAAAGGATTTTAGTGGGCCTCTTGTTCATAGGCGGAATCAAGAGGGATTTTGGTAATGTACGAGAAAATTTGTAGACCTACCGTCAAGAATTTGATCGGTGGGAAGTGTGATGAAGGATAAATTTAGGGTTATCCTCATGAAAAGTGGGTGAAACATCCCGAGGAACTTCCGTCGAAGCGGGTTATCACGAAGATACTAAGGGTAGTATTTCTTGAGGAACTTCCCATTATCGGCATTAATTGCGGTCGCCACTGGGTAATTAGGCGGTATGCACCATTAGAGTAGACCGTTTCTATTACAAGCGGACCCTCCCATTTAGGTTGAATTTACCTTTCTTTTGGAAGTAAGGATTATCGGTCGTCGGCGGCGAGGACCAAATCTCCTTCTCTAAAGGTTCTCTGTCGAACTTTCTTGTTGAAAGCCCTCGACATCCTAGCTTGGTAGAACTCAATGCATTGTTGAGCCTCGAGCTTCTCATCTAACATCTCAAGCTCTTGAGGCGTTTTGATGTTGTTCTTGGTCGTCATCTGTTGAAAGAGCGTCGCGAAGTGGCGAATCTGGATTTCCAGCGGGAGAAGCGCCGCGCAGTAAACCGAGAATGCGGGGTGGCTCCGGTTGGCGTCGCGTCTGATCGTTCGATCGCCCGAGTGCTTCTCGAGTTTATCATCGGTCTAAGCTTGTTGTTCTTCACAAGCTTTGAGAATTTTGATGATCGTCTTGTTGAGCGCCTCGGCTAATCCATTTCTTTGGATTATAGAACATTGTGAGACATCTTGTATCTTGAATTTCATAAAACGATGAAGAATTGCGATAAATTGGGGACCATTATCATGCGATCGTCTCGGGACACCATGTCGATAAATGACATGGTGTTTGATAAACTTGATGATGGTACTTCGCCTTGACTTCTTTTAGCGGGATTGCTACGCCCACTTGGAGAAATGTCGGTGATCGCTAGAATAAACCGATCGCCTTTGGCCAAGCCGGAGGAAAAATGGGACCTCGGCGTCCATTCCCCATGTCTCGAATGGCGAGGATGTGGCGAAGGATGCAAGCTTTCGGGGAGGCGATGCATATAATTAGCGTGAATTTGACAGCGTGGCATTTCGGCGTACTGTGGCGTCATTAATCATTGTTGGCGAAGTAGCCCATTCTCGATTCGATCATAGAGCTTGGGACGGTGGTGTGCACCACATTCACCTTCGTGTGCTTCGAAGGACCTCTCTGTCTCTTTGTTTGAGAGGCATCGGGCAAAGACCATCGTACCCTCGGCGATATAGCGTCACGGGTTTGAGTGTCATAAAAGAATCTTGGAGCTCTTGGCCGGTTGACTCTCTCTCCTTCGTCTTACGGTAGAATACCATGTAAGGCGTGTCGATGATAGGAAGCGCCAATCTCGGGGCTCCAACTTGGTTTGGGTTGTATACACTTCTTTGGTAACTACCCCTTATCTTCTTGTGCCTCATCGTATAATAGTGCGAAGAGTTGGTGAGTCTGACCGTAACTAGTTGCTTTCGGTCTCGGAAGGTTGTGCTAACGACACGACTACTTGCGCCGATGCATCGCATAGCGTTTTGGGCGGGATATATTCGATGAAAAACTCTTGAATGAGTGCGCTATTTCAACAACTATCGATGATAGGGGATTAGATCAGTTCGACCGTAGTCACCACGAACACGCAACTATCAATTGCGAATCGCCGTGCAGCGAGATATTGACCCCGGCTCCTTGGCGAAACTAAGTCCAATAAGTAGCGCATTGTATTGAGCTACATTATTAGAGCAAGGTTGGTGAGTGAATAAGCGCGGGGCATGACATGATTCCCGGAAACTAAGACAACCCGACTCGTGGAAATCTTAGAACATCGGGGGCACTTGCCCGTTGGTAGCTCGAAGCTCCGTCAAAATACAGTTGCCATATTTGTTGGTGCGATGTAGTGTTAACTTCTTGGACTTCATCAGGAAGATCATCATATAGCTCAAGCTGCGTCCGATGGGTTGGCGACCAAAGATCTAAATTGCTTGTCCTTTGGTGACTTACATTGTTTGAAATACAAGTCATATTGGGACAAGAGCAAGGCCCATTTAAGCCAGCGCCAACTCATTGAGGCGGTGGGTCATAAATATTCGGACGGTTCGTTAGAGATAACATAAATCGTGCATCAGGCTAAATAGTCGCATTTTACGAATCGCGAACACTAATGCAAGACGCTTCACCGACCATTGGATATCGAGACTTCGGCCCGACTAATGTTATTTCGGGTAATACTGCTTGTTATTGACCCATGCGTCGTCGTCTTCGCGGTAAAGCTTAACGAGTGGTCCGTTGCCTTGGCGTAGATCAAAAGCGGTTTTCCGACAGCGGTGCAACAAACGGGGAGGTTTTAGCGAGATCTGACTTGATCTCTTGAATGCCTTACGGCGTCGTCCCAAATATATGACCGCCCTTCTTGTTCAACTTGGAGAGCGGTGGCACTTCGGATAGGTTCGATATGAACCGTCGGATGTCATGTCGTCCTTGTAACCCCGAGTTCTCTCAGTTTCGGAGGTTGCAACTCTTGAATTGCCTTCACTTTGTCGGGATCGGCGTGGATTCCTTTGTCGGTGGCAATGAAGCGAGAACCTTGGACATCCCAAGGAAGGATTTGGCGGGGTTCATCTTTAGGCGATGAGTCGCATGAGTTCAAATACCGTTCTAAGATCTTTGATGTGATCTCCTTTGTCCGCGGCTTTTCGACCAAATCGTCGGCGTAGCATTCGACCGTTTTCGAAGATGATCTGGAAAATCTCCGTCATTGCTCTCGGTATGTTCTTGTAGGCATTTTTGAGGCGAGCGGCATGACCGTGTAGCAATATATCTGATAGGCGTTACGACGGCTGTGTGTTTGGCGTCATCGGGGTACATCTTGATTTGATTATACCGAAAAGCCATCCATAAGGACATTCTTTCAAATCCACCGCGTATTGTCAACTATGACATCGGTGATTGGAAGAGGAAGTCATCTTTTGGGCAGCGGCGTTGGATCTGCGTAACCGAATCCTAATTGAGCCATTCTTCTTCATGGCCAGGGACTATATTAGCCACCCAATCCGGATGTTGAATTTCCTCGATGAATCCGATTCTATGAGTTTCTTCGCCGTCAACAATTGCCTCCAATATTTGTGGGCCGAAACCGTCTTCTTTGTTGCTTGGCGGGTTTGACATCGCCTTGATGTTGGCGATGTGTTGCCACATTAGGGTCGAGTCTGGCATGTCCTCGTAACTCGGTGAATACATCGATATACTCACGATTAGGGCAATCAACTCTTCCTTTTCTTCCAAGGGAGAGTATTGCTGATGTTAATGAGCTTAGGATGCTCTCCCTCACCCATATTAACTTTGGACTACCTCATCCTTAGTGGGGGTTCTCTTTGTTGAACTTGTCCCCAAAGCTGCTCTTGGAGTTGATGGATCCATGGGTCTTCCCATGTTGGCGTCTTCATCACTCTCAGCGATTGGCGGGATCAGCCGTAGCCATATTTGACATTAAAGCCTTGAAAGCTTCTCGAGGCTGGTGTCGAATCCCAAGCCGAAGAGTCGGGCGAATGTCGTCTCCCTCGGGTGGATTATTATCAATCAGCCACGAGCATTCATCTTCGAGGAGGATTAGTATCCCAACCCTCTGTTGGTCATATCGCCTTTGAGACTCCGATCTTCTTGGCCTTTTGTTGCCAAGCCTATCAAGCGGCGCCTTCTTGGTGGCTCGGTCTGATTACATTACGACAACATACGATTGGTTTGAGAACACGGACAATGCGTGTTCAATTGAGAATTTCTCTCGAGATTTTCGTACCCCGGCCGCGATAGTACAACTCATCGGCATGAATGCGGAGCAACCCTTCGTGTGTTGGTATGACTTTTCGGTATAGCGTCATCGTCGTCGGATGAAGCGTCTCCTTCTAAGGATGAGTCACATTATCGGAGGTTCCAAGAGTCACTAATCTCAGCGTTAAGCCTGCTTGTGCTTGAAGTTTTGGCGGGCTCTCGAACTTGATCAAATTCGGTGAGTACGCAAGAATCTTCTTATAATGGCGGAGAGGGTAGGACCCCCATCGCAGTGGTAGTCGAGGCCTCTTGTGAACTGAGCAATCCTTGATCGAAATTTTACCTCGATCATCGTTACAGCGGGCGGTATTTGTAACACCGTTTTCTTGCTACGGGATGCGTAACAAGATTGGCGAAGCGAGCCTGGTGGATGGAGATCTGGATGAGATCGCTGGGAGGTGTGATCTTCTTTTGAATCAAGTCACCCGTGGCGGCCGAGCCTTAGTCAAATCGGTTTAAGGTGGTGATTCTTGGTGGCGTTTGACCTTCGTCCGAATCGTTGTTCGATTCGGACTCCAAACTTGGCGCATTTTGGTGGCTTCTTGTCCACTTCTCCCTTCTTCTACATCGGGCCTCTGAACTAGAGCGAGTTATGTATGTGATATGTCTGCGGCCTCACGGATCGTTCTTCAAGTGTTGATGGTTCCGTTTGACACGGACCCAATCACTTGTTGATGGTTTGGAGGAGTTGCCGTGTACCTGTTGATGAGGTTCTTGACCTCTCCTGGACTTCGGACACCGTCGACTGATTCCAAGGCCTTGGCGAACTCGCAGCGTCGGAAATTGATCTGGTGCTCTAGCGTCCGGTGATCTTGGATGCGGAAGGATGCCATTTGGTGCAACCCGACGCGGCGGAGTTAAGATCCTCGCCTTAAAGGTCGGGCGAGGATAAGCGGATCTTTCTTGCGTGAGGAGATCATACGGATTTGTGGGGGAGGGCGATCGGACAATGGCGATAGTATGATACTCACGTTGAACCGGATCAACTTGGGTTCGGTTGACTTCGGTGGGCGTAATTATTACACCCTCTGCGAGTTTTCCTATCGTCCTTGGGGCCTTTGACTTCTTCTTGATAGGGATCACGGATCGCGGACTTCACGACTGACGGCTTCTTAATTGAAGCCGTTGGCTCTATTCGCCCGACTTGTTCGGTAAAAGTCGGGATGATTGTCATTGATTTGAATTTTGCTTCTGACTTCTTTGGCCTACAGCGAAATTCAAAAGAAATGCCTTTTATTTTAAAGTACAATGAAAATCAAAAAGATTACAACTTTATCCTTAGTGAACAAACCACGAGGATCTACGTTATATCGGATCCTCACTTGCGTGGGTTCTTTGCTGTCTTGGGGACTTATTGTGTCGTGGACCACAGCGCAATTCAATCTGGTGTAAACCGGGTTACGGAACTTCTGAGGCGTGGGGGCTCGTTCCTGAAGAAGCGAAGCGTGCAGGAGGATCACACTCACGAAGGAGAGGATGCGCTGCGGGGATCACACTCACGAAGGAGAGGATCGCGAGGCGGGTGAGATCTACAAGGAGAAATCCTGGCGCTATCCACGAGGTTAAGGCGAAGCTTAACCTAGAGGGTATCTGTAGTTCGACCGAGCTTGTTTACCTTCGCCTATAGATCGGCGTCGGTTGGACTTGAGCTTCGCCGGTGCTTTCGGAACCGTCGTCATAGATCTCGAGGGCTCTTGAGAGTCGCGAAATCCAAGCCCAAGTCCCAAAAATCGACCCCTCAACCACCAAGACCCCCTATTTATACATCTCAAGGGGGTGGCCGGCCACTTGGCGAGGAGGCTCGGCCATGTTGGCGAGCCACCTCGGCTGCTGCGAGGAGGCTCGGCCATGTTTGGTAGAAGCCTCGACCTGGTAGGAGTACCTCACCAAGTTGGTAGAGCCACCTCGGCGAAGGCTTACATGTTTGGTAGAGCCACCTCGGCTTGGCCAGTACCTCGACAAGTTGGCGAGCCACCTCGATCATTTGGCGAGGTCCGTTCGCCGGTTCAGTCGTTTTAGTCGATTCTTCGTCGATTCTTGGTCTTAGGGCTTAGTTTTGCTCGGTGATGTCGCCGTTGTGTTCGAGTCCGTGTCCGATCAACTTTCGAGTTCAAGCGGTTCGTTTGCATCGGCGGACTAAATGCGGTTGATTCCGTCTCGTCAGCGTTTGAGTTTAGCCAACTTCGCCTCGTTGAGCCGTCGTCGGGTTTTCTCCGCGGCAGCGTCGTTCCGGCCCGGCAATGCGCTCGCCGACTCACTTCATGAGTTCGTCGACTTCGCTTTATCGTTTTGCGGCGTAATCCGTCGGCCAGTTAAAGGTCTTGTGCCGTCGGATGGATCGTCGGTTGTCGACCCACCGTTTACGAGTCTTGTTCGGGTACTGATAAGCAATTTTTTATGCCTACACACCCCTTCAATTTCCTTTCTCTTCTTCTAATCCAAGGACCAAAAGGAGGATTAGATTAAGATCAGGAGTTGTTGGTTTCTATTTTATTTCTTTTTCATTTTCTTCTTTATTTTCGTGTTTGTAGAATAGATTTACTTTCATGCAATTTACTTTCTTGCAATTTACTTTCATGCAATTTAATTCCATGCAATTTACTTTCATGCAATGTATTTACTTTCTAGAATAGATTTTCCTTTTCTTTAATTCACCTTGAGGCTAGAACCCTCTAGGGAATTACCCTTTTCTAAGTGTGGAGCCAATATTTGTGGGATCCCTAGAGATTGTTTGAAACTAGCTAACAAATCCAACTCATTTTCATGAGATTGAGATAAGCTAAGTGGATCTACTCTAGATTCCTCATATCTTTAATTAATCCTCCATACTTTACCTTCTTTATTTTCCTCTTATCCTTGTTTTTCATTTGTTTGTTATTTTCCTTTATTTTTGATTTCATTGATTTTACTTCTCTCTCAATCTCATTTTCCCTCTATGTGCATATAATCTCAAACCTAGTTTTGTTGTTATTTGCACATAATCTAACTCCCATTCTCAACCTCATTTTCTCCTCTTTTGCACATAATCCACATCCACTCTCTCTTATCTCTCACATCCACTTTCACCATTTTCTTATTTTCATTTTATTTGTACATAAACTCCTAATTGTCGCGAGCATAATTTGAGAACCAAAACTTGAGCAAAACTCTCCTACTTTCCGTTCCTCGTGGGATCGATAATCTTATATACTATAACTTGATAAAGGTTGTATACTTGCAACTAAGGAGGTAATCATTTATTTCCCATCAAGTTTTGGCGCCGTTCTTGGGGAGCGGTGCATAAGTAGGATTTTCATTAAGTTTGGTTTTATTTTGTGTGTTTTCTTTTGTGTAGGAACTTGGAGCTTGAAGATCAAGAGTTGAAGATTCAAGATTGAAGAATTGCCTCCAGCGAGGCTTTGCATTGCTTTGCGTGGGTAACTTCTCTATCTAGTATTTTCAATTCCACCCTTTAGATAGTTCATATACATTAGAGACAATTAGGATAAAAAATAAAAAAATAAAAATAAAAGGATTTTTTCCTTGTCGACCCTAATAAACTTCATTTTTTTATTGTCGACCATAATAAAAATAAAAGATTTTGTTTTTTTTTTTTGCATCCTTTTAGTTGCTTTTAATTCTTAGGGTTGCATTTCATATAATAGTAGGAATTCACCAAGTGATTTGAGCATCTTGATTTGGCACACTTGAAAATATCTTAAGGGCAAAACCATTAATCAAGATAAGGTGAGGGATTTCATCACCCTTTCCTTAGCCCAAAATCACTAATTCCTCACTACACATACCCAAGCCTCTTAAAATTGATTAGGCGTTGGCCCCTAAGGATTGAGCTCATTAAGGAACAATAATTTCTTAAGTGAACGGTCCAAGTTTATTTGGATTAATTGGTGTCTAAGGCAAGGTTTAGGGGTTGCGTAAAGCTCCATGAGAAAGAGGTACTTAATTGATCTTTGATCTCCCTCTAGTACTATCCTTACGGCTAATTACCCAAGTAAACTTTGATCTTTTCACTAAGGAATTTTGGTTAGGAGCTGGTCTAAGTCAAGTTTAGGCTTAACCCTAGAGTTAGGGTGATTGGAAAGTGATTGCCTTGATTTATTTTTAGTTAGTTTTCTCATCTTCTTAACTTTTCTCTTATCCTTTTTCAAATAAAAAATTTTGATTTTGGTGTATGCAAACTTGGGTTAGGGATAATACTAATCGTTTAATTAGTTTTGATTCATCTCTTGAACCAAGCGAAATGACTAATCCAACCCACTGTTCTTCAAGATGTTTGTTACCCACTAGAAATGCAATCCCTCTTGCATAAAACTCCCAGTAAATGGAACCAATTTTGAACCGACCGCATTTCATAAACATGCTTCCCAAATTCTTAGAATTCAGCGAAGGCATACATCTTTATCTCGAATTTGAAGAAGTTTGCCTCATGATTAATATGAGGACTTAGCGAAGATCGCGATCAAA
The DNA here is from genome assembly GCA_012295165.1 of Asparagus setaceus. Taxonomy (NCBI): domain Eukaryota; kingdom Viridiplantae; phylum Streptophyta; class Magnoliopsida; order Asparagales; family Asparagaceae; genus Asparagus; species Asparagus setaceus. Next base: position 77,241,704 of record CM022704.1, on the reverse strand, counting down.
CTCGATTTATTCCATTTGCCCTTAAGGACAAAGCCAAAAATGGTACGTATAGCTTGCCTGATTCCATCTCAACTTGGGGTGAATTTGTAGCAGTTTTCTGAAAAATTCTTTCCTATCCACAAAACAATCAAGCTTAGAAGCAGACATTCAAAATTTTAAAATTGTCAGAGAGAACCTTTTGGAAGTATTTTGACAAATTCAAAGATCTTCTTATCAATGTCCTCACCATGGTCTTGAAAAGTGGCGATTATGCCAAATCATTTATGAAGGATTGGATTATTCTTCAAAACTTCCTTAGAGTCAATGTGTCAAGGGGATTTCATGAAGAAAAATGCCGATGAAGCTTGGGACTTTTAGAGAGTTTATCGAGAAAACCATGCGGTGGGAACATTGTGATGACCGTGTTTCATCGGTTTCCCAACCCAAAACCGATGGTACGTCCTTAGAAACAAACATAGCCTCTGAAGCAAAGATGGCTACAATCATCGTGGGTTAGAAGCTTTAGAAGTCAAAGAGCGAGCTCGGCTCAAATCAACCAAGTTTACGCCTCGGGTTGTCATAGCTGTCTGTCTCCATCTCATGTTTGGAGGAATGTCCTCTTTTAGGATCCGATCGGCCACTAGGTCGGATAAGCATTGCATTTATTGTCCGGTAATGATCCATTTTCTCCAACCTACAATCGGGTTGGAGAAATCATCAAATTTTGCATGGAACCGGGAAATTACTCAGAAATCAAAATTTCACTCCCTCTTCAACCCAACAATTCTCTAGGAACATCTGGTTCCTCTCAATTTTCAACAACCAAATCTGTCATTTCAAAATCGGTCTCCTCATCACCAATGCAAATCACACTCCTCAAATTACGGATCATGATAAGCGTCTTAATGTTACGGAAAAGGGTCTAGAAACTTTGATTAAAACCTCTACAGACCACGAACTTATTGACTCAAACATCAAACACGTTGAATTCCTTCATGCAATCAGCAGGGCAAATCCTCACTTCAACACTCAAGCCATAGCTAGGTTAGAAACCCAACTTGGTCAACTAGCTAATGCCATGAGTGAGAGAGAAAGGAACTTTTAGAGTCAACCCGTGCCCAACCCGAAGGACACGGGATCAAGTTCAACCTACCAAGCTGAAGTGAATGCAATCCATTCACTACGGTCGATAGGCAGTCGATAATCAGGTTAGAATGCCTCCAAGTGAAACCCTTGAACGAGAACAAATTCTCTCTCCTTACGATATCTCTACTCGAAATCCGCCCTTCGATGACTCGAACACGAACGAGAACGAGTCTAATCAATTTAAACCGGTTGCTCCTTGCAGGATAGACTCGGGCCTAGGAAGCACTCCTCTCGGAGGAGAAAATTCTAGAGACTTTCAAGCGGGTTAAGGTCAACATTCCTCTTTAGATGTCATTGAACAAATTCCTTCTTATGCCAAATTTTTAAAGGAATTATGTACCAAAAGAGGCAAATGAATGTTCCAAAGAAAGTCTTTCTAGCCAATATCGGTGAAGTCCTCTCCGATCGTACCATTGAAACATAAGGATCGGTTGTCCTACCATCTCATGTATCATTGGTAATACTAAATAAAGGCTTTTAGACTTAGGGGCGGTGTCAACTTGCTTCCATATTCAATCTACTAACAACTAGGTGTCGGGGAACTCAAGCCAACTAGATGCACACTTGATTAGGCGATAGATCATTAAGGTCCCTATGGGTGAAATAACAGATGTATTGATAAAGGTTGGAGACTTTATTTTTCTGTTGATTTAAGTAGTCACGGAAGCAGCCGTTTCCAATCCCAAATAATGAGATACGTGATCTTAGGAAGACCGTTCTTAGCCACTTCTAATGCTCTCATCAAGCTGTAAAGCTGGTCACATGAAGGCTGTCTTTTGGGAATCATTGCTGAACTTAATATTTTCAATCGAGGAAATAATATTGATAATCGACCTTTCGAAATCAATTACATCCAAGAAAGTTTAGCAGTAGAGAATGAATCGACATTAGTTTTGAGTAAATCTTTCATGAGGCTGGAAATCTTAAAAATTGATTTGATTTTCCAAAATGAGAAGCGTGTTGAATACATGCCTTTTGAATGCAACATTGAAGAACTCTTTTCGATGAGCTTAGATTTTTGAAAGAGCAACCAAAATGTCAAATTGTCATTAATCAAAATCTAAGTTCAAAATGCATAACACCAATAAGACCTACCTTAATTTCTTTGCAAAACACATTGCAAACCTTGGAATTTTCAGAATTTGAGAACATCATTGATTATATCATCTTGAAATTCTTTAAATTTAGGGTAGAATTTTCAGCAATAAGGTAGGATTTAATGTAGAATGTGAGCTTCTCATGTTTCATCTTTTATTCTACATTTTTATTTTTTGTCTCATAATAATAAAAGAATTTATTCTTCTCTCATGTGAGAGTTTCTTGTCTTTTCAAAAAAATGAAAAAAAAAAAAAAGAGAATAAAGTTTTGGCTTCACCCCTTATCTTGAAGTTATTTCAGAATTTTTATCATTGTTGACTAGCCGAACAAATGTAAGTCTTCAATTATTATCTGTTTTACTTTGTGCATAATAGAATTTGCATTGAGGACAATGCAAAATTTAGGTGTGGGGGTGGGAATTAGTCATTTTATCTTTATCTTAGTTATTTTTTTCTTCTTACCATTTTTTATCTCTTTTCATCATTAAAAAAAAATCACTTGCCAACTTAATAGAGTTGATTAATAATTGATCTATTTGATAGAATTTAAGTCTTCTAATCCTTAGTTAGTTCTATACTCAAGTTTACCTTTTATGATAACTCCAAATAAATTTCTCAAGAAATGATTTTCAAAGTAGTATACTTTACTTAAGTTTTAACTTAGATTTTTAATTAAAGTAATGAAATTTTGGCATGCCTAACTTAGAGTTGAAAATAATTTTTCAAGTTGTCTTGATCAAATATTGTTCAGAATATATATACATATACACATATATATACTAACTTAATAAAAGAAGAAAAATTTCTCTTAAAATCATTGGTGGTTCTATTTTACTAAGCCTAAGTTGGTGAGTAATTAAGCAGAGGAGTATTTCTATGCTTAATGACCTAAGCCCAATTGGGTTGGGATTCATTGGCCCAAAACTTCGCTAAATGGTCACTTAGAAAGCCGATTAAAAGAACAAAACCACCAAGGAATAAAGAGTTTAAAAAAAAATTCATACTAATCATGTTTTTATATATAGTTATATTTGTATATGTTCTTGAAAAATTAAATGGATTTAAAGACTTGAAGTTTGTTTAAAACAAAGAGTTAGCATGTTCTTTTCAAAACTTTCAAATTAAATTTTTGAGTTAAACTTGGTTTTGTATAACTATAATGAAAGGATTTTCTTAAGAAAATTACATTGGAGTTATGATAAAAGCGTTTTCTTGAGTATTAACCAACTTCAATTGGAATGTTTGAAGATATCAAATGAATTAATTATTTTATTAACTTCTTTAAATTGGCAAGTTGACTGAATTTTGTGGGTATATTCCTTTGCAAACCCTCACGAGACTACAACTTCGTCCACTAGGGTAACCTAGGGGTTTAAAGGCTTGTTGTATGTGCTAAATACAAGCGATTCTGAAAGTGAGTTAGGTTTTCTTTTTATTTTCTTTGCTAGAGGACTAGCAAAAGTTTAGGTGTGGGGGTATTTGATTATCACATTTTAATTACATTTTATACCCTTATTACCTATGTTATATGAATAACGATATTACTAATAATCATTTTTATCTTATTTTGCGGGCTAATAAAGAAATAATGAATAAAAGCCCAAATGACTCAAATTCTCTGAATTTCTACCAATATTTGAAGCCCAAATCTGAAGACAAACCAAGGCCCAAGATACCAAATTGATCCAAGAGAAATTCGTGAAGAAAAATCAAGAAAAGACAAATTAGGTTGGGAACCAATCGGTTGACCAACGGTTGGCCAACGGTTGGCTAGATCGACCAACCGTCGGTTCCCAACAATTCAGATTAATGGTGGATTTCTCTTCCTTTTGGCTAGGTTTGATCCAATGGTTCACATCAACTCCGTTGGGCTATAAATAGGGGTGAAGGCTGAGTGTTTTGAGTGTGAAATATTTTGTAAAAACTCCATTTGGAGAGGAGGGTCACTCTTCATTGAGAAGACCTTCCAAATATTGTAACTTTGTTACACAATAAATGAAATGTTTCACCCTTCAATTTCCTTTCTCTTCTTCTAATCCAAGGACCAAAAGGAGGATTAGATTAAGATCGAGGAGTTGTTGGTTTCTATTTTATTTCTTTTCATTTTCTTCTTTATTTTTTAGTGTTTGTATAATAGATTTACTTTCATGCAATTTACTTTCTTGCAATTTATTTTCATGCAATTTAATTCCATGCAATTTACTTTCATGCAATGTATTTACTTTCTAGAATAGATTTTCCTTTTCTTTAATTCACCTTGAGGCTAGAACCCTCTAGGGAATTACCCTTTTCTAAGTGTGGAGCCAATATTTGTGGGATCCCTAGAGATTGTTTGAAACTAGCTAACAAATCCAACTCATTTTCATGAGATTGAGATAAGCTAAGTGGATCTACTCTAGATTCCTCATATCTTTAATTAATCCTCCATACTTTACCTTCTTTATTTTCCTCTTATCCTTGTTTTTCATTTGTTTGTTATTTTCCTTTATTTTTGATTTCATTGATTTTTACTTCTCTCTCAATCTCATTTTCCCTCTATGTGCATATAATCTCAAACCTAGTTTTGTTGTTATTTGCACATAATCACAACCACATTCTCAACCTCATTTTCTCCTCTTTTGCACATAATCCACATCCACTCTCTCTTATCTCTCCACATCCACTTTCACCATTTTCTTATTTTCATTTTATTTGTACATAAACTCCTAATTGTCGCGCGCATAATTTGAGAACCAAAACTTGAGCAAAACTCTCCCTACTTTCCCGTTCCTCGTGGGATCGATAATCTTATATACTATAACTTGATAAAGGTTGTATACTTGCAACTAAGGAGGTAATCATTTATTTCCCATCATTGATGTTGTGGGCGAGCCTCATCAAACTACTGTTGTGGGCGAACCTCGTCAAACCTCTGTTGTGGGCAAACCTCGTCAGACGTTGATGTTGTGGGCGAGCCTAGTCAAACCACTATTGTGGGCGAACCTCATCATATGACTGTTGAGCTTCGTTTCACGTGCGAACCTCGTGTTGAGATCGAACTCCGGCTCCGCGTGCGAACCTGCGTATTGAGGTCGAGTCTAGCCTCTTGAGCAAGTCTGGCTTTGAAGCTTACCTTTGGTCTAGCCTCGGTTTAATATCGAGATTCAACTGCGTAGGTGAACCTCGGTTGAGTGGAAACTTCAGCGCTTGGCGAACCTCGTGCGAATGAAGAGCCCATTTGCTTGGCGAACCTCGTGCGAATGAAGAGCCCATTTGCTTGGCGAACCTCGGTTGGCGAAGAGCCCATTTGCTTGGCGAACCTCGTGCGAATGAAGAGCCCATTTGCTTGGCGAACCTCGATGCGAATGAAGAGCCCATTTGCTTGGCGAACCTCGGTTGGCGAAGAGCCCATTTGCTTGGCGAACCTCGTGCGAATGAAGGGCTTCGCTACTTGGCGAACCTCGATGCGAATGAAGAGCCCATTTGCTTGGCGAACCTCGGTTGAATGTCGAGTCACATTGCCGAGCGAACCTCCTCTTTTAATGGGGAGCCTCGCGACTGCGACCTTCCTCATATGCTACGAAGCGGTGCGTAACTTTCAAACCGTATGCCGAATTGGGCGAATTATATATGAAAATCGACTATCTCGGCGAGGCGAGCCAACCAAACCAACACGAAGGGTTCAGTTTGCTCGGTCATTTTGCTCAATTCCTTCGGTTTGAGAGATACGGCACTTTTGTCTATTTTGTAAAGTCAAGTATTGGTGAACTTAACCTTTAGGCGGACTGACTTCACTCGAGATGGACCCTTAAGCTCTTTTGCTCATTCAGGAGTTCTTGCGGGGATTAAGGCAATTTTATTGCCTACAAAACCCTCAAAGTTTTGGACACGAATGTGGTTGAATAGAGTGCGGAACACTTTGGATATGAAGACTTGCAACATGGCCGTCGTCGGCAGGAAGCGAGAACTTGGTAAAGTTGAATTCTTCACTCGCGACTAATGATAAGCCCTCTAGGATTTTTAGCAAACCCCGGCTATTACGGACTTGGTATGTCTTTACCAGCTGCCGTTTGAGTTGGACTAGCCATACTTTTCCCCTCGGTATGGTGAGTTTTCAAGGAGGTTCTTTTAGGCTTAGCGCTAAAATCTCTCCTCTATTTACAAACAACTAAATTGTAAGCGAGCCTCCATTATGAGGATGGCGAGGTTGAAATATCGACACATCGCTTGGTGGGCGATGTTGAACAATAAATGTCGTCATTTATGAGAAATGGCGCACATCGAAAAGATGAAATATTGACACATCACTTGGTAGGTCAATATTGGACAGTGAACGTCATTTATGAGAAATGGCGTGTTTGGGTCGAAAGTTGATTCCATTGCAAAACTAGAAAATTACACTTTTATTCTCGGTTACAAAGAATTTAGATAACTTTCTTACAAACTCGAACAAAAGATACTACAAGTGTAGATCTCTTGTTTTGTGGGACTTTTCTGTCTTGGGGGGCGTAATCCGTGGACCACCGGCGGCGATCGTCGAATCGGCGGGGTTTAGTTAGTGCCGCAAAGGAAACAAGAACTTCAGCAAATATCTTAGCAAGGTAAGATATCTACTCTTCTCAAGAATAAGGCAAGGCTTAAACTTCGAGGAATCTCGCGTGGATTGTGTTCTTGAACTCCGAAGCTTGGATTTCGATTTTCCCTTCGATGGCCGACCTCACGCCCAAGTGGGCGTAGGAGGGTATTTATAGTCTTTGGGAAGCGTGCCCTCACGAAGAAACACAAGTGTCATAAGTCTTGAAGATTTGCGATTAGCGGCGGCTCGGCTCTCGGCGCCAAGGCGCCCTCCTTCACCGGCGATTATCATTACCACCGGCGGCGGCGGTATGGGGCTGCCTCATTGCGACGGCGAAGCGATCGATCCATTTCTTGTAGCGGTTTTCACGCTTTTAGGCATGATTAAATGCCTAGAATTACGCCTAGTGGTATCTTGGCGATGTAACCGCCTATTTACGTGTCGAGCGTTTCTGCATTGATAAAGTCAAGTGGGCCCCATCGGCATTGATTTAGACCCTTCAAGAGCTTGTTCCAAGTATTACGGGTGTCGCCGGTTAGCGAGACACAAGTAAATGCCTCGCCTATAGCGAGACACATCAAATGTCTCGCTTCGTTGCGAGACACAAACAAAATGTCTCGCTAATAGCGAGACACATCAAATGTCTCGCTTCGTCGCGAGGCACACAAAATGTCGCTAATAGCGAGACACATCAAATGTCTCGCTTCGTTGCGAGACACAAACAAAATGTCTCGCTAATAGCGAGACACAATCTCCATGTGTTGACTTCTTGAGATTTCGGCGGCGTTGTTCTTCGATCTTCTCATGATTTAGTCATATTTGAGGTTCTTCGGCAATTTTGATGCCTCTGAGATACCCCTCCAAAGTTTTGAGACTCCTCGTATTTTATCGAAGTGCGGAATACTTTGGATAAGATGCGCCTTACTTTTGTTCATCGTTGAACTTTGTAGAAGAGGCCCGTGTTTTGCTTCAGTTTCTCGAACCCTGGCTACGCGTCGTCGCTGACCATATTTTGGGATCAATAACTGTTGCATTTGTATTTGAATGAATTGAAATGTCGAAGTCGATTTTGGACTAATCATCTTCATCTTGAAAGTCACCACTTGGGTTGCGATTGAAATGTCTTGAGAATCATTCAGAGAAAAAGCGTCGTCTGGTTTTCTGAATATCAGATTTCCAGGAAAGCTTCTATATGTAATATCTGGAATTGTCCCACTTAAAAGGACCGCCACAGAATTTGTCTGAGCATGCTTGAGCTTCTGGAGGCTATGTAATGGCACATTTGCATTAGCAATGAGTTACAAAGTGCATTAAAATCACGGTATGAAAAAGTACTTGACCCCGGCATGAAGAGTGAACCTGCTGTCTCAAATTATTGCTTGTATGATAGATATAGGATTTTTGGCAAACCCTCGACCATCAGCAGTTTGATGAGCCTTTACCAACTACCGTTTGAGTTGGGCTAGCATGTAGATTATCTGAGTCCGTTCTACATGTTACGTTGTGCTAAAAGAGTGAATTCTCTTAGACTTTATGCTACGATATTGAATACGTAGGCTCGGTCAATTATCACGGGAATTGATTACCCGGCAGCATGTGTTAGATGCAGACTTATCTCTGATAAGGGACAGAGATAATATCCCTATGCATGAAGGCATAGTTTAGGTGTCATTAGGTAATGACATCTATGCTCTGATATTGAATCGTAGGCTTGTGGAATTTGTGTTTTCTCTTGGGGTAGCGAACCCGTTGTGTCTTCTCTTGGGGCAGCGAACCTGTTGTGTCTTCTCTTGGGGCAGCGAACCTGTTGTGTCTTCTCTTGGGGCAGCGAACCACATTGCGGAGTAGACCTCTCATTCATAAAAGGAATCGAGAGGGATTTTGGCCGTGGTCCTAAGCGTAGGAAGGTTTGACCAAGTGGGAGTGAAAATTAAAAAAAATGATCCTAAGCGTAGGAAGGTTTGATCGGGATAGGAGTTTTGAGACAATCCTAAGCGTAGGAAGGTTTGATCACTCAATCTTGAAATGGACCTCGTTCATGGAAGGAATCAAGAGGATTTTGACCATGGTCCTAAGCGTAGGAAGGTTTGACCGAGGCGGATATTTGAGACAATCCTAAGCGTAGGAAGGTTTGATCACTCAATCTTGAAATGGACCTCTCGTTCATGGAAAGAATCGAGAGGATTTTGGCGTGGTCCTAGCGTAGGAAGGTTTGACCGGGATAGGAATTTTGAGACAATCCTAGCGTAGGAAGGTTTGATCGGGATAGGAGTTTTGAGACAATCCTAGCGTAGGAAGGTTTGATCGCTCAATCACGAAATGGACCTCTCGTTCATGGAAGGAATCAAGAGGATTTTGACCATGGTCCTAAGCGTAGGAAGGTTTGACCAGGCGGATATTTGAGACAATCCTAGCGTAGGAAGGTTTGATCGCTCAATCTTGAAATGGACCTCTCGTTCATGGAAAGAATCGAGAGGATTTTGGCCGTGGTCCTAGCGTAGGAAGGTTTGACCAAGTGGGAGTGAAAATTAAAAATGATCCTAAGCGTAGGAAGGTTTGATCGGGATAGGAGTTTTGAGACAATCCTAGCGTAGGAAGGTTTGATCGCTCAATCTGAAATGGATCTCTCATTCATGGAAGGAATCAAGAGGATTTTGACCATGGTCCTAGCGTAGGAAGGTTTGACCAGGCGGATATTTGAGACAATCCTAGCGTAGGAAGGTTTGATCACTCAATCTTGAAATGGACCTCGTTCATGGAAAGAATCGAGAGGATTTTGGCGTGGTCCTAGCGTAGGAAGGTTTGACCGGGATAGGAATTTTGAGACAATCCTAGCGTAGGAAGGTTTGATTGCTCAATCACGAAATGGACCTCGTTCATGGAAGGAATCAAGAGGATTTTGACCATGGTCCTAAGCGTAGGAAGGTTTGACCAGGCGGATATTTGAGACAATCCTAGCGTAGGAAGGTTTGATCGCTCAATCTTGAAATGGACCTCGTTCATGGAAAGAATCGAGAGGATTTTGGCCGTGGTCCTAAGCGTAGGAAGGTTTGACCAAGTGGGAGTGAAAATTAAAAATGATCCTAAGCGTAGGAAGGTTTGATCGGGATAGGAGTTTTGAGACAATCCTAGCGTAGGAAGGTTTGATCGCTCAATCTGAAATGGATCTCTCATTCATGGAAGGAATCAAGAGGATTTTGACCATGGTCCTAAGCGTAGGAAGGTTTGACCAGGCGGATATTTGAGACAATCCTAGCGTAGGAAGGTTTGATCACTCAATCTTGAAATGGACCTCTGTTCATGGAAAGAATCGAGAGGATTTTGGCCGTGGTCCTAGCGTAGGAAGGTTTGACCGGGATAGGAATTTTGAGACAATCTAAGCGTAGGAAGGTTTGATTGCTCAATGTGGAAGTGGACCTCTCGTTCATGGATTATCCACCCCGACTTTCTTAAAATTGGAACATTTGGAGTCTGAGAGGGCGGTTTATACTCGTATACACAGCCAGTCAAATTTGATTCGGCTTATTTGGCGTTAAGGCGGCTTCAACCAAGGCTTGGATGATGGCCTTGAGAGCTAAGCAATCCTTTGTAGGATGGAGGATCCTCTGTAGTGCATACGGTATTTAGGGTCGAAGTTTTGTTAACCTCCTCTTGATTTGTAATTGGAGGCAATTTGATTTTGTTGTTATCAAGGAGGTGTTTGAAGATGATTGGAACCTCTTAGTCCTTGAAAGAGTATGTCTGTGGAATTACGATTTAGAAGCTTTTGGCGGCCGTTGTTGCGACGTTTGACCAACAACGATCCTGAGATGCCTTTCCTCTATTACGAGAGGAAAAATTTACTTCGAGGGTCGACCATCTTTTAGCCTCTTCGGCTTTCTTCCTTCGAGGAAGCGCTTCGGCTTGTTCTCCTCGTATTTTTAGGTCTTTCCACGTAGTTGGTGGGGCGACCCCATGACTTCCGGCAATTCTATAGAAAGATTATTGTGGCAAGTCTTCAATATGAACTTTTGATGGTGGATCCACGCAATTCATAGCTTTATTGCGGAATAAACGAAGGTGTCGATTATCTCCCCACCTTTACGCTTTTCATCTAAGAGAGTTCCAATTGAGACTTGGTGTCGTCATCGAAGAAGTTCTTTGAAAAGAACTTTCCATGTCCTCCCGGTTAATACTCCGGCCTTGAGTCTTGATACCAATCGAAGACTCTTGAAAATCTGAAGCGAATGACCGAACCATCGAGGCTCGTTTCGAGATTACCCCAAATGTGATTTGAAGTAAATCGGTGTTGTGAAGGTGACCCTCTCCGTCAAATGGTGAAGTTGATCAAATTGAATTTTGGCGGGTAAGGGATTGAATCCCATTCTCTCGGATCACGGACCACGGGATACCAGTCCTTTTGACTTCTGTGTGGACATCAAAGCATTGATTTTATTTTCAAGCTCTTTCATCCTTTAGCCATCATCCTCCCCTTGTTTTGGATTATTTCCAATAGGAAGAATTGGATCATTTCCACCTTGGCGGCGGATCGGCTTTCTTTGGAGGTTGATCGGCGTAAATGTGTTCATCAATCTCGAATCATTGTCTTCAACATTATGGTGGGTTACTCCACCTTGTTGGTGGATTCAGTATTGTGGACCCGTTATTTGTGCAAGCTGTTTGGGTTTGCAATTCCCTCATCTGTTGCATGGCTTGCTCCATCTCTGTTCTCATTTGACCTTAAGCTCTTCTCTTTGCTTAGCTAAGGCTTCTTGTAACATTTGAGCCAGGACATCGGGAGTAATGGTAAAAGCTTCTCTGGGATGGGGACCAACACTTGACATTGTGTCATCGGAAGCTATCGCCGAATTGATGTCGGAAGCTTCATCATCAGATGAGTCTCCCTCATGCATCCTTCTATAGTCGATCGTTGGGTAGCTTCATAATTGTAACGAGACATCTGGCTGGAAACTTCGGTCTTGACTTTTCTGCGAGTGAAGTCGGGGTCCTCGTCCATTCTTGGCCCTTTTCCTTTGTTCACCATATTAATGGTGACTTGAAATTCATCGATGAATGGCGAGATCTTCTTTTTCTTGAGTCGTCTTGACTCGGCTTCAAATCTTCGTTGTTGGCAAGGAAAGCCTCTCAAATCTTGAAGCTCTTTGTGATTGGCGTTTGACTCGAACGAGGCACATCGATAACAATGTCTTGATTAGTTGTGCACGAGCAAGAACAATTTATTTCGTCGATCGTCCTCTTTCGTGTGTTGCCACTGACTGATGGTGTGGTTGGTGTGGTTTATCACAAATTGCACTTCCACCCCAAGTGTAGCGTTGTCCTTAGTGGAGGACCGTCTTCTTTTAGGGCGTCGGCCATTTGATTTGAGACAACTTCCATCGCTTGGCGTTGTCATCTGAAGTTGCTTACGTATGAATCACAAGGGTGCGGTCATCTCTCGTGATTTTGCGAGTCACTTGCCTCAACTTCTTCTTCTCGGCGGACTTCGTGGACCCCTTGTGGGATGCTCAAGCGAGATGCAATTGGAATTCTAGAGACACGAGATATTTGACTTGCTCAAGACTCTTACGAGCTGGGTAATCCAAGCATTTCTTCACTTTGGAACCTTGCTTTTATTTCTGGTTGTGGACCAAGACGGTGAACAGAAGTTGTCGGTTCGAACTTAAAGGTTGATACCTCATCAGGAGAAGTGGAAGAAAGGCGGAAAAGCCCATCTTTGTCAATGCATGGAGGGCTGCCTGCGCTTTTGGCGGCGATTGACTGTCTGGCGAGGCGGTTTACCTATTGTTGGCGAAGCGGCTTAAAGCTGTCTCGGTGAAGAATTACGGCGGACTCTTGAAACCAATTTTGGCGTTGACTTGGGACCCAAACTTGGCGATTTTGAGCCGTTCTTTGGGTTGATTTAGACTCCTGCGCCTTGCGAACAATAGCGCGTGCATGAGCAGCGTGCCGCGGTGTTTTTGGCGCTCCTTCCTTGTCAATCGGGCCCTTTTGGCGAGAACCCATTCTTCCTTGGGAGAGTCTTGTGGATTGAGAGTGCGGTTTGTTGATGCCTTTGATCCGTGAGTTACGATAGTGAACTCCATCCGTTGACTCGAGCCTTGGCGGCCCGGCGGGCCATCTTTTGGCGTCGTCTTTGGCGAGCTCTCTTCGTCGAATCGGTTGAGATCTTGTTGAGAGGAAATCGCCTGCATGCATAGCGAGCGAAGATCGTTGCACATCACAACGAGCGAACCTCCCTCTTAGGGGATGAGATCCTCCGATGTTTGCGGGGTGAGGAGGACTTGACGAGGAAGAGGAGAGATACTCTTGAATTTGGCTTGATCGAAGAAGTAGTCTATTCCATCAACCATGAGGTCGGCTGATCGGCTGCAAAGGCTGCGACACAACGATCTCGGGCTCGAGACCGTTGGCTCCCAGCGTAATTAGCCATCGTGTTTGGGTCGAAAGTTGATTCCATTGCAAAACTAGAAAATTACACTTTTATTCTCGGTTACAAAGAATTTAGATAACTTTCTTACAAACTCGAACAAAAGATACTACAAGTGTAGATCTCTTGTTTTGTGGGACTTTTCTGTCTTGGGGGCGTAATCCGTGGACCACCGTGCGGCGATCGTCGAATCGGCGGGGTTTAGTTAGTGCCATAGGAAACAAGAACTTCAGCAAATATCTTAGCAAGGTAAGATATCTACTCTTCTCAAGAATAAGGCAAGGCTTAAACTTCGAGGAATCTCGCGTGGATTGTGTTCTTGAACTCCGAAGCTTGGATTCGATTTTTCCCTTCGATGGCCGACCTCACGCCCAAGTGGGCGTAGGAGGGTATTTATAGTCTTTGGGAAGCGTGCCCTCTTGAAACACAAGTGTCATAAGTGCTTGACATTTGCGGTTAAGCGGCGGCTCGGTATCTCTCCCAAAGGCTACCTCGCTCCTTTGGCGGTGTAAAGCTGCACCACCGGTGGCGTGATAAATTTTGCCTCATTGGCCCGTGATCGTCCTCCATTTCTTTGTAGCGGTTTTCACGCTTTTAGGCATGATTAAATGCCTAGAATTACGCCTAGTGGTATCTTGGCGATGTAACCGCCTATTTCGTGTCACGAGCGTTTCTGCATTGATAAAGTCAAGTGGGCCCCATCAACATTGATTTAGACCCTTCAGAGCTTGTTCCAAGTATTACGGGTGTCTCGCCGATTAGCGAGACACAATCTCCCATGTGTTGACTTCTTGAGATTTCGGCGGCGTTGTTCTTCGATCTTCTCATGATTTAGTCATATTTGAGGTTCTTGACAATTTTGATGCCTACATGGCGAACATCGGAAAAATGAAATATTGACACATCACTTGGTAGGTCAATATTGGACAATGGCGTCATTTATGAGAAATAGCGAACATAGGAAGGATGAAATGTTGACACATCACTTGGTAGGTCAATATTGGACAATGGCGTCATTTATGAGAAATAGCGAACATAGGAAGGATGAAATGTTGACACATCACTTGGTAGGTCAATATTGGACAATGGCGTCATTTATGAGAAATAGCGAACATAGGAAGGATGAAATGTTGACACATCACTTGGTAGGTCAATATTGGACAATGGCGTCATTTATGAGAAATAGCGAACATAGGAAGGATGAAATGTTGACACATCACTTGGTAGGTCAATATTGGACAATGGCGTCATTTATGAGAAATGGCGAACATCGGAAAAATGAAATATTGACACATCACTTGGTAGGTCAATATTGGACAATGAGCGTCATTTATGAGAAATGACGAACATAGGAAGGATGAAATGTTGACACATCACTTGGTAGGTCATTATTAGGAATAAAATCCTGTGGGGATGATCGAATCGTTCAGTGACATAAAAGTATAACGATCGTGATCAAAAAGCAATCAAGTTGTTCAGTAACGTGAGAGTATAACAACAGTGATTACGAACAAAATCATTTAGAGGAATGACCATGTGGGAGTAGTCAAGTCAAGTCGTTCAGTGACATGGGAGTATAACGACTATGGTTAAAATAGTGGCACATCGCATGGTAGGCCATTATTAGGAATAAAATCATGTGGGGATGATCGAATCGTTCGATGACATAAAAGTATAGCGATCGTGATCAAAAAGCAATCAAGTTGTTGATAGCGTGAGAGTATAACAACGGTGATTACGAACAAAGTCATTTAGAGGAATGACCATGTGGGAGTAGTCAAGTCGTTGATGACATGGGAGTATAGCGACTATGGTTGAAATAGAGGCACATCATGGTAGGCTACTATTCGGTAAGGGGTTGATAGGGGCACATCTCTTGATTAACCACTATCTAACATAAAGTCACTTTCATAAATATGGCGATATGGAAATGATCAGTCGTTCGGTGTCATAGAAGTGTAGCGGCGTGATGAAAAACAATCAAGTTGTTCATTGACATAGAAGTATAACAACTATGATAGGGTAGTAGATATCGTTTGTGGTAATTTGACAAGCGGCACAACACTTGGTAGGCCACTACCAAATGACAATGTGGAATTGATCAAATCGTTCGGTGACGGAAGTATGGCGACATATGACCAAGAAGAGTCTAGTTGTTGGTAACTTCGGAAGATTGGACAACGTCATTTGCGAGGAATAGTGGGACTATCGAGGTGATTGTTAACATGGCGGTGGGAGTGGTCCGCCATCCTATTTGAGAGGATTGGCGGAGGAAATCTTGAGGGAACTATCGAGGTGATTGTTAACCCGACAAGAATTTGTTACGATTGGGGCAACTTTGAGGACTCACCATCCCATTGAAGAGGATTAGTAAGTTAATTTGCCAGAGGTAAAATGTTAACATGACAAGATTGTCGCGACGGAGCGACTTTGAGGACTTACCATCCCATTGAAGAGGATTGGTAAGTTGATTTGTCAGAGGTGTAATATTAACATGACAGTGGGAGTGGTCCCGCCATCCTATTTGAGAGGATTGACGGAGGAAATCTTGAGGGAACTATCAGAGGTGATTGTTAACATGATAGTTTTGGGAACCCACCATCCTATTGACGAGGATTGGCGGAGGAATTTAGAGCAAATTAGTTATCAGAGGTGACTGTTAACATGATAACTTAGTGGGAGTTTGAAAGAAGACTACGGGTAGTACTTTTTTAAAAATTTACCGTCGGATGCTGGTCCTCTGGCGATTGATGCATATAAGCATCAACGATCATCTTTGGCCGATTAGCTAGGTGCGCGGTCGGTCCCATAGCTGGTTCGCGTTGGCGAGCTTCGGCGAGATGCCATCGGGGGCTTACTTGAAAAGAGTTTTGATGAGGCGGTCGCCACCACCAAGGTATCTTGGTGCGTCACCTCCTCGAAATTCAAATAGCTCTTCAACCTCCATGCGGCGAGCAGCTCTCGACTTGTTCTCCTTGGCGGGTTAAGTCTTTCCACGGCGAGCTCGGCGGCGCCCATATTAGGCAGAATATTGATGGAGAGATTATTCGACACATCTCGATGAGAGTGGCCTCGGAAATCGATCCGCGAATGCGCGGCGATCGGTTCACGAATCTCTTGACAAAGTTGCATCTGATTCTTTCTTCCTCGCTTCTGACTAGCAGGGTTGCCATAGATACTCCTGTGTCATCGTCGAAGAATCTGTCCATGAAAAGCTTTTCCAAATCTCTCCAAGAGTGAATGGAACCAGGCTCCAACCTCCGGAACCACTCGAAAGCAACTCCCTTAAGAGTGCTAATGAACAATCGGGTCATGAAAGGATCATTACCTGTTATATGCCCAGTTTATGCCTGGAAATGATAAACATGTTGTGATGGAGAGCTTTTTCCATCAAACTGCACTAGATTGAGTGGCTTGAATTTTGGTGGATATGGGACATCATCCCATTCCGCAGGGTATGGTCTAGTCACCCCCAGCTCTTTAGATCGCCCTTGGAGCTTGAGGGCATCAAGCTGCTTTTGGAAATCATGTAACTTATGATCTCGTTCTTTTATGCGTGGGCTCGACTCTGCCTCAGATGACCCAGAGTGGACCTCCGATCTCTTTCATAGCCTTCTGCCGATTTGGAACCTCCCTCGTCTACTTTCTTCTTCTAAGCGAGCTTCTCCATTATTACTTCTAAGCGTCGATAGACTCTTGTTGAGCAACAATAAGAGCTTGTTGCTCTTCGATCTTCTTTGCCATCTCTTCCTCTTTATCGACCATGAGGGCCGGCTTGATCACTTATATCGGTGTTTGAAGGTTGAGATGTGGCCATGCGAGTTCTCGGATTCTTCACGGGTACCCCGACCAATTGGCTATAGTCAAGCGGGATTGCGCTCGGTATGAAGGCGGGTTCTTCGATAGGCTTTGACTATTGATTAATGCGCCTCGTAACCACAGGGAATACTGAGGTCGACGATCGGGGAGGCTGCACTTGGGGTCTTGCTCAGCTTCTCCCAATCATGTTAATAGTCACTCGGGGAATGACCACCGCGGGCGCTTGTTTCTTATGGCGAAACCGCCGTCTAGTTGGCCGATTGAATGTCGCTCAAATCTGAAGGTTGATGTGTCGATGAACATTGGTAGCGCATGGCGAGATGAGCTTCTCCAGCAGATTGCATTTGGTGGCATCGCGCTTGTGAGTGAGATAATCCACGGAGTCGAAGTCGGTGTACCCCAGTTGATCCTAAAAAGCGAGCCTCATATGAGCGGGCTTTACGAGTGAGTTTGGCGAACTGGCGAGGTTGCGCTTCCTTTGGTTACGGCGAGGTTCATATTGGCGGCGAGGTTAAGCCACTTGGGCGAGTTTATCCCATTTTGAGGGATCTCACGTTGGCGAGGTTAGCCACTTGGGCGAGGTTCATCCCTTTTAGAGGGACCTCATGTTCTTTGGCGAGATTAGCCACTCAAGCGAGCTCATCCTTCAAGGGACCTCACATTGTTGGCGAGGTTAAGCCACTTGGGCGAGTTTATCCCATTTTGAGGATCTCACGTTGGCGAGGTTAAGCCACTTGGGCGAGTTTATCCCATTTTGAGGATCTCACGTTGGCGAGGTTAGCCACTTGGGCCGAGTTCTGATTGGGGCGAGGTTAGCGGTAGGCGGCGTTAAGCCTTGTGGGCGTGGTTAGCGGTAGGCGACATTGTCTTGTTTTAAATGAACCCCGATGATGGCGAGGTTCGTTGTTTGAGCGAGGTTCATCTTGTTTAGAATGGACCTCATGTTGTTGGGTAGGTTCATAATGGCGAGGTTCGTTGTTTGGCGCTTCCTGACGAGATTAGATCCTTGGCGAGCTTCGTCTTGATTTGATGACACCCATGTCGAGGTTCATGATGGCGAGGTTCATCATTTTGGCGCTTGCTATGGCGAGGTTAGTCAGCAGGCGATGTTTGTATGGTTTTGATGGAACCTCATGTTGTTGGCGAGATTAGCCACTCAAGCGAGCTCATCCTTCAAGGGACCTCACATTGTTGGCGAGGTTAGCCACTTGGGCGAGGCTCGTCGTGTTTCAGCGGACCTCACATTGTTGGCGAGGTTAGCCACTTGGGCGAGGCTCGCCACTTGGGCGAGGCTCGTCGTGTTTCAAGCGGACTTCGTGTTGTTGTCGAGGTTAGCCACTTGGGCGAGCTCATCCCTTTTGGAGGGACCTCACATTGGCGAGGTTAGCCACTTGGGCGAGCTCGTCGTGTTTCAAGCGGACCTCACATTGTTGGCGAGGTTAGCCACTTGGGCGAGGCTCGTCGTGTTTCAAGCGGACTTCGTGTTGTTGTCGAGGTTAGCCACGGGCGAGCTCATCCCTTTTGGAGGGACCTCACGTTGGCGGCGAGGTTAGCCACTTGGGCGAGGCTCGTCGTGTTTCAAGCGGACCTCACATTGTTGGCGAGGTTAAGCCACTTGGGCGAGGCTCGTCGTGTTTCAAGCGGACTTCGTGTTGTTGTCGAGGTTAGCCACTTGGGCGAGCTCATCCCTTTTGGAGGGACCTCACGTTGGCGAGGTTAGCCACTTGGGCGAGGCTCGTCGTGTTTCAAGCGGACTTCGTGTTGTTGTCGAGGTTAGCCACTTGGGCGAGCTCATCCCTTTTGGAGGGACCTCACGTTGGCGAGGTTAGCCACTTGGGCGAGCTCGTCGTGTTTCAAGCGGACCTCACATTGTTGGCGAGGTTAAGCCACTTGGGCGAGCTCGTCGTGTTTCAAGCGGACTTCGTGTTGTTGTCGAGGTTAGCCACTTGGGCGAGCTCATCCCTTTTGGAGGGACCTCACGTTGGCGAGGTTAGCCATGTGGGCGAGTTAGCGGTAGGCGGCGTTCGTCTTGTTTTGAATGAACCCTTAGATGAAGGCGAGGTTCCGCGACTTGGGAGTGCAATGGCGAGGTTCGTGGCGTTCCTCGTCGATTCGACCCTCGATTCGTTGACCATCTTTGGGCGATAGTGAAACCCGTCCAGCGAGACCAAAGCTTGAGCCCTACGGCGAGCTTGGTTGTCGTTGACTCTGTTTGGCCGTCGTGAAATTGGACCCTTGGCGGATCTGCCTTTCCACGAGCGGCGAGGTTAGCCACTTGGGCGAGCTCGTCGTGTTTCAAGCGGACCTCACATTGTTGGCGAGGTTAAGCCACTTGGGCGAGCTCATCCCTTTTGGAGGGACCTCACATTGTTGGCGAGGTTAGCCACTTGGGCGAGCTCATCCCTTTTGGAGGGACCTCACATTGTTGGCGAGGTTAGCCACTTGGGCGAGCTCATCCCTTTTGGAGGGACCTCACATTGTTGGCGAGGTTCGCCACTTGGGCGAGCTCGTCGTGTTTCAGCGGACCTCACATTGTTGGCGAGGTTAGCCACTTGGGCGAGTTTATCCCATTTTGAGGGATCTCACGTTGGCGAGGTTAGCCACTTGGGCGAGCTCGTCGTGTTTCAGCGGACCTCACATTGTTGGCGAGGTTAGCCACGGGCGAGCTCATCCCTTTTGGAGGGACCTCACATTGTTGGCGAGGTTAGCCACTTGGGCGAGCTCATCCTTCAAGGGACCTCACATTGTTGGCGAGGTTAGCCACTTGGGCGAGCTCGTCGTGTTTCAAGCGGACCTCACATTGTTGGCGAGGTTAGCCACTTGGGCGAGCTCATCCCTTTTGGAGGGACCTCACATTGTTGGCGAGGTTCGCCATGTGGGCGAGTTAGCGGTAGGCGGCGTTCGTCTTGTTTTGAATGAACCCTTAGATGAAGGCGAGGTTCCGCGACTTGGGAGTGCAATGGCGAGGTTCGTGGCGTTCCTCGTCGATTCGACCCTCGATTCGTTGACCATCTTTGGGCGATAGTGAAACCCGTCCAGCGAGACCAAAGCTTGAGCCCTACGGCGAGCTTGGTTGTCGTTGACTCTGTTTGGCCGTCGTGAAATTGGACCCTTGGCGGATCTGCCTTTCCACGAGCGGCGAGGTTAGCCCGCGAAAGCCAAAGTTTGGCTAATGGCCTCGAGGTTGGGTTGGGCTGCTTAACCACCCACTTCTTAGCTTTGTTGGCTAGCTTTTGGAGCCTTGTCGAGAGACATAGGCTGGTTCGAATTAAGCTCGAGAAGATTCAACATGAGCCACGGTGAAGTCTCATCTGAGACTTCGTCGACACTACGTGTCTTCAGCGGGCTACATGCCCGGTGGAGAGGACTCCTCATACTTACTCGATCAAACTCAAGGACCAAGGTTTGAACCTCGGTTCCAAGCGCAACCTTAATGCGATTGCGTCACCACCAGTTCATCGGAATGAATGGTTGCTCCCCTTGTAATGCCATCTTACGTAGAATTGAAAAAATGTTTATTGATTGGATGAATGTGTTACAATCAAATTCTCTCGATTACAGAGGAAGAGAAGATTGATTCGACTTCTCTTTTAAGGTGGGTTTTCGGTAGCGATAGGATGCTTCACTCGATGCTCACGTCGAGATTGCTTCCCGTTGACGATCAGAACAAAGTTGCAGATGATCTTGAGATTGCTGATGAAGAGCTTGATCTCTTTCTCGTGCACAAGTGTTGATCTCCAAAAGTTTTCCAAAAGCCCCTTTTCCATAGCTGCTCACGGCTATTTATAGGGCTTTTAGCATGTAACTATCATGCTAGAATTGTGGAAACGTGGGTTAATGGACGTGGGCATAACTGATGCCCACTACTTAACCCACGTAGTTGTTGTGGCTTTCGTGGCGTTGGCTTTCTTTGTTATGGCGAGCTTGAGCTTCGTTAGATGACGAGCTTCGCTCTTCATTGACTGGTTGAACCTTGATTGAATGACGAAGTTCGCTACTTGGGTGAACTTCGGTTTGATAACGAGCTTCGCTGCGTGGCGAACCTCGGCTGGATGCATTTATGCATTTTGGTTTGACAAGCTTATTTGGGTGGCGAATCTCGGTGAATGAAGAGTTTCCTTTGCTTGGCGAATCTCGTGCGAATGAAGGGCTTCGCTACTTGGCGAACCTCGTGCGAATGAAGGGCTTCGCTACTTGGCGAACCTCGTCAAACCTCTATTGTGGGCGAACCTCGTCAAACCTCTATTGTGGGCGAACCTCGTCGGGCCATTGATGCGTGGGTGAGCCTCGTCAAACTCTTGTTGTGGGCGAACCTCGTCGGGCGTTGATGTTGTGGGCGAACCTCGTCGGGCGTTGATGTTGTGGGCGAGCCTCGGTTAGATGGAGAGCTTGCTCTGTGGCGAACCTCGTATGAAAGTCGAGCTTCGCTAAATGGGCGAACCTCGCCTTAAGATTAACGTCAAGTTTCAAGACGAATGTCGAGCTTCGCTCCTCTTGTGAACCTGAAAGTGGAAATCAGCATTGTGGGCGAACCTCGTCAAACCTCTATTGTGGGCGAACCTCGTCGGGCCATTGATGCGTGGGTGAGCCTCGTCAAACTCTTGTTGTGGGCGAACCTCGTCAAACTACTGTTGTGGGCGAACCTCGTCAGGCCATTGATGCCGTGGGTGAGCCTCGTCAAACTTTGATGTTGTAGGCGAGCCTCGTCAAACTACTGTTGTGGGCGAACCTCGTCAAACCTCTATTGTGGGCGAACCTCGTCAGACGTTGATGTTGTGGGCGAGCCTCGTCAAACCACTGTTGTGGGCGAACCTCGTCAAACCTCTATTGTGGGCGAACCTCGTCGGGCGTTGATGTTGTGGGCGAGCCTCGTCAAACCACTATTGTGGGCGAACCTCGTCGGGCCATTGATGCGTGGGTGAGCCTCGTCAAACTCTTGTTGTGGCGAACCTCGTGTTGAGATCGAACTCCGCTCCGCGTCGCGAACCTCGTATTGAGGTCGAGTCACCGCCTCTTGAGCAAGTCTGGCTTTGAAGCTTGCAGCGGTCTAGCCTCGGTTTAATATCGAGATTCACTGCGTAGGTGAATCTCGGTTGAGTGAAGCTTCAGCGCTTGGCGAACCTCGTCGAATGAAGAGCTTACGCTTGGCGAACCTCGTGCGAATGAAGGGCTTCGCTACTTGGCGAACCTCGTCAAACCTCTATTGTGGGCGAACCTCGTCAAACCTCTATTGTGGGCGAACCTCGTCGAATGAAGGGCTTCGCTACTTGGCGAACCTCGTGCGAATGAAGGGCTTCGCTACTTGGCGAACCTCGTCGGGCGTTGATGTTGTGGGCGAGCCTCGTCAAACTCTTGTTGTGGGCGAACCTCGTCAAACCTCTATTGTGGGCGAACCTCGTCGGGCGTTGATGTTGTGGGCGAGCCTCGTCAAACTTTGATGTTGTAGGCGAGCCTCGTCAAACCACTATTGTGGGCGAACCTCGTCAAACCTCTATTGTGGGCGAACCTCGTCGGGCGTTGATGTTGTGGGCGAGCCTCGTCAAACCACTATTGTGGGCGAACCTCGTCAAACCTCTATTGTGGGCGAACCTCGTCGGGCGTTGATGTTGTGGGCGAGCCTCGTCAAACCACTATTGTGGGCGAACCTCGTCGGGCCATTGATGCGTGGGTGAGCCTCGTCAAACTCTTGTTGTGGCGAACCTCGTGTTGAGATCGAACTCCGCTCCGCGTCGCGAACCTCGTATTGAGGTCGAGTCGCCTCTTGAGCAAGTCTGGCTTTGAAGCTTGCAGCGGTCTAGCCTCGGTTTAATATCGAGATTCACTGCGTAGGTGAATCTCGGTTGAGTGAAGCTTCAGCGCTTGGCGAACCTCGTCAAACCTCTATTGTGGGCGAACCTCGTCAAACCTCTATTGTGGGCGAACCTCGTCAAACCTCTATTGTGGGCGAACCTCGTCAAACCTCTATTGTGGGCGAACCTCGTCAAACCTCTATTGTGGGCGAACCTCGTCAAACCTCTATTGTGGGCGAACCTCGTCAAACCTCTATTGTGGGCGAACCTCGTCAAACCTCTATTGTGGGCGAACCTCGTCGGGCGTTGATGTTGTGGGCGAGCCTCGTCAAACTCTTGTTGTGGGCGAACCTCGGTTGAATGTCGAGCTCACGCTGGCTTAACCTCCTCTTTTAATGGGGAGCCTCGCGGCTGCGACCTTCCTCATATGCTACGAAGAACGGGTCGTAACTTTCAAACCGTATGTCGAATTGGGCCGAATTATATATGAAAATCGACTATCTCGACGAGACGGAGCCAACCAAACCAACCCCAAGGGTTCAGTTTGCTCCGGTCATTTTGCTCAATTCCTTCCGGTTTGAGAGATACCAGCACTTTTGTCTATTTTGTAAAGTCAAGTATTCAGGTGAACTTAACCTTTAGGCGGACCTGACTTCACTCAGATGGACCCTTAAGCTCTTTTGCTCATTCCGAGTTGCTGTGCAGGGATTAAGGCAATTTTTATTGCCTACATGCATCTCAAGGCGAGCTGTCGTAGGGAAAATGCCTCTAAGAAGCTCTCCCGAAATATCCCCCATGAGATCGGCTTAGGCAATTTCTCCTCCTCGGCATCCCACCATGTCCTGGCAATATTTACGAACTGCAGCTGTACAATGTCGACCTTATCCTCATCAGGTATTTTTGATGCCCTCAAAAGACGATCCATGGTCTGTAGCCGCATCTCAGCCTCGTATCCACCTTCAGTCCCAGCGAAAGTTTGCGGGTTGAGTTTCCGAAAATCGATCACATTACCCGGTCTTGCAACCTGCTGCTGCCCATCTCTCTCGTGATTATGAGCTACCAACTCCCTAATCGCTTCTGCAAGGTCAGCCTGATCGACCTGCTATCCCTCAGGCCTAACTGGAGCGGGACGACGTTTTGAGGCCATAGTGATCACCTGAAATGAGATTGGTCAAGATTAGGACTTGAGAATCAAGGTATTAGGAGTCAAAGGACGTATTTCTGAAAAGGAAAGAACCTATTCTGTACATGCTCTGTTTTTATCATGATCTTAGTTTTTTACTTGTATACAGGATGAGATAACAATTATCTAACCTGGCTCTGATACCAATAAAAAAACCTTGTCACGCCCCGGTTCCAAAGTGTAATAATTTGGAACGTGACTCGGCCGGCAATGCAACCATTTAGCCACATTCATGCCTCTAGATCATCCTGTGTACAAATATATAGGCACAACTATACCACAGAGCATGTAACTAAGAAAACAAAAGGAATATAGATAAAGAGAATATTCGAAAACACAGAGTTCAACTACAAGTCCACACTGGAAAGTGTAAAGAAAAAATACATCATAGTCTAGAAGGCCACACGTGGCTCAAATGAATAAGTCTGAAACCAATAACTATCTAACCAAATGAAACTGAAGAATTGATAGGATAAACGGTGATCACCGCCACGAGCCCGCTCAGAAAATACTCGATCACGAGAAGAAAGAACAGCCCAGTCCGGGGTATAAACCCCGGGAGTCGAAAACTCCCAACAAGCATGTAAAATGAAGGAATTGTGCGCGTGTAAGTGTGTGTAACAGGTATAAAGAAAAAAAATGAAAACTCAATTAAAGATGAATACAAGAAAAAAATGCTAATTATAGATATCAATAAGATTTACCACAAGGCACACAAGCACATTATTATTTTAGGTGTTATTTGAATTAGAGGAGAATATGTTGGTGTATATAAATCGGGTTCCCGTAAACCATCCCGGGAACACGGCTTCAAGTCAAGCATTGGCCTTTGGCCCTTATATATAACTCAGGATATCAAGAATGCGCATGAGCCCGTTTATATACACTTTATATTCTCCGTTTAATTTCCCTTTATTAAACCCCGTGTTTACCAGTTTATTTTAAGTGACTGTGCATGAAATGTTGTGCACTAACCACATTGTTAACGTGGAACGGCTTCCGTAAAACTATGAAAAATAGCA